>CM058231.1:45166231-46385734 GCA_030180135.1 Orychophragmus violaceus | reverse complement strand
ACTCCACTTTCGTTAACCATGGGTGATTGGTGTCGAAGAAGAGATTCATAAGTTGCTGAACAAGGTTGATGTTCAGGGCAAGACGGTCGAAGGCATGCAAGAGGAGATTAAAAGCAACAAAGAAGAGGTTGCCAAGCTAAAGGAGATTGTGGATGCTGTGAGAGGTGTTGTTAGTTTGTAATGTGGTTTAATTATCAAATTCTAAGACTACTATGTTTGAATTTGAGATTTATGTTTGATATCTTTTTTTGAATTCCAAGACTTAATTATCTATGTTTGAATTCTATGTTTGATTCTATGTTTGATATCACTTATTGTTTGTGTAAAAGATTTGAATGAATGATGTAATCTGGTTGGTAAAACTTAGTGAAACCAAGCATAACTTGGTAAAACTTAATATTTTTGGTAAAACAATGCATATCGTAAAACCAAGCATAACTTGGTAAAACTTAGTATTTTTCGTAAAACAATGCATATCGTAAAACCAAGCATAACTTGATAAAACTATGTCAAACTTGGTAAAACTACGTGCTTTGGTAGTGAAAATATAATTTAAACATAAGTATCCAAACATAACTCAAACCAAAATATCCAAACATAATTCAGACCAAAGTATTCAAACATAGATAATTCATCAAACTCCTAAAAACATAATTAACCAAAGTATCCGACATTACATCAAAGATCATCGACTTTCCCGATTTGGTCGATTCATCATCAGCTGGAGTTTCCATGTTCTTTCCCCTAGTAACCACGGGACTCCTACTCACAGTTGTAGACCCTTTCCCCATCCCCTTCTTTATAACATTCACCCTTTTTGTGGGTGCTTCCTCAACAGGTTCAACCGCTCTCTTCGTATCTTTTGTTCCCTCTTTCTTCTCAGATGCATCCTCTCTTGGCCAGTTCCTACCTTTTCTTGCTTTGTTACTTTCATCTCTTCCACGGTTCCTTCCTTCTCTGGCTCTGTTCCTTCCATCTCTTCCACGGTTCCTTTCTTCTCTTCCCCGGATCCATTTTTCTCCTTCTTCCTACTACTTTTCTTTTCCTTCTTACCGCCTTTCTTCTTTTTCCCTTTCTTTCTTCTTTCTCCTTAAAACCGCTAGCCTCACCAACATGACTACCAACATACTCAACTTCTTGAAAAACACCATCATCGGCTTTATCCTCAGTCTCTCTCGGTTTTGTCTCCTTCACACCCCCAATCTGTAGCGGTTAATCTACCATCAAACGTATCAGACAACTCCTTAAACTTATCTTCATAAAACATCATCATTTGAGTCTCCATTTCCTCCATTCTGTCCTTGATTAATTTCTGCAAATCCGGATGCTTCGCAGCCTCATTCCCAGCCTCTTTCCCAACCTCATGCGTCCTTGCCGCATGCTGAATAGCAGGACGTTGCTCTTGAGCATTTTCCTGAGATGCATGAGCAGACACATCTTGGTTGAAAAGCTCTTCAAACCAGATTGCCTTCTTCTTCTTAAGCAGAAGCTTGTTCCAACCATCAACAATAGGATCATCCACATCATTCCAGCCAGTTTCAGCATCCATGTTTCTCCTTAGAAGATCTATCTCCATGGGAGATGGCTCCAAGAGACTTTGAATATCCTGAAAATGTAAGAAGACACAATTTAATATCAACCTCAAATATATATGAATATAAGAAAACCAAATTTAATAAGTATGATATGTACTAACCTTCGTAGTTCTAAGCTTCTCATTTATATCTGAGATACTAAAACCCCTCGTCCCCATGGTTTGGTACCTCATCTTGCACATACGCGGGCAATCCTCATCTGCACCCTGAACATTTTCTTGGAAATGGTTCTTCAGAATTGGAATGGCCTCAAATGCTAGGAGCTACAACACAAGATAATTCAAACAGTTAACTTTGTACCAAGTCAGACAACTAAAACAACTAAAAAAAATTTAAATTTCTACAAATATTGTTTTACCTTCAGAGGAACAATGCATCCAGGAAATACCCATGAAGTCGGCGCCACTCCTCTAGAATTGTCCATGAAGTGAAATATGTCTTTGACGTTCTCCTTGAATGAAAAACACCCCCACGGATAGGTTTTGCATATCTCGAGATCATCAATGGCTCTGAGGAAGAAACTCTCCACGGAAGGTGCTCCTTTTCCTGTCTTCTTCTTCCCAATGATCACGCTGGACAAGAAGTACATGACTGCCAACTTCAAACGATCCTTACCAATCTTTCGTTTCCCTTTCAGAGGTGGGATTTTCTGCTCAACTTCTTCATATGTAACCTTGTCTATACCGAAATATTTGGAAACAAAATATGAGCCACCACCAAGGGTTTCGTAGTGGTTTGGATAAGAGTGGCAGAATAACCCATAAATGAGTGCATGCTCCATAATAGAATAGCGGATTGGAACGCCGTTGACAATAAACCAAAGCACCATCTTCTTATCCACAACAGCGATCCTAACCAGAATCATCCACCGTTCCATCCATTTTGAGCTTGTCTTCTTACCCATGTGGAAGAAGTGCTTGAATTGTGGATGCTCATAGAACCATTTAAGCTCATCTTTCTCGAGAGTGTCTTCTATCGTCTTCACATCTTTAGTGATATAACACTTAGACGAGAGCTTTATTGTCTTCAAATTGTCTGTGGGAGGGAAACACATCTTCGTGGGCTGCATTGGTTCCGTTTCATCCTTGGGATTCTGCATACACAAAAAGTTCGACCAAGTATTACCAAGTTGTATGCTAAAGTTATACTAAGTTTTACCACGTTTTGCAAGAAAGTTCCACTAAGTTTTTCCAAGTTTCACATAAAAGTTTACGAAGTTTTACCAAGTTTCACATCAAAATTTAACGAAATCCTACCAAGTTTTACATACAAATTTGACTATGTTTAACCAATTTTTGCACATTTTCTAAACCATATCAAATCCTACTAAGTTTTACACATCCGAATTACAAAAATTAGACATGCAATGGGTGTCGATGGAAATACAGACCGATATTGTTTCTTCCTCGTGTTGACTATGGATTGGAGGGAGGTTTGACTGGTTCGTTCAACTTCTTGTTCGTGAAAAACTAAACCTGGAACGCCCTAAACTTCCTCCTCCTCCTCCTCCTCGTCTTACACTTCCTCTTCCTCGTCTTCCGCTTCCTCCTCCTTCTCTTCCTCATTCTCAATCTCCTCCTCATCTTCCTCTTCCTCATTCTCGGATTTCTTTTCCAAGTCTACTTCCTCCTCATCGATTTTTTTTCCTAGTTCTTCTTCTTGGCGATTCGCCTCTTCTTCGGGAATCGATTGCTCCTCTATTCTCTTCGGCTTTTTCAAATTGTTTTTTTCTAAAAGGCATCCTTCGACAAATGAATGGTTCTTCTTCGGTTGAAACAGTTTGAAAGGTTTGAAAGAGTGAAGAAACTGAAGCGAAAATGCAGTTGAAGAAATGGAAGATTTTGATTTGGAATGGACTTGAGTCGAATTTTAGGGATTTAAAATTAAACCCGACCAGACTAAAATGGATCGAACCAAGCTTTTTGGTTTATCCAGGTTGGGTTGTAAATAAGTTAAAAATCTAAGGTTTTGCTGTCTTTTACCCCTTCTCACGATTTTAAAAAAAAAAGAAGGAAATAAGGTTTATTGGAGAGGAGCATATGGGACTTTGACTTTGAGTCAAAGAGCATCCTAGAATTTGATCCATTAAAGATAACCGTTACATTATAAAACGAGATGCTAAATTTTATTTTCTAACCTAACATTATATATATCATAGCGTTCAAATATGCAAACGCTATCTAAAAATCAGTGGTATGACAATAATAGCATAACAAAAAAAACGCTATATTTCAATGCTATAAAAACTCAATATTCTTGTAGTGAACCATCATCGATCATTATCATGCTAACATAAAACTTACCACGGTCATCGTAGTCTTGTGTCATAGTGTAAAAGGCTTCATACAGGTCTGATGGTGCATGCTTATCAACGTTCACACCAAGTGTTAGCTACTTTGAAGGTTTCTCAGCAGGACCTTCACACCTGTTGACACCATAAAATTGGTAAATTAATTGATAAGACAAGAGGTCCGAACATAACAAAAGGTCAAAACGTAACAAACGGAGCCGGCCTTGTTAGATCTTCTAAACAGGCAGTCATCCTCGATGATTTTGTTAATGATAAGTGTAGCAATGCAATCAATATATTATCCCAACAAGTGTTATGTTAGTAATATAATTTTCTAGACAAAATGTTTGTGTACCTTCACATCCTATTGTATCAACGTCTTTGTCAAAACTTCCAGTGGGTGCTCTTGCTTCCATCATCTGTGTTTTTGTCTCATGCATGAGTCGAATAATCCCATTAGCTGGAGTATACTCCACTATCCTCCCCGTTTGGAGGTGAGTCAACCCCATCATCAGCATTTGTTGGGACTATGCTATGCAGCATATTTATACCAACTTCCTTAAATAATGCCATTTCTTAAGCGGAAAAAAACTCCTCCATAACACTAACACTCGCTGGGATGAAATATGACAAGTGCAATCCTGTGAAACAAAATAGTGTGCAAGTCAAAACTAACGCTAAAATATTGAATCTGGAACATTAGTCTAAAAATCCAACATCACACCCGGTAATCTCCCTTACTCAACATGGTGTAAATCTGATAGTCCAAGCCAACTCTGTTTTCTCTTTCCAAACTCCACCCTAGTGTTAGATGTGATGAAGATTCTCCAGGACCGCAATAACTCGTTAATATACCCTTTCCCTTGTCGGTTTGGGTTAATGCGGGCATTGTAGTCTTATTACCAGTTTGTTAAACCGTTAATCAAAAGATTATAGTCGCTACCATATTAGAAGGTTGACTCTCTTTTTACCTTGGTAACTTTTCATCCTGCGTAGAGTTTCTCATTGGTTGTCCTGCCAAATTTGTTATTAGCACTTCCAACTAAAATAATAGCTATTAATATTGTTAGTAAGTATGTTTAACAAAAAATACTATTTAACTCTGTCATCCGCATGTTTAGATTTGCTATTGTCGTTCCTAACATAACATCCCCTTCTACCCATTTTTTAACATATGACGCAGCTCTTTCAGGTGTGATAGGAGACCCCACAGTAGGACCATCTGACGGACCATTTGATGGAAGGTTCTCGTCTTGAGGATTAATTTCTTAGTTAAGTGTGCATTTTTATAGTGTATCCTTGGTGGTCATTGTATCGTCCTTACATGATAAGGAGAATGGTATTGTTCATGTTGCAGGCAGAGCATCCCAATAACTAGATGCATCTGCTCCCGTACTAGTTCCACGACCTTTACGTTTTCTCATCCTGATAAGAGTTTCTAAGTAACTAGGATATTTGACGCCAAACGACAAACTTGTCTCTCCAAACACTTGCAGAAACCCACACATGTCAAAAGTGGAATGGCGATGGCGATATCTTTCAACCGCCGGAGAACCTACTGTTACTTAGAGTGACGTCTCTATGTGCTCCACCTAAATTGTCATAAACAACTCAACATCTCCATCCTTGTTTATGTCAAGGGGAAGGTTTCGCTTACCTTGAGGCCCTAACATGCATAATGGAAATTGGTATGTCAGCAGCACGTCTTGGATCTGGTACCTTGCCCTCAAAATTTTGAGCATAGTCTTGAACTTCTCGCTTTCTATAACCATTATATCGTAGTTACATTCAATCGGATCAATTTTTAAATCACATTCGCTCGTCGTCTATCTATCTCACTCTCCTCTTATGAGGTAACCAAACCTCCCATTGTTTTCACTGCGTGTTGAGCACTTGCAATCAGAGGAACACATTAGTGATAAGACATCAAAAGAAAGCAAAATAATCCCTAAGAACATACAAAAGAAGGCAAGCTAAGGTATATTTTACCATTCTACACATTTTTAACAATGCTATTTGAAATCATTACAGACAAATTTATTAGGTTTATTCTCGTATTTAAGTCATCAATTGTCCTCTTATGGAAAGAGATGTCTCGAAATCGGGTACGAATTAAAGTTGTTGAGATACAAGAAATACATTATGGTGGTTTAAAGTTGTCCTCACATGAATAAAGATGAAGACACAAGGGGACCATTTAAAGTTGAATCGTTTAAATATATGAAACCTTACCTAAAACGGCGACTCCTCACGAGTCTCTTGTCTTTTTTTTTCTCTAACACTCAATTGCTTACTAGTTATTCCGAAGATCCTCTAAGTATTAATGTTGTTTGCTCTGCCGCGTTTGGACTCATTCTTATATAGCGAAACTTTTTCACCTTCTATGCACACGTCGATAGATACACTTGTATCGTAAACAATTTTCACAAATCTCAAAGATATCTAACAATTAGTGCTCGTTAGCGGAAAAAAAATATTATGTGGCCACAATTTGCTCCAGCACCGAATTCAGACACTATAGCAACCTATCGAAGATATTATAATATCCTACTAAATCTTAGGCATCATCATTTCGTCGCAGTGAAACTTCTTGGACCTTGATACGTGTATCAAAGTCAAGGACAATCATGTCTTTTTCCATGCATCGATTTGGTTTTGTAAAACCAGTGCTCATTTACTTAACTAGTTGACTGTTCACTCCAGCGCACGCGCGGGGTTCTGTTGCGTTCTTGGACGTTTTAAAATTTCTGATGTTGCCATTCTTGTGTTGACTCTTCTTTTTCTGAGGATGTTCTGCCTTTTGACAATGTATAGTAATTATTATGTGTTGTTTTATTTGAGAAGTGTTGATAGTTATATTATCATGTTTAATTACCTTGCTGCTTGAACTATATGCTAAAAGTTCGTGCAACATATATTTCTGTGCCCGCACCCAAGAAATTTGAATATCTTAGGTAACTGGAGTCTTTATTGTTGTGGCGGTTATGTGAAATGCTTGTTTAAAAAAAATCACTTACAATATTTACCCAAGCTTTTTTAAGAATTAATATCAATATATAAGCGGATTTAAATATATGTAGGTAATGAATATTGTGCGCTTACTAGGACGTCTTCCTTGTCTTAATATTTCTCCAGTTCTGTCCTATACGACTGCCTTGCAATTGAATTTTAAAATGTGGTCAGTACGTTCTTACATGATTATCTACATAGCATTTTTGTAAACATGTTTTAATATATTTTTTAAAAGCAATAACATTTAACTTTCACGGCTACGGTACCTGTTTTTCAGAGGTAGATCCTTCAAATCTTCTTTGTTTGTGTTACACATACTTGGTCTCCCTTTTTCTGGATTTGATATGTCTAAGATAGAAAGCCCTTTAGGTAACGTGACGCTTAACAACGCAACATATAGTTGCACGTGTGTGAAAACTTGGTTGGGGATATACAATGAAACCTTCTTTAAGGTTTGGCCCTGGATTTTATTGATAGTTATTGCATAAGAAAGTATTATTGGTAACCTCATATTGAAAAGGTGACCCGTTTCTTTCGGAGAGAGTATGATACGTGGGATTAATATTTTCCTTCCATGTTCATCTTGAGATAGAAATTATGCTTTAGTAGCTTTATCTCCCAAGTGCGTGACAATTAGCCTTGTCTTGTTGCACAATCCTTCTCTTGGGTTCAAATTCCTTATCATCATGATTGTGGCACCAATCTTTAGGCACAATTTATGGGTTGGTATTCTTGGGAACTCAAAGCTATTCAGAAACCCTAACAGGTAAGACATGTGAAGTCTATCTTCAATAGATTCCCCCGGACCAATGCTCTCACCACTGATGTATTCCTTCTGGAGCCATGGAACTTTGGAGAGGACAAAACTGGTGATTTCGTTGACAGTCTTGTTCCTTTTATTATTTTATGTTTGTTAATTTTATTATTATTTCATTGTTATATCATATTGTATGTTTATTTTTCTTTGGTAATGTAATAATTTCCTTTCATTTTTCACTTTTTTTTTTTTGTCAACCGAAATATGCATTCATGGGCCACGTTACAAAGTACAAGTGGGCTTAAGCCCAAGAACAGGAAAATATCAAAACAAACGAGTGTGCAGATAAGGCCATGGCTCGCTACATGGCAGCACGAGCAGAAGGATGGCATGCAACACGCGTCGCCTTTCTGATGAACCGCCGGAAGACAATCGAACGGACGAGGAGGAAATCGCCGTCAGACACACCGGACCGATTCGCCGTCCCTGTCAAAGACCACTTGCGGATCAGGGCTTCCCAAGCACACCAACTTAACTCACCTGCATCCAATTAACAACACCAACCGCAACATCACCGGAAACAACCGAGGAGTGGAGGCGCCGTCGCCATAGGTACAGAAGACCTAACATTCGCCGCCATGCGCGTTTCCTCAAACGCGGCAGCACGACTGCGATATTAATCCAGTCAATCGGAGGGGCCGAAGAAGAGCAGAGGATAACCAGAGAGTAGATGGCGAGAAGAGAGACGAGAAGACCGATCACAACGAAGAAACCGGGTGAACCCGGCGAAGTCCGAGAAGTCGGAAAGAGTAGTAGCCATAGAAAGCGATTTCGGAGTTTATTAGATGAAACAGGAAGAAAGGACACCAAAAAAACGAGGCCGATCAAAGCGGAGAGGAAAAAGAGGATCGGCGAAAACAAAACGGAAAGGGGAAAAAAGATTTCAATCTCCAACGGATAGGAAGAGGAAACGAGAGAAGAAATCAGAAAAAAAACCCGCTCCAAACGAATCCCATCTTCTGAAAGATCAAGTGCGTGAAGAAGACGGAGATGTCGATGGAGAGAGCTTTCCCTCTCTAACAGAGGAGAGAGAAGCTTTCTTTCATTTTTCACTTTGTAAGGAGATTTTAACTATTTTATTTGTAACTTTTATTTTTCTTCATAGAAAATTTACATGTTTTATATTTTTGTTTGTTTCATTCATATTTGATCATTCTGTTTAATATATCTTAAGTCACTTTTTTGTATTTCTGAGTTGCATAATTGATTTTTATAATTATTTCATTTTTAGACTATATTATATGTGTGTTTTTCTTTAGGTATATAATATTATTCATCGTTTTTCAATCATTTGTCCAGAAACTCTTAACTATTCTATTGGTATCTATTTTTGATTTTTTTTTTCTTTATATAAAAATTACATATTTTAAATTTTTGTACGTGGTCTATTTGTACTTTATATTCCTCTTTAATATCGCTTAAGTAAAAATAGTTTTGATGGTTTTTTGTATTTATGTGATTATATTTCCTTTTGTATTTATTTCATTTTATGACTATATTGTTTGTGTATTTTTCTTCAATAGTGTATTATTGTTTGCTTTTCAACTTTTTGGTGGAAAACTCTTAATTATTTTATTTTTATTATATTTTACAATTTCTTTATATAAAGATTACATATTTAATATTTTATGGTTCATTTGTACTTTATATTTCTTTTTAATATAATATTAGTTTTTGTTATATGAGTTTGGTTCTATTTTTTGGGAAAACTATTTTTGTTTTAGCCGAGTTTTTTTTTTGTTGGTCCAATTAGTAAATTTATTATATTTTATTTATGCCATGAAATATTTTTAATTTGTTTTCTCGTTTTCATATTTAAACTTTGTCTATCTCTTTTCTCCCATATATCTAGCATATTTTAGAGTTGATCTCCTTTTGTCGATTTGGTCGTGTTTGAAATCCCTTGTAATACCCGTCTCAACGTAAACCTAACTTGCAACTCACGTAATTCCAATAAACTCCAATAAATACCAAACTGAAACAACTAGTCCAACAATGCAATAAACTAAAATAAAGCCATAAATAATGTCTAAAATAAATGCAGAAAGCAACGATGAAAACGCCCAAAGCACCCGATCCAGCTAAGCATTCATCTACTCGGCAGGCTCACCTGAAAAGGAGGGAAAGAAAGAGGGATGAGCAACAGGGGAGTCACTCAGCGAGGTATGGGATGCTAAAATGTAAGTCCACGAACTCGGTCCTAGCCTCCCAATAAAGAAGTCTAGCCTAAACATGTACAATCACGGCACCTAAAGCGCCCAAGAAACATCCTACACGACACTCGGTGGGACTCGAACCCCTGGTGCCTCCTAGTAGATGGGACTCGAACCCACCATCTAACACAACGTCTCCCAGGGGACTCGAACCCCCGGTATCACCTAGTAGATGGGACTCGAACCCACCATCTATCACATCATCACTCGGCGGGACTCGAACCCCCGATATCACATATTAGATGGGACTCGAACCCACCATCTACATACTCAATAAACTATATATTAATATATATTTATCACACAAACAATTAACGTTGAAGGACAAACAAATGGGTTGAATCATCTTTCGTATCTCCAATTTAACAAACAAAACTATCCTAGACTCGATCAGAGAAAACAAACACATTTAGGTACTAAACTACTTTATAAGGAGATTATAGACAAAGCTCGAGAAGTTGTGAACAGCCCTCACCTTAAAAAAGGGTAAAAGAGTAATTTAGAGACTTCTGGTGCTCAAACGGAATCCAAATCTGAAATGAGGACGAAAAATCTAATGAGATAGGCTTTCGTTTGATTCAAAACGGGTAAGGGATGAGCTAGTTAAGATCTGCTGAAAAATCAACGGTCAGTATCAACCCGGTATAAGTCAACCCAGTCAAGGTGAACCTAGACCCATTCTTAACCGGTCCAAACCAATCCAACCAATCAAACCAACCCTTAACCAAGTTAAATTGATTTAGACCGATTAAATTAATTAAAACCAACCAAATCAGATTTACCCATACGAAATTGATTTAAACCAATAGACCGAATTAAACCAGGATAAATTGATATATACCAAGTAAACCAGATTTAACCAGAATAATGAATTAAACCAACATGATATGAATCTAAAGGAATTACGAAACAAAAAGGGTTACGTGGTTTGTGGCTTTCAACCGTGATCGAGAAGGTGAACAGAGACGAGATGACAGCGGCCAGAGATAACAGCGGTGAGACGTGGACAACAACCGCTGATCACGTTGACGATGGAGCATGAGCATAAGTGTGTTAAGATAGAAATTGCAGGCAACAGTTATGGTGATCAAAGGTGGAGAAGAAGATAGCTTACGATGCAAGCAAGGCTAGGTTGTGGACTAGGCTTCTCGGGCTGACGCGACAGTGATCTCCTGTACACCGGCGTGGCTCTCCGGTGGTATGCTAACGCTCCAGATGTTGAGCAGAGGCGACCGGTGGTGACGACACGAGCAGATCTACGCCACACGAACCGTTACGGAGGCAAAGGAATAAGACAAGACGAAGAAGAAATAACAAGAGGAGAGAAAGAAGAAGAAGATTAAGGGAAGAAAGGTGAGGGTGGAGATGATGATGGAAGCATGACGGCTAGGGTTAAAGCATGAGGAAAGAGATGTTTACGCCACTACAATATTGATACGGTTGAGAACAAAATCGAGAATGGTGGTTTCTTAATGGGCCAATAAAGAAGAGATACAAAAAATATTTGAGCCCATCCACGTTTTGGGTCGTTACAGTTCTCCCCCACTACTAAGGAATTCGTCCCCGAATTCAGATCTAAACTCAGTTGCTCGTTCACAACTCCAAGGAATTCGTCCTCAATAGAGTATGGCAATAACTCAATCTATCTCCGCTTCCTGAATATTCAAGTTCCATTGAGTATGGCTTGTACTTCTCCATAAACGCTAGTAGCTCTTAGATCTCAAGATAAATATCTGAATCCGCTTAATCTTTGACTCGAAAGTGCTCTAAATGTCCTACACTTTACGAAATCCGAACTTACGAATACGCAACTCCGATATCAAATAGGGTATAAGCTACCCCACCCCCGAACGAAGCCGAATCACACAAGCTTACTAACCAAGAATATAATCCACAAAGAACACACACACTCAAAAATAAAATCCGAGGATAAAGAAGAGTCACGTACCGGCTATCCGATCGACTCCCTCAAGGTCTGCTGTAGCAAAAACTCGTGGAGCAGTGGCTTGACGTTTGGGTGGTGGCGGAAGCAACCCTTGCGCCCTATGAGGGCACTCACTAGAAAAATGACCTTCTGGACCGCAATTATAACAACCCCTATATGTAACTGCAGGTGCTGTTGGTGCTGCTGGTGCTACTGGTGCCGCTGGTGCTGCTGCAATCTGCCTGATAAATAGTGCATCCACTGGCTTAAAGCGACAATACTTTTGAATATGACCTGTCCGTCCACAAGAAAGACATGTAAGACACTCTCCAAAATGATGGCGGCGACAACGGTAACAAAGTGGTGACTCTGACTGATCTGATATCCTCCCATGTGTCTCTTGAGCCTTTCCAGGCTTTGGGTGTGTATTCTTAACGAATTTTTGTTCCTCAACTATCCCTGCATCCTGAAAAGCAGCCTTCTCCACCAACTCTGACAAGTTACCATAGTCCCTTACAGCACAACAGTTACGAATATCAACTCGCAACCCCTTCAAGAACCTCCTGATCAGATCATCCTCATCCACAATTCCCCTAGCAAACCTGCGGAGCGTACTGAACTCCCGCTCATACTCTCTGACAGTCCTCGTACCCTGACATACATTCTCGAAGGTATTTTGTTTCTCATCCATTGCCTCTCGAGGGAAGAACTTCTTGTTGAACTCTCTTCTGAAATCCTCATATGTAAGCTCATAGCGACCGCGAGCTCCTTCAACAACTCCCTCCCACCAGTACAAGGCATCATCTCTGAGATGCTGCGTGGCTAATTCCAATCGGTACTCCACTGGACATCTCACATACTCCAAATTTCGCTCCAGCATCCTCCTCCAATTATCTGCAGCAGTAGTGTCGACATCTCCCCTAAACTGCTCCATGCCCAATTTCCGCATCTGACCCATCAAATCCCAATATGTGAGTCCCTCTCTGAGTACAACAGGCGGTGGCGGTGGCGGTGGTGGAAGTGGTCCATGTCCATCAGCATGTGGTGCATTCAGCTGCACCCCACCAACATGACCGGCGGGTCCATCCTGATGAGCGATATGGCGAGCAACCTCCTCTGCTGCTGCTCGAGCTGCCTCCTATGCGGCTACCCGAGCTGCCTCTTGAGCGGCCGCTTGTGCAGCCTCCTGAGAAACCTGCTGAACTGCAGCCAAAGCAGTTTGTCTAGCTGCCTCCTCAACCATAAGTCTTATTGCCTCTGCGTCCATGGGCTGACCAACTTCTTGGTTCACCTCAACCTCAACATGATTGCCTGAAGCCCGATTATTCTCTCCAACTTCATCATTGCCATGTGAAACTCTAGCACCACGTGCAACTCCAGCACCACGAAGACGACCATTTCTCTTAGGCGGCATCTGAAAGGAGGAACAAGCGGATTAGATTTGGTTGGCCAAAGAGCTGACGATTAAAAGACTAATACTTAGTAGAAAAGGGTGCTTTTTTTTTTTTTTCAAATCCCCAGTCCTCATGAAAACGTTGAAAACCGAATGAAATGCAATATGTGCTATCTACTACTCGCCTTCCGAGTCGGGACCGGGACGGCAAACCCGCTCTGATACCAAAATGTAATACCCATCTCAACGTAACCCTAACTTGCAACTCACGTAACTCCAATAAACTCCAATAAATACCAAACTGAAACAGCTAGTCCAACAATGCAATAAACTAAAATAAAGCCATAAATAATGTCTAAAATAAATGCAGAAAGCAACGATGAAAACGCCCAAAGCACCCGATCCATCTAAGCATCCATCTACTCGGCAGGCTCACCTGAAAAGGAGGGAAAGAAAGAGGGATGAGCAACAGGGGAGTCACTCAGCGAGGTATGGGATGCTAAAACGCAAGTCCACGAACTCGGTCCTAGCCTCCCAATAAAGAAGTCTAGCCTAAACAAGTACAATCACGGCACCTAAAGCGCCCAAGAAACATCTTACACGACACCCGGTGGGACTCGAACCCCCGGTGCCTCCTAGTAGATGGGACTCGAACCCACCATCTAACACAACGTCTCCCAGGGGACTCGAACCCCCGGTATCACCTAGTAGATGGGACTCGAACCCACCATCTATCACATCATCACTCAGCGGGCCTCGAACCCCCGATATCACATACTAGATGGGACTCGAACCCACCATCTACCTACTCAATAAACTATATATTAATATATATTTATCACACAAACAATTAACGTTGAAGGACAAACAAATGGGTTGAATCATCTTTCGTATCTCCAATTTAACAAACAAAACTATCCTAGACTCGATCAGAGAAAACAAACACATTTAGGTACTAAACTACTTTATAAGGAGATTATAGACAAAGCTAGGGCTGGGCATAATATCCGGACCCGAAATACCGAACCGAACCCGAACCGAAAAAGTAGAACCGAACCCGAACCGTCAAAATACCCGAACGGGTTCTAAACTCCTATATCCGAAGAGCCGAACCCGAACCCGACCCGAACCGAGAACCGAATGGGTACCCGAAATATCCGACTTACAATTATATACCTAAAATATTAATTATATTTATACTTAATATAACAAAATTATCCAAAATTACAATTATAAACTTAAATATATTAGTTATTTTTAGGCTAAAATAACTAAATTATCAAAAATAAACAAAATATATGAAGGGTTTTGTTATATTAATCAAAATTTAACGAATTTTTATTTAAATATAACTAACTTTTATTTTTATTTTATGTTTTTCGGGTACCCGAACCCGAACCGAACCCGAATGGAACCGAACCGAACCCGAACCGAAATTCTAAAATACCCGAATGGGTTTATATCTCTAAACCCGAAAACCCGAAAACCCGAAAAACCCGAACCGAACCCGAACGGGTACCCGAACGCCCAGGCCTAGACAAAGCTTGAGAAGTTGTGAAATAGCCCTCACCTTAGAAAAAGGTAAAAGAGTAATTTAGAGACTTCTGGTGCTCAAACGGAATCCAAATCTGAAATGAGGACGAAAAATCTAATGAGATAGGCTTTCGTTTGATTCAAAACGGGTAAGGGATGAGCTAGTTAAGATCTGCTAAAAAATCAACGGTCAATATCAACCCGGTATAAGTCAACCCAGTCAAGGTGAACCTAGACCCATTCTTAACCGGTCCAAACCAATCCAACCAATCAAACCAACCCTTAACCAAGTTAAATTGATTTAGACCGATTAAATTAATTAAAACCAACCAAATCAGATTTACCCATATGAAATTGATTTAAACCAATAGACCGAATTAAACCAGGATAAATTGATATATACCAAGTAAACCAGATTAACCAGAATAAATGAATTAAACCAACATGATATGAATCTAAAGGAATTACGAAACAAAAAGGGTTACGTGGTTTGTGGCTTTCAACCGTGATCGAGAAGGTGAACAGAGACGAGATGACAGCGGCCAGAGATAACAGCGGTGAGACGTGGACAACAACCGCTGATCACGTTGACGATGGAGCATGAGCATAAGTGTGTTAAGATAGAAATTGCAGGCAACAGTTATGGTGATCAAAGGTGGAGAAGAAGATAGCTTACGATGCAAGCAAGGCTAGGTTGTGGACTAGGCTTCTCGGGCTGACGCGACAGTGATCTCCTGTACACCGGCGTGGCTCTCCGGTGGTATGCTAACGCTCCAGATGTTGAGCAGAGGCGACCGGTGGTGACGACACGAGCAGACCTACGCCACACGAACCGTTACGGAGGCAAAGGAATAAGACAAGACGAAGAAGAAATAACAAGAGGAGAGGAAGAAGAAGAAGATTAAGGGAAGAAAGGTGAGGGTGGAGGTGATGATGGAAGCATGACGGCTAGGGTTAAAGCATGAGGAAGGAGATGTTTACGCCACTACAATATTGATACGGTTGAGAACAAAATCGAGAATGGTGGTTTCTTAATGGGCCAATAAAGAAGAGATAAAAAAAATATTTGAGCCCATCCACGTTTTGGGTCGTTACATCCTTGACAGAGACAACATGTACCAAACATAATATTGATCGCATCTCGACAGTCTTAGTTCTTTTAATTTATACTAGATTTTGACCAGCACTTCTAAGTGCGGGTATAATTTTCTTTACAAATTTTACTTTTTATTCATTTTGTTAATAGTAGTTTAGTTTTTTTAATTATGTAATCTAATTTTGATTATAATTGTTTAACCAACATTATAAACAATGAGTTAGCAATTTAGTTTTTTTTTTTAAATGAATTATGTGTTATTTGGAGGAGATATATCGTAAGGATTAAGAGATTAAAATAACGATTTCGCATTATATATTTTAATCTGTGTTGTATCGTAAGATCATAGTTTGGAAAAAATATATATATGTGAAAACAACTATTGTAAAAGTTATGTGGTATATGTTTAATTTTTATTTTATTTATCTAAAATATTATTTTATAAAATACATGTTGTAGTCGTATATATAATTTGTAAATTTGATGGAACTATCCGTTAAAAACTTCATTCAAACATAAAGCATAATTTGACGCTTCAAATATTTGAATAATATAAGTATGAAATTATTTTAATATTTTTATTAATTTTAAAATATATCAACTGAAATTATTTACTATATGCGAATTTTTTTTATAGAAAAATTATAATCGAGATTGGCTAATTAATTTTTCAACCCGTTTAATTAATTAAATTTTTTTCAGTTTGATGGAAAAACCTGCTAAAAAGTACAATCGTAAAAACATCAATCGTAATATGTGTATATATATATATATATATATATTTGAAACAAAATAAAAAGATATTAAAATATATTATAAATATATTTTGAATCTTAATTTATATATAATAGTTGATGTATAAATTATTAATTATATTTATCAATTAATTTGTTTTGATTTTAATTAATTAGGAAAGTGAGACCCATTAGATTTTGGTTGTTTGGCTACATGTTTAATAATTGTCTTGTTTGGAAACATGGATTGTAGAGATAATAAATCAAATATAAATTGTTTTACAGTTTTACCCTTAATGAATGTTACAAATCCTAATAATATCAAGGACAAATTTCGGGAACAACATTTATGTACCATGGCAAACCTTCCTGTTTTAATAGATTAGATGTTGGGCCATTTGTTTCGGATGCTGCTCATATATGTGTTTGGATCAGTGACTTTTAGTTCTTCGATGTCATTGTTTGTAACATATACATCTTTGAATGTAAGTAGTAGACCCATATCTATGTTTGAGAATCAAGTTAGGACTTATTATTATATAGAAAACCGCAGACTGTTTGTCCAAAAAAAAAAAAAAAGAAGAAAACCACAGACTACAAATGAAGGATTGGGAGAGCAGAAATTTGAAACTGCAGAAACTGAAAAAGCCGATTTATTTGCAAAACAATAAATCATTCATTGGAAGTGGACACTTATTTCTGAGACAACACTTACATTGGCTAAGAGTAAGGGATGAGAACTATTTGTGAGTGTGAACGTAACAAATTAGGACTAAAAACGCTGCTTCTGAGAAGACAATTATTTCAAGGAGCTGGGAGTGTGCAAAGTTCAGAATCAACAATAGTGAGGTCTGTAGTTTCTATCAATTGTTGTGTGTGTTGTGAGACTTATGTTTACCGCTTGACAAAAATTCATGCAACAGATAGTAACTTCATTTCTTAAAGAAAGTCAAACTGTAATGATGGTCCAATTCCCATATTCCAAAAAAAAATTTAAAAGAAAGAGAAAAGCCTAGCCTGTTAGCCAAGCCCATTTTTCTTTTTGCAAAACCCTAGCTCTCCCTTGTAAATAGGAGCCTCCTCCTCTTCAAAAACCATTATCTTTTCTCTGCTGCGAAGCCCTGTCGGAGTGTGGAGTTGATCAAAGCCCTAGAAGCCACTATTCACGTTTTCAAGTCTCCCTTCTATCCAGGTAACCTTCGAATCCCGTAGATCTAAGTTTTTAAAACCCAAAACACGTTGTCATTCGTTTTTGAAAAAGAATTCTGAATCCCGAGAAACCGAGCATACCATCGTGACCGCCTCGACGAGACGAAGCCGGAGCCGCCGACCGATCGCCGATCAGCCGCCGCACGCGCCCCCACGCGCCGCCGGAGTGCCGGGCGCCGATTGCCGGAGCCGTTCGCCGCCACGCGCCGGAGGAGCCACGCGCCGGAGCCCACGCGCCGACCGCCGGAGCCGTTCGCCGCCGCCACGCGCCACCGCCGTCCGTCGCCGGAGCCACCGCCGGAGCCGCCGTTGACCATCGGTCTGGTTTGGTTGGTCCGGTTCGGTTCGAATTCCAATTTCAATTTCGATTCGGTTTAAATCAATTTCGTTCGGTTTGATCTGGTTTCCTAAAATCAATTTCGATTTCGGTTTTCCTTGGTTCGATTTCGATTTAGATCGGTTTAGTCGGATTTCTCAAAAATCAATTTCAATTTCCGGTTTAATTCAAACCAATCCCAATTCGATTTCAGTTCGGTTCGCTTTGGTTTATGATTTGAACTTCCAACTTCTTTCGATCATAACTAGCCCGTCTTAAACCCGATTTGAGTGATTCAAAAGCCAAACCACTTATTTTCCGCCCTCTTTCCAGATCTGTCGTCCGTTCGGTTTCATGAAGTTCCTAAATTACTGAAATGCCCTTCTTTGGCTAAGGTGAGGTTTTCGGTTTAATCTTCGCTTGCCCTATCCCATTCCGGACGATAGTCCTTCGTTAATGTTGTCTTTCCTAGGTAGTATAGGGGTATTAAAGCGCTGTTGTGATTGTTTGCAGAAAATCATGTATGATACCACAACAAAGCAAAAACTACATGCTCGATTCTGTATAATGGCGCAAGATGGCTTTCAAAGAACTTTTTTGTAATGGCCCTGGCCCGGCCCATTTGAGAAAGTCTTAAATGAATTAATTTGGCTACCTATTTCACCAAGTGCACTTACCTTTTCCGGTCACTTGCCTGAAAGAACTCCAGAGTTAAGCGTGCTTGGGCTGGAGTAGTTCCAGGATGGGTGACCTTCCGGGAAGTGATTCGTGTTATCATGTGTGTGAGGACAAAACACATGAGAAAATTTCATGGGGTGATTGTAGGGTCAGTAAATTACTCGGTCGGGCCTACCAAAAATAACGCAGCGACCGTCGGACAGGGGTAGAGCCCACGAGCCTGAGAGAGAGATGGGTGACTCACCGGTAGGGGCGGACGGGGCGTTACACAAACCATTATTAAAATAAAATTAGCACAATAATTTGCAGTTTAACATAAGTAAGTATGAAATGAAAACAAAACAGTTTTTAATATAATAATACGCGCTGCAACCATCTTATCTTGTGACGCAAGAAAAACGAACACATCCACCACGGCTACGAACAATAGCTAGCTAGAGGCCGGTTTAGATTTTGTGCCCATTAACTCTTCCATAGTAGGCAATTCATCCCAGTAGATAAAATGGAGCAAAACCTGCACAATAAGAAGAAAAAAACATAAGAAAGAGTTTGTATCAACATCGACAGTATAAGATCTGAACCTAAACAACCGACTCACAAAACAACCCTCAAAGCCACTTATAAAGACGAAGGAAAACAGATATATAAATTCATTACATCACCAAACCTAGTAACCTACCATGGCAGTATGTGTCCATGAAATCTGAAACTCTAAACCCACCAGCCAATCTCAGTAAATGCTAATGGTTCAATTTGTTCACTTAGTTAAACCCCATCTTTTACGACTTATATAAATAAGAGGAAAACAAACATTCATGCAACCATCCATGAATAGAAACAGAAAGAATGAACCTTACCCCGTGTGAGTAAAATCGACAACAGGAGTAGCCCAAAAGAAGATCCGGACTGGTACACACGTGAATAGAAAATCATGTATGATACCACAACAAAGCAAAAACTACATGCACGATTCTGTAGAATGGCGCAAGATGGCTTTCAAAGAACTTTTTTGTAATGGCCCTGGCCCGGCCCATTTGAGAAAGTCTTAAATAAATTAATTTGGCTACCTATATCACCAAGTGCACTTACCTTTTCCGGTCACTTGCCTGAAAGAACTCCAGAGTTAAGCGTGCTTGGGCTGGAGTAGTTCCAGGATGGGTGACCTTCCGGGAAGTGATTCGTGTTATCATGTGTGTGAGGACAAAACACATGAGAAAAGGTCATGGGGTGATTGTAGGGTCAGTAAATTACTCGGTCGGGCCTACCAAAAATAACGCAGCGACCGTCGGACAGGGGTAGGGCCCACGAGCCTGAGAGAGATGGGTGACTCACCGGTAGGGGCGGACGGGGCGTTACACAAACCATTATTAAAATAAAATTAGCACAATAATTTGCAGTTTAAAATAAGTAAGTATGAAATTAAAACAAAACAGTTTTTAATATAATAATACGCGCTGCAACCATCTTATCTTGTGACGCAAGAAAAACGAACACATCCACCACGGCTACGAACAATAGCTAGCTAGAGGCCGGTTTAGAGTTTGTGCCCATTAACTCTTCCATAGTAGGCAATTCGTCCCAGTAGATAAAATGGAGCAAAACCTGCACAATAAGAAGAAAAAAAACATAAGAAAGAGTTTGTATCAACATCGACAGTATAAGATCTGAACCTAAACAACCGACTCACAAAACAACCCTCAAAGCCACTTATAATGACGAAGGAAAACAGATATATAAATTCATTACATCACCAAACCTAGTAACCTACCATGGCAGTATGTGTCCATGAAATCTGAAACTCTAAACCCACCAGCCAATCTCAGTAAATGCTAATGGTTCAATTTGTTCACTTAGTTAAACCCCATCTTTTACGACTTATATAAATAAGAGGAAAACAAACATTCATGCAACCATCCATGAATAGAAACAGAAAGAATGAACCTTACCCCGTGTGAGTAAAATCGACAACAGGAGTAGCCCAGAAGAAGATCCGGGCTGGTACACACGTGAATAGAAAATCATGTATGATACCACAACAAAGCAAAAACTACATGCTCGATTCTGTAGAATGGCGCAAGATGGCTTTCAAAGAACTTTTTGTAATGGCCCTGGCCCGGCCTATTTGAGAAAGTCTTAAATGAATTAATTTGGCTACCTATATCACCAAGTGCACTTACCTTTTCCGGTCACTTACCTGAAAGAACTTCAGAGTTAAGCGTGCTTGGGCTGGAGTAGTTCCAGGATAGGTGACCTTCCGGGAAGTGATTCGTGGTAGCATGTGTGTGAGGACAAAACACATGAGAAAAGGTCATGGGGTAATTGTAGGGTCAGTAAATTACTCGGTCGGGCCTACCAAAAATAACGCACCGACCGTCGGACAGGGGTAGGGCCCACGAGCCTGAGAGAGAGATGGGTGACTCACCGGTAGGGACGGACGGGGCGTTACAGAAACCATTATTAAAATAAAATTAGCACAATAATTTTCAGTTTAAAATAAGTAAGTTTGAAATTAAAACAAAACAGTTTTTAATATAATAATACGCGCTGCAACCATCTTATCCTGTGACGCAAGAAAAACGAACACATCCACCACGGCTACAAACAATATCTAGCTAGAGGCCGGTTTAGAGTTTGTGCCCATTAACTCTTCCATTGTAGGCAATTCGTCCCAGTAGATAAAATGGAGCAAAACCTGCACAATAAGAAGAAAAAAAACATAAGAAAGAGTTTGTATCAACATCGACAGTATAAGATCTGAACCTAAACAACCGACTCACAAAACAACCCTCAAAGCCACTTATAATGACGAAGGAAAACAGATATATAAATTCATTACATCACCAAACCTAGTAACCTACCATGGCAGTATGTGTCTATGAAATTTGAAACTCTAAACCCACCAGCCAATCTCAGTAAATGCTAATGGTTCAATTTGTTCACTTAGTTAAACCCCATCTTTTACGACTTATATAAATAAGAGGAAAACAAACATTCATGCAACCATCCATGAATAGAAACAGAAAGAATGAACCTTACCCCGTGTGAGTAAAATCGACAACAGGAGTAGCCCAGAAGAAGATCCGGGCTGGTACACACGTGAATAGAAAATCATGTATGATACCACAACAAAGCAAAAACTACATGCTCGATTCTGTAGAATGGCGCAAGATGGCCTTCAAAGAACTTTTTTGTAATGGCCCAGGCCCGGCCTATTTGAGAAAGTCTTAAATGAATTAATTTGGCTACCTATATCACCAAGTGCACTTACCTTTTCCGGTCACTTGCCTGAAAGAACTCCAGAGTTAAGCGTGCTTGGGCTGGAGTAGATCCAGGATGGGTGACCTTCCGGGAAGTGATTCGTGGTAGCATGTGTGTGAGGACAAAACATATGAGAAAAGGTCATGGGGGTGATTGTAGGGTCAGTAAATTACTCGGTCGGGCCTACAAAAAATAACGCACCGACCGTCGGACAGGGGTGGGGCCTACGAGCCTGAGAGAGGGATGGGTGACTCACCGGTAGGGGCGGACGGGGCGTTACAATTTGGTATCAGAGCCTGGTTAAGATCTCCCGGTTCCGTCCTGGGAGATCAGCTTTCGCTGTTTTCCCAAAACCCTGATTTCAATCTCTTTCAAAAGCGTTTGCGAAACTTTTAATAAATGGATACATTGTGAAAACCTTTTCAAACACCAATATACATTGCTGATTATCTCCTGTAGTGACCTCTCTTAGTATCTTTTTTTGCAGTATGTCTTCTGATTCGAATGCCGATTCGGGGTCCGAGTACGCACCTAGCCCCACCAGTGTTTTGCGCACCCGTGCTTCGACCAGGAGAGCACCACCGAGGCAGAGGAGACTCCTCACGATCGGGAACCTGGACGCGACCGGGGCCAGTCCGACCACCCACCCCGCACCCTAGAGGTAGACTTGATTTTCCGTCAGTTGGGACCTTTATGAGACCAGTGAGAGGCAGAGGACGACCACGGAAGACGCCTATTGTTGTTTCGGCAGCACTTGTGGACCCAGTAGAGCCACCCATTGCAAGGAGGCCAGGGAAGGAGCATGTAGTTGAAGAGAGTCATTCGGATCCGCCAGCTCATATGTGCTTTATGACTGTGCGATCTTCAGCCAAGTGTGATCCGGCTTTTCTGAACCTTGGAATGGAGGCAATACCGCAGATAGACGACACCCCGGGACCGTCGACCGCAAGGCCACCGGCGCAGGCACCCCCTCGAGACATTCCCCGACCATTTCAGATGACAGGCATGAGTGTGCAGGATTACCAAGGCGTGTTCATTTTCAGAGCTAGCTGCACCTATCCCAGATCCCCGATCCATATCATGACTATGTTTTTGGGTGGGCTATCATTGGAGATCCGAGAAGGGATGACAGATGGGAGTGAGTACGGATAGTACGGACTGGTTGAGATGGATGCTAGATATGCAGAGGCGGTGGAGAGGAATCAGCGGGATCCAGCGTATCGACAGCAGGTGAGAGAGGGGCGTCAGAGAGATGAGGATATCCGACGACGCGTAATGGCTGAGCAGCAGGCCACTTGGAACAAGGAGCTACGACTGAGGCAGGAGGTTGCAGATCGTGACTGGCTGAGGGAGCATCAGTCCGCCTTAGCCCGGTCACAAGAGAGGCTAGAGCAGCAACGTGCAAGGTGGTGCCAACTACAGGCTGATTTTGAGCGGGAGCGAGGACAGAGGATACGACAGGAGCAGGACACCCGCGCCTACGCTTGGTGGGATGAGCAGCTGAACATCCCGGAGCAAGGACCAGATGGATTTGATCAGCAGCAGGCTGCACAGAGTCCGGAGCAAGCAGCAGTACCACCCGTGATCACCATCACAGACTCAGAGCAAGATTCAGACCCGTCAGAGGATGAGGATGCGTCAGGCCATTTGTACCGTGGCGACCAGGACCTCGAGTACCGGACCCCAGGATCTTCAAGTGGCTAGAGTCATGAGACTTAGGAGTTGTTAGGAGTAGGGCGTTTTATTTATTTATTTAGTTGGTGTTGGTTTTGAGTTTCCTTGTTTTCCTCGGTCTTCGCGTAGTCAGCTTATTCTCTATTATATTCATTCAGACCTTTGTAGCCCTACGTCGATTGGTCTATCTATTCATTATTTTATTCAGTCATGCCTTTCCGTTCGGACGTTCCGTAGTCATTTCAGATCCCTTGATTGTTAGAACCCTTGAGTTCTGTAGCGACCGGGAAACCGAGTCTTTCAGAATTCGGGACGAATTCTTTTCAAGGGGGGAAGAATTGTAATGGCCCAATTCCCATAGCCCAAAAAAAATTTTAAAAGAAAGAGAAAATCCCAGCCCGTTAGCCAAGCCCATTTTTCTTTTTGCAAAACCCTAGCTCTCCCTTATAAATAGGAGCCTCCTCCTCTTCAAAAACCATTCTCTTCTCTCTGCTGCGAAGCCCTGTCGGAGTGTGGAGTTGACCAAAGCCCTAGAAGCCACTATTCACGTTTTCAAGTCTCCCTTCGATCCAGGTAACCTTCAAATCCCGTAGATCTAAGTTTTTAAAACACAAAACTCGTTTTCATTCGTTTTTCAAAAAGAATCATGAATCCCGAGAAACCGAGCATACCATCGTGACCGCCTCGACGAGACGAAGCCGGAGCCACCGACCGATCGCCGATCAGCCACCGCACGCACCCCCACGCGCCGCCGGAGTGCCGGGCGCGTGAGATCCACGTGCGCCGGAGGAGCCACGCGCCGGAGCTCACGCGCCGACCGCCAGAGCCGTTCGCCGCCGCCACGCGCAGCCGTCGCCGTCCACCAGAGCTGCCGTCCGTCGCCGGAGGTTCGCCGGAGCACCGCCGCCGTTGACCACCGTCGTTGACCGTCTGTCCGGTTTGGTTGGTCCGGTTTGGTTCGAATTCCAATTTTAATTTCGATTCGGTTTAAATCAATTTCGTTCGGTTTGATCAGGTTTACCAAAATCAATTTCAATTTCGGTTTTCCTTGGTTCGATTTTGATTTGGATCGGTTTAGTCGGATTTCTCAAAAATCAATTTCAATTTCCGGTTTAATCCAAACCAATCCCAATTTGATTTCAGTTCGGTTCGCTTTGGTTTATGATTTGAACTTCCAACTTCTTTCGATCATAACTAGCCCGTCTTAAACCCGATTTGAGTGATTCAAAAGCCTAAACCACTTATTTTTCCGCCCTCTTTCCATATCTGTCGTCCGTTTGGTTTCATGAAGTTCCTAAATTACGGAAATGCCCTTCTTTGGCTAAGGTGAGGTTTTCGGTTCAATCTTCGCTTGCCCTATCCCATTCCGGACGATAGTCCTTCGTTAATGTTGTCTTTCCTAGGTAGTATAGGGGTAGTAAAGTGCTGATGTGATTGTTTGCAGAATGTAGAATGCTAGGTTATCGCTCAACTGAAAACGTTGCTTGTGCTTGATGGACTTGAAGGGTTTAGAACTGTGGTAGGGCCCCTGAAAGGGTGTTTGGTGATGGCTTGCGTATATCGAGTTTGGTACGCAACCCTTGTATCGTCGTAAGGGGGGTTTCGGCGAGCCCTCCGATTTCGTTGGAGTTGGAGTTGGAGTTGGAGTTGGGCTCCGGGGCCAATGGCGGGCTTCGGAGCTGTTTATTTTAATGCACTATGTGGTCGATTTGTTTGCGCTTTCATTTCGTAGTAGTCCAGCGGGACATAGGTTGTGTGATGAAAGCCTTCGGGTGATGCTTGCAAGGTGATATTAGCCTAGGACTTGTGATTCGTAATTGTGTAGTGTAAGCTAGGATCGCGGGTTCCCTAAATCCGCCCCTCACTGGGTAATTGTGTTTGAAACAATTGCTCAGACCTCCTTTTCCCTTTTTCCCTGCCCCCGTTTTCTTGCAGGTACGGATGCGGGATAGATTCGATCGGGTGATGACATTGGTGTATTTGAATCCGAAGAGAGCGCCGGGTCCTGGGACAAGTTGAGTGACATCCCGGTTGGACCAAAATGGCCTCCATGGGTGTCCTAATGCCGCGTCTCCGGTTTATCCGGGAGGCGGGTGGTACATTTTTCCTCTTCCATGACCTACCCACAGCTACATAATGTAGAGATTCACATGAAACAGATTTTGCAGTGGCTTTGCTGCTGAATCCTTGTTCATATAACTATGGTCCTTGCAGAGCTAATACATACCTTTTCTGGCCACCTTAAAACGAATGAGCCCTAAACTAAGTGCAAGAACAATAGCCATTGACATGAAAAGAACCGGAGTTGGTGTCGGTTCTTTGTTAATCCAAACAAAACCTGATAGAAGTGGGTTGTGGCCCAAAACCAAGAAGAAGCTACGAATGTTCTTTACTAAAAGTCTCTCTACTTTGGACATATTACATTGGGCCAGATATGGCAAGAATCAGCCCAGCCGTAAGTGAATTTTCCCAAACCTGAAACAAAGGCGGCAGATCATTAGGTCAAATATGTTGACTATATAAAGAACAACATTCGTGCATCAAGGGATGATCCGAGACATAATTACGAGAGCTCACAAATACAAAGAGAGCTTCAAAGCTAAGTGTATTCGTGAGTTAAGAGAGAATTAGAAAGCTAAAGAGATCAAGAGCTAGAGAGACACAGGTTCTAGAGCTAAAGGTTCTATATAATAGTTTTCTTAGGATTGCAAGCTTTGATACATTAGATAAGTTAGTAGAGAAGAAACTTATCTTTACTTTTGTAGTCAAATCCATATAGTGCAAAAACTTGTGGGAGACGGATCCCACCCCTGTGACGTAGCCATTCAGTGAACACAGGATAAACAATTCTTTGTGTCGTTTACTTTCTGCATACACAACCAAAATCTCATCATAATCATATAACCAAAAGTGCAAGCAAAAGTTTAGTTAAAATCTCAACAAGTGGTATCAGAGCTTTCAGGAGGAAGGAGCAAGGGTTATAGTGATTAACAAGAACCAGCATGAATATAAACCATATTCACGGCACGGCATATTCAGCCGTGGAACCCACACGAGAAAAATTTGAGATGGATAAGTTTGATGGGAAAGGAGATTTTGGTATGTGTTGGTACTGGATTTCCCTCTAGGAAATCCGGCCCATTAACAGTTAAGACAAATGCCCATATTCGTGAGCCTGTTCCAGAATCAAAGACAAAGAGGAGAGCCGACTCCTTTGTTGGGCCCAAGCGAATAAACGCCCGGACGATGCAGAAGCCGGAGACAATCGAGCTCGAGCTCGGCAGAAGATGACGTGGAGATAGAGCAACTCGGTCTTCGCCAGTTCAACTGATCCACGCAAATCTCGGATATCGTTATGATGGCGAGGCCGAAATATCGGAACAGAAAGACCAGAGTCGAGACTATTTAAAGAAGAAATGGCGATCCATTAAGGATATACCAACCCTAGCTAAGAACACTTCGACTAGATAGCTCGATTTCATACTTTGTACTCTCTTTTCGATTGTGTTTGTTCTATCTCGGCGATCAATCTCAATAAAGTCTTTGATTCATAGGAAACTATACCATTTCTATATCCTAAAAGTCCAAATCCACGAATACAAATTCTTAGTGTGAATCCCGGATCTCACATTTGGTGCCGACTGTGGGGACTATCTATAGTTTTTCCTATCTTAAGAATCATATCCTAGATCCGATAGATCAAGATGAATCCCTACCAAACTGGCTCTCCCAGTGCCACACCACCAGTTGACCTCCCTCAAACGGTCGACAACGTTCCTCAGAACACCACCGGGGTAAGAAACATGGGTCAGACCGACGGCGTGTTGACAAGCTCTGCCTCAGTCTCCACGACCTCGGCACCAGCCGGCTCCGTCGCTCAAACAATCGCGACAAGCCAGACTCCGACAAATGTTTTGTCAGGAACTAATGATCCGAGCAGAAACTGGGTGTGGATGAGAAATGATTCAATACCCACCCCAGGAGGTGGATCTGGAATAACCAGACCTAATTCGCCACTACCTTCTGCTCCACAGAGACAAGGGCCAAGTGATCTTGCCGAGATCCGTTCGATGCTAAGCCTGTTGGTAGATCGAACGAGAAATAACGAGGCAAGCGCAAGGGCCCAAGAGATCACGAACCGTTCTCTGGCCGCGCAGCTCGACGAGCAAGAGCGGCGCCTTAACGCCCGTCTTGAAGAGCTCGCCGGTCAAAGCCAAGGGGGCAGACCAACGGGAACTCCCATAAGTCCTCCACCGTGTACCCGCTTGGACTTCTCCCAGGTAGTAACTCCTCCGGGAACGTCGGGAAATTCCGGTAATGCGTCAAATAGCGGT
The DNA here is from genome assembly GCA_030180135.1 of Orychophragmus violaceus. Classification (NCBI taxonomy): domain Eukaryota; kingdom Viridiplantae; phylum Streptophyta; class Magnoliopsida; order Brassicales; family Brassicaceae; genus Orychophragmus; species Orychophragmus violaceus. The sequence continues at coordinate 46,357,658 of CM058231.1, read as the reverse complement.
TTCCGCCCTACAATGACCCCTATCGCGATATCGACCCCATTCAGTTCGAGTTCAATGGTCACAGATCCAACCGGATTAAGAAACCGACCATTACCCGAACCACCACCTTTCCCGAATAACTCTAATATCCGACCGAGGCAACTAGGAGGCTCTTCCTTCGCCTCGAGCTCGGGACTGAAGGATTGTTTAGTGTTAATCCTGATTCAGTTCTCAGATTCAACAGTCCTAAACATGCATATCTAGGTTCTCTTACTTAGAAACATAAAGGATCTCACCTGTTACCTTGTTAATGCAGCGGAATATGAAGAACAGGTCAGAGATCAGCAGAACCACCAAGTGATAGCTCCTCCAAAGGTTCACACACGCACACCAAGCAGGAAGAAGGCTGCTAGACCGAGCTGAGGAGGCCGCAGGGAGAGAGAGAGTTGGCGCAGAGCTTAGGGTTTTTTGTGGAATTCAGACTTAAGTTTTATTTATAAAACTTGTCTAATTCCTTTTGGGATTTTGGGCCCAAATACCAATCTGATTAAATCCCTTAGATTTAATCAGACCCATTAATCTCTCTCTAAGTACGACAAATGCCTGGCACTTTTACCGTACTTCTGCTAAGCCGTTCCTACACATTTTCCTGTTAGCTTAGGCGTGTGACCCATATGGGATCATATAATAAAGGTAATAAGTCCAAGACTTATAGATCATGAGCGGACTCTAGCAAGCCATCATGACCCCCAGTATTATATGACTTATGTCTGATCATTGACATACTCTTACTTTCTAGAGACAGTACAGAGATTACTGGACATAATTCCAACAATCTCCCACTTGTACTGGAATCTCTTTATTCATAATCCTTTTGTCTCAATATCTCGATTAGTCATAAGGCAAGATGAGTGTCATCCTTATAAAGCCTAATCTTGTTCATCGGACTCTGATTTGATACTGACAATCCAAACGACTCGGGAAAGTCCGTTTGAGCATGGCCATGCATTTTCCAGTATTCAAATCTCCGATTGGCCTAGAGATATTCACTCCATTTATATTGGAGGGACAAATCCCGTCTTGTTCCATCACTGTAAACTACTCATTTCATAATACACCCAAACAAGGTCCTTATAACTATCGCTTAACGACAGCATTAGACAATGATCAAAGCGCATTAGTTCATGTGCAGTCACATGCATGCGAACTCAGGTCTAAGGACTATACTCTATAGTCGTAGTAAGAATCTCTTATGACACAGATATAAATATCCTGAAGAGTTCTTATAATCGGGTCTTGTCCGGTCGTATGTACCCTACATACACCTATGTACTGACTTTGATGCCGCGCATCTATGACACACTGAGACTTTGTCATAAGTCACATACCAATCTAGTCTCACATGGTTGTTGGTGTTCCAATTTCAACAACCTTCGACTAGGGACATGATGATATTAGCCATCTATCAAATATAGGGTCTCATGATCAAGCTAAATGACTTTGATAACTCAAGATCAAGTCACTTACTTCGATGACCTACAAAATGGTTCATATCACTTTGGAACGATTATTTCATCACAGTTAAAATAATCTTGAAATAATAATTTCATTAAACATAAAATGTTTTACAAGAACATATCAAATAACTAAATAAAGCCCTCAAACTCCCACTCAAATTTAGATTACATTTCAATGTTTCTAATGCCTACAGCTTCAGTCAGGAACTCGAGCTTAGGTCTTGGGAGTGGCTTTGTCAACGGATCAACGACGTTATCATCAGTCTGAACTCGGCTGATCTTGACTTCCTTTCTATTAATGATGTCACGTATCAAGTGAAATCTTCTTAGAACATGCTTGGATTTCTGGTGTGATCTTGGTTCCTTTGCCTGAGCAATAGCACCATTGTTATCACAAAACAGTGCCAGAGGCTCAGCCGCATTTGGTATCACACCTAGTTCAATAATGAACTTTCGTATCCAAACAGCTTCCTTCGCAGCTTCTGAAGCGGCGATATATTCAGCTTCTGTAGTGGAATCAGCAACGGTGTCTTGCTTGGAGCTTCTCCAACTGATTGCACCGCCATTCAGACAAAAGATATAACCGGACTGTGACCGGAAATCATCTTGGTCTGTCTGGAAACTTGCGTCCGTGAATCCACTGACTTTAAGCACATCACTTCCACCGTACACCAAGAACTTATCCTTAGTATGTCTTAGATACTTCAGGATATTCTTGACGGCAATCCAATGGTTTTCACCTGGATTTGACTGGTATCTACTCGTCATGCTTAATGCATAAGCAACATCAGGACGAGTACAGATCATGGCATACATGACAGATCCTATTGCAGATGCATAAGGAATATTCTTCATGCGCTCAAGCTCAGCAGCCGTCGTAGGGCTCTGCTTCTTGCTTAGCGTTGTGCCATGTACCATTGGCGTGAAGCCCTTCTTGGAATCTTTCATGCTGAATCTTTGTAGGACTTTGTCAATGTATGAATCTTGACACAAGCCTATCAGCCTTCTAGATCTATCCCGGTAGATCCTGATTCCAAGAACGTATGCGGCTTCACCCATGTCTTTCATGGAAAAACAACTTCCAAGCCAGTCCTTTACTGACTTCAGCATTGGAACGTCGTTTCCGAGAAGCAGTATGTCATCGACATACAGAATAAGAAATACTATCTTGCTCCCACTAGTTTTCTTATACACGCATTGTTCTTCTTCGTTTCTGATGAAGTCAAATTGCTTGATCGCTTCATCAAAACGAAGATTCCAGCTCCTCGATGCTTGCTTCAATCCATAAATGGATTTATGAAGCTTGCATACTTTCCCAGCATTCTTTGGATCTATGTAACCGTCAGGTTGTGTCATATACACATCCTCTTCCAGAATACCATTCAGGAAGGCGGTTTTCACGTCCATCTGCCAAATTTCATAATCATGAAAAGCTGCAGTTGCTAGTAGAATCCGAATAGATTTCATCATAGCCACTGGGGAATAGGTTTCATCGTAATCCACACCGTGAACTTGTCTGAAACCTTTTGCCACCAACCTGGCTTTATAAATCTGGACATTTCCATCCACGTCAATCTTCTTCTTGAAGATCCATTTGCACTCGATGGCTTTTACACCAGCGGGTAAGTCAACCAACGAAAACACTTGGTTGACCGACATGGAGTCCATTTCGGAATCAGTGGCCTTGCGCCACTTCGAGGAATCTGGGCCCATCATGGCTTGATTGAAGTTCGATGGTTCATCACCATCAATGATCAAAAGATCATGACAGTTAGTCACGAGGAATCCTTGATATCTCTCGGGTTCGTGACGGATCCTCCCGGATCTTCGAACTTCAGGTACTACAGGTTCAGGCTCTACAATTTCTTGTAGGTCCTCCTGCTGCTCTTCCTCATTAGGTTGAGCAGTATCCTGTTCATCTTGAATTTCTTCAAGCAGTACCTTACTCCCACTGTCTTTCTTAGAGAGAAACTCCCTCTCAAGAAAGTTACAATCCCGGGCAACAAAGATCTTGTTCTCGGAACGTAGATAGAAGTAATAAGCCTTGGTTTCCTTCGGATAACCAATGAAGTAGCATTTATCAGACTTTGGTGTAAGCTTGTCTGAGATTAATCTCTTGACATAGGCTTCACAACCCCAAATTCTAAGATAAGACAGCACTGGAGCCACTCCAGTCCATAATTCATATGGTGTCTTTGCTACTGTTTTCGATGGCGCTCTATTTAGAGTGAACACTGCTGTTAGCAGAGCATATCCCCAAAGGGATATTGGAAGGTCTGTGTGACTCATCATAGATCGAACCATATCCAATAAGGTCCAATTTCTCCTCTCAGACACACCATTCCATTGAGGTGTTCCAGGAGGAGTGAGTTGGGACACGATCCCACACTCTCTTAGATGATCACTGAATTCTTGGCTTAAGTATTCTCCTCCTCGGTCGGACCGAAGAGCCTTAATGCTTTTGCCAAGTTGGTTCTGTACTTCATTTTGGAATTCTCTGAACTTCTCAAAAGATTCAGACTTATGTTTCATTAAATAAACATATCCATACCTACTGAAATCATCAGTGAAGGTAATGAAGTACTGATAGTTTCCTCTTGCATTTGTGGACATTGGGCCACACACGTCAGTGTGTATCAGGCCCAATAAGTCACTGGCCCTCTCGTTAGGTTTATTAAAGGGGGCCCGTGTCATTTTGCCCATCATGCAGGATTCGCATTTCTCACATGACTCAAAGTCAAATGAGCCAAGAAGTCCATTCGAATGGAGCCTCTTGATGCGTTTCTCGCTGATGTGCCCTAAACGACAATGCCATAGAAACGTTCGGTTCTCCTCATTAGGTTTGAACCGTTTGGTATTAATGTTATAAATTGGCGCGGATTGATCGAGTATGTAAAGCCCATTCGTAAGAGGGGCAGAACCATAGAACAAATTGTTGCGATTGAAGGAACATAATTTATTCTTAACTGAAAAATCATAACCTTCCAAATCCAACAAAGAAATTGAAATAATATTCCTGCTTATAGCAGGTACAAAATAACAATTATTGAGTTCTAAAACCAATCCCGAAGGTAAAGACAACAAGTATGTGCCTACAGCTAGTGCTGGAACTTTCGCTCCATTCCCAACTCGTAGCTCCACTTGTCCTTGCTTCAGCCTTCTACTGTTGCTGAGTGCCTGCATATTAGTACAAATATGAGCCCCACAACCAGTATCCATAACCCATGAGGTATTATCAGAAGTAGTTGTATTAACTTCTATAACAAAAATACCTGATGAAGAAGTCTCCAGAGTCTTCTTCTTTAATTCCTTTAGACCTTCCAGGAATTTCTTACATTCTCTCCTCCAATGCCCTGGTTCTTTACAGAACCTGCATATGTCAGTTGGCCCAGCCTTGGACTTGGGCTTGGGCTTTGGCGTGTCCTTGTCCGCGACTTGGACAGCCTTGGCCTTTCCCTTATCCTTAGCAGAGGATTTCTTAAACCCCTTGCCCTTTTGCACCATAAGCACATTGGGGTCCTTGGCGGTTTTCCTCAAGTTGGGCTCTGCAGTCTTGAGCATTCCGTGAAGCTCAGGCAATGTCTTACTCAAGCCATGCATGTTAAAGTTCAGAATGAACTGATCATAGCTTGCAGGTAATGACTGCAGAATGATGTCGCAGGCAAGTTCCTGGCTGATAGGGCAGTCGAGTTTCTGAAGATGATCGAGATAACCCATCATCTTCAAGACATGAGGACTCACTGCCGCATTTGCAGCCAACTTGCAGTCTAAGAGGTTCTTAACTGTTTGAAACCTCTCAGTCCTTGCTTGCTCCTGAAAAAGCGATTTCAGGCTTGCCATTATCTCGATGGGTGACAACACACTCTCGAACTGCATTTGCAGCTCAGCAGTCATTGTCGCCAACATCAGGCAATAGACATCATTTTCATCTGACGAATGCTTTTCCCAAGCATTATGCAGAGTCCTGGCGGCATTGTTAGGAGGCCTCTCGGGGAGGGGATCACGAAGGACATAATCCTTCTTCTCCTGCTTGAGGACCAGCCTCAAGTTCCTTGACCACGTCAGGAAGTTCGTTCCAGTCAGCTTCTCCTTCTCGAGAACAGACCGGATTGAGAATGTGTTTTGAGTGCTTGTAGTAGTCATAGCTGAAATATATAGATAAAAAGGTTATTAGTTAATATGTTCAATATGATTAATCTTGTATTATACTTAATATGATTAATCACGCATTATATTCAATAACTTAAGTTACCCTCAATAGAATATAATGATTCCAAGATCCACATATAACTAAGATTAAAGTGGGCCACTGGCCGTCACCCAACCTTAGCTTATATCGGTAAGCCCTATCTCGGCTAATTATATCCGTGATATAACTCTTGGTTGTGAATCTGGGCCCGAGGCCCAATCCACTCTGATGTCTCAAGGCCCGGGACTCCCGATGGCCTAGTCAAGAAAACCAGACTATACAGTCATGTAATCATTAATGTCTGGGACTCCCAATGACATTTATGAATCACAAACCGTCTTATCCACGCAAAAGTAGACACCCTCACACTGTAAGGCCATGAATACAATTGAATGGGCTTCGACAGCTGACATAGACTGGACAAGACATCCAACGCTTGATATTATTTGAGGTTTGTAGGTTTATTAAAAATTCATCCCAAAATAGAAGATTACTATTTTGGGAAACTTTCCTTTTTGGGAAACCTACTAATTTTGGAAATTTTCTAAAATTGGAAACTTTCTAAAACCGGAAACTTTCTAACTTTCGAAATTTCTTAAAATCCAAAACATGCAAATCTAGAAACTTCTATTTTAAGAAACTTTCTAATTTCAAAATTTCGGAAACTTTAATTTAAAATCGATTTATAATTTTATAAGATAAATTTTAAATTAAATCTGAAGAAAGACTCAAATAATTGGCCCAATTGTTTTAACTTCTTGGCCCGAGGCCCAAGAATTGGTCCATGTCCAAGACATAACCCAATTGCCCAATTAAATGACATAACCGGTCTGGTTCATTAAAATTGGTCTTAACCAAAATTAATTACTACGATGACCACAATTGTCAACCGGTTATTTACTAAACCGGATTTTCTCAATTTATTTGGTCCAACCAAATCAAATTAGAAAACCACTGGTTTAGGCACTAAATCCAATAATTATTTCGACATTGGATTTCTTATCCCGGTTTAACCAGAACTTAATAAATTTATTAAGTCTGTTTATTAAACCAAGACGATTAAGTTTTTAATTGTCTTAAACCGAACCACCACAAGCCTAACCGAAACCGGTTCGAGCCAAAACGAAAACGACCAATTAGGTCACGGCCGCAAGCATGACCGCGATCGTGCATGATCCGGACAGCCGCAAGCCTCATGATCGGGACGAGCTCGGCTTGTGATCGGGACGGGAGCGTGATCGTCGAGTCGGGTCGTTGGCTTCACACGATCGCCGAGCGATCGGGACAGCAACACACGCGAGCGGGACGATGGCTTCACGCGATCTCCAAGCGATCGAGACAGCTCTCGGTCACGCGGGACGGGCAAGACGCGATGCAAGCATCTGCCTTGCGCCTCACGGTCGATCGATCCAACCGGCCAACGCGATCCATGCTATCGATCCGTGATCGATACATGCGATTGGCTTGGCCGATCGGTTTAACACTCGGCCGATCGCAATCCAAATCATATAGTTTGGGTTTTGCGATTTCATTAGTTTAGGTTTCAATTCTTGTTTCTTAAGTGTTTTGCTCTTATCAGTAGATTGATTCAAAAACACCTCTTTAAACAATCCTAAACATGATTCTAAACAAGAAAAACCACAGAACCAATAGCTCTGATACCACTGAAGGAATGTTTAGTGTTAATCCTGATTCAGTTCTCAGATTCAACAGTCCTAAACATGCAGATCTAGGTTCTCTTACTTAGAAACATAAAGGATCTCACCTGTTACCTTGTTAATGCAGCGGAATATGAAGAACAGGTCAGAGATCAGCAGAACCACCAAGTGATAGCTCCTCCAAAGGTTCACACACGCACACCAAGCAGGAAGAAGGCTGCTAGACCGAGCTGAGGAGGCCGCAGGGAGAGAGAGAGTTGGCGCAGAGCTTAGGGTTTTTTGTGGAATTCAGACTTAAGTTTTATTTATAAAACTTGTCTAATTCCTTTTGGGCTTTTGGGCCCAAATACCAATCTGATTAAATCCCTTAGATTTAATCAGACTCATTAATCTCTCTCTAAGTACGACAAATGCCTGGCACTTTTACCGTACTTCTGCTAAGCCGTTCCTACACATTTTCCTGTTAGCTTAGGCGTGTGACCCATATGGGATCATATAATAAAGGTAATAAGTCCAAGACTTATAGATCATGAGCGGACTCTAGCAAGCCATCATGACCCCCAGTATTATATGACTTATGTCTGATCATTGACATACTCTTACTTTCTAGAGACAGTACAGAGATTACTGGACATAATTCCAACAGGGACTCCTTAACGGATCAAGCACAGTTCAGTTCCAAACGCCCCAGATCGACCAGAAAAAGTCGGTCCCACCGATCGATCTCCTCGACCCCATTTTTCCGGAACAAACGTCAGGTCAGGCACAAGCCCAGTTCGCACCCGCAGAGGGCGATGAACACGATATTCTTAGACAATACATCGAGCAGGCTAAGGCCCAGTTCAACAGTCTGAGCTCGAAAGTTCACATGGCAACAAGCGCGGCTCCTGACATCGATCGAGTGATTGAAGAAAAACAACAAACACCGTTCACAGATCGGATCGCGTTTGCAAGGATCCGAGAAATCAAGAAAACTAAGTTTCCAATTCTTTGGGAAATCAGACCCGAAAGCCCACATCAGGGCATTCCGACTAGCGATGGCAAGGGTGTACCTTACCGATGAGGAGAGAGAGCCGGCCTTCTGCAGGCTCTTCGCGGAAAACCTATCGGGCTCCGCCCTAGAATGGTTTGCCGGACTGGAAGAAGGGTCCATTGACAACTTCACCCAGTTCATGACGGCTTTCCTCAAACAATACTCCGTCTTCATCGAAGAAAAGACTACTGAGGCAGCCCTATTTGGCGTCTCTCAAAAACCTGACGAAACACTTCGCTCGTACATCGACCGATTTAAGGAAATAAAATCCAAAATCGCGAACCCACGAGAGGAGGTAGCTATAGAAGCATTAAGACGAGGACTATGGTTCTCAACCAGATTCCGCGAGGAAATAACAGTCCGCGAACCTCAAACGCTCGATGACACCCTCCATCGCGCATCGGCCTTTGCTCGCCTCGAGGACAAAACTACGGCCCTCAGAGAAAAACACCGAAAAGAAAAGATCCCGTCGGGCTCGCAGAATTCGAACTCGAAAAAGGATTCCCGTAAATCAGGGAACGTCAACGCGGTCGAGAGCCCAAAGAGCTCGAAGAAATTCGAGTTTGACAAGGAAAAATTCTGTGATTTCCACAATAAAAGAGGACACTCGACCGAAGATTGCTATACTCGAGCTAAAGCCGAGGTTCAAAAGCGAGAGTCCGAAAGCAAACAAGACTCCGAAGTCAAGGAGGAAACTCTGCCCAACAAAAAGGAAAACAAACAGACCAAGGAGTCGAACTCCAAAAAGCCTTCTCAGAACAAACGGGACCGGTCAAAAGAGCCGGAATCCCCCGAAACACTCCCTCAAGGGTCGCGAAAGCGAGTCGAGTTCATCCTCGGCGAGCTCAACCTGAGCGGCACTCCGGGAGGTTCGGCACTATCCCCGCCTCCGGCTCCTGCTAAAAGTTTACGCTCCAGAATCAATCTCCCTCGTCTCTGCGGGGGGGGGGGGGGGGGTGTAAGGGCTATACCCCTAAACGAATCGACTTTATCTTCGGTGGCTCCAAGCTTTGCCGCGACTCGGTCAATTCGATCAAAGCTCTTCAAAGAAGAGTCGAGACCGACAGAGGGGGGAAAACCCCAATGTTGGGTCCAGACCACGAAATCATTTTCTACGAAAGCGAGACAAGTAATCTCGACAAACCACACGACGACGCCCTCCTTGTTTGTCTAGTAGTGGGAGATGTCGAACTCTCAAGGATAATGATTGACACGGGAAGTTCGGTAGATGTCCTCTTTGACGACGCGTTCAGATGGACTTCAACGACTCCGAGATCGTGGAAGAAAAGACACCACTAGTAGGTTTCACTGGCGAAACGACGTACTCGATGGGCTCTGTCTTCGCCCCAGTAATCGCTGGAGGAGTTCGAAGAATGACAGAGTTCGTCATAGTAGATCGGCCAGCTCCCTATAACGCGATCCTAGGTCGACCATGGATATACAACATGAAAGCGGTACCATCGACCTACCACCAATGCGTAAAATTCCCAACTCCCAAAGGGATCAAAACCATTTACGGAAGTCAAAAGATTTCCCGTCATTGCTACATGAACGGATACAAGCAGATCGATAAATCCCCTGCGTAGCAATTACAGAAAGAGGAGGAGCTCGCTACCTTGCAGACCAAAAGGTCGTACGACCCAAGTCAAATAGGACCCCCAAAGGACCTCACGACTCAGGTCTGCATAGACGATGCTCATCCCGAAAGACTCGTTGGCGTCGGAATCGACCTATTAGAGCCAGTTAAAAATGAACTGGTCTCTTTTCTCAAACAGAACGTCGACTCATTCGCCTGGTCTTCAGCAGACATGAAAAGGATCAATATCAACGTAACCAGCCACGAGCTGAATGTCGACCCAACCTACAAACCGGTAAGGCAAAAACGTCGAAAACTAGGCCCTGAACGGGCCAAAGCCGTCAATGATGAGGTCGATCGGTTATTAAAAATCGGATCGATCAGAGAGGTCAAGTACCCCGACTGGCTTGCCAATCCCGTAGTGGTTAAGAAAAAGAACGGAAAATGGAGGGTCTGTGTAGATTTCACGGATCTCAACAAAGCATGTCCAAAGGACAGCTTCCCACTCCCGCACATCGACCGACTGGTCGAGGCTACCGCCGGACATCAGCTACTATCTTTTATGGACGCGTTCTCAGGGTACAATCAAATATTGATGAACCCTGAGGACCAAGAAAAGACTTCGTTCATAACTGATCGAGGCACTTACTGCTACAAAGTCATGCCCTTCGGACTAAAAAACGCAGGAGCAACTTACCAACGCCTCGTCAACAAGATGTTTTCAGGACTCCTAGGCAAAACCATGGAAGTCTACATGGACGATATGCTGGTAAAATCTTCCAGGTATGAGGATCACATCCCCCAACTAAAAGAATGTTTTACCATTCTCAATAAATACGGGATGAAACTCAACCCAGCAAAGTGTACCTTCGGGGTTCCCTCAGGAGAATTCCTTGGTTACTTAGTGACCGAAAGAGGGATCGAAGCGAACCCCAAACAGATCGTAACGTTCATAGAGATGAAATCTCCCAGAACAACTCCAGAAGTCCAGCGCCTGACCGGCAAAATAGCTGCTCTGAATCGCTTTATCTCAAGGCCGGCTGATAAATGTCTACCCTTCTATCACTTGCTCAAAGCAAACAAAAAGTTCCTCTGGGACGAAAAGTGCGAAGAAGCTTTCACTCAGCTCAAAGCTTACTTAAGTGAACCACCCATACTGGCGAAACCAGTAGAAGGAGAACCCCTTTACCTCTACCTAGCTGTCTCGACGGCAGCAGTAAGTGGAGTCCTGGTTTGCGAGGAACAAAACGAGCAACGGCCGGTATATTACATCAGTAAGACCTTGATCGACGCTGAAACCAGATACCCCGCCATGGAAAAACTCGCCTTAGCGCTAGTGACATCGGCTCGGAAATTCCGACCGTACTTTCAATCGCACTCGATCATAGTGATGACCTCTCATCCGCTGAGAACCATCCTTCAAAGTCCAAGCCAGTCGGGTCGATTGGTCAAATGGGCTATCAAACTTAGCGAGTACAACATTGAATACAAAGCTCGAACGTGCCTAAAAGCACAAGTACTGGCAGATTTCGTAATCGAGCTCCCTCCGACTATAGAAATCGACCCGACTTCGGCCCAAAGATGGAAACTCTACGTCGATGGAGCTTCCTCGAGGCAAGGATCCGGAGTCGGAGTGAAATTAGTCTCCCCAACGGGTGAAGTACTAGAACAATCATTTAGATTGGGCTTCGCCGCATCAAATAACGAAACAGAATATGAAGCGTTAATAGCCGGGCTCAGACTCGCGATAGCAATAGGAGCCCGGGAAGTAAACGCCTTCAGCGATTCCCAATTGGTCACGAGCCAATATCATGGCGATTACGAGGCCAAAGACGAACGGATGGAAGCATACCTACGGGTAGTCCATACACTTGCCGAACAGATCGAATTTTTTGATCTAACACGAATCCCACGAGGGGAAAACACCGCAGCCGATGCCCTAGCCGCATTAGCATCGACATCAGATCCTAACCTCAAAAGGATCATACCAGTCGAAGGGATAGAAAAACCAAGCATCGACATAGCCCTCAAAGCCCTGTCCTTGAAAGAGGACGGGCCCGCTGTGAAGGACGATGTCAAGCACAAAGAATGTCCTGGGGGCACCAGTAGCGACATCATCGATATTGATGATGACCTCGATCCTAGAAACGCCGTGTACGTCGCGAACGTCCCTGGCGGACCCATTCAAACCGCATCCACTAGTCAGGGACCTGAGCCTAACAACGACGAAGATTGGAGATCTCCGATCATTCGATACATCACAAACGGCGAAGTTCCCGACGACAAATGGGAGGCGCGGAAACTTAAAACACAGAGTGCAAGGTACTGTGTCATGCAAGGAGAGCTCTTTAAAAGGAGCCTCTCCGGACCTTATCTCAAATGCCTTGACAAAAAGCAAGCCCTAGCCGTGATTACACAAACACATGACGGAACCTGCGGAAGCCATTCCGGAGGACGAGCATTGGCCGTGCGAATCAAAAGGCAAGGTTACTATTTGCCGACAATGGCCACCGAATGCGAGTCCTTCTCCAACAAATGCGACAAATGACAAAAGCATGCTCCAATTATCCACCAAGCGTCGGAGAAACTCTCCTCTATCTCATCACCATACCCATTCATGCGATGGGGAATGGACATTGTAGGACCACTAGTCGCATCCGGCAGAAACAAAGCTACACACCTATTGGTGATGACGGACAACTTCACCAAGTGGATTGAAGCATAGTCATACCAAAAAGTTAAGGACGTTCACGTTAAGGAGTTCTTCTGGCGAAACATCATTTGCCGACATGGACTACCCCATGAGATCGTCACCGATAACGGATCTCAGTTCATATCAAACACGTTCAAAGAGTTCTGCAGAACTTGGAACATAAAGCTGACTTACTCAACGCCGCGCTATCCCCAAAGGAACGGGCTAGCAGAAGCAGCTAACAAAGCGATTATGAACGGTTTCAAGAAAAGGCTCAACGAGTGCAAAACAACCTGGAGCGACGAGCTCCCGGCCGTACTATGGGCTTATCAAACTACCCCATGCAAATCCACCGGCGAGACTCCATTCTCGTTGGCTTATGGGATCGAGGCGGTAGTACCAGCCGAAATCCTCGTGTCAAGCATCCGCAAGGAAGAATGCCCACGACAAGAAGAACTTAACAACAAGATGATAACTGACGAGCTCGACCTCGTCGACGAAAGAAGGAACCTCGCATTAGCTCGACTCCAGAATTACCAACAAGCCGCAGCTCGCTACTATGATTCCCGAGTCAAAACTCGAAGGTTTCAAGTAGGAGAGCTCGTCTTACGGAAAGTGTTCGACCATAAAAAGGAAGAACACGCTGGAAAATTAGGAGCAAAGTGGGAAGGTCCTTACCAGGTCACCGACGTTGTGAAGGACGGGGTCTACCGACTCAAATCGGTAGAAACCCAGAAACCTGAACTACGACCTTGGAACATCATCAACCTCAAAAAGTATTTCCACTAGGAGTACATCAACATTATCGAACTAAGAAATGGCTTGATCCCCTTAAAAGGGTACGTAGGCAGCTCGACTTCGAGCGCAGCCACCCCCCAAACACAAAGCTTCTACCAAGCTCAACGACTTCTGACGAAGTCATACTAGCTTATATTTGTGAAATCAAAATAAGTCTCCCAATCAAGCGTCTCTTCCTATCGCAAAAGTTAGAGCCGCTACGTTATGCAAAGTGATATGAAATTATCTCTTCCAAAAAAAAAAAAAAAAACTAAAGCGAAAGATATGAAATTATCTCTTCAAATAACGAAAGATATGAAATTATCTCTTCAAAATCAAGCGATATGAAATTATCTCTTCAAAATCAAGCGATATGAAATTATCTCTTCAGAAATCAAGTGATATGAAATTATCTCTTCAAAAACAAACGATATGAAATTATCCTTTTTTGAGCGACCTGAAATGGCCTCTCCCAAAGTCAAAGCGATATGAAATTATCCCTTCCAAGGGACCTCAAAAGGCCTCCCCCAAAATCAAGTGATATGAAATTATATCTCCAAGAAGTAAAGTGATATGAAATTATCCCTTCAAAACAAGCGACCCAAAACGGACCTCCCGAATCGAACGAGCTAAAATGATCGTCCCAAAACGAGCGACCCAAAACGGTCCTCCCGATTCGAACGAACTGAAATGATCGTCCCAAAGAAAGAGATCCATAATAATCTTTCCAAAAAATACAATTCTTCTAAACCTTATACGGATTAAAAGAATCGGGGGGGGGGGGGGAGGGCTACCCCACCCCTCAAGCAAAATAACGAGGACAAGACGGCTACTCAAGCATGCAACCTCTACACACACTCCAAATCGGATCTTTGTAAGTTTACTTCGATTTGTTCTCATACTTAATGCTTCTCTTTTCAATTCAGCGATTAAGCCTGAATCTTACATTACGAAGTAGTCGCGCCTCAGACTATTCCTGGCAAAGAGCTCGAGCTCAAATGCAATTGACTTAAAAGTTCGCAAAGAACTACCTAAGGCAATTCAAGATAAGTTATTTGCTCGATTCCTCTGGAGAAGTTCGAATCGCCACAACGGCTCGAATATTATGTTAAGGCATAAAAACAATAAAATCTATGCTAAGGCATGAAAGATTTGAAAAGCAGCTCATAAAAAAAAAAAAGAGGACACGACGTCCTCGAAGGTTATAATCGAAAAAGCCCCTCGGGCAACAAAAGTCTGAAAAGAAATTAAAAGCCCCCTCGGGCAACGAAAAGTCTGAATTAAAAGCCCTCTTGGGCGGCAACAAATGAAAAGGACTAGAACTGCTTAGAAGGAGAGGAAGCCTCGTCTTGATTCTCCGTCTGACCATCGGACGCCCTGTCCTCCTCGAGTTGACCCTCGACCTCATCGCTAACTCGCGAGCTAACTTCGGTCGGGAGGTTCGACCCATACTGATCAAGACGAGTAGCCGCCTGGTTTAGGGGGCGCGCAAGGATCACGGAATCGTCCGACATCACCGGCAAATTAAGCTTGCTGATACTGAAGTCCGACACCGCCGCAGCTTTCATCTCCTCCGTGGCCAATCTCTTCTTCTGGGCCAAGTCCATCACCTCCTTGGTCAGGTCCAGTTCGCCAGAGGCGAACTCGGCAATAAGCGCGATATTAGCCAAGGCCTCCTGGAGCCTCATCTCAGCGCTCACGGCGACTTTCCTCTGGCTCTGCTTCGCCGCGATCCCCTCGAGAATCTTGAGATATTCACCGTTTAGCCCTTTCCTCGCCTCATGGGCTGCCACCTTGACATCAAACTCTCGGTCGGCGAGAACCTTGTCCAGACCAGCATGGCATTGCGCAGCCCTCACGTCCGCAACCCGACCTGTCTCAATGGCCGTTCGGCTCGCTTCCTCCGCAACCGAAACTCGAGCCAAGGCACCCTGCAACTGCTTATCCAGGTTGCCCGCCTTCTTCCTTAGCTCCTCTTCCCGAGCCAAGGCCCCCTGCAACTGCGCTCTCAGGTCTCTGACCGTTTTCTTGACGGTGTCGAGCTCACTCACCTGCGGTATCTCTCGCAGCTCACACTCGGCCCTAGCCGCAAACCTGTTCGCAGCCTCCAAGGCCTACCAAAAAAATGTGTGTGATGAAAATTAAGCACGAAACAAATCGAAAAAAACGAAGGGAAGAAATCATTACCTTCCCAGAAGCCGCCATCATCTCGGTGTAAGTATCACCAAGAGCCATATCCCTGACAGCCGGGAGCTGAACACCTGCGGGCTTAAAATGCCTTAGCAGATAAGCAACACCCGTCGGGTCATCCGCAATCGGGCATTCCTTCTAGTGCCTGAAGCGCCAGTTTAAAGACCCCGAGGACCCAGAAGAAGCAGGCCTCTCCTAGACACTATGGCCCGATCTTCTCGAGCTCACCTCCGCGTCAGTCCTTTGACGCTTCGCCGCCGGAGGAGGACCGCCTCGGCTCCGACCGTTCGACCCTCTCGAACCATTCGACCGAGAGTTGCGCAAGGCAGGCTCTTCAGACGAGACCCGAACCGGTTCCTCACCGGCCGAAATAGGAGGTAAATCCTCCACCCCACATTTGCCTCTCCGGACCCTGCGACCACGGGAAGAGAAACCCGAACAGGGTTAGGAGGAGGGATCGAAGGAGGAGGAGGAGGCTCCTCGTCCATGGAAAAAAGGAGGGCGTTGCTCAGATCGCCAGCCTTCATTTTCTTTGCCAGATCAACGGGATCCTTCCCGTTCCGACGGCTGCTAGATCTTCGCGATATCTTTTCAAAAGAAGGGGTGCTTGCAGTAGAACTATCGTCCGAAACAGGTCGATCTGCAAACAAAACAGATTCGGGTCAGCCCAGCAAACGAATGGCATATGGCGCGACGACCCTCGGACAGACTAACCAGAACACTTACTCTCTCCGGTCCGCTCGACAATCTGAAGCGGAGCCTGAACGATTCGAGTCGAAGTGGGCTGGCGAGGGAGGCGTGATTCGTCTCGCGAAAGACGAGGTTGGTATCAAGGAGGTTGTCGGGCCGCAGGACCTAAAGCAGCTCGGATTCGCTGGTCCGTAAATTTACACCAGCGGATATCTCCTCTCCGTAGGCGAGCTATCAAACTCGATGTATTTGGGTTCAAAGGTAATGACTCAGGAGCCTCTGCAAAGAAACCAAAAAGGTTATTAGCAAACAGCTCGATTTCAATGAAGGACACCGTGGCAACCAAAGAAACTAGTAAACCCTATAAGCTAACCAACGCTAGCCGCCCATCTTGTCGGGATAACCGAATAATCAAAATCCTCGACCGAGTGATAATTGATCCTGAAGTAGAAGTATTTACTCTTCCACACATCCCTCGTCGGGATCTCATCAAGGATCTTCCCATGGCGAGGAGAGAGGTAGTAGGTTCCGGGAAAATGAGTGTTATGTTTTACCGAACAAACCCTCATCAACTCCTCGACCCCGAAGTCGATGCCCTCCTCGACGGCTCCGACCGCGAGCCCGATTACATACCGAACGAAATTCGGAGTCATCTGGTGAAAGGCCAGTTGGAGCTGAGCTAAAACCCATGAGATAATGCGAGGGATTGTAAAAAACAATCCGCATTTATCGAAATAGGTATAAGAAGCACAGCAATGGCCCTCGACGACAGTTTCTGGGGACATGTCCGGTGATGGGATAAGTATCTCCACCTCCGACGGAATCCGGCACTTCGCCCGCAACTTCCGTATTTGGTCGACAGTCAGACTGGACGGTGGATGAGGACCAACCGGTCCCGCCGCCACAGTAGGACTTTCCCTGGCCGTACTCTTTCGAACCATGATAGTTCGGTATATCGGAAATTTCTTTTGAGAAAAGAAGAAAAACGAAATCTCTAGAGGAGAAAGTCTCAGAGCAACGGCAAAAGAAATAAGAGCGAGAGGCAAACATAAAAAAAGGGGATATAATGAGGGAGAAGAAGTTACCTTGACGATTTGTAGTGCGAGCAAGTAATGGGAATCGTGCTAGGTAACTTCCCCTTTTAAACTATCTCGTGCTCGAGATCCGTGGGATCTTTCGTATCCCACAATCCCAACCGCTCAATTCGAAATTTGTAAATGATTACGAAAAAGATTGAGACAGTTAGGATTCTTCAGTTCCTCGCGATCTCGACCGTCAAAACAAGATCTACGGACGAGGCGAGAACAATTATTAGGGCTTCCTTAATGACTAGAGCACGTGCGCGTCCTTCCGAAAACATCCACCGCCCATTAACCTCGACTTCTCGAAATCAATGGGCTGGGGGGCTATTGTTGGTACTGGATTTCCCTCTAGGAAATCCGGCCCATTAACAGATAAGACAAAGGCCCATATTCGTGAGCTCGTTCCAGAATCAAAGACAAAGAGGAGAGCCGACTCCTTTGTTGGGCCCAAGCGAATAAACGCCCTGACAAGGCCCGAACGATGCAGAAGCCGGAGACAATCGAGCTCGAGCTCGGCAGAAGATGACGTGGAGATAGAGCAACTCGGTCTTCGCCAGTTCAACTGATCCACGCAAATCTCGGAGATCGTTACGACGGTGAGGCCGAAATATCGGAACAGAAAGATCAGAGTCGAGACTATTTAAAGAAGAAATGGCGATCCATTAAGGATATACCAACCCTAGCTAAGAACACTTCGACTAGATAGCTCGATTTCATACTTTGTACTCTCTTTTCGATTGTGTTTGTTCTATCTCGACGATCAATCTCAATAAAGTCTTTGATTCATAGGAAACTATACCATTTCTATATCTTAAAAGTCCAAATCCACGAATACAAATTCTTAGTGTGAATCCCGGATCTCACAGTATGTGGAAATACAAGCTTCTAGGACAGCTAGAGATCCAAGGCTTAGCATCAGTATTGGAGGAGGGTGCTACATTGTTTGATGAATCTACTAAGCTAGAAGAGGGAGAGAAACCAAAGATTGATTCTCTCAAGGTTGCTAGAGACACTAGAGTAAAGAATCTACTTGGAACCTGCCTTAGTGACATGATACTTTGGAAGGTGATGCATGAGCCAACAGCTTTGCAGATGTGGAAGGCTCTAGAAAGGGATTATCAGACCAAAACACTTCCTAATAGGATCTATCTTAAGAAACAGTTTGCTAGCTACAAGATGGATGAAGGCAGAAGCATAGAAGAGAACTTAGACAATTTTCTTAAGCAAATAGCATATCTAGCTAGCCTAAACATCAATGTGAGTGATGAAGACCGTGCTATACAGCTTCTTACCAGCTTGCCACTACCCTATGAGCCTATAGTACATACTCTTAAGTATGGTACAGGAAAAGAGACTCTAACAGTTCATGAGGTAGTCACTTCTGCATATTCCAAAGAGAGTGAGCTGAAGCAGAAAGGATTATTGAACAAATCTCGATCCAACTCTGAAGGATTATATGTTGAATCAAGGGGAAGAACAAAGGATAGATCTCATCAGAGTAATGGAAGGGGGAGATCAAAGTCAAAAGACAACAGGTCTAACTCAAAACCGAGATTCAACAAGAAAAATCAGAGTGAGTGTTTCATATGTGGAGATGAAGGGCACTGGAAAAAGGAATGTCCTGGGAGAAATAGAAACAAAGATTCTGCAAATATTGAAACAGCGCCTATACAGCCAATAGTGTTAAGTGTGAGCAGTCAAGACAAGATAAAGAATTGGGTTATGGACTCGGGTTCTTCATACCAAAGTACATCAGACAAGGAAGTCTTATTTGACTTCAATGAGTACGATGGGGGAAGAGTTCTTATGGCTAACAAAAACATCAGCGGAATAGGAAAGATTCAGATTCAGAATCCATACGGTTCTGAAGTGATACTAAGGGACGTTAAATATATGCCTGAAGTAAGTAGGACTCTGATTTCTTATGGGATGGTAGAGAGGGCAGGTTGCAGATATGAAGGAGGTAACTTTATGGTTCACTTCTACAAGGATAATAAGAAGGTGATATCAGGAAAATATCATGAAGGGCTTTATTATCTACGAGGCAAAGTTGCCAAGAGTGCTGAAATCAATTCTAAAGATGGAAAAGAAGCAAGTGATAAAAAGTCTAAGAAGGTGAGTTTCAGCGAGAACCTAATTCAAGGACCAACTCCATATGGGTTTGAATCAGGAGGTTCAACAGCTAAAGAGGAAGATTCTTCTTCAACAGAAAAAATCAGGAAATTCGAAAGAGTTTAAATGTGAACAAGAAGGAGATTTTTATCCTGAGGCCTATGCTATGGCTACTGCAGAAGATATAGGCAGAAAAGGGCTTAAAGAAGAGACTGTGGAAAGCAATCAGTTGGAGAATGCTATAGAAAAGGAGATTATGAAAAAAGAACCTAAGATGGAAGCTTTGGGAAAAGTTTCAAAGATATTAAGCATGGGATTTTTGGAGATGGAGCTACGACACAATCTAAAATCCAGACAAGTAAAATATCAGCAGATGATGTGATTAAGGCAGTACCTGAAAAGAATCTTCAGGTGTACTGCAACTCGCCTAAGACTGAAAGCAGCTCCAGGTAACTCCATTATTGAAGTCTCAAGCTCGCAGAGACAGAAAAAGAAACATGTCAGTTTCTGGTTATTACTATTAAGAAATAATGGAAGAACTCAAAGATGTAAAGGAGTTAGGAGATTTACCTGTTAGTATTAGAGGCGAGACACAGAGATATCAGTTACGTGGAGTACATGCAAAATATTCAAGAAGATGTTAGTTCAAAACTCAGTGCACATGAGAGGATTAACATGTCGACAAAGTTGAATCGTGGTTTTGAAGAAGGTTACTCACATTTTCTTATTATCAGTGAAACCAAGGCAGTAAATCAAGCTGCAAGTATTATTGGTTCCGAAGAAGAAGTTTCAGTTCCAGGTGGAGAATTGTTTTGACAAATGGAACTGTCAAACAAAGAAATGCGGAAAAAGGGGGACTTTACGGCTCAGATGTTTAGAAGTCATATGACAAATATGATTTAGAAAGTCAAGGAGCTTACCAAGGATAGAAGAACTCCATCAAAAAAGTGAGGCCCACAGTGTTCATGGTGAAACTCAATCACCACAGGTTCAGTCAAAAAGTCAACAAAAGGACTTGAAATGGTTTTAGAACTTTGCCGTAAGTCATAGACTCTGAAGTAAAAAAAGAAGTTAATTGACTTTGGAAAAGACGGAAAAGCGACTCAAAATCTCCCACTAACCTACTGTCGTTTGTAACCAATTAATCAAGTCACTATATATCAGTTTGTTCATCAGAGAAATCAGAGAGAATGGACAAAGAAACTGATAAAGAAAGATAGCATGACTTATCTTAGGACAAGAGTGGCAGAGAAATTGAGTTGAAGATTGAAGAAAGGTCTTGGACTTAGCTTACAAAGAGATGAAGATTGAGTTGCATACGTCGGTGTGTTACCAAACCTGTCAAAAAGGAAAGAATCAGTTTATCCATCAGAAAAGGGGCGATGGACAAATGAGCTGATTAGAGAAGGGATCGTGACTTACCTTAAGAACAGTTCGGTAGAGCACATGACAGAAGCTTTAGCCAAACCGGTAAGCTGGGAAGAGGTTGAAGATAAGTAACCCTAGGTCAAAGATCTACAGAGAGACATCATTACTCAAGCATTCAACATTTATTATAGACTTGTCAAGGATCTAAGGTTTCAGTACATTTTTAGAAGCAAATCGGAAAAGTTACACCTGTGCTGCCGGAGCCCAATTCGAGGGGGAGGCATAAGGCGTTGGACACTTCTCCAAATTGCTTAGAATTCTACCTGCAAAGAAACCTCAATATCAGTAAAACAAGTCAAACAATAGAAAACAGGAATAGTTAGAGTAAGAGATCTCAAGACTTATCAGTAAAAGAAGAAAGTCTGAATCGGTGTAGAAGGGGTTACTTTAGGACATACAGAGAGAGATCTGGAAAAGAAAAAAAGGACAAAAGTTGTGAGATGAAGCGATTGAAGATAAATCAAAGGAGAAGGGTCTCTTTGACTCATCTCAAGGGTCGCAAGGATGGAGAAGCTTCATCGGATCTTGCATATGCCATCCCTAGAAGAACAAACAATTGAAGGGTCAGAAGATACTCAAATCGAAAACAGATAATCAAGAGAAAGTAATTTCTAAGACTTATATGAAGAAATTAATAGCCATGATGGGGAAATTGATCTTCATCCGAGACATGCATAAAGAACATAAGAAATGAGAAGACTGAAAGATGAATCTTCTCGGATAAAGACTCAGAAACTCAAAGGAGAAAGGAGTTTAGAAGTCTACATGTTCTTGGTCAGCTCGCCGGTGACGGAAAGATAGCAGATCGAAGCTTGAACTCGAATCGCCATAAAAGTCGCCTCCCAGAGAGTGAAGCGTGAGGCTGTGCAATTTCTTAGGGTTTTGGTCGGATAGGTGGAGTTTCTCGGTTCTTTGTTATTCCGAACAAAACCAGATCGAAGTGGGCTGTGGCCCAAAACCAAGAAGCAGCTACGAATCTTCTTTACTGAAAGTCTCTCTACTCTGGACATATTACATTGGGCCAGATATGACAAGAATCAGCCCAGCCGTAAATGAAGTTTCCTAAATCTGAAACAAAGGCGGCAGATCATTAGGTCAAATATGTTGACTATATAAAGAACAACATTCGTGCATCAAGGGATGATCCGAGACAAAATTACGAGAGCTCACAAATACAAAGAGAGCTTCAAAGCTAAGTGTATTCGTGAGTTAAGAGAGCATTAGAAAGCTAAAGAGATCAAGAGCTAGAGAGACACGTATTCTAGAGCTAAAGGTTCTATATAGTAGGTTTCTTAGGATTGCAAGCTTTGATACATTAGATAAGTTAGTAGAGAAGAAACTTATATGTACTTTTGTAGTCAAACCCATATAGTGCAATACTTGTGGGAGACCGATCCCACCCCTGTGACGTAGTCATTTGGTGAACACAAGGTAAACAATTTTTTGTGTCTTTTACTTTCTGCATACATAACCGAAATCTCATCATAATCATATTACCAAAAGTGCAAGCAAAAGTTTAGTTAAAATCTCAACAGTTGGATTTCTAGCAATCCATGCCCCGTATGATCTGAGGCAAACAATAGCATTTTCATCTTATTAGTTTCTTGTGTTTCTTATTCTAGTGGGATAAATATAAAAACGAAACAATAACCTGTAAAATTTTGCCATGTATCTCTGAACATGAGAGAGTTGAGCATATCATTTCACCTAAGAAATACAAGTCAGGTGATCGACTACTTCTTTCCTCCAAACAGAGAATAATCAATCACATGGATAGTTGAGAATTGAAATTTATAAGAAACACATTGATATACCTCGACACCAATTGTGTTTTCTTTGGGTTTACTATTAATTCCATCTCATTCCACAAGATGCAATAGTAGCTCTGAGCTACCACCATGATGTGTTGTATCTTTTCTTCGACGCCCATCCGAAGAAGGAAGAAACAAGCAAGATGTATAAAAGTGTCATTGATAACTCAATGCATCTAACCTGAAAGTATAAATCATAGAATCAAAACTAAGATCATACCAACTCAATAATGTTCTCAAGAAACTATGTATATTTCATAACCCACACCTTAAGAGGGCCAATTATAATGGAGCACAACGGGCGACGAAGGGCAATCACCACAATAGTATCCAAGTGATGTGTCACCACATGGATAAACAGTAAGTTCATTGACACCTTTACAGATGGCTCGGGGTGCTTGATTGCATATAGTGACATGGATATTGTAATTCCTCTGTGCCTCCATGCACGACTTCCCCACACCAACACGGCACCGAATCTAAAGATAATTGTCCTTCAAATAGTCTGATGATTCTAGACTGGACCTCATGAAAAACCGCTTGTATCCCTTGAACCAAGCAATCATCAGATATATCATTAACATTGAAACAACACAAACATCCCAATCAATCTTATCACAAAGGCATATGAGAACATTCTAATTTAGTCAGAATATCAAGAAATTTACACAACAATGACCTCAAATCATTTTAAAACGTGTTCTTTCATTGCAAGCTAAGCTTGAACATTTCCAGGAATTGAAAGAAAGATAGTTACGCAACACATGCTTCCCTGATACTTGAGGGTATAGGGTCCACGCTCGAGTGCTCTTCCGAAGGCTCTGAACCTTGTGCTTTCCATTTCCACTCTGATCGACGAGCGTGGGCCCGAAAAAGGCTCTCACATCGGCACCCTTTCTCGCGAGGGCAATGAACAAAGAAACGTAAGATGAGTTATCCTCCTGGCTCTTTCCATCTGGGTAGAAGTAGATCGCTCATGTGTAACCAAAATCCAACGATGATTACCAATCCCAATTCTCAAAACCAGACTTCAATAGACCTCCTTCAGATCTGAAATAGTTCCAAACTGCAAACAAAAAGTAGAATCAGGGGTTACTTCGAAAAGGTTAGAAAAAAAGACAATTATGGGAAGAGTTATTTACATAAAAAAGGCATTTATACACACCCTAATATCACTATAAGGCACTTTCATATTCTTGAGTACTTTTAATACTGTGCATATGTATAATATTCCTGTTTTGACCTTGAGACAATGTAAGTTACGTTTGGTGAAGTGTGGTGGGGGTTTGAAGTAGCATACAAGGAGAAAAATGTGTCATGTAAAATCTGGGCAGTAATGCAAATAAAAAGGAGTTAAATCTTGTGGCTGAGATTCATTTATGGTTTCAAAAATGATGGGATAAAGAAAATAAATGTGAGCCGTTAGATTAAGAGAAAGATAAACTCACATTTTTGTTAGGGTGACACCTTTTGTAATATTTATGAGTAGGAGACAAATGTTTATTCTGTAAAAGTTAAAAATAGGGGATATATGACGATTACTAGGATTTTTGTGTGCTATGTACAGGTTGGTATTTTTTTTTATATACATGTGAATTTGGTCACAGGTCTTGTGTGTGGGTTTGTGGATAAAGTTGGGTGGATGTATGTAGTCTGATTATGATTTCCTCTCTTAAACTACAGTCCACGGATATGTGTCCACACAGAAATGTCCACCCCGTTTTTGTTAAATAGATCCGTAAAATCCAAAATCAAATGCAAATTACAAATCACAAAATATAGTTTAAACTTTTAATTTCAAACACATAATTGCATACAAGGAGGTATCCATAAAAACGTTTTGTCTCGAAATGTCCACATTTTTGTATCCACATTTAAGTGTCCATCAATCAAGTATTTAGTATTCGTGATCCATCTAGTTGGTGTCCACCATGTGGTGTCCACCGTATCCAATTAAAGATACTAACAAATAATAGCTTACAAGTCCAGTTCTCAAAAAATTTGACAGGAAAATAGTACATGGAAAAATATAATGAGACACACAAGTTTAGCAAAGGTAAGTGCTAAGATAGATATCCTTAACAAAGAGTGGCCGAAAAAGTGATTTATCCCTAAATTGGATTGTAACTAAAAATTACCAGTAGAGAGCAGATCAAGAATAATAAACACTAAAATGACCAATTTTATTTCAGACATGTTGAGAGGCGTGGATCTCACCCGGAGAATAGAGATAGAAACAAATAGTGAAGTATGGTATTTGTGGGTGTGGTTAACCTAAACTCTTTTAACGACAGAGGGAAATGGAGAGTGTCCATGGAGAAAATAAGGGAATGGAGAATGGCCATGGCACAAATAAGAGAAATGGAGAGTGGCCATGACAGAAATGAGAAAAAAATATGGAAGAAGAAGATGGAGATAACAATGGTGCAGATTGAGTTTTGGAAGAGAGAGAGTGACAGACAAACTGAAAAGGTATGTTGGAGAAAGAATAAAAAGATGGAGAAAAAATAAAGAAGATTAATTTCGGAATTTAACAGGGTCAAAGTATTTTGGTAGCAAGAAGTGCCTTTCTGTGTTATTATAAATTCAAAAGTGCCTTTTTATGTAAAGCACTCTCATGGGAAATCAATATACATGATAATAGTTCTCTCTCTCGCTACTTTTAATGAGGTTAAGGGAAAACAAACCGAAGAAAGAAGGAGGAAAATCTTTTTACGAAATATCAAGAGTCCACCAAACGTTTGGGCTTTGGAATTGAATGTATAGTCGGATGCCATGAAAGTTACAAAGGAATCTCAATCGATTCATTACAAGTGATGACTACAAAAGTTTAACAGGCTACAAATATTGGAGTCCAACTTAGAGAAGATAATTTGAAAGCCCAAATAAAAAATGTTGATGTGGCAGTTTGGGGAGAGAATTGGTTTCTTATTATATATAATATTTACACCCCATTTTATATTTACTATCCAATTGGGATCAAATTCTGGTATGCTCTTTGACTCAAAGTTAAAGTCTCATATGCTCCTCTCCAATAAAGCTTTATTTCTTTTTTTTTTAATCGTGAGAAGGGGTAAAAGACAGCAAAACTTGTGACTTTGAACTTATTTACAACCCAACCTGGGTTACCCGAAACAGTTGGTTCGATCCATTTGGGTCGGGTCGGGTCTACGGTTTAAATCCCTAAAATACACGACGGTTCGACTCAGTTAAAAATCAAAATCATCTCTTCAACTCCATTTTCACTTTTCTCTTCAAATTCTCACTCTTTCTTTCAAGATCAAACATCACGTTCAACCGAAGAAGATTGAAGATTTGTCAAAGGAATAATGCCTTTATAAAAAAAGAGTTTGCGAAAGTCGAAGAGAGTAGAGGATAAATTGATTCCTCTCGAAGAAGAGGGGACGAATCGCCAAGAAGAAGAAGTGAAAAAAAAACGTAATAGACTTGGAAAAGGAATCCGAGAATGAGAAAGACGAGGAGGAAGAGGAAGACGGGTCTGAGGAAGAGATTGAGAAAGACGAGCAGGAAGAGAAAGACGAGGAAGAGATTAAGAATGAGGAAGAAAAGGAGGAGGAAGCGGAAGAGGACGAGGAGGAAAAAGCCGAAGATGAGGAGGAGGATGTTGAAGTTTTGCGCGTTCCGAGATTAGGGTTTCACGAACAAGAAGAAGTGGAACGAACGATAGAAATCCGCTCTCCAATCTACCACAGTCAACACAAGAAAGAAGAAACGGTAACCATTGCATGTCTTATTTTTGCAATTCGGATCTGTAAAAAACTTAGTATGATTTTATATGTTTTGGGAAAGGCACAAAACTTGGTAAAGGCACAAAACTTGGTAAAACGTATTCAAACTTGTATGCAAAACTTGGTAGGATTTAGTTAAATTTTGATGTAAAACTTGGTAAAACTTTGTAAAACTTTGTGTGAAACTTGGTAAACTTGGTATAACTTTGTGTGAAACTTGATACAACTTAGTTGAACTTTCTGTACAAATTGGTAAAGCGTAGTTTAACTTTATTGTACAACTTTGTGATACTTGGTCGAACTTTGTTGTGTGTGCAGAATTCCGAGGATGAAACGGAACCAATGCAGCCCACGAAGATGTGTTTCTCTCCCACAGACTATGTCAAGACTATAAAGCTCTCGTCTAAGTGTTATATCGCTAAAGCCGTGAAGACGATAGAAGACACTCTCGATAAAGATGAGCTTAAATGGTTCTATGAGCATCCACAATTTAAGCACTTCTTCCACGTGGGTAAGAAGACAAGCTAAAAATGGATGGGATTGTGGATGTTCTGGTTAGGATCGCGGTTGTGGATAAGAAGATGGAGCTCTGGTTCATTGTCAATGGCGTTCCAATCCACTATTCTATTAGGGAGCATGCACTCATTTCTGGGTTATTCTGCCACTCCTATCCAAACCACTACGAAACCCTTGGTGGTGGCTTAGATTTTGTTTCTAAATATTTCGGTGTAGACAAGGTTACGTATGAAGATGTTGAGGAGCAGTTCCCAGCTCTGAAAGGGAGACGAAATATTGGTAAGGATCGTTTGAAGATGGTTGTCATGTACTTCTAGTCCAGCGTGATCATTGGGACGAAGACGACAGGAAAACGAGCACCTTCCGTTGAGAGTTTCTTCCTCAGAGCCATTGATGATCTAGAGATGTGCAAAACCTTTCCGTGGAGGCATTTGTAATTCGAGGAGAACTTCAGAGACATATTGTACTTCATGGACCATTCCGGAGGAGTGGCGCCGACTTCATGGTTATTTCCTGGATGCATTATTCCTCTAGAGGTAAAACAATATTTCTAGCAATTTAAATCCTTTTTTTAGTTGGTTTTAGTTGTCTGACTTGGAACGAATTTAACTGTTTGAATTATCTTGTGTTGTAGCTCCTACCATTTTAGGCCATTCCAATTCTGAAGAACCATTACCTAGAAAATGTTCAGGGTGAAGATGAGGATTGCACGCGTATGTGCAAGATGAGGTACAAGACCGTGGGAACGAGGGGTTTTAGTATCTCAGATATAAATGAGAAGCTTGGAACTACGAAGGTTAGTATCTCATATTATACTTATTAAATTCGGTTTTCTTATATTCATGTATATTTGAGGTTGATATAAAATTGTGTCTTCTTACATTTGCAGGATATTCAAAGTCTCTTGGAGCCATCTCCCATGGAGATAGATCTTCTAAGGAGAAACATGGATAATGAATCTGGCTGGAATGATGTGGATGACCCCATAGTCGATGGTTGGAACATGCTTCTCAAGAAGAAGAATACAATCTGGTTTGAAGAGCTTTTCAAACAAGATGTGTCTGCTCGTGCGTGTCAGGAAAATGCTCAAGAGGAACTTCCTGCTATTCGGGATGCGTCAAGGACTCATGAGGCTGAGAATGATGCTGGGAATGAGGCTGTGAAGTATCCGGAAGAGACTCCTACTTTTTTAGTCTTGCGGATGTGCATAAATTAATCAAGAAGGAAAAGGAGGAAATGGAGACCCAAATGATGATGTATTTTGATGTGAAGTTTAAGGAGTTGTCTGAGCAAATTGGTGGTAGATTAATCGCTATGGAATCGGTTTTGAATGCACCAAGAGGGGGTGTGAATGAGACAGAACCGAGAGAGACTGAGGATAAAGCCGATGATGGTGTTTTTCAAGAGGTTAAGTATGTTGGTACCAATGTTGGTGAGGCTAGTGGTGTTAAGGAGAAAGAAGTAAGAAAGGGAGGAAAGAAAGCTAGTAAGAAGAATGTTAAGAAAGGCGGTAAGAAGGTGAAGAAAAGCAGTAAGAAGTAAGAGAGAGGAACCGTGGAAGAGAAGGAAGGAAAAGAGCCAGAGAAGGAAGGAGCCGCGGAAGAGATGGCAGTAACAGAGCAAGAGAAGGTAGGAACAGAGCAAGAGAAAGAACAAAAAGGTAAGAAGAGAGCGGTTGAACCTGTTGAGAAAGTGCCCACAAAAAGGGTGAAGTGTATAAAGAAGGGGATGGGGAAAGGGTCTACAACCGTGGTTAGGAGTCCCGTGGTTACTAGGGAAAAGAACATGGAGAACCCAGCTGATGATGAAACCACCCAACCATGATCTTTTATGAAATGTTGAATTATGTTTGGATTATATATGTTTTGAGTACTTTTGGTTTGAACTATCTATGTTTGATTACTTTTGGTTTGTATTATGTTTGAATCCTTTGGATATTTTGGTTTGAGTTATGTTAGAATTATCTATGTTTTGATCTTGTGTTTGAATTATATTTGCAATACCAAGTTTTACCAAGTTTGACATAATAGTTTTACCAAGTTTTTTCTGGTTTTACGATATGCACTGTTTTACCTTATTTTCACAAAGTTTTACCAAGTTATGGTTGGTTTCACTAAATTTTACCAACCAACCTAATTACATCATTCATTCCAATATTTTACACAAGCCATGACTGATATTAAACATTGAAACCAAACATAGAATCAAAAATAGAATTCAAACATAGATAATAAAGTCTTGGAATTCAAACAAAGATATTAAACATAGATCTCAAATTCAAACTTAGTAGTCTTAGAATTTGATAAACCACATCACAAACCAACAACACCTCTCACAGCATCCACAATCTCCTTTAGCTTGGAAATCTCTTCTTTGTTTCTTTTAATCTCCTCTTGCATGCCTTCGATTGTCTTGTCCTGCACATCAACCTTGTTCAGCAACTTCTCAATCTCTTGTTCGACGTCATGCACCCATGTTTGCCTAAAATGGAGTCCATCGTCCTAGAGAGTTACACCAAAGAAATCGGGTCAAATACACATCAAATCACTATGCAAATCAAACATTTTACCTTGTATTGGTGGCAACTAAAGTACACACGGCCAGGTTGCGTATCCAAAGCTGTAACCAAATCGACCTCGTGGACGATTCGGCCACCACATGGGCATTTCTTTGGTATGTCGTATTGCGCATCAGCGATGGCATCGAGAAGGTCTATGCGAGCCTTCACCCGCTTCATTTCTTTTTGGTGCCTCCTTTCCTCTTCATAGGGATCCAAAGAGAAATTATTTGTACTCATTGGAGGTGAGAGAGATATGAAAGAGAGAGAGCGAGAGAGAGAGAGAGAGAGAGATCCGAGAGAGAGAGAGAGAGAGAGAGAGAGAGAGAGAGAGGGAGAGAGAGGTTTTAGAGAGAGAGGGAGAAGAAACCGAAAATGAGAGAAAAATAAGAAAAGTTGATAGATATTAGGTTTTTTTAAAATGAGGGAAATTCAAAATTCTTGAATTTAGGGGGCGGGAGTTTCGAATTTTTTGGGTGGAAACATAAGTTTTACCAAGTTGCCAGTTTTACCAAAAACTGGCAAGTTGTACTTCTTTCAATTTTCAGTTTTAATGGTTATACTCTATCTTTAATCCAAAAAAATTGGTTATACTAATGATCTATGGCTATATAAATGCATTACAAATAATTTCATGCAATAATATTTGAAAATACATATATTATCTGACTTTTTGTACATAAACATGATTTACATCAACAAATAACTCTTAAAAGTATATGATATTTGCTTGCTAGTACAAAAACCTACAATATTTACCTTAAATTATGGAAGTGTTCATTTTGTTTTAGCAAGAGATATGCTATATAGTTTGTATTGTATTTTGATTGTTATATTTAACATTATTATAAAAATTGAATTTTGCAAAGAATTATAGTTTTACAAATCTTAGTTTTACCAAGTTTTCCAAAGTTACACAACAAATGACACAACAAATGAAAAATTGAAGAAATACAAATACAATTAATTTTGGCTCACATCATCTTGGCTCCCATTACTGCATTAAAACCAGCTCTCTAAGTTCCTTCTTGCCACTCTCTTGCTCCTTCTCCGTCGGGGCTCCCCAACTGACGGATATCTTGTTTCTTGAACTCTTCCCTTTCTTTTCACATAGTTTGGAGAAAAAGCGTACAACTTTTTGACCTCTTCCGGAACAATCCACTCAGACATATGCAGAACTGTAAAAATTATCCTCGTATAAGCCAAAGCCCATATTTCTACCATGTAATATTGAGAACACAAACCATACAAATCATTCAATTTCGTTGGCCTAATGTCCTAATTCAAGAATTTAGTAGTAGCAGCTATTGCATGGACACATGGGTACCTGTCAATATCAAAGAGTTTACAGCTGCATATGTTATGTCTCAAATCCACCAGATAAGTAATTCCGTCGTTTCCAACAACACCATATTCAAGTTCAAAAGCGTTAAGCTCTATCGTCGTAAGTTTGGCAGCTTTCGCTATTCTACCGTGCAATACAAGCTCCACTTCCGGCACCAATTTTCGCGCGCTCGATCCAACAACAGAATCTTTCCTATGAGTGTTAAACCACTCAGAATTTTTTTCAATAAGTGCATCAATCATAGGTAGTAAATGATACTTTCTGGCCTTCTTGAAAACTGCATTCATAGACTCTGCACAATTAGAGGTGTCAATGTTGTACTATGCACCGGGAAAATAACACCTCACCCATTTCTTCACTTCAACACTTTTGTCAAGATATGCAGCTGCTTGAGGATATGTTCCTAAAATCGCCATATTTTCTTAGGAAATCAGCTTCAGAGTATAACCGAGCAATTTTCCTGAATTTTTTCCAACTTCTTCTTTGTTCACGTAGGAAATTGCTCCTCTCACATTCAAGGACAGATCGTATATGCAATAACCATGTTACGAGAGAGGGTACACCTAGCTATTGCCTTGATGAGACTTGCATTTCTGTCAGTAGTAAACACTAACTCACGACTATCCGGTATAATGGTTTTCAGAGTATTGAAAAACCACATCCAACTTTCAGCCTTTTCACCATCAACTATAACAAAAGCAATGGGATAGTGGTCATGATTCGGATCCTGCGTTGTGGAGAAAATTAGAACACCTCTATATACATTCTTTATGAAAGTTGCATCAACAATGAGCACTTTCCTCATGGCTGCAAATCCTTCGATGGAAGCTCCCAAAGCCACAAATAGACAGCTGAACCTTTTTTGTTCATCCAAAACCAAATCGGTTTTCGTTCCATGATTCACCTTCTCCAACATATGCAAATAAGAATGCAACATCTTGAAACCATCAACTGGACTACCACGGATATCAGAAACATCTAGGTTTTTCCCTCTAAAAGCCGTAGAGTACGACACTTCCACACCGCCTCTTCTTTGGACAAGCTTCACAATTGTTTTAGGACATGGAGTATCAAAGTTACCGGGATAGTCTTCGTTTAAGATGCTTGCAACTAACCGTGGCGTACCTTTCCTCTTGTTGCTTATACCACTTGAGCTTGTCTAAGAGCATGAATGCATCTTCGTGTATGTTCTAACCGAGAATTTGTTTGAATTCTTAATCTTTGCAACTCTCAACTGCCATTTACAACCTTGCTTCGCTTCACGGCATTTCACCACGTATCGACTCGTATTTGAATTGGCTAATAAAATCCCAAAACAATTCTCATTTGCGGCTCTATCAACCAAATACTTCACATCTTCTTAACATTTAAATTCTTGACCTATTTCCAAACCCAAGCCATCTTCCCATTCATCTAAACGCTTTGTCTCTTCCACAACCCGGGGAAGCTCAACTGATTCAACCATATCAAAATCATGCATATTATCATGTTGTACAATATCAACATCTCCAATATCAACATTCTCCAACAGCTCAATCGGCTCAGTATGCTCATGAGGTTGTTCTGCTGATTCCTCGTCAGTACATGAGTAGCATCACCAGCATTAATTACCCCAATATTATCTCGGGCACTAGAAATAAGCTCACCATAACTCCCACCATCTCGTTTTCCCCTCTCTACTCTTGAAAGTTGCTCGGTGATCGGAAATATTTCCAAATTTGTGACAACATGTACATGCAAAACACTTCTTCGTTGCTCTTTATCCATAGAGGTTAGATACACATAAACATTCTCGTCATCAAAAATATACGGCTGCCAAGGTTTCACTACCAATGGAATATAACTCAAATTCAGCCTCTTTGTAGAATTATCTATTGAAATCTTTCTGCGTATCCTATCCACTAAAAACGAATACGTTATCTCTTCCATAGATGATGTCTTAAACGATATACCATACAACCGAGCTTCTTTTGGAATCCATTCATAGTCATCTCCGGTCTTTGAATAATGTCCTTCAAAATCAAAATGTATGTTTGTTAAAGGAGAACTCATCCTCTTCTAAAAATGACATAAAAATATACATTAGATCTCAGATTTTCAACAGTAATACCAAGTTCTACTAGTTCTACCACGGTAGTTTTACCAAGTTCTATCAGTTCTACCACCGTAGTTTTACCAAGTTGTACCAGTTCTAGCATGCTATTAATACCTAGTTTTACCAGTTCTTACGATTCTATTATTACCAAGTTTTACTAAGTTCAACAACTTTTTCTTTAGACCAAAATTGCCAAAAACGATAACAACAATACGATTTAGTACGATTTAACCACTGATTTCAATATATTATCAATTCAATTGTCTAATTCACCAAGAAAACATGGTTACCAACCCAATGTTCGATAATTACCAACCCTCGAAATTAAAGTCGAGCTTCATCCCCAATTGAAGCTCAATCCAGCTCAATTTTTCATATTAGAACGAGAATAAAAGGGAAAAAGAGAGAAGCGACGACAAGAAAGGAGAAGAACTAACCTGGGTTGACCGGAATCCGAATAGAAGTGGTTGGAATGGTTGAATTGGGAGAGATGAGAGGAAATCGCCAGAAATTGGATTTCAAATCGGGTTTTGGATTTCGAACAGGAGACAAGGGGTCGTGTGAGGGAGGAGAGAGAAGCTTATGTGTGATTGCTTGATTAATTGATTTATTTTAGAATTTCTTTATTAATTCATTAAGAATAAAATGAAAATAACATTAAAACAGAAGAATAAGGTATATGGTAGATTAAGCAAGAATAGGCAAAAATTTGACTTTTAATCAAGGAGCATTTGAGAATTTTATCCACCCAATTGACCCTTGATTTTAATTGTATATCTAAGCAAACACACTCCCGAGTTTTCTGAAAAGAGTGACGAGGTTGTAGATTCGGAAGCAACAAAGGTAGAGTCTTTCTCTCTCGTCTTCCCATATTTCCTCAATACGTTTTAATAATTCCAGAACCAATTTTTTATTCGTCTTCTCATGTAAACTTTAGCGAGAGTTCTTATGCTTGTTGCTATAGATTATGTTGGTCTTTGTTTGCTATCCGTAATGCCCACCAGCTGTTCGATGAAATTCTAGTTGAAACATTTAAGTAACCTTTCAGGTCTTTTGGACTGTTATCATGGCGACAGCTACTGGACTTGAGTCTCTTGTCGATCGTAAGATGTTTTTTTTCGCCACTAAGCAGTCTGTAGCATCCAATTGTCTGAAAATCTTATCTTTTGGGTTGGTGTTGCAGAGATTATTTCGGTAATTACAAACGATGGACGCAACATTGTGGTATGTTATTATTCTCTCGTTTTGTTATATTGGTTTGGAACTCCAGATTTTAAAAGAAAAGAGAACACTGTTGTTTTTTATAAAAAAAAATTCAGGGAGTTCTCAAAGGTTTTGACCAGGCTACTAATATAATCCTCGATGAATCTCATGAACGCGTCTTTTCCACAAAGGTAAGCTGAGGTTTTTCATCTTAACTTTGCGTTACTACCAACTTAATATAGCGACATGATGGCTAGTCTTCTTGAGCGGCTAGCCATGGAGTCTTTTCGTCAGGTTTCTGTGATGTGTTAGAACTCTTGATATCTCCATATTTTGTGTGTAGTGAGACTAGAAAGATAGAGGTCTAGTTTTATCTTTTGTTCATTGTCAGATCATCTTTCTTCGCCTGGTATTAGGTCATTAATTGGTTGCACGTCTCTGCTTATAATGTTCATTGCTTGATTTATTTGCGTAGTGCCATCTTTTCATCAGAATATTGAGGAACAAACATATATTCTGACAGCTTGTAAGGAAACAGAAATCTTAAAGGCTTAGATGTTTATTTCCCGTCTGTTTTCTTGTTTGCACAAGGAGTATGTCAAGCCATGTTGATATTGGGATGGATTTGTATCCGTAATATCTCAACCATGGATCTTTTTGGCTTGGAAATAGAGATGCTTTTGTTCAAATGGTAGATACTTAAGAGAATGTTATCTCTGTCTAAAACATGTTAGGAAATAGAGAAGTGTATGTGGTCTCAAACAAGTTGTCGTGAACTGACTTATGTATTACTTCCATTAGTGTCTGGTGGGTTCAAACATGAACAAAATCACTTATAAGTTAACATGAATTGTTTGACTGAGCATTGAAACCTCTTACTATGTTTCTCACTCTATTAGTGTTTTTGTGTGTTTACGTGTCTTCATATTTTAGGAAGGAGTACAACAACTTGTGTTGGGTTTGTACATCATCAGAGGCGACAACATGTAAAAATATCGTCCTCACATTATCGTCTTAACACAGCATTAATGATTTTTCTAACGCCACCATTGTTTTGCGTCAGAGGCGTTATTGGGGAGCTGGACGAGGAGCTCGATGCTAGTCTAGATTTTTCGAAACTGAGAGCTCATCCTTTGAAACCCGTCGTTCATTGATTGAAAATGGTTGTGATGTACGAGAAACGTTAAAAAAAGAGAGACTGTAAACAGTTTGGATTAGTTTGTCTTGCTGTCTTGGTGTTCGTCTGCTTTGTGTATCCTAAGGACAAAGGCTATATGATATCATATGTCCAACGTTTTGGCCTGAAAGATCGTTGTATTTCCAAAACGCAATAAACTTCATTTGCGATTCTAGTGTGATTATTTTTTCATCTTCAGATCACGTGTCGGTACTGTTTTTTTTATTACAATTCTTTAAGCGAATACTAAGCTAATGACGAAAGTTAACTGTTGTGGTCAAGATTACCACATTTCTCAAAAGGCTCATTCATGAATTTAGATCGGCCCAATAAAAAAAAGAGCAGGGCAACTTCAGCAAGAAATCGGAATACGTTCTCGGCTCAGCCCAAAAAAATTAGGTTAAACATAGGTCAAGGCGGGAAAAGGAAGGCATGAGGATCACACCGAATAAGAAGATGCGTTCTGAAGATACTCACGGCGAGATTTTAGGAAAGATTCTATAATTCGTTTCTAGGGTTTCTTTGAATTATGCCGACTTATGTAAGCTCATTTAAGAAGGCCGAATGAATGAATAAAATCATCCAATTTTCAATACGAGTTTTCAGAGAGTTCTTAGCTACAAACCGATTTGAGCAAAGTATTCTCTGACGACCTAAATAGCCTCTTCTCAACCGCTTTGTTTCTTCCCGGAAACCTAGCAGAAACCCTAATTCCATTCTCTTTCTCGCCACGGTCGAAACCCTTCTTTAAGAATCCCTCAAGAAACCCTAAAACTCTTTCTATCTTCGGATTGGCCGAGTTGAGAATCAACAATTGGCGCCGACTATGGGGATTTCTTAAGAAATTTCTGAACTCGAGATGTCTGAAATCTTGACGACGTCGACCCTAAGAACAACCCTAGGGTCGAACTGAGCGATCACGAACTAAGTGATCCCGACGATGGGAACATTGGGGCACTCAACGGCAATCCGCCGCGAGGCCCTAAATCTGGCCAAACCAAGAAACGTAGTGGGGACATTGATAGGGTCAGGTTTTAATCATATATCTAACTGCAAGTGCACAGTTCAATAGTTGTAGTATATAGGTATCGAATCCACAGGGACTCTGGTATTCAATAGCTCAAGAATAGGAAATTAAACTAGGAAGAAAGTAATGTGATTGAATTAAAAGCAATGCGAGAAAGTAAACAGAAAGCAGAGATTGTTGGTTGTGAAAACAAGTTATTAAGAGCGCTAAGTCTAGGGCGTTCTCAGGAAATCAGACAAGCAGACAGTTCATTCAGCAAGGATCTAATTAAGCACAGTTCTAGAACTCAAAACACGGATATAGAATTAACCAAATTCCTTTGCGATAATTCTCTAAGTCTAAATGCAGCAAACCAAACTTTCGTTTGCGAGAACTAACAGATTAAACTAGCATTAATTCCAAGTTTGATATGTTCACAATTATCCTAAACCAAACTTTCGTTTGCGAGAAGTTTAATTGCTCAACCTAAAGAGTTCAGATTTCTAAACCACACTTCCGTGTCGTATTTAGCAACCTAAGATCTAGATTCTAATTGATCAGGTTAGAACAAGCTTTAAGCACAATTAGATTGAAGAACATATATAGTTATGAATCCTTAACTGAATTAAACAAGTCTAGCAAGTCATGAGATCCTATGTGAGAAACCCTAAACCTAACTAGGAATCTACTCAGACATAGATAATGAAAACATAATCATATGAAGAATAAATTGCATAAAAGATAAAGAATTAAAGGGGTTCGAAATCTTCTCCAAATTCAGATGAAGTAAAGGTTCAGATCAGCCCCAAAAGCTCTAAAAATCCTCTGCTCTTAATTATGAAAGCGTAAGTAAAAGCGTATATAATTAAAACACCAAAAACTCAATTATATAGGTCTAATCTCGGCCAGGGTCTTCTTTGTAAATATCAGGAACTTCTGGATCAGAGTGCAATATCTTGACTCTTCATAAACCGCCGAGTTTCGGCCCATCTCGCTGGTGCAACGATCGGTGCTAGAGTGCATCGATCAACGCATTACTCTGTTTCGGACAGTGAACTCTATCTCTCGGCCAAACACTCCAAAACTCTCCAAAAAGTGCCATAATCACCAAATATGCTCCAAACCTGATTATACCTGTAAAAGACTCTAAAAGAACACAAAAAGATACTAAAACACACTTATATCATGGTCTAAAACTAGTAAAAACCATGATATATCAGACATCCCGCCAGCCGATAACACGGCGAAACAGGTCGACCAAGACTCTGTTCTAGCCACTCTGATAGCCAAAATCGATTCCCATAACGATTTGCTAAAGGAATTCTCGGAGAAAATCGACCAGTTGCAGACCGAGCAGGACAAAATTCGCTCAGAGCAACAGGTGAAATACCCGTCTAAACCCCGACGCGTCATTCCCTCCAAGTAAAGGGAGACGTCTTCAGACGACTAGTCTATGATACCCCTGAACGAGATTCGCACAAAAAGCGAGACCAAGAAGGCAAACGTGATTCACACCACGAACGGGACTCGCGCTGAGAGCTAGATCTAGATGGCGAACACGGTTCACATCGTGAACGAGAGCGAGACCTAGATGGTGAACACGGTTCACGTCATGAACGAGAGCGAGACCTAGATGGTGAACACGGTTCACATCGCGAACGAGAGCGAGATCTAGATGGTGAACACGGTTCACATCGTGAACGAGAGTGAGATCTAGATGATGAACGACGATCACGTCGCGAACAAAACTCGCACCGCGAGCAAGAGCTAGGTGATGAACATGAATCACACCACGAGCAAGACGAGCGCTATTCTCACCAAGAACGCGGTTCACGCCGTAAGCATCGAGAACGCGACTCACGCCGAGATCGCAATTCACATCGCACAATTGATCACAACGACGTCCTAGAAGCGCCCACCCGAGGAGCGAATCCTGATGATGTCAATCGACAAATAATCGAGTTAACGGATACCCTCAAAGAGCTAAGGGTCGAGGTTCACAGCGTCAAGGGGTCTACCCAAGAAATCGATCAAATCATCTAGGAAACTCAGAGGACACCGTTCACTTCGCGTATCACCAATACGTTATCCGACAAAGGAGAAACTCAAGCTCCCAACCTACAATGGCACGAAGGATCCCGCAGCCCATCTTACCACTTTCAAGATTTTGGCGGCAAAAGCACGATTCTCATCGGCTAGAGAACGAGATATCGGCTTCTGTCAGTTATTCGCAGAAACCTTGGAAGGAGTGGCTTCTCGGATCTGACACGAGGTTTCGTGCGACATCACTTCACATATGTAAACAAGGACACTTCTCTAGATACGCTGATGTCCATGTCGCAAGAAAAAAAGGAAACTCTACGAGTCTTCATAGATCGCTTCAAAACGACCATCACGCGCGCCGAGGTCCCGGAAAAATTCGCCATTGTGGCCTTGACGAACGCTATATGGCACGAAACTCCTTTTTACCAAGATTTGATCATCAACAAGCTGCTAACTATCGAAGATGTCTCCACCGAGCGAACAAATTCATTGAACTCGACGAACAAAAAGTGGCCTTAGCCAAGAGATTCGCTCCGCTAAATTAACCAATAAAATGAAGAGCGCGAGCCGAGACAGCACTACGACAAAGGAGCAAAAACGAACATGGTAGTCGAAAACTCCCGAAGTCAACGTCAAACGTCTAAACCTTGGAATAAATTTAGAAAGGAGGACAAGGACACGACACCGCAAACCACCGCTGAACCAGAAGAGGGTCAAAGGTACTGCGAGTATCATAAGACCACATCACACAACACTTCGTCATGCCGACATCTCAAAGGGGCTCTGTACGCCCAGTTGATAAGCAGGAAGATAAAGGTATCTTTAAACGAGGTATCGGTAGCTGCGAAGTGTCACGGATCCTAGTCGACACCGGAAGTTCCATCGATTTGATCTTCCTAGACACATGATAGGGTCTAGTTTTAATCCTATTCTACTGCAAGTGCACAGTTAAGTGATTGTAGTATATAGGGTATCGAATCCACAGAGACTCTGGTCTCGATAGATAAAGAACCGTAGGAATTTAAACTAAGAAGAAAGCAATTTGTATTAAACTAAATAGCAAAGCAAGAAAGTAAACAAGTAGCAGATTTTTGGTGGAGAAAGCAGTTAATTAGAGGCGCTAAGTCTAGGGCGTTCTCAGGAAATCAGACAAGCAGACAAATCAATCAGTCAGGATCTAATTAAGCACAGTTCTAGAAATCAAATCACGGATATAGAATTAACCAAATCTCTTTGCGAGAATTCTCTAAGTCTAAGTGCAGTAATCCAAATCTCTTTGCAATTACTAATAGATTAAACCAGCATTAATTTCAAGTTCGATATGTTCACAATTAAACTAAGCCAAATCTCTTTGCGAATAATTTAATTGCTCAACCTAAATAGTTCAGATTCTAAACCACACTCTCGTGTCGTATTTAGCAATCTAAGATCTAGATTCTAATTGATCAGGTTAGAACTAGCTTTAAGCACAATTTAGATCGAAGAACATTCTATTCATGTGAATCCTTAACTGAATTAAACAAGTCTAGCAAGTCATCAAATCCTTAATGAGAAACCCTAAACCTAACTATGAATATACTCAGACATGATTAATGAAACAGAAATCACAGAATAAATAGATTGCATATAAGAAATTAAATAGATAAAGGGGTTCGAAATCTTCTCCAAAATAGATGAAGTACAGGATTAGATCAGCCCTAAAAGCTCTAAAAATCTCTTAGCTCTAAGTATGAAAGCGTATCTAAAATAAACACCAAAATCCTAATTATATAGGCTTAATCTCGGCTGGGGCTTCTTTGTAAATACTGAAAACTTTTTGGCCAAAGTGCAAAATCTTCATTCTTCATTAAACCGCCAAATCGGCCCATCTCGCTAGTGTGTCGATCGACCCCAAGGGTGTGTCGATCGATGCATGATCTCAAAAACGGACAGTGAGCTCAATCTCTCGGCCAAACACTCCAAAAGTCCCAAAATGCTCCAATATCTCCAATTCCGCTCCAAACCTGATTAAACCTGTAAAAGACTCTAAAAGAACACAAAAGAACACTAAAACACAATTATATCATGGCATAAAACCGGTAAAAACCATGATATATCAACTCCCCCACACTTAGCCTTTGATTTCCCTCAAGCAAAACAGAGAACTAGAATGTAGCGAAGAGATTTGAAAACTCTTCAGAAACTCTTTTCATCTTAGATGCAGCAACATTCAGATTCTCCTTAGTAAACCACATGAAAGAATCAACCTGCAGACATCAAGACCAACATATACTTCCCCCACACTTAGCAACTGTCCTAAGTAAACTCCACAATCACATTCACGCATTCAAATTCTCCCTACTGACTCCTGCAAGTATTTAAGTGCGGTCTCACCTAAGGAGTATCGATCAAAGGCACATGGACTCTTACCTTATCAGCTCTAGACCACCATACTATCTTTCTCTAGTCCCTTTCTTCTCTTTTCCCTTCCTTAGCATTCTGATTTTTCCCCATTGGGTATCATTTTTTTTTTTTATCAGTGCTCTTCCCGTTAAGGGGTGTACTTTGGATACATTCCATGGATGCACAGGATATGAAAGTTGTAGCTACCAATCTCATGACCACTTCGGGGTTACTAACTCATCCTCAGTTTATTATCTTTTTTTTTATGGAAGGGGAGAAGGGAATTAAATAGGACAGGTTTACAGGCTGTGTCAGAACTAACAAGGGAATCCGACACAGAGTATACCAAGCCCTT
This sequence comes from Orychophragmus violaceus, assembly GCA_030180135.1. NCBI lineage: Eukaryota > Viridiplantae > Streptophyta > Magnoliopsida > Brassicales > Brassicaceae > Orychophragmus > Orychophragmus violaceus. Next base: position 46,316,496 of record CM058231.1, on the reverse strand, counting down.
AGGTGAGAAAATCTAAGTCAGTATTAAGGCGAAGTCAGTAAAAGGATCCTCTGATACCTGAAGTGATGTGGGTGTCCTCAGTAGGTTGATCCATGTCTGGCTTTTCTAATAGTGAGAGATAATCTGCAGCTTCATCCCAATGGTTACTTAAGTTCCTGCAAGTGCTGCTAATCTTCTCAAAAATTCATTGTTTCTTACTTAAACAATTTTGACTCAATAAAACAAATTTTGAAAAATTTAACTGACTCTAAGAAAACAAAAGAAAGAAGTTAGTAGAACCTCCCGCACACTTAAAACACACTGTCCCCAGTAGTGTCAAGCAAAGGATTGGCCAAAAGAAATAAAAATTTGTTTAAGGAATGGTTAAGTTCTGTCGGGTTTTACCTCTGTCGCTCAGGCATCGATCGTTGCACTAGGTGCATCGACCGTTGCCGTGCGATTTTTCGTGTATGATCGATCGTTGTTCAGGACCGCAACGATCGCTGCAATGCGATTTCGATCGTGTTGTGACGATCGACAAAATAGTGTGTCGACCGACGCACTGCGTCTGTCGGATCAGTCAGCAAGTTAGAAGGTTAGTCCGTTGGTTTTCATCAATTTCGAATCCTGCAAGCTGAAAACACTAGAAACAGAGTAAAATCAAAGCAATAGATGTATCAAATCAAGTACAACCATCCAAACATAGTAGCGTCCTAAAAATCAAAAGAAAATAGTGCAAGAAAAAGAAAGAAAATCATAGTACAGAACCGAATATCAAGAAATGGAGGCTACGCTCACTCGCTATCATCATCTATCCCCGCATATGGATCAGTACCACCGGAGTCCTCAGGAGAACGCTGTCTGCGACGTAAAACAGGGATGGGCAGATGAACCGGTGGCTGTCTCCTGCAAGTGCAGCCACACATCCACTCCCAAATGGTCTTCCAGATCCCATCACTACGCTCTCTCCACTCAGCCTCAGACATATCACCGTAGGGCACTGTGATCTCAGGATAAGGGCCAATATCAACCGGGGCAGCAGCAGGCGCAGGCGCAGGGACAGCAGAAGATGAAGCTCGTGTGGAAGGCTCTCCCAGCGGATGAGCCATAGAAGGAACTCCACGCTGCTCAGTCTCAGGAGGCTGGAATCTCAAGGCCTCCAGTGTATCAATCTGTGTCCATCCAGGAGCAGGAAGCTCTATACCACACTTCCCAGAAGTCGGATCGTGGTAAACCCAAATGTGCCCCTCCTTAAGCCAGGTGGCGCTCTGCAAGTGGCTGAAATCTAGGAACTCCTTGGCTGTATCACACTCTGTGCCCTGTAGAGGAATCCCGCAGTGCATGAAGATGGGAGTAAGCAGGATCCCCACTGTCTCAGTACGGACTCCATCAAATGGCTTCAGCTGCAGATCACATAAATGCTGAGTGAAAACAGCTCCCAAGTTGAGACCCTTAGTAGGATCTCTCACGCCAGAACCCTCAAACTGATCCCGCAGCCCGATAAACAACATCTCCATCTCATACTTGCGCATCTTGTTGGCCTCATACTTGCACAACAAACTCCAACACAAGATACGCAAGACATATCTAAGTACAGGATGCCTCAGTTGCTTCACCGGTGTAGTCCGTGAGTTGTATCGACCACTGCCGATACACTCCCAAAAAGATCGCGGCTCCTATGGATCCCACTCAAGTGGCATGCCAATGCGCCTCGGCTCAGTGCTGAAACCGTAGATCCTGCAGATATCTAGTAAAGGAATCCGATACCTGACTCCCCAACTCATGAAGGTAAAGATACCTCCTGTAGCGCTCCTGCTATCTGGATATGGGTAAACCACTCTGCAAGTGGCTAGCAAATGTCTGACCAGCTCTGGATACAAATCATAAGGACGCATAGGCATTGTTCCTAGACCAATGCCCTTGCACACCGCAAGTACCTGCTCATCAATCCCCAGACTTTTGTAGGTCGAGTAGTCTGCAAACTTGGTTGGTTTGATGGTCATCCCACACCAACCACTGTATAGCAGCGAGTCATATTCATCCCACTGATTAAGCAGTGGTCTCTCTTTAAATCGGCAGTCTTGAGGAACTCAGGAATGTTCTCTGGCCACTGTCTGGCTGTCGGAATCTCTGTCGCGTCTGCTCGGGGCCAAGGCAGTGCTACTGCTGGACCAACTCTCACATATGGCTCAGGTGGCTGAGAGTCTCTATGAAACCACTCTGGTGGTGGAATGTACTGTCGTGTGGCTGTTGATGTTGTTGCTTGGCGCTTGCGGGGTTGTCTGCGAGATGCCATCTGCAAGAAAGAAAATTCAAACAAAATAAGTCTCGGCAAAACTCTATGTGAAATCGCGAAGCATCGACCGTTGCACCTAAGGCATCGATCGTTGCAAGGCGATTTCGTTTTATCGAACATTTCCCCAAAATCGCAAAGCAACGACCGTTGCAAGGCGATTTTGGCCGTCAACAACTATCTCTAGAATCGTTCTAAATACGTTAAAGCAACCACAAAATCAACAATAATCCATCACTAAACAACCTAAATCATGTTCATTTAAACACGCATTCATCAATTTCAATCCAAAATTCCCAATTTTTAAAACCCTAAAATTGAATCCGAAAATTATAAAATAGAGGCACATTACCTTGGATTCGTGATATATGGACTAGAAGAATAGATTGAGAGTGTAAAAACAAGAGAGTAGCACTTGGAATCGAAGAAAATGATGAAGAAATGAGAGATTTAGGCGAGTATGAGTGTTTTGGTGGTGTACGGACGGAAATGGAGAAGAAAAGAGAAGAGAAGGGTTTAAGGCAACTTACCTCGGTCGTGAGTGCAACGACCGTTGCTAGATAGCAACGATCGATGCTGGTTGAATCGGATTGATTCCGGTTTAGCACGCGTACCTTAATTTTTGCAATTGAACCAATTGCAACGACCGTTGCACAGGTCCGCAACGATCGTCACAATGCGATCACCTCTCCTCGTCGTAATCTCCTTGCAACGACCGGTGCACAAGTGCATCGATCGTCACACATCTCCAGACTCGAGTTCTGTATCTGAACTTAGCAAAAACAAAAACGAAAACGTGAAATCCTAAGAAAAACACGGAAAATAAGAAAGAAAAACAGTTAAACCTAACAGTGGGTTGCCTCCCACTCAGCGCTTGTTTAAAGTCAGTAACTTGATTATGGGAAAGAGATCAGATTTAAGGCGGCTTCAATAGAGACTTTGAGTGTCTCTGTGAATATCTCTTCATCCAAGGAGGTGTATAGGCTTTCAGATCATGAGGTCTCCCAAGGAAAGAGTAAACAGAATCTGGGCGGGAGCGAAGCTTGGGTGGAATACTGCGTTTTCCTGCATTCAAAGTGATGCGGTCAGGATGTTTAAGCTTAGATGATTTGTGCCTTACCTTTGGTGGAGGTCTGATGTTTGGAGCTTTCTGCTTATGAGCAGTTACAGGTACTGAAGATGTTAGAGCATGTTTAAAAGGAACTGCCATCTTCTTCTCTCTACTATCAGATACTGTAGTTCCACCAATCTGAACTTCTTCTTTCAGATGACCATCAGTGGAGATCATCTTCTTTGCATATACCAACACAGGAGGATGAACCCGCGAAGCTTCAGCTGGTGGAGTTTCATTCATCTCCTTATCCACCACTACCATGCACTTGACTACACTCTGCTCATGTTTAGACCTTATAGGAACTTTTGGGAATGGTATTGGAAGTCTGTAAATCCTTTCCTTAGCAAAAACATCAGATTTGGGCGAAATTGGGTCTGCTCGACTGTCGCGTCGACCAACGCAGAGTGGGTGTCGGTCGTCATTGAAATGATGTCGACCTTCAGTGTCGACAATGGTCAATTTCTGTTCGTCGTAAGAACTTGAAATTGCCGTCAGAACTGCATGTCGACCGACACTAAGGGAGTGTCGATCGATGCATATCTCAGACAGACAATATTCATCCAGAAAATCTGAGATTATGCTCTCTTCTTCACCTAGCAACTCAATCTCATCTCTTAAGTTCACAGCTTTTATGGATTTCTACTATTCAGCTTTCCTAGCTTCATTATGCCTTTGTATTGCTTGAGATGTCTGTTGGATTTGGACATCCAGCTTCTTCACTTGTGTGCTCAGAGATTCAAACTTCCCATTCAGATTTTTATGCATAGCATCCAACTTCCTGTCGAAGTCTACAACAGTCTTGGTTTGATCCTCTAGCAGCTGCTCCATCATGGATTCCATCTTGCTCTTATAAGCATTAGCAGCAGGAGGTGCCTGATAGGTGGATGATCCATAAGTTCACTGATTACCCTGCTGATTACCAAACCTGTTTCCTTGGAATCCAGAGCTATTGATGTAGTTCAAATCTTCTTCCTGCTTTTCCAAGAACTGCTCCATCATGGTTTCCAATCTGCTCTTATATGCAGGTGCAGGTGGTGCTTGGTAAGAAGAAACACCATAGTTCTTCGAGAAGGCATTACCCTGTTGCTGGAAAGGTCCCTGAAAAGCAGATTCCTGACTGTAGAATTCATTCCCTCCAACGCAGTTGATAGCTTCTTGCGCATACTTTTCAAGTAGAAGACTATGCAGATAGTCGACTTTACTCTTCAACCCAGCTATCTGTGAGCTGTCAATCCCTGAGCCGAAAATATCATTCTGACACATCGTCCTTACGATCTCCTCTTGGTGCTTCCGCGAAACTGTGTCGACCGATGCAATAAGAGCGTCGATCGATGCAGTGCGAAAACTGTGACGATCGACACACAGGACCGTGTCGATCGATGCAGAGCGATTACAGGCGTACCTGAAATGCAAGAAAAAGAAGAAGAAAAAAATTAGTAAACAAAAACAAAAAACGAAAAACCTAGTCTAAACCCTAAGTTCAAATCTATCGAGGACTCAAAGAGTCCCCGACAACGGCGCCAAAAACTTGATAGGGTCTAGTTTTAATCTTATTCTACTGCAAGTGCACAGTTAAGTGATTGTAGTATATATGGTATCGAATCCACAGAGACTCTGGTCTCGATAGATAAAGAACCGTAGGAATCTAAACTAAGAAGAAAGCAATTTGTATTAAACTAAATAGCAAAGCAAGAAAGTAAACAAGTAGCAGATTTTTGGTGGTGAAAGCAGTTAATTAGAGGCGCTAAGTCTAGGGCGTTCTCAGGAAATCAGACAAGCAGACAAATCAATCAGTCAGGATCTAATTAAGCACAGTTCTAGAACTCAAATCACGGATATAGAATTAACCAAATCTCTTTGCGAGAATTCTCTAAGTCTAAGTGCAGTAATCCAAATCTCTTTACAATTACTAACAGATTAAACCAGCATTAATTTCAAGTCCGATATGTTCACAATTAAACTAAGCCAAATCTCTTTGCGAATAATTTAATTGCTCAACCTAAATAGTTCAGATTCTAAACCACACTCTCGTGTCGTATTTAGCAACCTAAGATCTAGATTCTAATTGATCAGGTTAGAACTAGCTTTAAGCACAATTTAGATCGAAGAACATTCTATTCATGTGAATCCTTAACTGAATTAAACAAGTCTAGAAAGTCATCAAATCCTTAATGAGAAACCCTAAACCTAACTATGAATCTACTCAGACATGATTAATGAAACAGAAATCATAGAATAAATAGATTGCATATAAGAAATTAAATAGATAAAGGGGTTCGAAATCTTCTCCAAAATAGATGAAGTACATGATTAGATCAGCCCCAAAAGCTCTAAAAATCTCTTAGCTCTAAGTATGAAAGCGTATCTAAAATAAACACCAAAATCCTAATCATATAGGCTTAATCTCGGCTGGGGCTTCTTTGTAAATACTGGAAACTTCTGGGCCAAAGTGAAAAATCTTCATTCTTCATTAAACCGCCAAATCGGCCCATCTCGCTAGTGTGTCGATCGACACCAAGGGTGTGTCGATCGATGCATGATCTCAAAAACGGACAGTGAGCTCAATCTCTCGGCCAAACACTCCAAAAGTCCCAAAATGCTCCAATATCTCCAATTCTGCTCCAAACCTGATTAAACCTGTAAAAGACTCTAAAAGAACACAAAAGAACACTAAAACACAATTATATCATGGCATAAAACCGGTAAAAACCATGATATATCAACACATTGAAGAAAATGGAAATCAAAGCAAAAGACATCGAGCAAAAGGCTAAGCCGCTCACCGATTTTACAAGCGAAACAACGTATACTATCGGCACGATCAAGTTACCTGTTTACGCCAGCGGAGTACCCAACCTCGTAAAGTTCCATGTTATCGACAAACCGACCATATATAACGCCATTCTCGGCACCCTGTGGTTATATAACATGAAAGCGGTCTCTTCGACATATATCAATGTCTGAAGTTCCCCTCATCGAAAGGAATTCAAACAGTAAAAGGGTGCCAGAGGGCAAGTCGGTCGTGTTTTGTAAGAGAACACATGATGAGAGTGCTGTCGTTTATGATCAATATAGAGCAAGGCAAAAAGGGCCGGAAAAAGAACTCATCCAGCAAGTCATCATCCATGATTCTGATGCGAGCAAGTGTGTGGGGATCGGAGGAGAACTCTCGGACAATATTAAAAACAAGCTTATCGCTTTCTTGAAACAGAATGTCTCGACTTTCGCTTGGTCGGTCAAGGATATGAAAGGTATCAACCCTTCCATCACAACTCATGAACTTAACGTAGATCCGACTTACAAACCGATTAAGCAGAAAAGACGCAAACTCGGTCCCAAAAGAGCCAAAGCCGTCAATGACGAGGTTGATAAGCTTCTCGATGCCGGTCCAATCCAGGAAGTCAAATACCTTGATTGGCTAGCCAACCCCATCGTTGTCAAAAATAAAAACAGTAGATGGAGGGTATGTGTCGTCTTCACGGATCTCAACAAAGCCTGTCCAAAAGACAGTTTCCCTCTGCCACACATCGACCGACTTGTCGAAGCTACGGCTGAGAACGAGCTTCTCTCGTTCATGGATTCCTTTTTGGGGTACAGTCAAATACTCATGAACCCAGACGACCGAGAGAAGACGGCTATCATAACTAATCGCGGCACCTACTGCTACAAGGTTATGCCCTTTGGCCTTAAGAACGCGGGGGTGCCTTATCAGCGATTGTTTAATCAGATGTTCGCAAGTCAGCTCGGCACAACTATGGAAGTATATATCGACGACATGCTGGTCAAGTCTTTGATCGCATCTCAACACGTTGGACACCTGAAGGAATACTTTAGCATCCTCAACCAATACGGAATGAAACTGAACCCGGCTAAATGTAATTTTGGCGTAACATCTGGAGAATTCCTCGGCTACGTCGTCACCCAGAGAGGGATAGAAGCAAACCCAAAACAAATTTCGGCTATCATCGACTTTCCGTCACCAAGGAACACTCGTGAAGTTCAGCGTCTTACCAGCGCATAGCCGCTCTGAATAGATTCATCTCTCGTTCAACAGACAAATGCTTGCCATTCTATGAACTCCTCTGGGGAAACAAAAGGTTCATATTGGACGATAAGTATCAAGAAGCCTTCATCCAACTAAAAGACTACATGTCGAACCCACCGGTACTGTCAAAACTAGAGAACGGCAAAACACTCTTCTTATACATCGTCGTCTCGTCGACCGCCGTCAGAGGAGTCCTAGTCCACGAAGACAGACGCGAACAAAAGCCGATCTTTTACATCAGTAAAACGATGAACAGCGCCGAAACGAGGTACCCTGCAATGGAAAAGCTAGCCCTAACGTCGTGACCTCGGCGCGAAAACTGCGCCCTTACTTCCAATCTCACACGATTTCCTTACTGAGCAGTCAACCCCTTCGGACCATCTGGCATAGTCCAGGACATTCAAGTCGCTTGGAAAATGGGCAGTGGAACTCGGCGAATACGATATCGACTATCGGAACAGGACGACCGCGAATTCTCAGGTAATAGCCGACTTCCTTGTTGAACTATCACCGGAATTGAATGTTGATACTCGTGAAGAAGACAAGAACTGAAAACTGTTTGTCGACGGCGCTTCATCAAAACGAGGAGCAGGTGTAGCAGTACGCCTCATATCACCAACCGGCGAAATACTAGAGCAGTCATTCCGACTCGGATTCACAGCATCTAACAATACAACCGAATATGAGGCCCTTCTTGCCGGTATCAGATTGGCTAAAGAAATCGGAGTACGAAACCTCCTGACCCACTGTGATTCCATGCTCGTTGCTAACAAAGTTAATGGAGAATATGAGGCTAAAAACGAACGACTGGAAGCCTACCGAAAGGCGGTATTGGAGCTCACTAATTCTTTTGAATTTTTTGACATAGTCAAGATACCGAGAAAGGAGAACGCCCCAGCGGATGCAATCGCATCTCTAGCTTCAACACCCAACCCCGAACGCTGCCAATGTATTCCGGTAAAAGTGATTCATGAACCGAGTATCCCAACACCGGAAAGTAATCATAAAGATCTAAAAAAACCGGGCACTTACCCGTATGTTCTCAGAGATGGGCGATAACAAATAAGCCGAGCACTAAAGCCTTGCACATTCGTCTCGTCCTTAGAACGACAAAGCCAAGAACGTATAAGCCTCTCAAATAGATTAGGTGGAACATAAGCCTTGGAATAAAAAGCCGTTCATATTTTGCGCCGATCTACACTCTAATCGTTGTTCGCCGCGATCTATGCAAACGGATCAAAGGACAACGCAGAACGGCCCGATTAATTAAATTACGGAAAAGTATTCTTCCGCGATAACATTCAAAAGGAAAAGATAATTTACTTCCGATTGAACAAAAAGTACCCCCTTCAAACAAGGAGAAAACATCTTACATAAACCAACTAAATAAAGTTCCAAAAACCTTTAAACAACAAAGAAGCTAAGATCTACACGGCTTCAAGTTCTGGCCTCCGCCGCTTTCTCCATCTCGCCCTGATTCACAACCTTCTCTGGATCTTCATCCTTAGCGCTCGTGTCCCACTCTTGAGTGACAGGAGGTGCGCTGGCTTTATCCTGGATCCCCGACCCGCAACGACTGAATAGGAAGATCACCGGGAAGAGCTCGAGGAATCACCCCATAGTTCGTCCCAAACTCGTCGATATCTCGTTGAGTAGGAATCGGAGAATCTCGGTCTAGAGAATCCAGTAAGGGATCACGAGTTGGAGAAAGGTCAAACTTCAAATCCTCTTTCTCTAAAACGTTCATCGCGTCAATCTCGAAATTGACCTTCAATTCATCCGCCACGAGCTGATCCAACACCGATTGAGGAATCGGCACCCCTTCTGCACTTAGTTGGATCAAGCAATTTTTAACGCCGCTGATCTGACCTTGCTCGACCTGCTTAATCGCGGCCGCCTCCTGTTCATTGACAAATCGGCGGAAAAGGTCGAAATAAGACTGAGCCTTCGCCCGCATCTCGGCTTCGACGCGATTCCTCTCCTTCAAGATCAGCTCTTCACAGAGCTTCTTATGACGTCTCCCTTCAGACTGGTACCTGGAGAAGTCATCCTTTGTCTTTGCCTCGGCCTCGCGAATCCTCTCCTCCGCCGCATGGAGCTTGTTTTTAAGCTCGAGGTACTCGCCTCCAGCGAGTACTTAGACTCCCACAGTCCCTCGATTTGAGCATCTCTTCTCTTCACTGCGTCACTGAGCTTCTTTGCACCCCACACACTTTCAAGGGCAACTCGGTTCGACGCCCCGATCATATAAAAAAAAAGTATTGTCAACAAATTGATTTGAAAACAAGTCATGAACAGAAGGAGGAGTCTTACCGCCGCTTCAGCTGGTTTCAGATCGAGGATCGCTCGGAGTGAGGAAGCTCCTTCAAAGACGGCCAGTCCGCTTCATTCCCCCTCTGACAGGTGAGCAAGTCGAAGCAGGCTTGAGTATTCTGAATAAAAGGAACCTCGCTATCATACTTGTAGGCTAAATGATGAATTGAGGGCCGACTGCCCACATCTTTCTTTGAGCCACGAGGAAGAACCGTGAAGATCTCCTTACGAGAAAAAAATACTTCTTCTCGTTAGAGCCGGCAATGGGTATATCCCCACTCTCTACGGTAAGCCATCTCCACGGATCCCCGAGTTTGGCCTTGGAGGAATTATCCACGGCCGTCTTCTTGGCAGGACCTTCTCTGTCTGGTCTATCCTCAGCCGCTCTCTTCCTCGGCGTTGTCTTAGGTAAAGCCTTTTCCGAGGAAATCGGCGTGTTTGATTTAACCGCCAAATTATCCCAAGGAGGATCAATAGTTTTCTCGATTTGTACCGCCAACGGCTCACCGCCACCTCCAGACGAAGGCAGACTAGTTTCGGTATCCTTAGGAGGATCAGCCGTGGTCGAAGGGTTCGAAGTGAGCCTCTACGAGTAGTCAACCACTATCCTCTTCGGCTTCCCCATACTTTCCTTGTTAAATCGGCTGGATTGACTTTCTCCAAAGTATTCCACTTAACTACAAATGAAAGGAAGCTAGGTTACAAATTGCGGTAAACCAAGTTGAACTTAAAGGAACACTCACCTTGGACGATTTTTGGACGAGATTTATTGATGCGAGTTTGAGTGATGTGCTTCCACTTGCGACGAATAAGGCTCTGAATGACGTCAACAATGGAAAAGAAGTCGTCCGGTTAGGGCTTGTAGAACGGATGGCGAACTGCAAAGAAGAAGAAAAAATAAGTAAATTATCTGGAAAAAAGATCAACAAATTCGGAACGAGATATACCGAAGTTAGTGTTCCATGATATCTAAGTGCCCTATACCGCTTAGGGAAAACTAAGGGCGTTATCTCGGCATAGAAATAATATCTTTGTCAAACACAAACTTTGCTCAGCGCCCCCAAAATAACTCCATGATTTGCCCTCATCTTAGTAGCGTAACATCCTGGACTGGTCCTTGTCATCTGACTAATGGAAGTCATCTCCTCGAAAATCCTAAAATTAATGGCAATGTCGCACTCGGCGCCTAAGACGAGGAGCCCCACCATGTTACGAACCGCTGCTGCTGAAAACTGCGAAATCGCGATCTTACGACGGGCGCAGTAGGAAACGAGCAAGTCAGGAAGGGGAAGCCAAAGTTGGCAACCTGATGAGTCCGCGTTGAGAAAGTAGGACTCGTACAAGCAAACATAACCGGGAGGCGGAGTCCAAGGACGATCTCTCGGGCCGGGAATAATGAATTTTATCTTCGGGTCGGCTCCGCAACCCGCCTGTGTAGATGTCACTGAGTCCTCATTAGACCGAGTTGGAAAAACATTGGCAAACATCTCGGTTGGGGCTGTCGGCATCCTCTCAGAAGGGATTGCGGCCTCATCGCTTCCTTTGTGAAGCCCAGTTTCACTTTCGCTCCTCTCGTGCTCATCCTCCTCGGCCACATCCTCTCCCGGCTTGTCTGAATTGAAATCCCTTAGTTGAGGAATCACGAACTCGTTACGGCCTGTGCTCCCTGCAGTATCGGCAGGCCGGAATGATTCGCGACGACGTTCAAGCTCCTTAAGTGCATGATAGCCGGGATGGTCCATTAAATCCGAAGAAGTACTGCAAGAAGACGAATCAGTAGAGACATCGCGCTGATTTGGCGAATGATCTCCGGAAGATACAAAAACAACTTCTTTATCCTTCTCCTCGAGCAACGGATCAAAGACATGATTCGACGAAAAACAAGGGAAGAACTAAGTAGATCAAACAAGATTTAATCTAGAATTTTAAAAGGCTACGGCTAATCCATGGCGGAAGGTGAGTCGGAAAAGAAAAACCGGTGGAGAGCAAAAGAAGAATACCTTTTCTCTTCGCTAGAGAAGAAATGAAGAAGTGAGAGTAGAATCGGAGTATTTATAAAATAAATGGACGTCATTTTCGAGAAGCCATAATTACCCGGATGACGCTTCATTTCTCGCACCCACAAACCGGTTTGATTGGAATTCAATTTGGTTAAACCAGCATTGCAATGGTAAAACCGGCCAACCTAAATCACTTCCTAAACCAATCAATTTTTCTCCTCGTACCGACGATCTATTTAAAGTTCGAATCGCCGCATTGGGGGGGCTTATTGTTGGAGTCAAGATTATCAGTTTTCCCAAAAAGCCCATTCAGGAATTTAGGTCGGCCCAATAAGGAAAGAGCACGAAAACTTCAGCAAGAAATCGAAATACGTTCTCGACTCGGCCCAAAAGAATTAGGTTAAACATAGGTCAAGGCGGCAAAAGGAATGCGGCTAGCGTGAGGATCACACCGAATAAGAAGATGCGTTCTGAAGATACTCACGCCGAGATTTTAGGAAAAAAATATATAATTCGTTTTTAGGGTTTCTTTGAATTATGCCGACTTATGTAAGCCTATTTAAGAAGGCGAATGAATGAATAAAATCATCCAGTTTTCAATACAAGTTTTCATAGAGTTCTTAGCTACAAACCGATTTGAGAAAAGTATTCTCCGACGACCTAAAAGGCCTCTTCTCAGACGTTTTGTTTCTTTCTGGAAACCTAGCAGAAACCCTTATTCCATTCTCTCTCTCGCGACGTTCGAAATCCTTCTTTAAGAATCCCTCAAGAAACCCTAAAACTCTTTCTATCTTCGGATAGGCAGAGTTGAGAATCAACATTAACCATCAAATGCAAAAAGAGCACTTAAAGTACATGTTTTTTTAATTTTAAGCACTGTCGAGGATTTCTACGATTCCGGGCGTATTCCCGTGTACATCTCTGTTCCCAAATTTCGACTTCCTACTGCTACGAGCTCTAGAACAGAAAATAACAGACACAGCAATGCAAATGTTCATGTGGCTATTATGGTATATCTGGAAATATCGGAACGAGAAGATTTTCAATGGTGTAGATGTCTCTTCGGATTACACAGTGAACCTAGCTCTCCATGAAACAAAGGCGTGGAAAGCAGCCCAGATTTTTCCAGAGGCAGAGGAGAATGATACCAATCCTGAAATGAATCAACAATCGGAGAGGGAGCAGGTCCAAGCAAATCACCGTCTGAGATGCCAAGTTGACGCACTCTGGGTGAGCAAGACATCGACAACAGGGATGGGATTTGCTCTCATGAGTAATGATCATCTGGTATGCTCTGGCATTAGAGGTTGTTCAGACATCTCATCTCCTATGCATGCTGAAATAGAAGGGCTGTTGTGGGCTATGAAGGAATTGATCAAACCTCAACACTCGACAATGCTTTTCGAGACACACTGTAAGCAATTGGTGAGGATCATCAAAAAAGAAGAAGACTGGCCAGCTATAGATGCCGAACTAGATGAATTTATATTTCTTAGAAAATCTTTTTCAGATTAGAGTAATTATTTATCCCTCGTTCTTTAAACATCCGTGTGGATGCTCTTACTAAAGGAGCATGATCAGGCAACTACTCTTTCTCTCTTCTAGAAAACATTTATTTAAATGATATATATATTAAATAATATATCTATATTATTGAAAGAGAAGTATAAAATAAAAACTTCTTATAGTTTTCTATTTATTTACAAATTGTGCCACTTATTTCTTTTGTTGTATTATTATTTCATTATGGGTAAAGCAGTCTATAGAACAAATTGCAAGCGACGTTTTTTATAGAGCTGGATTTACCAAACCGTGTGATTTCTGGTTTGTGACAAATATTTAAATAAAATCAATATCAAACCAGATATCTTCAAACAATGTCGATGTTCTCAATTATTAACAAAAGAATGAAACAGAATTTTCTAAAGTTTCAAACCGGTTTTGTTTAGATTCTTACTTTACATGTGTGGGTTTTGAGCTATGTGATGATGTCAGCTTTTTTAGAAAAGAAGCTAATATGGTTCAAACCGGTTTTAAACCGGGTTTGTTATGATAATGTAAAAGATTCCAACAGTATATAATTATTCAATTATTTGAAAGATTCCAAAAATACATAGCAGTTGTTGTTCAAAACCGGTTTAGAGGAATCGGTTTTATTAATGTCTAATTGAGGATCCGTTTAAAAAAGAAGAAATTAGAAACAATCATTAAATTTTAATTATACTCCTAATATTCTATTTTACAAACAAGAAAACCTTCCTATTTTGTCGTGAGAATCAGTTTTAACAGTAAACATCAATTCCAAAGCCTGCATAACAACCAAACAAATATATCAAACTTAGAAAATCAGCATAATATCAAATGAATATATCAAACAAAAATACCAAACGAATATATCCAAAGTTTAATGCATCATAATATCAAAAATACCAAATTCCCTTAACAACAAAACAAACAAATATACTTTACTATATATTCTTAAGAAGATATTAAAAACAAACTTATCAATGTAGAAAATCGCAACTACAAAATCTACAGATACTAATTAATATTTCCATATAACGAATAATCTCATTTTATAATTTCCTGTTTTCCAAAAAAATATGTTGTAGTATATTCTACGTCTTAATAACTCTACTTACAAGAATTGATATTTCAAAATCATTTACGTAAGAAGTAAGCGGCTGGAACAAATATTATTTCACTCTCTTTTTCAATTAGAATACCACAATCTAACTATAACTGAATAATCTAAATATAATAATCCCGAAAATATCTTAGCTAATATTTTCTAAAACTTAACAAACTTAAACCATGTCTCGCTGTATAAAATACAACTAATCTATCGTGAACCTAGCATTCTCTCTAAGCAAAAACTTACTTCTTATCTTTCATTTACCACCTATTACAAAATGAGTTCTATTTTTTCAAAATACTAACACTGGTTTCACCAATCTTTTAATTGTTCTTACAAAACAGATTGTCAGATCCGCATCAAAGTAATTCATTCTCGAAAGCCGCTCAATCTGGAGAGACATTGCAAACGATACAATAAGTCTTCTCCACAAAATAATATGAAATTAACATATCGTTTAAACTTAATAAATATGTTCTTAGTTTACATGAGAAAGTTCATGCATATTGTAAGAACTCATTTTACTTGTGTGGTTTTCTTTCTGCTTCAAGTTGTGTCTAGGTTTAATTCGAAAAATGGATTGAAGATTTTAGTTGTAGAGTTAGACGGGAAGCCACATAAACAGACGAAAGTTGTCTTCTATGGGATTTTGAAAAACCAAAAAGCTACTAAAAAGTTATAAAGAAAACAAAAGTGTTTTGTTTAATTCTTTACCATTCATTTTTTTCCAGTTTTATCATTATCTCTTTAGTTACAATAAACTGTTTTTATCTTTTACTATATTGTTTTTTTCTTTTGCTTTTAATATAGCTTTATGACATAAATTAACATTCCAACTCAGTGTATTTTAATTGACGTGAACAAAAAAATTTTGCTTCAAGTTTTATTCAGTAGAGCTATTTCAATTAACCGACTATATATTATTTGTTTATATTTGTATATATATACCTAATTATATATATGTTTTATTTGACTAACTTTTTTTTGCTTTTGGTCCTCTTTGTATGCAATCAAGGTGAGAAACACGCTATCTTCTTTCTGTGGAACAAATGTGTACCATGTTAGTTATGAAACTTGTATTCGCATTAGCAATAGTTAATTTTGTGGTGTGGATACTTTATCAGATAAGGGGTTTTCACTAGTAGTACATGAAGCTGAAGAGCCTTATTCTCCAAAAGAGGGTAATTTTATGTAAATACTTTCAGAAAATAGTCTTTCCTTTGATACACTATTTTTTTTTTTTTTGCAAACCATTACACTTTTTCATAGTCATATGTTTAAGACTAAAAATTTGATAAATGTAAATAGATCACACTTACATTATTTCTCTACAATTTTGATAAATAATGAGTGGAATGAATCTATTCTATTTTTTTACTTAGATTCCATTCATGTTATTCCATTCATTTCTATCTCAATAATTCCACATTATGTGTACCATTTACAGTCATTGTACTTTGATAGAACAGCGATGCTTACCTATAGATCTGATGTATATGTACATCAAACGATGTATGTGGGCACGACTTCTTGACAAAACCGTCTTCCTTCACGGAATTCCCGACAAATACATCGTGATCAAATGCAGATCCACTGTTGCACTTATATATAAGCCCTTCTCTATTGTCTTCCATATCACTCCCAACCAAAATCTTGTCTATTAGGTCACACGCACATCTCTTCAATAACTGGCACCCAAAACTCTGCAGATGTCGTACCCTCGAGGACGTACATCAATTTGATTCACTGCCGCCCATTCGTCCACAATAGAATTAGGATATCCAACACTCTCCTAGTTATCGCCCTTGGAGCCACCACTTTGGGAATTAAACAACCAGCTAGATCTCCTCGATTTCCTCTTCAAAGATACGTTGTCCATATTCTCATGTATTGTATTTGACCTAGAAGTGGACATGTACAATTCATTGTCTTCTTCCTCTGTTCCATCCACCATACAAAGCTTATTCATCCGCATAACTGGCGTGGTGAAAACCTTAAGCTTTTCAACATCACCGCAGTTGGATGCCGTCTTTATATCATTTTCAAACTTCACAAACATTTGATCGATGGATTAGTCTGTATATGTTGAAAGAAAAAAAAAATACCCCCATTATATGTAACCACAAGATGTGATGTTTCAATACCAGTAGCCAATTCCTTGTTGTTGGGTGGCGAGTAGCTCAAATGCACAGATTTGCCTCCTCCCCATCCACAAAGAACTCACCTAGAACCCTTTCTTTAAGCTCCCTTAAGCTTATATATTCTTCTACAGGAACTACCTTCGTCATCTTCTCTTTGTCTACCTTGAATTCCCATACACTGTTAGCTCCGAAAATCCACTCACCACATATCACCAGACACTGCTATTTCATCCCAAAATAAATGGGTTACACACAAACAAAATGATGAGTCAACCATTGAAGACACATATCCACGTTATAGATTCCATATACAAATAAATCCAAACATAAACAATTTAAATATTTTTACATATCAATAAAATCAAAAATTACCTATTCTCTCCAAAATCACAAAATCTCGTTTTCTCGAAGCTTTTTTCAAGTTCTCACACCCATCCCGTTTTTCCAAATATTTTTTCTTGTTTACTCACCCAATCCCGTTTTTTGTGCTTACATAACAATAAAATGTACAATCCCCTTTTTTGAAATACATAAAAATATCTACTTTTCACAAAAGCAGATACACTTATCGAAATCTTGGCCCTCTCCCTAAAAAGTAACCTCCATCCAACGACTACTTTTTGATTGACATTTTTGGGCGAGTTATTAAACTCCTAATTTCCCCGCCGCACGATCAATGTACTTTAAGTCTATCGACGACCGAGATTAAAGAAAGACCAAACCCCCCCCCCCCCCTTTAAATTTCAACCACAGCCACACGATTTCATTATAATCAAATGGCTTAAATTCTAACCGTCCCCCAATACTTTTAGCTCTTATTAACATTCCCTCATATGAAATTTCTCTACTTCAAAGCAAGTTAGGCATTATTGCCCTCCAAAAAATGTACAGTAAAAATGTGCCTAGAATTCTAATAAACACCATGGGATACTTCGCATGGTGTGAAAACCTCTATTTTATATGAAACTTTGATGTTTGAAGGTTGTACGAATCCGTGCATCTTATGCAAACCTTTCATATAAGTAGTATTGAATTTCGTACAAAAAAAATCCGGCCTAGATAAAAGGCCAATAAAAATAGGATTAAGTCCACTTGATTAGCTTATCAAGTCCATTTGAGTGATACTATAAATCACTTCGAATAGTCATGCCACAATAATCCATTTCAATATAGGCCCATCATTTTGATAAGCCAGTGAAATTTGAAAACAGTTCAAACCAAAACAGATGAATTCGAGACACTAATGCGAATAATAATAACAAAGATCTTGCAGTTACAACATCTTATCTTTGATCACTTTAGAGATTCTATTGTTTTAAACATATTAGATCAGATCTTTAGTCTAGTAATGAACCTTGGATAACTTTTTAACCATTTGATCAAATATTTTTTTGTTTGTTTATGGTTGATTTGCATTTACGATTTGATAAGATTTTTTCAGTTTACCTTTTATTATTAAAATAAATAATTTTCAAAATCGATTATATAAATGAAATATAAAGTATAACTATCATGATACTGAAAAAGTAAAATTACATCAAAGTCCCGTTGATGCTCTAATGTTTTGAGGAAAGTGAAAACCGGTCAAATCTACTATATATTATTTGCGAAGTGCGATGGGAGAAAATGATGAGTCATTGATGACATGGATGAATCTTAACCAATCATGATTATGACATCATTGATGACATGGCTTAGATGAAAGCTTTTGATTGGTCGAGAGCCTTTTTAGCATTAAAAATAAATCAAAATTCGTTTAGAAAATTTTTGGATTAAAAAAAAAAACAAAAATTCGAGAATTAATCTAATTTTGAAAATTAAATGTCGTTTCCTAAACTTACGAAATGTAATCTTAACTTCTTCCCATAATTTTAGATTACAGTTTATATTTTTTTCCATAAGTTATTTCCTTACTTTTCAAATTCAAACTAAATTCGACACTAAAATGTAGCAACTAATAAATGTCGACATTAATTGTCAAATTGGAAGAAAAAAATATCCCAAAGAATATACTAATCTTCTAATAGAAGCTTTCGAAAACTTTGTGCAACTCTAAATATGATGATCTTATAAATACAGCCTCTACAAGACTCATACCACTCACATGTCGAAGCATTTCTTTTGTTTGCAAATTAATATTGTTCTAATTTTGTTTTTAGGGACCATCTTGGGGTGGCTTAAAAACACAATCGTCTACATCTTCCAAAATTTCAAGAAGTTTTCTCTCTTTTTTTCTTTCTCATTGGTCATGTAAGTTTTATTCCAGATCATGAAAACTTTGGTCAAATGATCTGTTGTCATTTCTATTGCTTTCTTTTTCTTCTTGGTTTTGAAATGATTTCTATGTTTTTGAGTTTTTTTCCTGTTTTGTTGGTTTGGTCCCATGAAAAGAAGTTCGGTAATCTCCAGATTTTGTGAATGATGTGAGGTAAAATATGGGTATTTGCGATTTTCTAAAATATTTCTGGTTGAATCCATGAGTTGGAAACGTTCGGGTAAAAAGTTGTTGCCACGATGTCCGATTGATCCCATGAATCCCGATAGTCCGAACTTTCTGTCGCTTATTATTTTGTTTTTTGGTGAAACAAAGTGATGATGTAGACTACGAGATCCAATTAAAAAAAAAAAGATGGACTCGGTACCTTAAAAATTGGTTCCACTACATCGTGTAAAACTTTAGTAGATCGTCCATACCCTGACCTAGGGTTCAATGTGCACTTGGCTGATATGTTGCATAGAGTTTATGTGCACATGGCTGGTTGGTGATATTATAACCACGATTACAAAGCCATGATCAATACATCCAACTGGTTAGAATATTTTATTAATTTATTAGATAGTATACTCAAGATTAGAACATGTAATCAGTTCTACTGGTGATTTTTCCTCATGTAATATTTTACTGGCTGTCACGTGAATTTTTAAGCGAGTACCAGCTGCTTTTAAGCCATCACATGTCTCGAATGATTTTTCCTCATGGAATATTTTATTACCTCCAATTTCCTAACATGGTTAGAATATTCATTTTGTTTTCTCAAAAAAAAATTATTTTTCATAATTCTTATATGATTGAGATTTAAAAAGATTGAGAAGAATATGGAAAAGTGTGATTTATCAAAATTAAATGTTATTCAAATTTTTTGTTGTTGAGCTTAAATTAGGAAATAAGAGATTTATGAGATTTTAAAACCAAGATATCATTCCATAAAAATTGTTTTTGTTGGTGATATCGTAACCTTTCAATTAATAATAGATTATTTAAAAATTTCAAGATTCTTTCCTTTTCATCCTGATTTTTCATTTAATTAATTATATTTCCTAAAAATATCACAATATATTTTCGAATATCTTATTATTTCGCTTTTTTAAATTTTTTAATGGCATATACTAATATTCTAACAGAAATTTGTTAACAGCAAACAAAAAATTATATATTAATATGAAAGATTGTTGTACAACTAACCTATAATATATTAATTTAATTATCCTAATTTTATTTATAAGGTCGTTCAAAATTTATGCTGACCTAACTTCAACTACTTAGGTGAACAGTGCACACAGATTCATATGTATGAAGAGAAGAGCCATGTATGAATAAATGCAACTAACGTAATAAATCGCAGAAAAATGCTAAAAATATTAAAATCCAACATATAAACTTTTTATAAATGCCAACGACGTAAGGAAACGTATAAATGCAATAATAGCGATCAACATATAAGGTATATAGTCCAAGTTCTTGTGGTCAAGTGGTTGAGGACGGGCCTTGGACGCTAACACGTTCTGGGTTCGATCCTCCTTCCATGCGAAACTAAGTCATATTTGTTTAAGGATACCCACATGGATATGGGCCTTGCTTTAGGGGTCCATTTGAATACCCGGAGAGAGAGTCTATCCATGGGCTGCACCTCCCCTTGGGGATTAGTCTGAGCCCTTCCATAGGCTCAGGATACCCCCAGGTTAATCAAAAAAAAAAAAAACATATAAGGTATATATGCATAGACTTATAAGGTGTATGAATATTAGAATATCTACATATATGTATATATGAATGGACTAAAGGTATTCCTATATTTTATTATGGTCGACGAGTATCGTTTTTTATAAGATTAGGATAATTAAATTAAACCATATTTATTAGTTAATTCGATTAGTTAAAATATATTGTAGAATAACTAAACCACATTCAAGTTTTCGAGAAAAGTTTTGAAATCCTATATAAGGTGATTATGTGGTTTTGATGGTTTCGATTACTTTCTTCTTCTCGATCCATAATATGTTTTATTTTTATGATTTTCTCTAATATTTTTCGTTGAATCCATGAGTCCGAAAAATATTGTTTTCATGGCGTCCGATTGATCCATAGGTCCCGATGATCAGAAAATGAGTTATTAATCACTCATGAATTCCAATGGTCCGAAAAAGATTGTTTTCATGACGTCCGATTGATCCATAGGTCCCGATGATCAGAAAATTAGTTATTAATGACTATCTCATGAGTCCTAATGAGTTATTAATCACTATCTCATGAGTCCCATCGTGCATCTTGTGTCAATAGTCGTTGAAGCTTGCTGCTTTATTGGAACGTATGAGGTTAATATTGACCGGAGACTCTGGTGGAATTGGAAACTTTCAATTCAATAGAAATTTGCGTTTTATCTACTTTCCTTTAATATTCATAATCCACTTTTAGGATATTACATGAGAAATAATAATGCAATAAAATGATGGAAAGTGATAAAAATTTAATTAATTTAAATTTTTGATAATGGTGGCTCGCTGGACACCAAAGAAGATACGAGTTGATCATTATATTATTGAAGATAGAGATGGCGAGCAACTTGCGGAAAAGAGAATTATGTTTTTTTATTTATAAAGATTTGTAGTTGATGAAACATGTTCTATGTAGAATAGAGACGACACGAGGGATTGCTGCATGTTCATGATTTTTATGGTTTTAACACTTTATATCATTTAATCAGTTTTATAGTATTGTATTTTAATTATTGAAAATATAATTAAGAAGAGTAGAGAAAGTGAATCGATGACTCGCCTGAGTTTTAGAACAAAACATATGTCTAAAGTATTGATGATTTTTAGGATAATTTCATTATAAAAAAATAAAGATTATAATGATGATTTACATCGATGTTAGTAACATTTTGGAAGAAGAAGAAGAAGAAGAAGAAGAAGAAAAGAAGAGAGTGAATCGATGACTCGCCCGAGTTTTAGAACAAGACATATGTTTAAAGTGTTGATGATTTTTCATAGGATAATTTCTTTATATAAAAAAAATATTATAATGATGATTTATATCGATGTTAGTAACATTTTGGAATATGATCTCTGAATATAGAAATTTTGAATTCATAATCGTAAAGAAGCGGAGTAGAGAGAGTGAATCGATGAATCGCCCGAGTTTTAGAACAAGACATATGTCTAAAGTGTTGATGATTTTTCATAGGATAATTTCTTTATAAAAAAATAAAGATTATAATGATGATTTACATCGATGTTAGTAACATTTTGGAATATGATCTCTGAATATAGAAATTTTGAATTCATAATCGTAGAATATCAATGAACATTCTTAAAATCATGCTTCATGTACAATTTCTATAGTTTCAGATACTAAACTACATACATCATAACTAATTTAATTAAGCAAAAAACCTTCTAAGTTAAGTCACCCCGCACAATATCGACAAACATCTTATATATTTTGTACCCATAAACTTACTTCTTATAATATATTTTAAATTAGAAAATTCATAAACAAAACATAAACAATTATCACCCAAAAAATTCACTCCGCACAAGGTGCGGACGAGTCATCTAGTTATAATATATAATAGTTGCTGTTTGGGGCTGTTCAGGCCATCCACGTCAGCCAGATACCTTTCTTTCTCAGAATGCCACGTGGAAGTTTAATTGTTACGAAAGAATTTTCTCTCAAATTTGGCCATATACGGCAGCATATTGTTCTCTTTTAATGGGACCCACACCGTTTATTGACGGCATAATCGATATCGATCATTAGTAACGCATCTATTAAACTTTCTGACTTCTCTTCGCAAAGATCATTCAACTTCGTCTCCTCAGATTTCTCTTCAAAGCGTCTATTTCTCTCCCTTAATCGGCCATATCTACAAAACTTCTCCAAAATGTACGACGACTTCTCGATTGTTGCAGCGTTGTCGCTGCCTTCCCATCAGGCATTTTTTTTGTACCCAGTTGAGTGATATTTCTAGCTGGCCTTCATGCATGTCGAGATCTATCTATAACAATGCTAAGGTTTGTGTTAATGCTTGCTGCAGTCTTTTAATCCAGAATTGTGCTATCTTTTGAACACAATATTAGTTTGATCCGGATTGCTGTGCTAGACCCTAAATCTTAAACAATATTCAACTTGATTTCATCAGGAATTCTATGGAGTGCAAAGAAATTAAAGCCGTTATGAGCATTGGCTGTTGTTACAACTTATTATCTGAAAATAATCAGTGAGAACGCTTGATCCAAATGTGATTTTCCGATGAGAGCTGGTCTCAAATCTTCGGGCTTCTCGCTTGGCAAAAAATGCGTGCGATCTAGCTCAGGTATTGTCCATTATAGTATCTGTTTTAGATGTTGCAGCGTTGTTGTATTGAATCATTATGTTCTTCCCTGTAATATGTTTCTCTAAAGAAATTTCATGTGGTTTCTCAGATTGCTGAGAGATGGAGCAGCTTAGGAGAAGCTACATCGGTGTCTCAAAAAAACAGAATCTTTATCTTTCCGTCAAATTCTATAACAGATAGGCTACATCGGTGTCTCAAATGAAACTTCATACGGAGTGATGGGGTTTGTTCACACAGCAAAACTTGGAGTACCAAAGATTGTGAGCATCCAGAATGGTTTCAGCTTGCTAGCTCGGACCAGTTTTGAAGGTAATCTCGCTATAAACATAGAAAGCAATGATAGACATTTGGTCTTACGTAACCGCATGTCCGTAATTTTGATGTTCCAGGGTTAAAAATCACAATTTATCTGGTAGAAGTATGCCACCCGAAAAACTGGAATATTGGCTTGCTTTCTTATTCCCCTCTCGAAGGCGGCTCACTGTCTGGACAATACTTGGTTACAGAACCAGAAGCTACAAAGAATGCAAGGCTGAATCTTTTCCATGGATTCATGGAACGTTACAAGGGATCCTTAGCCAAGGTTCGTTCTAGATATAAATATGCTTGAGAAACGTCGTTATCGTTGTAAACCAACTTCGTGAAAGTTTTTGACGCCAATTTTTATTCTCCTTCCAATCTTAGGAAGCAACGATACAATACATTGAGGTGGCGAAGAAGCATGGTTTAACTTCGGTAGAGCTAGCTCTCAGGTTTTTCCGTTACTGGCCTTTAGTGACAAGCACGATCATCAGAGCTACATCAGTGGAGAAACTTAAAGCAGACATTGATGCTTCTCTGATGACGGAGAGGTCGTTCACGCATAAGTTATGGTTGATATTGAAGCCGTTTTCAGAAGGTACAAAGACCCTTCTTTCTTTTGAGAAAAGGGTTTCTACTCTTTAAGAGTTTGTGACCTCTCTACGCTGTAATATTATTTATCTATTATTCACAAAGCATTTAACAGGTTTCTGTTTTATTGATTTTCTCCGATTATCTGCATATTCTTAGGAAGCTGAAACTAAGAAGTACGTAGGTTTGGTAGTCTTCAAAGAGCTAGAGTTGGAATTGCTGCAAAGCCTTCAGCTGAGTTGGTTGCAGGATTCTTGGGGAATTGGTTTAGTGGTGGCGTAGCAGTAACTTGCACTTAGCTATCCAGAGGCTGAGCTCTTATATGTGATGAATAATTCTATATGAAATCTATTTGCATTCTTCGTTCCAATTCTTCAAAATCGTCATAGTGTTTTCATAAGGTGATGATAGAAATAAACGATTCCAAACATTGAATTTGACAGAGATGGGATGACAAAGTAACATGTCAAACTGTGGGAAAGAGACAAATCTCCTACAAAAACAAGATACAATCTCTTCCCTTTTGCAATCTCTTTTAATGAGATAACTCATGGGATGATGAACAAATTAGAAAATTGTGAATATGAATCAGCAAATGCAGAGAAACAGAGACCTGAACAATTGCAGAGATGTAAAATTTTGCCTTTATACAATTTTTGTATCCAACTCACATCACATACCTCAAAATCTATTAGAATACTATGCCAATCTTGATTGATAAGGCTATGTTTGTTAGTGTGGTTGATGACCACTGTAAGTATAAGAGTGTAACCTTTTTGTTTGTGTGCAGGCAAGTAAGCTGTAGGTGAAAGGATGGAAACCGAGATGGTTTCAAAGGATGAAGAAAGGATTATTGGTATTTAGGAGGTTACTAGGAACTAGGAAGCAAGAGAAATAAAAAAGGATTGGGATAACAGCGTAACACGGTTTCATCTTTTTTTGGCACAAACATGGTTCATCTCCTCCATTTGATATTTAATTAGAAATGGAGGAGAAAAAAACTAGAACATGATCAGCTACATATATACAACAATATTATCACTCCACTTATGGAAGATGGTAAGCTGAGTGAAGCATAAAAGTTGTTAAAGAAAGTCTCTGGAAAGTTTGGATTTGTGAAGCAAATTTTGCAAATAGAGACACATGGAAATCTTGAATAAAAGGAGGAACTTAAAAGTGACGGTTGCATACTCTGACAAAGTAAATGAGCTTTGTTGTAGAAGAAGATCATGAACGGGTTATTGTAGAATCATGATCTTCACAGGGAAAAAGGAGAACTTTTCTTCTTGGTTTCCTAATGTATTTCGATTTTCTTTTTTTTTTTTTTGCTAACCGGTAAATATCATTTATCAAAATGAAAGAGGGTTCCTAATAGAACCTATACAAGAGATCTCCTTGGCAAAAAAAGTTAAAAACAAGGAGACAATAAAAGCTTTATGGAGACAAATCCATTAGCAGATCCAAGTGGACATTAATCGGGCAAATTTTCGCTTAAATCTGCGGGCCGTAATCGAGTTTCGAACTAGACGATCGATGTCTTTGAAAGTCACATTATAGTTGAGATGTGCGTTGTTGTGAAGCACATTGTTTCTCTGCCTCCAGATGCAATAGATGGATGCTTGGGCAGCAAGTCTTCGCAGAGTCCTCGGAGAAGTAGTCGAAGATTGATCGGTCCATTCCATGAGGTCGCTCCATTCAGCAAAGCCCGTTCTACGTTGATGCAGCCGCTGCAGTGTTAAGCTCCAGATGCTCGCCGAGAAGTTGCAGTGTATAAATAGGTGATCCCTGGTCTCGTCAGCCACACCGCAGAGACAGCACGTCTGAGCAATCTGAATTCCCCACCTCGCCATTCTTGACTTTGTTGGTAGCCGATCCAGATTACACACCCACATGGTGAAAGCATGAGCCGGTGTTGATCCTTTGAACCAGACTGAATTAGCCCACGGTTGTGTAGCTTCCCTTGGCCTTAAGCATTCCCAGGTCTTTGATGACGAGAACTCCCTGCAGCAAATATCTCCAACACACCAAACATAATCGTCATTATAAGAAGAGTTAGAGGGGTTACAGAAAAATATCTCCCTGCAGCAAATATTTCGATTTTCTTAAAACACTTAATATTTGTTACAGAAAAATATTATAACATAGTTGTGTAAAGATTATACTCAATTGGAAAAAGGTCATAATCCTAGCACACTATTTCTTAATAATGTTACTTTAGTTTATTTATTATCGAAAATTATATTCATAAACATGGTGAAATGATAGAAATCAAAATGCATTATTATTAGGGCAAACCGTAAAAATGGCACAAAAAATATGTTTTGTCACAAATATATCAACAAGGAAGAAAATCATAAAAATAGCACAAAAACATATTTTGTCACTAAATTAGCTATAACCCTAAACCTTAAATACTAAACCCTAAACCCTAAATACTAAACCTTAAACCCTAAATACTAAACCCTAAACCCTAAATAATAAACCCTAAACCCTAAATAATTAACCCTAAACCCTAATTATATAATGCTATAAAAGTCTTTGTAATTAAAATAATACTAAAAATGTGAATTATTTCCCTTGATGCTATATTTATGACAAGTTATATTTTTTGTAATATTTTATGCCTTTTTGTTATTATTATGTATCACAAGAATATAGTAAATTAAAAAAAAAAAGATCACTATGAAGTTTCAAATTTCAATGTCATTCAAATAACAAAAATACACTCACAACCTATCGATATGTCATTCAATTGATAACATGCACAACAATACTTCTTTTCATGGATATCTAATCCAATATAGATCAACAAGTTATGTGTACAAAACTACAATCAACTACAAGACTTACGCGGTACCAAAACAAAGCAGTCAAATAACATTCTAAATTTTAAAATTAATAAATATTAAATAAGTACTCCCCCTCTATCTAATAAACTTTTTCATAAAATGTGATATGCAAAATAAATATCATACATAGAATAAATCTCTAAAATCCACTCTCAAAAACAGAGGTTTGATAGACTTGCAGACATACATGTAGACAACACAATAAGTTACATTCGAATTAATTGTACATTAAATATAGCACATAAATATATCTATTTTTTTTTTTTTTTGCAGGTGTACAAATGTAGAACTAACTATATAGGATGAGTAATCAGCTAATTCCACAAAATATTGATAATCAGAGACTAGAAGCACTCAATCATCCTGCTCACAAGATTAGAAGCCCATAGATGATAATAAAGCTTCATAAAAACCACACTTCTAAATATCATATTTCACTAGACACATAATAAATAAGTAGATAACAACATTTTAAGAACAAAATGCATATATATGATATAAATTATGCTTCAGATATCTTTTCATTTATTAATTACGTTGTACTTCTCTTTTGCCAGCAAGCTATGATACATTTTAAACTAATAAAATAATGATATTTACTTTGCCATCGCCCAATCTTTTTAGAAATATATTTTTTATATTAGCTTTGAAAAAGGTAAAACTCAAATAAAACATATTTACCAAATAGAAAAAGTTTTAAAACAAATAACAAAAGTTTATGACGATTGGAAAACAATAATAACAAGAAATTATATTAAATCCGCGCATAGCGCGGAATAATCCCTAGTAAATCTATAGAAACAAACACCTTTTGATCATAATTCATTAGAAAATGGAAAAACAGAAAAGAGCAGCATGCGCGACACTACTAAAATTCCTAGACGTAAAAAAAAATCCACCGAAATCTGAAAAAACCAAGGGAATGACAACCCACAAACTCTAAACCAAAGTACAATGGCCAACGACATATAGGAACGTGAATCTAAATACTTTACTCATATTCTTAATTCTAACAATTCTAAACCGAGAACTATGCATCTTCACACGAGGTTAGCTTTCGATGAACTTATAAACGAAACGACTAAAATATAAGACTGCCTATTTAACTAATCAAAAAGTGGCACAAGAAACTAATATTAAAGAATCCACAAAATAAAGTAAAAACGCTAACCGAAGAAAGCCCAACACCCGACAATACGACTAAAACCACAAATTCTCACAACTAAAGGAGCAACAACGAAAATTAAGAATAAATCTAAGAATTATACATAAAACAACGCCCACAACCCATACAAAAAAGGAAAACCGCCGAACAACAAGGACATAGCAGAAATCTTCATCGACATCACTGAAAAAGCCGAGACGGTCAATCATGCCAACAGATGGACAAAGAGGACCTCACACAGCTAGAATTCCACCAGCATAAGAAGCTTAACAAAACATTACCGCACCTCCAAAACAAACATGAGACACACCAAAGCCCCTTCAATTACACTGACCAAATAACTACCATGCAACAACCGGAAATCGTCGCTCTTTCACCGATGCCGAACCCTTACCGGACATGGTAGAGAGTAGAGAAAAAACAACCCCCAACAAAAGCTTAAAAATAATAACACATGTGCACCAAAAAACACCTCAACAGCCCACAAACAGAGACCGATGAAATGGAACAAAAAAGCAATCAAAACCGCTAACCACAAATGATGAGGAAATAAAGCCATAATCAACCGAGCAAAATACATGAGGGCTAACCAAGCCAATATATGCCCTTGCAGAGAAGCAATTTGATCGCACCCGGGACATGGGTGCATGTTTTGGATCATATCTATCTAACCCGGAGGAGTTAAGATACAACTCAACCTGTTTTAGAAACTTAACTCACTAAGGAATCACTACGAAGTGAAAGTGCTTCAATATCCTTTCACATGATGAGGTTATGCAAGTTACAAAACAGAAGACTTCCAAGGAACCCGCTGGAGACTAATTACCACTTATTGGATAGCTTAGAACGGATCATAATGAATCAAGAAACAAAGGAACTTGTTATGAAATCTTCAATCAGCAGGGAATCCAAGATTGTTGGAATCAAGCCAATACCAGTTCGGATGAAGAAGTTACTCAAGTTCTAACCAAATGGTTTTTGGACTTGTCTCATTTGGAAGCTCACAAAATTGATGCACTTCAAACTAATATTTGGAGACCAGGAGGGCATTGAAAAAATTCTATGGGCCAAGGTTTATACTCTTTTTCCCTTAGTGTGGTTTTATCTCAAATGTGTTTTCCCACTAAGGTTTTTAACGAGGTATTCAGAGGCCAGACTCATTAGGAGAGAAGCATGGCCGATCCGACCAAAAAGCCATACACGACCTATTAGGAATTTGTCTTTTATTCTATTTCATGTAAGGTCTTAAGGCCCAAGCATTTTATTATGTATTTGTCGAAACCTAGGCTATAAAGCCCCTTGTATCTTTTTGTTAGAATTTACATTTTAATTGAAAGAAAGATAACCTAGTTGATTTCTAAGCCTTGACGGCTGTGACCCTTACAAGAATCTTGTGGCTGCCTCTTTTCTTGAAGAGTCCTTGTTACTGGTTACTTGTTCTTGTTCGAATCCACTTCTCATCCATTCAGTCCATGCAGAAAGCAACCTCAGTCCAGATGCAAATCCCCCACCGTCCACCAACTATCCCATGGCCCATAGGAGAGAACGACCTCAGTCCAGATCCCTTGAGCCATAAGCCGGTCTACGTGTGAGGTCCTCCCGGATCTTACATCATTTGGTGTCAGAGCTTAGGCTCTTGAAACCATCTGGTCAACTCTATCCTTATTCTCCTTACTTGCTTTTGCGATTTGCTTTTCTTGTTCTATCTTTCGAAAATTCAAAAAAAATTGTGTTTCAGCTTTGTTCCAGTCTGTTATATTGCTTGTTAATGCTTATTCATTCATAAAATCAAAAAGGAAAATGATTTGCTAAGTTGTTGAATAGAAAACGGCTGAAAATCGAATTGCATTAGGGTTTGTGAGATTTAGCTATTTCTTTGTCCTGCCGATTTTCTTATGGTCTAGTTCATATTCTGTTTTTATGCTCTAGACTGCATATAGGTTGTTAGTTAGTTGTTTTGTTTGCAAACATAAAAAAAAAAAAAACAGAAATCGTTTGTTAACTTGTTGAAACCGCTCAGACTGCATATCTCTCTAGGGTTTTAGTCGGATTGCTTGTTGCTTGAGGTTTGATTGTTTGGGTTTAATTGTCTCTGAGTTTAACATAGTTCTAGTATCCTATTGCATCTTCAAAAAAGGAAAAGAAAAACGGATCGCTAGGTTGCATTGCTTAGAAACCGGCTGCACATTGTTTGATACGATTGTGTGTACTTGAGAATTTAGTAATCCTGCATATTTTTTTACTTGCGTTTTCTAAGTGTTTCCTGGTTTAGCTTGTTGACTTGTTGATTTGGGTAAGTGGCATCATAAGCTTAAGAACCGAAAACTAACTTAGAACAGTGCATTCACGGACCAACATCACATCTCGATTAGGTTTTGGTGCAAAATGCGTGAGTCGGCTGTGTTGTCAATTAGTTGTTGTGACAGTATTTTATCGTTGTTGCATTCACATAATTATGCATTAGGGCATGTATCTAGATTAGTTAAGTTAATTTTTTTAAACCGGTTAGTAATAGAATTGCATAGTTTCCATATAGCTGCATATTTCCATTTTGCAGTCTTCACAATTTTTATGTGTTATGCCTTTTCTTCTGATATTGCTTGTTCTCTCTTTTCTTCCTTTTCGTTTGATTTTCTGCTAAGTGTGCAGGATCAGGAAGCATGGACGATGACAATGCAGAACCGGTCGACACGGCGCAGCTGCTTGGAGTCATCCAAGCCGTTGGTGAGAGATTGAACCGGATGTTGTGACATATCATGGTTTTTAGTATTTTTTTACCATGATATAAGTCTCTATTATCGAGTCTTCTATGTGTTTTTGGAGTCCTTTAGAGTGTTTTACAGGTTTAGGTACATTTGAAGCTTAATTAGACGTTTTGGGAGCATTTGGAGCAATTATGCATTACATAGAGATTTCACAGAGTTCACTAGTTGTATTTGCATAGTGCGCGGATCGACGCAGTATGTGCGTCGGTCAACGCACCCCCTGATCCTGGATTCTGCCCTAAAAATCTGCATTTTTGGAGAATTACAGTTTTGCCCAAAAGTTTCCAAAATTTACAAAAAGCCCAAATTGTGTTTAGACTAATATATTAGAATTTTAAGCTATTTTTTAGGCTAAGCTTTATTCTACATTCAGAGAGATTGAGTGAGCTTTGAGGGGCTGATCTGAGACTCGACAGAGAGAAGACTTCGAACCCATGTTTCTTATTCTCTTTTATGATATCAGTATTCTATCCATTATGATTTTTGTTTCATTGGTCATGTCTGAGTAGTTTACTTCACTACAAAAAAGGATGTTTTGTGTCGTTTACTTTTATGGTTTGCATTACTTATAAGTGATGCAAACGTTTTTTGCATCAGTAAAAAAAGCGACTCAGAACGCAATGATGCAAATACATTTAATCGGTTTAAACAACAAATACATTAAATCGGTTTAAACAACCGTTACAAATACTTGAATTGTTTATTGTAATTGATATTAATTTGTGTCATTCTGAAAAAATGATTTGAATTTAAACAACAAATACATTAAATCGGTTTAAACAACCGTTACAAATACTTGCATTGTTTATTGTAATTGATATTAATTTGTGTCATTCGGAAAAAATGATTTGAATTTTTATGTCAATTAATATAATCGATGTTAATTTTGGTAACGCTTATTGTTATTGATGTCAAATATTTACATCGTTAGTATATAACTGATGTTAAAATTAGTGTCAATTTTGAAAAACGATTTTGATATATATCATTTACAATAACTGATGTAAATATTTCAATCATTTTTAAATTTTTGATGGTAAAAATTGATTTTTCTTGCATCGAGTTATAGAATCGATATTAATATTTGTAACAGTTATAGAAATTGATGGAAAATATTTACATCACAATTAAATAACTGATATTAAAATCAGTGTCATTTTTTTTAAGTGAACCTAATAACCGCATCATTTACAATAACGATGTAAAATCTATTTATATCTATTGCAAATAATTGATTTAAAAGTAATTTATTTAAAAAATTAAATTAAAAAGTAATTTATTTTAAAAAATACTTGGAATAAATTATTTCATTTAACAAAGAGCATAAAAAAATTTTCCAACAAAAAACATGTTATTCAATTACACTCCAACGCATAAAACAGAAATAAACTAAAAGTTGATAAACGTTCAAATGCATAAAGCTTAAACTAACTAAAAACTCCTAAAAATCTTCATGCACCTAACTGCCATTCTTAAACGTGCTCATGACTATCATTACCACCATCAACCATTCCCTACAAAATAAATACTATTAAAAAATTAGAGTCTTTAGGAAACTAATCTTATGGACATGTGTTATTTACAATTTGTGTCATTAGAGATTTAAGAGTATTTTTAATATTCATTAAGGGTAATTAAGGAATATAACAATTTCTCTACTATCCATATTTCCAAACAAGAAAATTACTAATATATGTATCCAAACAAGCTAAATATAATGGGTTTCACTTTTCTCATTAATTAAATATATATATATATATAAACATGAAACTATTAAATTAATTGATAAATATAACTAAATAATTTAAACATCAACTATTTTGTATATATAAGATAATATTATTTAATTATGATTATATTCAAAATTCAAATATAATATATTTTAATATCTTCTTTATTTTTATTTCAAATATAAATATTTATGTTTATATTATTATAAAATTATATTAAATTAATTTATTTCGTAAGAATTTATTTTTACGATTGCATTTTTAGCGGTTTGTTACATCATATTGCAAAATATTTAAACTATTATAAGTGCGGGTTGAAAATAAATTAGCCAATTTTGAATTCTAAAAATGAACTTTGCACGAGTTTAAAATAATATATAAAATATATATATTAATTCAAAATGATATATTTTAATTTAAAAAAAATATCAAAATTATTCAATATTAAAACTTATAATACAAAATCGCTATTTCAATCTCTTTATCTTTACGATATATCTCTTCTCAAATAACACACAATTCTTTTTTTAAACCTAAATTATTAATTTATTTTTATAATATGAATTAAACAATGATAAACAAAATTAGATTGCATAATTAGAAATTTTAATTACTAATAACAAAAATAAATATATTTTAATTTATAAAGAAAAGTAAACCCGCGCTTTCTAAGCGCGGGTCAAAATCTAGTAAAAAGCTTAATAAATTAGTATATCATCATAAGTCATCATAAGTCATGATAACTATGAATTATATATATAAATGTTATTTACCTGAGAACTAGATGAATTTTGTATGCTAGCTAAAATTGCATCAAGTTTAGCTGACCATGCATTTTCCTTAATAGTTACGTAAAGACGTAAGTGTTTCATCACAAATTGTTGGATGATTTAAAAGGATCAGTTTATTACCTCTTCACCAGATGAATTAGTAGTTGTTGGATGATGTTATTCATAGTCTTAACTTTGTCTCCTAATGTTTTCACTTCTGCCTTCAACTGAACAATAGTCTCAGAATTTTCTATATCCGGTGTTATTGCAGGAGAGCTTCTGGGTAATCTCAAAGGTGTGGGTCCACGACCAACACAACGAACTCGTCCCGAACGATCAGGACCAAAAACTTGAGCATATTCATCATCCAATCTAGCTGGAGCATTGCTTGTGACCTGGATTGATGCATTTTGGCTTAGTAATGTCTGACTCATTTTGGTTATTACCAACTGATTGGTCTAGCGTGAATTGGAACTCATTATGGAACAAATAATTAACTGTCTATTCTAACTAACGGGGCTATAACTTTCTTGGGTAACTAACAATATTCTAACCTGCATTACTCGTATACACAAAGTAATAAGAAACATCTGGCTCATTATTTGATTCACCTCAATTGCTTCACAACGTCAGATAAATAAAGCAACGTATGAGAACAAAAAGGGAACTAACCGCCTGTGTTTTAGCCTCCTCAGATGCAAAGCTTCCATTTTGTACGAGTAGCATTGAACATCTCTGCTCGAGATGGTGTTTTTCCAGTTTTGATTTTCTTCATGTCAAAAGGTACATGCAACATTAAAAGACAATATCAGTTCATATTTTTTATGTGAACAAGTACAAATATTTTACCACCACAAACCTATACAACTAAACCGATAATGAAGGTTTATAACTATAATAGACATTAATTTTTTTTGAACAGAACTGATTTACTCACAATCTCATGTCTTCTCCTTCCAGTGTACAAATTATACCTTCTACTTATCAGTAAACCTTATGTGAACAAGATGAGACCATTGATATTCAGGAACATCCTTAGGTCAATTGTGCAACGTTGCAGCTCGATCATTACGTTTGTCTTCTTTCCAAAGACGCAACTTGACTTCCTTACATCTGCTCCCTAGTGCACCCATAACATACTTTTTTCTTCTCACTGGGTCAGCAAACCAAAACCTTGACAGAAATGAAACCAAAAGCACATTATAGTTATTAAAGAATCTAAAGTTTCGCAGAATTTACAAAACTGGTAGATACTAGATGTTACCTGAATTACGTCCCATGCCTTATCTTTGATGTGAGGAGCCACTGTTCTCCAGTCGCTGTAGTTAACATGTAACAAATGTACATCATTGCTTAATTGACCTAACCATAAACCAAGCAAGCCTGCAGAATCTCCAACAGGTTGACCGCTATCTTCATCAAAATGGACTATCACTTTGCAATTTTGCAGCTTCCAAACATCTCTAGATGTCACCATTTTGCTTTCTATGTTACTATCGTCATCTAGGAAAAAAACACATAGAATTATAATTTAAAGTAATTGTCTAAGAGAAGTCACATTCTAGTACAATTATTGGATCTAAAACGTAAGTATATATTGTAAATCAGTGAATCACTAAAATTCTACCTAAGCCGATTCTGAATATACATGATGAGTACATATGTGATGATATTACGTATGACTTGTACTTTCCATTTGAAAGTATTACACTCTTGATCAAGTGCGGATGGAGAATCATAACCGCTCTCCAAATCAGTGAAATCATCTGGAATTTGCGTCTCTGAATCCATGGAAACCACAAACTAAACATAGAAAATAAAAGAGAACAAGTCAATAAGAGAAGAATCCACATGATTTAGATCAGATGTAGACAACTATCATTGAGAATAACTTTAATTGCTTTTGGGATCTAGTTTGCTGAGATTTTCTTCGTTTCTCAATACATGTTCTGTAGAAATCCTAATCGTTTATATAGTCTTAATCTATCTGTAAAAATAAAAATTTTGGACTCCCGCTTAGAACGAAAAGCAGAAGAATTTGCTAAATCTTTAGCAAATAGATTTTGTCAACATGAGGTATAAAAATTTTAAAGTGATAAGTTCTTTTATTTATTCTTTCACATAATATCCTAACTGATCCTATCGTAAAACAATTACTCATTTTCACACTAAAGAATAAAAAAATTTGGTTTTACTGGTAACACACCGTTAACGTTCTGCCACTATTGCATTGCCTAAAGAGAATTAACGAGGCTCCAAAGTGACTACAAAAACCTAAAAGAAACTCACAACATTTAAAGCTTACAAGAACATCTTGTGCTCCCAGTGCATACGCTTTGGAAACATATGTTCCTCGTCTCACACCTCCATCAAGCAAAACCGGAATCATCCCTCCGGTAACGTGAACAATCTGCAGTTTCAGAAGAAGACCAGTGTATTCGTAAAGAAGAATAAGTTTGTTCTTACGCAAGCTTTGATGAGTTTACCTCTTCTAAAACAGTTATAGTAGCTGGTGAATAGTCAAGCTGGCGAGCCCCATGTTTGGATACAACTATTCCATATACACAAGCTTCAACAGCCTTAAGAGCCTGAAAATTATCATCAAAAATGTCTTTTTAGTATGATACAGGCTATATATATCATAATATGACACAAGAACCTTACCGTCTTCACGGGTGAGTATCCCTTTGACCAGAATTGGCAACTTTGTAATAGATCTTAACCATTCGATGTCCTAAAATTATGAGGAATGCACTCACACTGTCTAGTATTCAAGGACACGAACAAAATCAACTCACGAGATTATACCTTCCAATTTAAAGAAGCATCAAATGCACGAGAGGCAAAGGCTTCAACCCCTGAACCTTCACTCTGAGAAAAAGTTATCAAGTTAACCAACAGGTGAATACCTTCTTTCTGAGATGAATTTCTATGTTCTTTGTCCATTCTGTGGCAGAAGCAGTAGCAACAGAAGCAACAGCTATCATCCTTTAGATGAAAAAATGTCCTGAATATTTCAGCTGCAACCTTGGTTTCAACTCTTGACCTGTATACGTTCCACATAAGACATAGTTAAAATTTGCCAGCGGAAAAGAAAATAAAACTCAATATTTCAATTAAATCATCATGTCATGCTTATGAACCATATGAGTTGCTTACATGAAGAGATGAGCACACAGACACACAACAAACACAAAATTTTCTCTAAGTCTTGACCAGTGCAGCTCTAGTGAAACTCGACTTGCCATATGGGAATTCATATGCCTATTGTTCAAATCTAAAACAAGTCTATGAATTTACAATACTGAAACTCTGGTGCATTAGTGAAAGACAAAACCTATGCACAAATACATCTTGAACAAGGGAAAGAAGTAACGTTATAGCATCTAACAGGTGAAAACCAAAGGAAAGCAGCGCAATTCTCACTTATTAGCATATCTCCGGATAGGAGATGTGAAATGAGTATATAAGCGTGATGCAAGCCCATAATGAAGATATTCTAGAGGACTTAGATCCCCACGACAGAAGTACACATCATGGGTAGTATTAAACTTGAAATGTCAAATATGGCGATATTCTATATTATTCCACAATTTAATTTCTCACACAATCACGAAAGCAATACATGAGTCATGCACCTAGTTTCCAATATCCTGATCAGCTTATTGACAATTTAACATATATAGAATGATTGCCAACTTTGAGAAACAGCCACTGATGTAAGAGCAAGCCATAAACCTTCAAGAATCAGAAGAAAAAACTGACAAAACCTAGCTAGCGAGATCAATGGAAAGGGTAAAAACCATGATAACATAGCAGAAACTCGCTCAATATCTGAAGTTTTAGCTGAAAAGGAATTCCAGAGAAATAGAAGATACAAAGAGCTTCAACAACTAACCATCTAACCAAAGGAAAGGTGACAGAGCTGACTTGTTTTCCTTGGCTCGCAATTTAACCATCTAACAATTTCTTCTGTAATTCAGCGGTAAAATTGCTTTGTTGTGAGGAAAGGGAGACAAGACTCTAAGTACTGGACTCCATGTAATATGACCCGCCTGATTCACCCATGTCCAAAGAAGAAATATAAGTACAAAGTAGCATCATCGTCAACCTCCATTCTTGTTGTTGATACAAGAAATAAACCTAGATCTGCATGTTGGAATAACGTCTCAGGTACAAGAAAACGCTCATTTGACAAGTCAATCTCCTGCAACCATACAAGAAACTTTAGAAACAAACAACCATTGAAACACACACAAAGACGAGAATGGCAGACAATTCTCTCCCGATAAATGGCTGCAAAAACTGTCAATAAAATGCATACCCTTCTAAGAGAGGGAAAGAAAGAACATCGATGAAACACTGCAACTGATTACGTTGTGCACAAGTTCTTAATGCTGGAGAGGGAGACTCTTTAAGTAATTCAGTACTAACATGTCTAATCCATTCTTCCCAATCTTCCTTGGTAAGAAATTTAATAAAAAGAAATTAGCAGGATTCGATCTATTAAACAGTAAAATAGAAACTAGAAGAGTTACCTGCCTAAGCTAACCATAATTTTTTTGGAAAGATTCAAAATCTATTTATTGAGAATTTCTCAAACTTTAGATCCGAAGAAAAATTGAGATAAACGGAAGTATTTCCTTGTTACAATGGTGTTCAAAGCGAGTCGCAATTTGCAGCTCTTTGTCAAAAATCGTTCAATCAGGAATGAAGAAGAAGATGCAAGGTGACAATGGAGTTAGGTATTAGGTGATAGACGTTAAAAAAAAAGGTGTTAGATGATTCTCGTCTTCTCTATTTTTTGGGTTGTCCGTGATTAATTTTTTTTGTCTTTATCGTTATCTATTTTCTTTCAACTTTTTATTATAACTCTTGATTGAATATACGTGTATATAATATGGACAGATGAGTGTAAAGTTAAAACATATAATATTTTAGGGACTTATGAATAAAACTACAAGTATAAAACAATATAATATTTGATTATGTGAAAGTACATGAGTAAAATTTTATATAGTCCATGTCATATAACAAAATTAAATATGTTAGTTAATATTATTTCCAAATAAGAAACTTATGGACTTGGTCAACAAATCTTACAATTTATATAGGCCAATGTTATTTTTTATTAAGAACTTTTAGAGATTTAATAAGTGTATAGTATAATATTATTTAGGTATAAAATCCGGACCAAAAATCTGTATCTGGAACCAAACAAAAAAAATCCAAATTTGGAGTAGATCCAAAATACATTTTTAACCCTATTTAATATTTTGCTAACATATATGTGGTTTTCTGTTCGGATCCAAGTTTTAGCCGAAAATCAAAAGGGTATCCGAGGATCCGAAAACCAAAGATGCCAGTCTTTCAATTTACCCTTTCGTTAGTTTTTTCTTTTTCTCCGTTCGACTCTCCTAAGGGGTTCAGATTATATTCCCCTTATTATCGATATCAAACAATATATATATATATATATATATATATATATATAGAGAGAGAGAGAGAGAGAGAGGTATTGACTATATATAAAGAATAAAGACATGTATAAGTATAACAATATATGTATATATTAACTATATCATATAGAATGTAAACATTGATCACACGAATAATTATTTTTTACTAGTTTCACTTATTTTAGCCAATACAAATTAAGATCAAATAATATCAGTTTTATCTATTCTATTTTTAATAATTAAATACTTATATCGAATTTTATCATTGACAATTAATCACATAAATAATTTTTAAACAATTAAATAATTTAATAGCTACATCATTTATTGTTGATGTAAATTAAAATCATTTTATATAAGTGATGTTAAAAACAAAAAAATACATCGGTTGTTTAATTGATGTAAACCCAATTTAAATTTGCATCAATATTGTACAAGTGATGCAAATATATAGATATTTGCTTCAATTTTAACAAGCTACCTTTTTTTTTAACGCTGATACAGATTATGAGAACTATTACAAGGACAATTTTACAGATAATACTACCTCCGTTATACGAGAATCCATCAACGGTCACGATCAACGGCTTCACCTGCTCCTGAAAATTTCCTTATAAGCTTGCCTCCATTAATCTTGTAAAACTGCGCCTTCGGGGATTCGAACCCAGTACTTGCCGGTGTAAAGCTTTAACCACTTGACCACTAGGCCACGGTTGCTTCACACAAGCTACCTTTCTTTGATCCACCTTCCCGGGCAGGAAAGAGAATGAATTGATGCTAAATAAGTCAAACACAACATCACTTATTATAGGTGATGTTAATGAGAAAATTTTGTATCATTTATCAAAAAATAATTCAAAATAGCATCGCTTGATTATATGATGCAATATAATTGATGTATCTTGGCCCTTTTTTTGTAATGCTTGTTAGGTTTAAAGATTCTCATTAGGGATTTCATGGGATATTAGGTTAATTAATTAACTGGGATTCATAACTTTTAGTTCTTCATCTAGGATTGATCTTAATACTTAATCTGAACTGACCACTTAGATTAATGATGTTAGGTTGATTGGTGCAACAACAGTTGGTTAATTAGCTAGAAGAACCTAGATGAGAAATTTGGCTATTAGCAAAGAAATTTGGCTTTGGGAAATTGTGAACAAATGAACATGAGATTAATGCATGTTTAGGATCTCTAGAACTCGCAACGAAAGTTGGTTTGCTTGGTTGCTGGACATAGTTAAGATTCGCAACGAAAGTTGGTCTATTACACTTATGTGATTCT
This sequence comes from Orychophragmus violaceus, assembly GCA_030180135.1. Taxonomy (NCBI): domain Eukaryota; kingdom Viridiplantae; phylum Streptophyta; class Magnoliopsida; order Brassicales; family Brassicaceae; genus Orychophragmus; species Orychophragmus violaceus. The sequence continues at coordinate 46,276,445 of CM058231.1, read as the reverse complement.
AGTTCTAGAACCGTTCTTAATTTGATCCCGATTGATTGATTTTCCTATATTCCTGATTTCCTGAGAACTTCCTTGACTTGACGCGTCGCCTAATTGATTTACAAACCGTCTGCTATTTGTTTTCTGTTTCTGATTTTATTGCTTTAATTACTGCTCTGCTTAGCTTAATTCGACACTCTATAGTCTATCGTAAGATTCTTGAGTCTCTTTGGATTCGACCCATATATACTACAGTCACGTTCTATGCACTTGCAGTGTAGCTCTAGGTTGAGCATATCAAGTTTTTGGCCCTGTTTCCGGGGACTCTTTTGAGTCTTAGATTGATTTGAGTTTAGATTTTAGACTAGGTTTTTTGTTTTTGGTTACTAATTTTTCCTTATTGTTATGTCTTTGCGTGTTTAGGTTTCCGAGAAGACGACATGCATCGACCGACGCTCTTGAGAATCGATCGACGCACCCACGAACTGGATCGATGACATGTGCATCGATCGACGCTTCAGCCATAAACTAGCTAGTGCATGCTGGAAAGCTCAGAAACTAGTTAGGATGGCGAATGCAAATGCTGTGATTTTGATTCGGGATGAACAAGGATTTCTAAGAGATGCAGAGAACAATGTCTACAATGAACGGGGTCAGAAACTTGATGCTGATGGGAACGTCATTGTTCAGGAGATTATTCAGCAGCCACATGATGGTGGTGCTGGTGGAGGCGCAGATGGTGGAAATACATGAGTTGAAGTACCACCTAATGCACCTAATCCGTATAATAGGAGGACTCTAGCTGATTACAACATGCTTGATGAGTTCTATGCTAACAGGTCTACGATGGTACCTCCTCCCAATCAGAGGAATGATTTTGAGCTGAAGACTTCTTACTACACACTTGTGGGACATCACCTCTTTCATGGACACCCACATAATCACCCTATGGATCATATAGAGAGGTTTGGATCATTGGTCACAGGAATGAAGCACAATGGAGTGAGCTATGACTTCTTGCACTATAAGCTTTTTGAACACTCTCTTAGAGGAGAAGCTGCAAATTGGCTGAAGTAGATTGCACCTGGGAATCTAACTACTTGAGATGCAGTTAAGAGGAAGTTCCTTAGACACTTCTATGATGATGCTAGATCTGATAAGCTGAGAGAGGAGCTTCTACGCTTCAAACATGGTTTCTATGAAGTTCAGCTGCTGGGCATTTTCTTCAGAGGTGTTGATTTGTGGTATCAGATGGCTTTGGATGGTGTTAGCAATGGAAACTTCAATACCAAATCTCCAGAGAAAGCTAAGGAGCTGATTGAAAACTTGGTGCATAGCAATAACACTAAGAATGCTGATTTGGAGAGGAAGAAATCAAGTGGAAAGATGGATGGAACACAGATCGCAGAGATGAAAGATAAGATTGATTCTGCCCATAACATTCTAGTTAGGAAGAAGCAAGTCCATTTTGCTGCAGATGTGGAGACTTTTGGACAGGTTGATGAGTCTGAAAACGTCAATTACATAGTTGGGACAAACTTCTTCATATCAGACTCCTCCTCCACAAAATAAGCAGACTGATAAGATGATGGGTCTGTTGGAACAACTTTTGGAAGGTTAGCAAAAGAGTACATTGGACTTCAATGGAAAGATAGATGCTTTGTACCTGGATTTGAATGAGAAGATTGAGTCTATCAGCACTCATTTGAAAAATCTAGATGTTCAAGTTCAACAGACTTCTGGAGAAATACAAAGGCAAAATAGAGCTGGAAGAGATGAGCAGAAGAAATACGTCAATGCTGACATTGTAGAGAATGAAGTTAATCTAATACACGAGGAAGAAGACATCATAGCTGCTTTTCTAGACGAATTATCTCTGTCCGCGGGATGCGTCGATCGAGTCTATAAGCCTCCCTTGCTTTATCCTAAGGCTCCTAAGAGGTCCAAACAGGAGTTAGATGAAGCTAATTGCATGGCAGTGATGGATAAGAAGCTGTTTCAGATCCCACTAATTGATGCTTTGAAGAAACACCCTTTTCTGCAAATATATGCGAAGAAGATGATCTCTACAGATAGAGATTTGAAAGAAGAGGTGTTGATGCTATTTAAGAAAGTCAGTGCTGTGCTACAGAACCAGATTTTAGAAAAGCTTCCAGACCCAAAAGTCTTTATACTAGACTGTTCCATCTTCAGGGGCAGCTTCAAGCATTCTCTGTGTGATTTATAGGATCTGGTGTGAATCTCATGTCATACTCTGTGGCTGAGGGATTGGGACTGATGGGTTTTCAGCCTACTAGGATCTCTCTTTTCCTAGCTGATCGATCGAAGAGGATTCCATAAGGAGTCCTAGAGGACATTCCTATCAGAGTTGAAAACTACTTGATTCCAACAGACTTTGTGGTGCTGAAGTATTAAAGGAGTCCTAGAGGACATTCCTATCGTATGGCTGCCTTTTTTCTTGAAAAGTCTTGGTCACTGGTTACTTGTTCGAATCTACCTTCCATCCATTCAGTCTACGTAGAAAGCGAGCTGAGTCTAGCTGCAAAACCCCCACCGTCCACCAACTATCCTACGGCCTATAGGAGAGAGCGATATCGATCTCAGTTTAGATCTCTTTAACCATCAGTCAGTCTATGTGTGAGGTCCTCCCGGATCTTACATCAACAAACCAAGCCATAGCGAGCATATGGGATTCTTACATTTTTTTATTAAAAATAATTACCAATTTTTTTTGTTTGTCGTCTACCAAACATGATTTTTAATTAAAAATCTCGATTAGTATTTTTTTTAGTTTAATTTGTTTGTCCATTATTTATTGTCTTTTGTATTCGTGTGTTTCAGAATTAAAAGAATTTTGACAACCAAAGGGCGTGCCCTAGTTTTCCTCTCCAACCTTATACCGCCGCCGACCGTCTTTTACAGTTTCGTCTCCGGCCAGAGCACGGCGGCTTTCTCAGCGCCGGCGCTGGCCCCTCTTTCGTTTCCCTTCTGTTTGCGGCTTTCGTCTCAACCTTCCATCTCCTCTCCGACAGCTCAGATCTCCGGCGTTATCGGCTTCTAGGGGTGGCTCCGGCTTGATGGTGAGCGGTTTCTTTGGTTTTTGATTGTGCTCTGTTCGTCGTATGGAGGCTTAGCGTCTGTGGGAAGCTCGCGGGGACAGATCTGATGTGGAGCGCGAAGGTGTCGAGGTTCTTCTTCGAGGTTCGTGCTCCGGCGCCTGTGTGGTGGGTTTGCGGCTCCTGTCCTGTCGATCTCCGATCTTGGGTTGGTATGTCCCGTAGGTCTGATTTTGTGGCTTGTCTGTTGAGGTTTTGGTTTAGATGTTGTTGTTTAGTGTTAATCATGTCTTTAGTGTATGGGTTAGTGTTCCTTAGCTCTTGCCTATGGCCTCTTACCTCTTCGGGAAGGCTAATTGTTTCGGGCTTGTGGTGCCTTTGGTTTGTCCGGTGTCTCCGTATGTCCTTGGCTTTAGTCTTTCAGCCGGTGGTTTGGTGGGTTTCTTAGGTTGTTATCCTTCCCTTTGTTCTAGATCATCGACATTGCTTTTGTTGATGTGTGTGTTGTGGTCCTAGTCGTAGCGTGGGCTCTGGGTTTTCTTCGATTAGATTGATCTTTAGTTTCGTTGAGTCTATTTCCTATACCTCCTTTCACCGCTTTTAGTTTAGTTTGAATAAGAAATCTTATCCTTTAGTCGTTCTTTTTTCGGTTCTTGTAAGGCTAACCTCTTGTGTTGACTTGTGGGGAGGGCAGAGTTCTCGATCTAGACTTTTTAGGATTTAGATTAGGTGCGGAGGAGTTAGACTTGCGTTCCGGGTTTATGTATTGTCTTCTCGTTGTATTGGGTTTATTTGCGCGGTTTTGCCCTGGCTTTGGTTCTATCCGCCTCTTGCGGTTTCTTCTTTGCTACGACTAGGAAGAGTTAGAGGTTCCGCGACCTTTTTTCTCTTTCCATGCTCTGCTATTTTCAGAGGTTTATGTCTTTGATTTTGTTTTAAAGGGTTTGCCTCCAGAGGATTTTATCCTGCTGGCTTCAGCTTCCCTCAAAATATTAAGGCATTGGTCTCCCAGTTCTTTTGGGTTTAGTGTTTTTCTTCTATTACCGGTATCGTGTTGATAGCCGGTCTTTGATTCCGTTTAGAAATCCGGTTTGTTCCGGCTCTGGTTTGTTCTATGTATCAAACGGTTATAATATATCAATCCTTTAGACGGAAAAAAAAATTCGTGTGTTTCACAAAACGAGAACGAAAATGTCCAACAAACACGACGAACCCACGATCCAAATAGACTAACCACGGTTAGCAGGAGAGACTATTAAAAATAAAATCTGGTGAAAAAAGCCAAATTTAAACCCTAATCGGATTCACGAAAGCGATCTCGAGCATCCCAAATCCGTCTCTCAACCCTTCGATTCGAGCAAGTTCCAAAAAGGCGTGTCGTTTTCCTCTGGCTAGTTTTGTCATGTCTTGGTGCACGATCGAGTCAGATCCTGGTACGTTTGGTCTCCTCTTCATACTGCTTTAACTTCTTTTGCGATGGATAATATTGGTATGGTTTTGTGATCAAACTAATTCTCACTTCATTGAGTATTTAACTTGAACTTGAATTCGATGCTTTTCAATGTGCAATCCTAAGTTCTATTTGTTTTATGAAAAAAGATTTGGAATTTATGTTCCTAGTGTGGTTCTTACGTGCTGTGAGTAGATGCAGGAGTATCTGAATAGGTCTGTGTGTGTGGTTTTGGTACTATGTCAAACATGGAAGATTTATCTTGAAAATTCCGGAGTATTATTTTAGCTCGTTGTGTCGGTATTTACAGTTTATGTTCTTAATGATGTTCTTACGTGCTTTGAGTTTGTGAGTAGATTTGGGAATATCTGAACGGGTCTATTAATGTGCGTTTTGGTATTATATAAAACATGGAAGATTATCTCAAACTTTGAAAATTCTGCTCTAAAGTTATTTTACCTTGTTCAAGAGTTCAGGGTTAGGCTTTGGAGATTAAAGGAAACAAATTGTAACTTTTGGACAATTCTTATCCAGCTTGAATGATATATGAGTTTATATAGTAAAAAAAAGTAGTACATAGGATGTCCAAGGTTCTGCACTTTGTTACTGTCTTTACTTTTTGTTTATTGATATTCTGCTGTGGAGACTGTGTTTGATTTTCTTATTGTATTACGCAACAGGTGTGTTTACAGAGCTTATTCAACAAATGCAAGTCAAAGGTGTGCAGGTAATATACTCTTTTTACTGTATGTATTTTAGTTTTCAATTGTTGGGGTATGGAGCGGTGCATATTCTTTCATGTTGTGTGGGAACAAGAAGGCAGACTAAGGTGATAGGAGAATGATTTGCTTTATCAAGTCTTGTCTGATTCTTAAGAACCTCAGGAATACAAGTACAGGAACAGGCAAAGCAATGAATGTAGACAAACAATTAGAATACCCCCTTACTTGCTGTATGCTGTTACTCTATGTGTAATGTGACGTTAAGTAAACTTCATCCTGAAGAAAGTATCTCAACTTTCTTATTTTTTTCGTACTCATGTTCTGTAGTTACCTTCTGAATTACTTGTTTTAATGTATGTTCTGTCATATATCCTTACTCTTTCCTTTTGGCAATGTCCAAGTGCATCGTCAAAGATGAAATTGGATATTGCAACGATCTCTTCTGTCAGATTTTACCAATTCTTTAGGTTTATTCCAATCCATTTGATTCTTACTCTTGTTCTCTAGTCTAGGTTGAAGAATTGTATTCCTTGGATCTTGAATCTCTCAATAACCTCAGGTGAGTAGTTATGTTATATTTGTGCCCTTATTAATGTATTTTTTTTTTAACTATGTGCCTCCTTGTAGACCCCTATACGGTTTGATCTTTCTTTTCAAATGGCAAGCTGGGGTAAAAGATGATCGTCCAACAATCCAAGATCCAGTTTCTAACCTGTTTTTTGCAAACCAGGTTCGTATTGATTACAAATTTTCGTAAGTTTTTCATTTAATTGATCTTTTTCTTCAAACTTCAATCTCAAACTTTCTGTACTTATAGGTCATTAACAATGCTTGTGCCACCCAAGCGATCCTGTCTATCCTCTTGAACTCTCTAGAGGTTGACATTGGTCCTGAGCTGTCGACGCTGAAAGAATTCACCAAGAACTTTCCATCTGACCTTAAGGGTTTGGCTATCAATAACAGCGAAGCGATAAGGACCGCTCACAACAGTTTTGCAAGGCCTGAACCATTTGTCCCGGAGGAACAGAAAGCTGCTACAAAAGACGATGATGTCTACCATTTCATTAGCTACATACCTGTGGATGGAGTCTTGTACGAGCTTGATGGGCTCAAGGAAGGACCTATCAGCCTTGGTCCATGCCCTGGGGACCAAAGTGGTATCGAATGGCTACAATTGGTTCAACCTGTGATCCAAGAACGGATTGAGAGGTACGCACAGAGCGAGATTAGGTTCAATCTTTTGGCTGTCATTAAAAACAGGAAGGATATCTACACGGCGGAACTCAAGGAGCTACAAAGGCAGAAGGAACAGCTGTCGCAGGAATTGGCTGGTGTGGACAAAAGCGGTGCAGAAGCACTTGAGGTGTTGATTGGTGAGGTGAAGAGTGGGATCGAAGCTGTGAGTGATAAGATTGTAATGGAGGAAGAGAAGTTCATGAAGTGGAGAACGGAGAACATTAGGAGGAAGCACAACTACATTCCGTTTTTGTTCAACTTCCTCAAACTTCTTGCAGAGAAGAAACAGTTGAAACCTCTGATCGAGAAGGCCAAGAAACAAAAAACAGAAAGCCCCACTTGATAAATACGGCCTCTTCTCTTGTTTCCTGCTCTCGCCGAAGCATTTGATACACCCTCTCGTCGTTGTCTTTTGTACTCTGATTTTATAACACAGGAAATAGATTTTCTAGAGGAAGTTGAATCCCAATGGTTTTGTTGGTTTTACATTCAAAATTCTCTGGCTGAAAAGTTATTAATTTGTGTCACATGAATTGACAAGGAAAAAGACTAAGAAATCAAACAACTCATCTTCGACTACATTATCATCCAGCTACTACGGTCCACGGATATCGAAGGTTCTTAGACATGGCCGTAAAGTTTTCCCCCCTGTTTTGTGATAAGACTCAGAGATGAGCTTATCGAAAAGAGTGATAGAAAGGAGGTGAGAAGCAGAAGAAGGGGATGAGAAACGGGAGAAGAAGATGAGAAACAAATAATTTTGTTTTTGATTGATCTTTTCGATGCCTTTCTGTAACCAAAATCATAGAGTTAAATACATAATGAGAAGGCTTAAACACTTGCTAAATCAAAGGCCCAATAGCAATCTCGAAGCCCACTTCAGTACTTCACAATACTCCCCGGTGAAGAACAACCTTGTCCTCAAGGTAGAAATAAATGACTGAACTGTGAACTTCATAGCAGTGCTGAACCTTGTTTGCATATTAACTTGAGGCTGTTTCTTGTACTCACTAGTGTTTTTGTACCTTAGAAGCAAGCTTTTGACATTTTTGACATCTTCAACCCTGTGTTTAGATCGCAAGCTTTCCTCTGTGTACTCTTCTTTTCCTGCATTTGATCTGCTGAGAACAGTCCTATTTCACCAAGCTTCCATATTAATCGCATTAACCTTGCTATTTGAGACATTATGCCCAACCCCACTGTCTGAACCTTTCCACTTAAGTTTGCCTTCCTATCACAGCTTTCGGATATCACATTGTTTTTAATACCAGTAGCAAGATTACCCAATTGCTGTTTCTCAGTTCCGGGTGGTCCATGAAACTCCAACAATTCAGGATGCTTCACCTGTCATAGTTGAGACTTTAGATCTTTTAACCTGAGTCAAAACCTCTACAACACACTCCTCAATCAACATATCTGGCAACTCATAAAGACAGACTTGCAAACACAATGCCGCTGGGATTGAATGCTTTTCTTCAAGGGCAAAGTCCATAAGTGAAACAGAGGAAGATAACTTCCCTCTCTCAACTTGAAGCCATGACTGTGGATTAAGCGAATTGAGCTGATAGTCTGATCCCTTATCCACGCTATCAAGCTTAGTAGCTACTCCATGAATCATCTTCTCACTTGTAACTCCATCATCTCCATATCTTTTCTCTTGGAAAAAGGCTCAGTGCTCAGACATATAACCCGATCACCTGCAACTATTGTTTTCCCCACTCCATCCCAATTACCACTCTTGTCTATTCCATTCAATCCAGCCTCAGGTTTCCACACTTGGTTGCGACCCAAAGAGTTCCATCCGAAAATCTTTCTCAGCTCTGGCTCCTTCCTTTGCACTAATCCTTTGTCTGAGCCTAAGTTTCTTATCTGTCTAAACCCCATGAGCATCTTAACTTCTCCAGGATCCCACACACCGCACACGTACTGCTCGAAATAAAGAACAAAATTCCCAGTGTTCTCAACCTTTGGAGTGTGCCGGTTTGTTTGTATAGAAATTTCGCTCACTGGATCTCGAAGAATGGTCCACTGAATAACTTTCCAATGCCAAGGAATTTTTCTTTCCCACAGCTCTGGAGTCCCCCAACTCTTTTGAACTCGTATTATCTCCACTAAAAGTGTGCGTTTCCAAGTCAAAATCTCTTGTGGACTCTTTTCCTTTACCTCGTTAGCTGCAACAGTGTAAGGGTCAGTCACTAGACCACCGGGTTCCCATACACGATCAATCCAAGATAAGAACGTGGAGTGTTGCTCTCTATTTTCATTTTCGTCACTGCCATGAACATGTTTCAGGTTTCTCCAGCTCACTTCAACACTGTCTGATTCGATTCCTAACCAATTCCTTTGCGATTCAAACGGCATTTCAAATACAAAGATCTCTGGCAGCTTCTCTTCTAGCTCAACCAATGAATCCGCCTGGTTCTTTTCGTCGTTTCTCCCCTGATCCAGCTCCACATTTTTCTCAAGTTGCAGCATATCAGTTTCCAGTGAGTGAAACCCAAAATCGAAGAGAATAGACCCATGCCTAACACCCCTATCAAATTTTTTCCTCCGTTGAATCATCTTGCGCTCTTTGTTTGCGAACTGGACATCCAATTTACAACATCCGTCGTATATGTTACGGCCATTGAGAGCAGTCCTAGCAGATGCAATACATTGTTGAGCTTGATACGGTACCAAAACTTGATAACCCACTGATTCTTGGACAGTGACGATCTTCTCCACAGTCCCGTAGGGAAAGAAAATTCGAATCAACACATCATCAGTCACTGGATATAACAAATCATGCACAGAGACTAGGAGACTGCGTTTTAGCTCTTCCTCTTTGCAATCTCTAAAACCAGGAAACCCAAAACACATTCCATAGCTCTTAAAAGCTTGTACAAGCTTACAACGTGTTACCTTCTTCTCGCAAGCAGATCGACGCTTCATCCCCATTATGTTCATACCCAGAACTTTCTTTGAAGTGCTTGCAAGAACTTTTAAATCAGGAACTACAGTGGGTCTCAAATCTTTCTTCCGAGCCTTATGGTAGCGTTTGATAGATAGCTTTTCACTGTACCTGGATCGTGTTGGGTACATAATCGTGGATCGCTTTGAGTGGGTTTTCTTCTGGATCCTTGATACCCATCAGTGAACACAGGTTTTTGTTCATCTCTATCAACATCTCTTTTATCTCCATCAGGTCAGAATGCATATCACCCCTACATTCATTCATGCTAGCGTTAATGTGAGTGATGGATTGGAAGGTTTCATGGCTGTAAGGAAGGTTGAGCTCTGATACCATTGATAAGACTCAGAGATGAGCTTATCGAAAGAGTGACATAAAGGAGGTGAGAAGCAGAAGAAGGGGTTGAGAAACGGAAGAAGAAGATGAGAAACATATAATTTTGTTTTTGATTGATCTTTTGGATGCCTTTCTGTAACCAAAATCATAGAGTTAAATACATAATGAGAAGGCTTAAACACTTGCTAAATCAAAGGCCCAATAGCAATCTCGAAGCCCACTTCAGTACTTAACATTTTGCTTTGGAAAAGAGGAGGGTGAAGAAGAGAATAAGATTGGTACATCTTTTATTTCAGAAAACAAAACTGGCTCTGATTGTAACCTGCGGAATGGCGGAATCGCGTTTAAAAACGTTATTACGCAAAAAAATTGCCAATCATAAAAATTCGTGGAATAAAGAAAAAAACGCTGAAAGAAATACAAAGGAAAATTCATTCCGCGGAAAAGTGAGGTTTATATAGATTAATTGCGGAATTAATTTTAACTTGATTGGTAACTCGTGAAATGGTGGAATTGCATTTAAACGCAAAACTTATGGAATCGCGTTTAAATGCAAAACTTGCGGAATCATATTTTTAAATGCAATTCCGCTATTCCGGGATTACTCGGATGTTACCAATCAAAGCCACTGTATTTAGACCGACTGTCATGACCCCATACTTAATAAAATTAAATAGAACATGATTAAAGCTAGTATATCACAATCATAACAAATCTTTTTTGCTTTGACATCAAATTGGACCTTTATTATGACCCAAAGCCACCTTCTTCCTCTCATTATCACGTTCAACATTTTGCAAAACTCACTTCTAACTTCTCAGATCAAAATCATCACTTTTAAGCTCTTAAAATCAATTTTGAGTTACCATCTTGGAGGTTAGTTTTCCGGCGCCTCAAAAGGATTTAGATCATAATCCTTATACTTTTGGAAATATATCGTTCTCTTGTTTCTATATCATCTTTTCGATTTCAATTCCGAGGTACATTCTTCTCGTAATCATTCTTAGAATATTGACAAAAACCATTGTTTCTATAACCAAACCTACAATCTCAGAAACGTTCATCTGACATTCGAGTTGATTTCTCGGTGAGCTCTAAGGATCTAGAAGACGCTATGAATATCTCCGAAAACCTCTGAGATTTTTAGCTTTCCATAGACACCGAGTTTGGTTCAATCAGAGGTACGTGTTAAGAGACATCATCGTTTTTGTAAGATTGGTACAAGATTCTGATACGCTATCTTAAAATACAAATTGACGACTTCTCTGAAGGAACTAGAATATGATCTTGATACCGGTGGAAATGTCTATCACTCATATTTCCATAGTCACCGGCCATGATTCGTTAGAAGGTATATTATGTGAGTTACGGTCATTTTAATAAGAGTGGCCGAAACTATAATAAAACAATTATGTATTAAAACTCTAATTCTAGTTTCGGGTTTGTAGGACCAGTTATGATCCCATATGAACGGATTAGGAGACGTTCTATAAATGCCTGGATAGATCTCGCTCCAAAATATTTACAACAATTTACAAATCATCATTCGGAGGTACGGTGCTCCCTTAATCAGATCTCCAAGTTGAGAGAAAACTCACTATACTAAACCGCTCAAAACACATTTTTTGTCAAACGCAGATTTCAAACGCGTTTTCTTCAACCTACCAACGCTAATCGCTTAGTTCATAACTTCAGGTCACTAGAAATAGTGTTTCAAACGCAACCGTTCTAAACGCTATTTTCCAACCATTTCAACAGCTTTTTCGGTGACTCGAAAACACAAAGGTGAGGATGTGATTTACGTTATTTTGGTACTAGTTAGCAATGTGTATTTTTACATGCTATGTCTTGAAATAGAATTGTTTGATTACGTTGTATAAGGTTAAGTAGAAAAATAATCGTAAAAGTTAATGATAGTAAATTATGATAAAAGTTAATGATAGTAAATTATGATAAAAGTTAATGATAGTTCTGCGGATGATCGCGTCTGTTAGCCGTTGCATAATTTTTTTTTTAGTTGGACTACAAATGATCGCATATGTTAGCCCGTTGTAGTCCATGTCGTGACGTCAGTTCTGCGGACGATCGCGTATGTTAGCCCGTTGCAGAACTTCTTTTATTGGACTACAGACAATCGCATATGTTAGCCCGTTGTAGTCCAATAGACCTTAGAGGGCCGATAACGAGAGGACCAGACCCAAAACACGAAATGGGTTGGTTCCGTCGTAAGTAAATAAATAAAGAAGCTGAAACATGAGGTAAAGAAGTGAAAAGTTATGTAAAGTGAAATGTTTAAAGTATGAATAAGTGATTGTGTTGTGAAATGTTTAAAATATGAATAAGTGTTTGTGTTGTGAAATGTTTAAAGCATGAATAAGTGATTATGTTATGAAGTGTTAAGTATAAATTTCATGATTGATAGTAATTAAGTTGAGTAATGTAAGATATATTTCTTGATTTAGTGTGTACAAGTGCCTATTGTTTTCGAGTATTAAAGTTTCGTAGGTAGCATCTTCACTGGGTAACTTGTTGCTCACCTCCCTTTACTTCAACCTTTTTCAGGCGATAGTCAGCTTGCAAAGTAGCGGCTCAAATTGGTATTTGTCCGATGCTTTTTTATTGGGATTTATATTGTATTTACTTAATAAGTATATTTGTATTTTATACATAATACGAAAATATATTTTTATTAGAAAAACACAATGTTAATATTTTTAGATGACTTGCCGTCTCCGCCAAGTTAGCGGGACGGGCGTCACAAAGTGTTATCAGAGTCTAGGTTAGAGGCCACTCTAATTCTAACTTGGAGAGTCATCTTAAAATAATATTAATAAAAATGAAGTATTTTGAATTTTTGGGAAATTTTTTTTATAAAAGCAAAACATCACCGACAATACCGTACTTGAGTAAGTAGGTTTATGAAGCTATGTTTCTCTTATGATGTTTTAACCTCAATTTTTCTTCATGGAATAACATTATCCCAGCGACACTAGAATATGTACGCATATCTAAACCGCTTAAAGGACCACCACCAGTGCGAGGAGACATATTTACCTCTAAGTTAGGACTATGAAAAAGTCTAGTTTCTACCATATCTTTTTACATTAGCAAAAAAAAAAAATCAGGGGATTTTACTATCAAAGGGTCTAGTAAACCTAGTAGCTCGTTATGAGGAGCATCATTGTTGTCTGTTGATAGGTCTAAGTTTTAATCCTATTCTACTGCAAGTGCACATGTAATGCAATTATAGTATAAAAGATATCGAATCTCACAGAGACTCTCGGTCACACGATAGATTTTAGAGCGGTCAAGTTAAACTAGGAGAAATTAATGAGAAACTAAATAGCAAGCAGAAATGTAATCAGATAACAGTAGTAGTTTGTAAGCAATCAACTAAAAGCGTTAAGTCTAGGGAGTTCTCAGGAAATCAGACAAGCAGATCAGATAATCAGTCACGATCAAATTAAGTTCGGTTCTAGAACTCAAACACAGATGTAGAATTAACCAACTTTCGTTGCGAGAATTCTCTAAGTCTAATAGCAGAAATCCAAATTTCTTTGCAATTCCTAACAGATTAAACTAGCCTTAAGTGCAAGTTCGATATGTTCACAATTCAATTAAACCAAATTTCTTTGCGAGTAATTCAATTGCTCAACCAAAATAGTTCAGATTCTAAATCAGACTTTCGTGTCAATTTAATAACCTAGAGTCTAGATTCTAAGTGATCAAGTTAGAAACTAGTATTAAGCACAATTCAGGCTGAAGAACAAATATGATATGAATCCTTAACTGAATAAACAAATCTAGCAAGTCATGAAATCCCTAACGAGAATCCCTAAACCTAACTATGAATCTACTCAGACATGATTAATGAAAACATAATCAATGAATAAATAAATTGCATTAAAGAGAGTAAAGAAATAAAGTGGTTCGAAATCTTCTCCAAAAGCAGGAAGCAATACAGGTTCAGATCAGCCTCAAAAAGCTCTAAAAACTCTCAGCTCAAAGTATGAAAGCGTAACTAAAACTGTTTGTAAACACCTAATTATAAAGCTCTAATCACGGCTGGGGCTTCTTTGTAATTATTAGAAATTTCTAGGCCAAAGTGCAATATCCAAACTCTTCATTAAACCGCCGGAGATAAGTTCATCTCGCATGTGTGTCGATCAATGCACAAGGTGTGTCAATCGATGCAATCCTCTGTTTTGGACAGTGAACTCTATCTCTCGGGTTAAATCTCCAAAATGCTCCAAAATCTCCAATTCCGCTCCAAACGTGCCTAGACCTGTAAACACACCTAAAAGATCCAAAACATAACAAAAGACTCGATAAATAAGACATATACCATGGTTAAAAGCCCTAAAATCCATGGTATATCATCTGTCAAGAAAAAGAACAAAAGTTTAGATTTTACATATACTACCAAGGGTTAAAAAAGGACACCATTAAGAAGAAGGATTCGTGGCCGACTATTAACGAGTTATTGGATCTGATGAAAGGAGTTTCATGGTTCTAAAAAATTAACCTAGCATTAGAATACCATCATATTTGGTTAGCTGAAGAGGACACAAGATAAGCATCTTTTCGAGCGTGGTATGGATACTACAAGTTAATAGTAATGTAGTTTAGATTGACTGTTGCACCAACTTCATTTATGAAGCATGAGTATCAGCTTTGATTGGTAACCTCTAACCGCTGTGGTTAGAAGTATACCGCTTTAGTTGTTTACCAATCACAAAGCGGTAACAAAACCTACAGTAAAAACAGTTATTATTAGCGTTTTTTGTTATCGCTTTGACTAAAAACTTTCATTAATAGCTCTTGGTTACAGTTTTGCACTATTCAACCGCTTACCACTTTTGCTAACAGCTAATATAACCGTTCCGCTTTTTCACTAATCATTCATATCACTTGGATAAGTGTGTGATTGTATTCATCAATGAAATTCACATATACTCGCACTGTCGAGATGAGCATGAAGAACATCTAAGAATTATATTTAACCAACTTCAAGAACATAAATTTTCTTTAAAGCAAAGAAAATGTTGTTTCTGGCAGAGACAAACCGGAATTTTTGGTCATTAGTTTTGGAAGCATGAGTAGCATTGAATTCAAAAAGGACTACTCCCATCATCAACTGGTCTACGCCCACCTTTGTCATAGAAATTCATAATTTTCTTGGATTTTCAGTTTACTACAAGAAATTCGTATAAATTCTTGTTATAACTTTTTGCAGAGGAAACAAAGTTAAATTATTTCTAAGTGGGGAGAATTGTCATGAACCTACACTTAATAAAATTAAATAGAACATGATTAAAGTTAGTATATCCCATATCTGTCTTTAATCATGATAGAAAAGAAATAAACATAATCATAAAGATCTCTTTTGCTTTGAGAGTAAATTGGACCTTAACTATAACCCAAATCCATATTAGTCCTCTCATTATCGCTTTCAACATTTTGCAAAAATCACTTCTAAGTTCTTAGATAAAATCATAACATTTGAGCTCTCATAAAGTCAATGTCAAGTTACCATCTTGGAGGCTAGTTTTCCGGCGCCACATAAGTATTTAGATCACAATTCTTATACATTTGGAAATATTTCGTCTCTAGTTTCTGTAGCATCTTTCCGACCTAAGTTCTGAGGTATATTATGCTCGTAATCCTTCTTTGAATATTGACAAAAACCATTTTTTTCTAAAACCGAACCTCCAATCTCATAAACGTTCATCTGACTTTCGAGCTGATTTCTCGGTGAGCTATAAGGACTTAGAAGACTCTCTGCATATCCCCGGAAACCTCTTTGTAGGACCGGTTCTTATCCCATAAAAACGAATTAGGAGACGGTCTACAAATGTCTGGATAGATCTCGCTGCAAAAAATCTACAACAATTTACAGATCATCAATCGGAGGTACGGTGTTCCCGTAATCAGATCTCCAAGTTGAGAGAAAACCCACTATACTAAAACACCCAAAATGAAATTTTTGTCAAACGCAGATTTCAAACACGTTTTCTTCAACCGTCTAACGCTAACCGCTTAATTCATAACTTCAGGTCACTAAAAATAGTGTTAGTGTTTCAGCTACACCCACTCTAAACGCTACTTTTCAACAGTTTCAACCGCTATTTTCGGTGTCTAAAAAACGCAAAGATGGGGTGGTTTTTACATTATTTTGGTACTACTTATAAATAAGTGTTTTACATGCTAAGTATTGAAATATAAATTTTTCTATTACATTGTATGATGCTAGGTAGAAAAATAATCATAAAATTTAATGATAGTAAATTATGATAAAAGTTAATGATAGTAAATTATGATAAAAATTAATGATAGTGAATAATGATAAAGTTAATGATAGTAAATTATGATAAAAGTTAATGATAGTTTTGCAGACATTTGTGTTTGTTAACCCATTGCAGATTTTTTTTTGTTGGACTACGGACAATCGTGTAAGTTTGCCCATTATAGTCCATGTTGTGACGTTAGTTCTGCGGACGATCTCATATGTTAGCCCGCTGAAAACTTATTTTATTGGACTATGAACAAATGCTTATGTTAGCCTGTTGTAGTCCAATATGCCTTAGAGGGCCGATGACGGGGAGGACCAAACCCAAAGCGAGAAAAGGGGTAGGCTCCACCTAAGTAATAAGTAAAGAATATGAAAAGTGAAGTAAAGAAGTGAAAAGTTATGTAAAGAAAGTGAAATGTTAAGTTAATACTGTGAAATGTTTAAAGTATGAATAAGTGACTATGTTGTGAAATGTTTAAAATATGAATAAAGTGATTGTGTTGTGAAATGTTTAAAGCATAAATAAGTGATTTTGTAAAGTGTTAAGTATAAATATCATGATTGATAGTAATTAAGCTGAGTGGTGTATGATTTATTTCTTGTTTTAGTGTGTACAAGTGCCTATTATTTTCGAGTATTGAAGTTTTGTAGGTAGCATCCTCACTGGGTAACTTGTTGCTCACCCCCTCCACTTCAACCGTTTCAAGCGATAATCAGTTTGCAAAGTAGCAGTTCAAGTTGGTATTTATCCAATGCTGGTTTTGGTATTTGTATATTGTATTTATTTAATAAGTATTTTGTATTTTATACAAACTAGAAAATATATTTATTTAAAAAAACACATTGTTTAGATTTTAGATGACTTGCCGTCTCTGCCAAGTTAAAAGGGACATGCGTCGTCACACAAACATTCACCAACACGAGAAATATATTGAGGCCTTCAACTATACTAATGATACATGTGTTCTATATTTCTATATATATTTTTAAATGTGAATAACATTTATAAGTACATCAAGTCCGTTTGCTCACAAAGTAAAAGCTTGTTTCTCACAGTTTATGGGGGAAATCATAGCTCGAAAGGGCTTGAATTCTCCTCTGAAAGCTAGGAAGCTTCGGGACGAGACTCTACGGAAAACTGCGAAACAGGTCCAGGAGGCACTTCAATAGCATCCATGCTTCCTTACATCATTTCTACAACTCTATTCACTATAAGAAATCCGTGGTATAGCCACGAATTTTTTCGTAGCTATGAGGAAAAATTCGTGGCTATATTGAGCATATGCACGGATAGCCACGAAAAAAATTCGTGGCTATGAGCTCGTGCATATCGCAAAGTCGTGGCAATTCGTGGTAACGCTTCCGCGAATTAGCCATGAAAATTTTCGTGGCTATTTGCCACGACATAGCGACACAAGTTTTTGTGGCTAAATTTCCACGAATAGTCACAAAATATTTATGTGGCTTTTGAAAAAAATAACAAAAAAGAATAAATTCAAAATACAAAAATACAAAATAAAATACAAAATAAAAGAAATACAAAACAAAAGAAATACAAATAGATATATATCAATCCCGATCGCAGCTGCAACCACATACCGACGACCACACGGCAGAGGAGATATCACGACGGCAGCCACCAAAACCATCTCCTCTCTCTCACCTGCGCCGGAGATTCTTCGCCGTCGATGGAGAGTGGTTGCGGCGCTGAGGCTAGCAGCACCGATGGAGAGTATCGACACGGCTCTCGTCGCTGATGAGACCACATGCTCTCATTCTTCTTTAGATGAACGCGACGTCGATTGTTATCCCGACACGGCTCTCGTCACCGTAATGCCTCCTCTGCCATGCCGTCGGCTCTGCTTCTGCCGCCAATGTGTTACCTCCCTCCGGTCCCTCCTAAACCGGATGATTACATAGATCAGAAACAAAGAGACCAAACAAACAACTAATTGATAACGATCGAGATTGAAACTCAAGAGAGAATCAAATTGATAACAATCGTAACCTTTGAGTTGTTTCTGAAGGAGAGAGATTTGAGAGAAAGATGGAGAATCGAGCTTGACGGCTCTTGTGTCGTGAGAGAGAGTTGAAGGAAGAAGGGAATTAGGGTAAAAATAATCAATGGTTGAGATTGAAAATAAGATGAAGATCTAACGGCTTAGAATATGATCCGGGTTATAATAGTTTTAGCCAATAGAATTTTTTGATTATAACTAATATATAATAATCAGAATGCTTTAAAATAATACAAATGGTTAATTTTTTTAAAAAAATTTAAAAATAAAACTGTAAGAGATAAAAAATTAAAAATGTTAAATTTTAAAAATGATTTAAAATAATAAAATAAGAATATATAATTTTAAATTTTTATGTTTGAGAATAACAATCAAGGGTTAGAGTTCATAATTTCGGGTTTGATAATTAAGTTTTTCACTTAGGAGTGGTAATTTAAAATTTAAAATATGATTTGATTTGAATTTTATTGAAAACATATTAATGATTTAGAAGATTTATATATTATATTTAGGTTTTAAGTTTAAAGTATAAGGTTTGTTGTTTGGGGTATATGTTTGGAGTTTAGGTTTAAGGTTAAATTGATTTTAATTTTTCAAAACTAGTACATTTTATAAGTTTTAGTTATTAGATGTATGTTTACACTTTAGGGTTTTAGAGTTTATTTAGGGTATAGGGTTATATTTAAATTTCTAATTAATGTTTGAAATTAGTATATTTGGAAAATAGAAATTCTTTTTATAAATGTTCAATCTTAGTTTTAGATATGTTATAACAATTGGAGTTCTAGTTATTAGATCTTTATTTATACTTTAGGATATTAGGTCTATTTAGGGTTTACAGATTTATATATTAAAATTTTCAAATTAATGTTTAAAAATAATACTTTTGGAAAATAGAATTTTTTCTATAAGTGTTGAAGTTTTGATTGTTAGATTATTGTTTATACTTTGGGTTTAAGGGTTTATTTATGGTTTATTTAGGGTTTAAAGTGTTATATATTAAAAGTTTCAAATTAATGTTTGAAAATAATATATTTGGAAAATGTAAAATATTTTATAAATGTTCAATTTTAGGTTTAGATATGTTATAACAATTGGAGTTTTAGTTATTAGATTTTTGTTTATACTTTAGGGTATTAAGGTTTATTTAGGGTTTAATGGTTGTATATTAAAAATTTCAAATTAATGTTTGAAAATAATATATTTGGAAAATAGAAATTCTTTTTTATTTCTTAGATTTTTGTTTATATTTTGGGTTTAAGGGTTTATTGAGGGTTTATTTTGGGTATAAAGAGTTATATATTAAAGGTTTTAAATTAATGTTTCAAAATAATATATCTAGAAAATAGAAATTATTTTTTTTGTAAGTGTTGAAGTTTTAATTATTAGATTTTGTTTATACTTTGGGTTTAAGGGTTTATTTAGGGTTTATTTGGAGTTTAAAGGGTTATATATTAAAAGTTAATTTTAAATTAATGTTTGAAAATAATAAATTTGAAAAATATAAATTCTTTTTATAAATGTTGAAGTTTTAGTTATTATATTTTGTTTACACTTTAGGGTTTAAGGTATTATAATAGCCACAAACTTTTGTGGCTAATTTGCCACGAAAATATTTGTAGCTATCTGTGGAAAAATAACCACGAAATACATTTTGTGGCTATTCGTGGCAAACATAGCCACGAATAGCCACAAAGTTTAGTTCGTGGCTATTTTGCGGCAAATAGCCAAGAAATAGCCACGAAATCCGATTTTCTAATTTCGTGGCTATTTCATGGCTATCTGTGCCTGGTTTTACATAGCCACGAAAATTTTGTGGCTAGTTCGTGGCTATTTCACAGATTTCTTGTAGTGATTCATGGGTGGACGATCTGATGGGGAAGACTAATAATACAAACCCACCAATATAATTTTCTTTGGCATCTCCTCTTCTTCCAAGTGATTATATGCTCTGTCATACTTCCCTTTTCTCCCTTCTCAAGATCGTTATAAATCCATTGAGGAAAGTAGATTGAGCTTGTGTTAGATGCAAAGTCTTCAGAGGTTGTTTGATTCCTTGCTCCTATCATCTCAAGAACCATCATCCCATATCTTTACACATTTTATTTGTGCAAGGCTCTACCGTACATTCTTGAAAATACTTCGGGTGCAATGTATCCCATGGTTCCTCTTGCCTGTCTATCAATGAAAACATGCTTTCTTTCTTCTCGCAGAGTTTAGCAAGGCCAAAGTCTGAAACTTTAGGGCATATATGTCATCTAACAATACATTTTGTGGTTTTATGTCAAAATGCACTATGCTTGCTCTGCACCATTGTATAAATACTCTAGACCATGAGAAACGTCTAGCGCGATCCCACACAGTGCACTCTAATCCATATCCGATGACCTTTTGGTTGAGATAAACTTATCCAGAGACCCATTTCTCCAAAATTCACATATGATTGCTCTTTTGGAACCTTCATGACAAAATCTGAGCAGGGTAACTATAGATTTAGGAGGCTGGATAATATTTATTAGAAGGCATTTCACGACATATATACAGTAAATAGGAAGTAGGTTAAGATAAATCTAGACTAGTAATAATTAAGTTCTTAATGACTACTGTTATACACCCTCTCAAGATGGAGGCAGTTTGATGAGTCCAATTTTTTCTTGCAAGCGTGACCAAATGCATGTCATTGTAGTGGCTTCGTCAAGGCATCAGCTAATTGGTTCTTTGTTGAAACATGTGAAACTCGAAGAGAGTTCACCTGAGTATGTTCACGTACAAAATGATAGTCGAGAACAATATGCTTCATCCTCAAGTGAAAAACGTGATTGACGATGAGATATCTAGCCCCTATATTGTCGCAGTATATGACAGGGACTGCGAGAAGACAAATGTGAACTTCTAAAAGGAGATTACAAAAGCATCTGATTTCCCAGGCTGTGTTTGCAATGGCTTTATATTCAGATTCCGTTGAAGATCGCAACACACTATTTTGTTTCTTTGAGACCATAAGATCGCGTGTTTTACAAGGTAGATAACATAAGCATTTGTGGAGATGAGATAATTGACATCCCCTGCCCAATCGGCGTCCGAGATGCCATGTAAAGTTAGAGGACTGTTTAAGGATAGGAAAATACCGTGTGTTTGTATTCCAAAAAGGTATCGAAGGATGCGTTTTGCAGCTTGCCAATGCTCCGTGGTTGGTAATGCATGAATTGTGACAGACGATTTACAGTGAAGGAAATATCAGGTCTGGTAAAAGAAAGGTATTAAAGGCTACCTAGTACCATTCGGAACTCAAATGCATTCGGCAGTGGAGAGCCCGATGAACGAGTAAGTTTCAAAGACGTTTGCATCAGTGTGGCAACACTTTTGACTTCTATCATGTTGGTTTTCTACAGAAGATCATGTATGTATTTACGCTACATTAGATGGAGTACTTTTGGTGTTCTTGTCACGTCTATACCCAAAAATAGATATATCGCCTTGATCTGTCAACGAGAATCGTTCGGAGAATGCGTCAATGATACACTTAACCGCCTTAGGATTGTTCCTGTTATGGTTATATCATCAGCATACACTAGAATGTAGATAAAAATCGGGTCATTCCTGAAGAAAAACAATGAAGCATGTGCAAGACTATGTCGAAAACCACAACGGACGAGGAAGCATTTAAGCTCAAGATACCAGGCGTGTGGCGCCTGTTTGAGACCATAAATTGTTTTATGTAGGTGACAGACATGGTCTGGACGATCATGGTCAACAAAACCAGGAGTTGGGTCATGTGTACTTCCTCTTTCAACGTTGCATAAAGAAAGGCTTGATTTATGTCGAGTTCCCAAATGGGAAAGGATTTAATAGCCGCTTCCCGAGTACTATACGAATTATGACAGCTTTGATCATCAAACTGAAAGTATCTTTGTAATCAAGTCCATATTGCTGATGATAGCCCTTAGCTACTAACCCAGCCTTGTACTTATCTAAAGCCCTTGTTGGCAGAATTTTTGTTTTGAAAACCCAATGCATCTAACAATGTTCTGATTTGGAGAAGGAGGCACAAGAGACCAAGTTTGTTTCTAAAACTGACCATTTTATTTTGTTGACATTGCATCTCGCCAGTTCGAATCCTTCATTTCTTGTTTGTAGGTTGCAAGTTTTGTGGATAGGAATATCGGATTTGCGATAGTGGCAGTTAGAGTGAATTTTCTGTTTTGGTTTGGAAATTTTGTTTTTTGCTCGGGTGGTCATTTGATGAGAGTTTTGAGGTAATGATAGATGATTATTCAAGGTAGGTTGTTGTTGTTGCTGTGGTGAAGGAACATAGGAAGTCGATGGTGGAAAGGGAATTTCCAGTAGGTGTGAACTTGGCGGTGGTTGTGAAATTTGGGTTTGAGTGTTTGTTTTAGGGGTAAGAGAGGATAAGCCAGTTGGCCTTTGATTGGTGAGTTTGTTTGTTGGGGTTTCTAGGAAGGTTGGAATTGGCCAGAGGGCCTTTGGGCCAATTAGCCTTTGATGGGTATTTGGAGGTGAAGAAGATAGAGTTTAAGAGTCACTTACCTGAGCATATTATGGTGCATTTAGGGTCTTCTATTTCTGAAGACCTTTAGTGTGAAACACTTCAGGTCGAACTAAAGCATCATTGATCACTAGCAGTCTTAATTTTTGGCGGAATAGCGGTCAAGATATCCGAATTTGGTGATACTGATTGTGTGTGATGTCGAAATGGAAATAGATTTTAATAAAAACAACATGTCGAAAGGTGTAAAATCGTTTGGATTCCATCTCTAGACAAATATATGCACTCTTAAAAGCAGCACCCGTAAAATATATCCCTCGAAGCCTCCTCACCCTAGAATACCCAGAAAACTGTGAGGTTGGATAAACCATGAAAACACAAGGTTTTGACATTTCAACCAACTTGTGTTTGGTATAGGATCTAAGCCATGGAAAACAAAAGCTTTGAAATACTCGCAGATTTTTGCAAACAACTTTTGGTATGGCGATTAATAGGATATAACCGGAGACAAGAGCTTATTGATGAGATAGACTGTTGTCTAAAAATCGTATGGACATTATGTTTTGGGCATTCAAGCGGTTGAAAGTAAGGAGAGTCCCATCTCGAATATGTATTTATGTTTACTTTATAAGATAGCATTGTGCTCCGTTGTGTGAGGAATACTTGTGAGATGGGTGATATCAGGTTCTCAGAGATACTGTCACGAGCTATATATATATATATATATACTCTCCACCGTTATCTAAAAACAAGGTACCTATTCTAGTTTTGAAGTGGTTTTCGACTAGGATTCTGAAGGCTTGGAAAATGCTTTTTACTTTGGACTTTTAAATCATTGGGTAGAACCAGTATAGCAAGAAAAGTGGTCAACAAGGATTAAATAGTAACGACTGTTGTCGTAAGTTGTGATAGGGGATGACGAGACATATGAAAATATGTATTGTAATGGGCGAGTGGATGTAATGGATTTTTGGTGAAAAGCGACTTTTATTGATTTTTCTTTTGGAACAAAAGAAAGGTTCCAAAAGAAAGGTTTATTGAAAGAATCATCAACAAGAAAAGAAAATTTAGAGATAATAGATTGAAGAGTTGGTGGAGATGAACGCCACAACGACATAATTTTTTTGGGCCTTTGTGAGGCAAACATCACTTGAGGCTTAGAAACATAGATTGACAACTCATAAAGATCACCATTAGTTTGACCTTGAAGAAGATGTGTCCCCGTGCGAAGGTCCTTCACCTGAAATGATGCATGGAAAAATTTAACAGAAACCTGATAAGTGTTGCTGCGTAATCTGTACACACAGATCAGGTTTTTCTGAATATTAGGTACATAGAGGACATGGTTAACCACCAGTAAGGGATGGTAAAAGAGTTGAATCGGTGTGTGAGATGGTTAATGGAGAACCATCTCCAATGATAACCTCAGCACCCCCTTCGTATTGTTGATGCATAGACTTGTGTGAGGTTGAGTCTGAGACCGAGCAATCGTCTGTAACTGACGGCATAGACGAGCGTTATACCCATGAACAATGCAGATTTGGTATTTCCGAGGTACGGTCGTGGTTGATGATGCTCATTGAATC
The DNA here is from genome assembly GCA_030180135.1 of Orychophragmus violaceus. Taxonomy (NCBI): domain Eukaryota; kingdom Viridiplantae; phylum Streptophyta; class Magnoliopsida; order Brassicales; family Brassicaceae; genus Orychophragmus; species Orychophragmus violaceus. Next base: position 46,252,313 of record CM058231.1, on the reverse strand, counting down.
TTTTTTGGTGGTTTGCCGTGGACTGCCATTGCTAGTTTTGATTTTTGTTTTGATTGAACTATCTGGTTTGGTTATTGTTTGAGTTGCGTTGATAGGGTATCATGAAGCTCTGATACTAAGGATGCTGAGTAATATTAATGAGATGGCATTAGTGTCTGCCCGAACTGATATGGCGCCTAAAGCCCACCAAAATTATGTTGCCCCTTAATCATAATAATTTCTTTTTAAATCATAGCATTAGTTTTAGATTTCACAAATTCCTCTCGTGTCTTCCTATTTGCAATTCCGATGATTCATATTCTATTTCCTAATAGCATTTTCTATAAGTCCAGATTTGTTTTTTTAAAAACATGTAACAATAGTAATATGCCCTGTTCAAAAACGCGTCGCCTACTGCCGATTAGTCGCCGGAGAGGCGGTGGACGGCACCGAACCGCCGAGATTAGGCTTGGTCGGCCAAGAAAATCGGGCAGTGAAAAAAAACTCATTTTTTTTTTGGTTTTTCAAGCTTAATTTCGATTAATAACTGTACGATTTGCATGTTTTATGTATAAAAAAGAAGGAGAACGCAAAAAAAAAAATGAAACTTGGGTTAGCTCTATCCATGGCGGCCAGATCTAGGGTTACAAAAAATTTAATTGAGAAAGACGATGTGAAAATTACAAATATACCCTTGATTAATGAGTAAAAATAAATAAAAAAAAACCCATATGCGGTGCACGCAGGTCGAACCCGAGGCTGCCGTTATAGGAAGGATGAGGAATGCCACTACACCACGATGTTCTTTCTCAAGTTATTAACAAACATAATATATATACTTGAAATATGTGTAAAAACTTCTAAAATTCCGCCCCGCGTAATCTACGCTTATTCTCCGATTTTCTTGTTAGGCGCTAGGCCCACCCTCGCCGTCCGACTAGCGCCTAGCGCGTTTCCGAACATTGGTAATATGTATGATAAATCTTTAGGAATTTTTAGCAGTTCCTAATCAGATTAGCAACCCTAGGTATAAATTCCATTCCCTAAGATCTAGGGTTTATGTAGATTGAATCTAGAGATCTCAAGATTACCTCGTGATTAGCAGCGGAAGATTTTCAAGTAATCGAGATCCTTGAGCGCCTCAAATGCTGCGCCTCTACTGATATCCACACGTACACAAACTGAACAGCTGGGATGCTAGTGCCGTCAGAGATCAGATCTCTCAAGAGGTTTTCTGTTTCTTTTGGTGGCTGTGAATTAGGTCAGATTCTTGTGTAAAAGTCGACCATATATGTTATATATGTTGACTTATACCACGACCTGATTAACCAACGATTAAACCGAAGTTAATTGGGTCATTCGCGATCTGTGTCGATCGATGCACTTGTTGTGTCGATCGACACCGCCTTAGAAACTCGATATGGACTGCATATCAAATATGCATTTACCATATCATTACATTAATGATCAACCTCATATACTATGTCCAGTTTGCTTAGGTGTGTGACCCTGTAGGATCATATAACACTAGCAATGAGTTTAGAACTCATTGATCATAAGTGTCTTCTAGCAAAACATTATGATTGTCTAGTATTATATGACTGTCTCATCTCGACAATACAACTCTCACTCAGAGCAAGTACAATAGATTTCAGGACATTCCCAACAATCTCCCACTTGTACTGGAATCATCAATTCCTATAATCCCTTTGTATCTATATCTCGATCAGGCATAAGGCAAGAACTGTGTCATCCTTATTTAGCTAGATCATGTTTATCGAACTCCGATTTATACTGATAAGACAAACGACTGACAATCACCTCGTTTGAGCGCGGCCACGCATTTCCAGTATCAAAGCTTCGATAGGCCCTCAGATATTTATCTCCTGTTATATAGAAGGTACAAATCCCATCTTGTTCCATCCATGTCCCTTTCACATTTCATGATACGCCCAATCAGTGTCTTTATAGTCACCACTTACGGCCGACGTTTGACAAAGTCAAGACGGACCAATCCATATGTAAGAAATCATGATGGACTCAGGTCTAAGAACTATACTCTATATCTTGACACAATCCAATTAACTTATATAATCTATCTCTATAGATTCTTATTCCAAGAACGTATGCGGCTTCTCCCATGTCTTTCATTGAAAACAACTTTCGAGCCAAGTCTTGACAGACTGTAACAACGAAATGTCATTTCCGAGAAGAAGTATGTCATCTACATACAATACGAGAAATGCAACTGCGCTTCCACTAGTCTTTTTGTATACACACTGTTCCTCTTCGTTCCTGATGAAATCAAAATTTTTGACTACTTCATCAAAACGAAGATTCCAACTCTAAGATGCTTGCTTCAATCCATAAATGGATCGATGAAGCTTGCATATCTTTCTAGCAGCATTATGATCGATGAAACCTTCAGGCTGTGTCATGTACACATCCTCTTCCAGAATTCCATTAAGGAAAGCTGTTTTCACATCCATCTGCCAGATCTCATAATCATAATGAGCGGCTGTTGCTAGGAGAATCCGAATGGATTTAAGCATAGCGACAGGGGAATAGGTTTCTTCATAGTCAATACCATGAATTTGTTTGAAACCTTTTGCCACCAACCTTGCTTTATATATCTGAATATTTCCATCCACATCAATTTTCTTCTTGAAAATCCATTTACACTCAGTGGTTTTTGCACCATCGGGTAAATCAACCAAAGTCCACACTTGGTTCTGTGACATGGATCCCATTTCGGATTCAGCGGCTTTCAGCCACTTTTCGGAGTCAGGGCTCATCATTGCTTCTTAAAAATTCGCGGGCTCATCACTGTCAATGATTAACAAGTCATGACAATTAGTTACGAGAAATCCATATCTCTCAGGCTCGTAACGGATCCTTTAGGATCTGCGAATTTCAGGCTCCACAGGCGTGGTTTCTACAATTCTTTGTAGATCCAACTGTTGCTCTTCCTCAACGGGCTGAGCGTTCTCCCGTGGCTCTCGAACTTCTTCGAGTTTTACTTTACTCCCACTATTTCTCTTGGAAAGAAACTCTCTTTCAAGAAAAACGCAGTTCCGAGCAACAAACACTTTGTTCTCGGATTGGTTGTAAAAGTAGTAGGCCTTGGTTTCCTTAGGATAACCAACGAAGTAGCATTTATCAGATTTGGGTTCGAGCTTATCTGTAATTAATCGCTTAACATAAGCTTCACAACCCCAAATCTTCAGGAAAGACAAACTCGGAACATTTCCAGTCCACATCTCATGTGGTGTCTTTGCAACTGATTTTGACGGAACCCTATTAAGTGTAAACGAAGACGTTTCTAGAGCGTATCCCCAAAAGGATAGTGGAAGAGAAGAGTGACTCATCATTGATCGAACCATATCTAATAAAGTCCGATTCCTCCTCTCGGATACTCCATTCCATTGGGGTGTTCCAGGAGGAGTGAGTTGTGAAACAATTCCACAATCTCTTAGATGATCACTGAATTCTTGGCTTAAGTATTCTCCTCCACGATCTGATCGAAGAGCCTTGATACTTTTGCCAAGTTGATTCTGTACTTCATTTTGGAATTCTTTGAACCTTTCAAAAGATTCCGACTTGTGTCTCATTAAATAGACATAGCCATACCTACTGAAATCATCAGTGAATGTAATGAAGTACCGAAAATTTCCTCTGGCACTTGTGCTCATTGGGCCACACACATCCGTATGTATAAGGCCCAATAAGTCACTGGCCCTTTCATTTTGTTTGTTGAAAGGGGCCTTGGTCATTTTGCCCAGTAAACAAGATTCGCATTTCTCACATGATTCATAATCAAATGAGCCCAGAAGCCCATCACTATGGAGCTTCTGGATCCGTTTCTCATTTATGTGGCCCAAACGACAATGCCACATAAAAGTCTGATTCGTGTCATTTGACTTGAATCTCTTGGTGTTTATGTTATAGATTGGTGTACTTTGGTTTAGAACATAAAGTCCATTCTCTAATGGACTGCTACCATAAAATATATCATTGTAATCAAAAGAACAACATTTATTCTTAATTGAAAACTGATATCCTTCCATATCCAAAACAGGAATAGAAATAATATTTCTGCTTATAAAAGGTACATAGTAGCAATTATTAAGTTCTAAAACCAAACCAGAAGGTAAAGACAAATTAAATGTTCCTACGGCTAATGCAGCAACTCTTGCTCCATTCCCCACGCGCAGGTCCACTTGTCCCTTCTCCAACGTCCTACTGTTGCTTAGGCCCTGCATATTTGTACAAATATGAGCACCACAACCGGTATCCAATACCCAAGAAGTAGAACCAGAAGTAGTAACATTTACTTCTATAACATAAATACCTGAAGATGAAGTCTCGAAAGTCTTCTTCTTCTTCTTCTTCTTCTCTTCCAGGAATTTGTTGCAATTTCTCTTCCAATGCCCAAGCTCATTACAGTAATGGCACTTATCAGTCTCAGATGGGCCGGGCTTGGGTTTGGTAGGCGGCGCAGGCTTGTCCTGGTTCTCAACCTGGACGGCCTTGCCCTTTCCCTTGCCAAGTTTCTTAAACTTCTTGCCTCCTTGTACCATAAGTACGTTTGGAGTGCCCTTCTTGATATTAGGCTCAGCTGTCTTGAGCATCCCATGCAGTTCAGTCAACGTCTTCGGCAAGTTGTTCATGTTATAGTTCATAACAAATTGATCATAGCTTGACGGCAGTGACTGTAGAATGATTTCAGTGGCCAACTCTTGGCTAATGGGACAATCCAGCTTTCCCAGGTTATCAATATAACCCATCATCTTTATGACATGAGGACTGAATTGACCGTCCTTTGGTAGCTTGCATTCAATGAGAGACTTAACCGTCTGGTACCTCTCAGTTCGTGCCTGCTCCTAAAACATACTTTTCAGGCTAGTGATCATCTCCATTGGCGACTCCACGTTCTCGTATTGCTTCTGCAAATCCGAGTTCATGGTAGCCAACATGAGACAACTCACATCAACCACATCATTAGAATGCTTATCCCAAGCACTCCTTTCTGCATGTGGAGCATTGGCTCTCGCTTTTTCAGGGAGAAAATTTTCCAGGACATAGTCCCTTTTCTCCTGCTTGAGAACAATTCTCAAGTTCCGATACCATTCGAGAAAATTCGATCCATTTAACTTGTCCTTCTCAAGGACGGATCGCAGGGAGAAAGTGTTATGATGAGTGTTAGTCATAGCTGAGATCAAAGAAAGGAAAAAGGTTTAGTTATGATGTTCAAGAAATGAGAAATCTTAACTATTAAGAAGTCTCGCATTATATTCAAACAATGTTTCCTCAAATGAATATAATGATTCAAGACCCATACTTCACTAAACTTGAGTGAGCCACTGGCTATCACCCAAATTTTAGCTATCTGGGTAAGCAACAACTTTGCTAGTCATATCCAATATAACTCTTGGTTGTGGATTGACATCTCATGTCCAATCCACCTGATGTCTCTGAGCCGAAAACGATTTTGATGGCCCATTCAAGTAAACCAATCTTTTGAGTCATGTAATTGTTGATGTCTTGCACTGCAATTCCATCAACACGATTACTTCCTGTCTTATTTATGTAATTGTGGACACCTTGCACTGCAAGTCTATCGCACAATGAAACAAGTCTTGATAGTTGACAAGATCGGGAAGACATCAAGGATTACTTGATATTTGGTTGAGGAACGGAACCCTTAAAACGTTCAGTTTTATTATGTTTTAATTCTTCTAATTAAAATTGATTTATCTTGGTTTGGTTCTGTGATTTCAGGTTCAATAACCTAAACCATCAGATCTTGTGTCGGCCGACACTACTTTAGTGCCGATCGATGTAGATTAACCAAAACTAATTTTCGATGACCGATCAATCCAATTGATCCGGTTTTATGATAACCGGTCTATGTCGATCGACACTACATTAGTGTCGGTCGATGCTAACCTTATCAACTCAATCGCAATAAACCGTTTTAGCGGTTTAACCAAGCTAGATAACCGGTCCAATCCAATTGGACCGATTAACCTGACCGTCAGGTCTGTGTCGACCGACACAACTCTTGTGTTGATCGTCACAGTTAGGTTAAACCTCATTTTTATTCGGGTTATCCTTGTGTGTCGATCGACACCGGATTGGCATCGATCGACACAGTGCGATAAACCCTAATCGTTTTCAAGCAAAAAACTTAAGCTAGATTACTTTAATCAAAACGAGTTTTAGCATGCTTGTATCAACTATAAAGAGATTCAGATTCAACTAATCTAATCAACATGCTACTGATTCAATAGAACCCTAAGGCTCTGATACCACTGTAGGAATTTCTAGCAGTTCCTAATCAGATTAGAAACCCTAGGTATAAATTCCATTCCCTAAGATCTAGGGTTCATGTAGATTGAATCTAGAGATCTCAAGATTACCTGGTGATTAGCAGCGGAAGATTTTCAAGTAATCGAGATCCTTGAGCGCCTCAAATGCTGCGCCTCTACTGATATCCACACGCACACAAACTGAACAGCTGGGATGCTAGTGCCGTCAGAGATCAGATCTCTCAAGAGGTTTTCTGTTTCTTTTGGTGGCTGTGAATTAGGTCAGATTCTTGTGTAAAAGTCGACCATATATGTTATATATGTTGACTTATACCACGACCTGATTAACCAACGATTAAACCGAAGTTAATCGGGTCATTCGCGATCTGTGTCGATCGATGCACTTGTTGTGTCGATCGACACCGCCTTAGAAACTCGATATGGACTGCATATCAAATATGCATTTACCAGATCATTACATTAATGATCAACCTCATATAATATGTCCAGTTTGCTTAGATGTGTGACCCTGTAGGATCATATAACACTAGCAATGAGTTCTAAACTCATTGATCATAAGTGGCTTCTAGCAAAGCATTATGATTGCCCAATATTATATGACTGTCTCATCTCGACAATACAACTCTCACTCAGAGCAAGTACAATAGATTTCATGACATTCCCAACAAAATCAAAAGACCAGTAAACATAAACTATATTTTCTATTCTCCGGTCTTGGAATCTTGGTTTGGTGTAAGTTAATTTTGTGAAACTTTTTTTTGGGGGGGGGGGGGGTGAGTTTTGAGTTTGTAAACTTACGAAAGATTACAAAAACTTACAAAAATATATAAAAGGTGAATAGAGAAAGTGAAGAAGACATATGAGATATTTGAGATTCCAGCAAAGTTTGATTAACGATGGAAAATGTAGAAGGGGAAGAAGCTGAGAAGATAAATCGTATGAAAAATTTAAGTGTTTGTTTAATAAAATTGTTTATTTTATAACTTATATTATTTAAAGATATAAAGCAAAAAGAATTTAAAGTTTTTTTTTGTCAACAGATGTATATTTACGGGCCGAGTTCAAATACAAACGGGCCAAGCCCAATACAATGAGCATACGAACATCGCAAATGGATAGACATCGAAACGGGGAGTCCACGTGTCAACACAAGAACGACGCCGGCATGCACCATCCGCAACGCACATCGGAGAAACCGCCAGAAAGCTTCAGACTCACGCCGATGAAAACGAGGCGACGCTCACCGGACCCACTCACTGAAACTGCCAGGAACCGCTTACCGATCTAAACATCCCGAAGCCACCATCCAAGCACCTGCAACCAAAGAAATCCGATGAGGAAACTCTACAAAAGACCGCCTTAGCCAAGGAGATGCCGCCGGCGTCAGGTGCAAAACCCGACAAGATCCATTTGTTGCTTGTCTTCTAAAGCACTGGCACAGCCACGATATTAATCCCAACAACTGGAGGAGCTAGAGCAGAACACCGCAAAACAAAAAACAGGAGGGGACAACTCAAAGAGAGAGAAATGGAACAAGATTGAAAACCTCGCAAAGCGAGGAACACTGGGACAAACTAAGAAGAGTCCGATGAATCGGAAGGAAAATCGGCCATAAAAAAGCACATGAGTTTATTTTACTCGAAACCACGATCGGAACAAAAGAAAAGGATACACTCCAATAAAGCCTCACAAAGAGACGATTTACAAACAAAAACACGAGGTCCGTTACACCGGAAATCGCTTCGGGAGTCGTCCTCTTTCTAAAAAATATGAGAGAGAGAAGAGAGAGAGGACTCTAGCTTTTTAAAGAATTTAAAGTTTTTAAAAATATAATTAAGATTGATTAATTTTCATTCAATGAAAAGTTTGTTTTATTGTAATAATATCGAAAAACAAAAAACAAGCTGGAATTGAACATGTGGCCTCAATGTCACGAATACAAATTCTCAAACTATTAAGCTAAAGGCATACATTTGAATTTAATGACCCTAAAATTTATATAAAATATAGCGTCTAAAACTTTTGTTTTATGAGTTTTAGTTCATGTCCGGTCGTGGAAAGTATATATTAGGCAACATATATAGGTCCTCTTTGTTTCGCAGTCGCTAGCGACCAACGACATCGACTGCGATAGTCGTTGTGTTGTTCGTTTTAGAGTCACTGCGACTGTCGCTAATTTTTTTTCAAAATCGCCGCACAATCACCATTAAAACCAGAGATCGAATTTTGAATCGCTAATCGCTAATTTGGAGTCAGTGCGACAGTCGCTGGCACGTTTAGAGTCGTTGTCGTTATCGCCGTCACCAACGACTGTCAAACGAACACGCTTGGAATCGTTGTTGTTGTCGTCAGCAACTGTCAAACGACTGTACATAAAAAGTAGGATAAGCTAAGTCTACACTAATTACAATTAAGTCTTTAATAACTAATTCTATAGTAACAATGTTGACATGAAAATGGACGGCTCATGCTAGCAACTTCATTAATCAAGTTTTCCTGTTATTGTTTCTTTCAAGACCTTCACTGCAACCTTGCGGCTATCATGAAGGTCTCCTCTATATACAATCCCAAATCCTCCTTTCCCGATTTCATTTATGAATGAGTTTGTGATTTTCTTGACCTGTACATAGCTATATCATTTCGACTCCACGCACCATGTCAGTGGCACTTTAGGGCCTATCCCATTGATGTCCGTACACACCACATGGACACGACACTCATCGGCTCACGGTCCTGGAAAATTTTTTGGCACACTTAGACCACACCTCATTCAACTTCCGATAACTCAATTCTATACTTCAAGGAGAATCATAAACACCACACGTCATCAAAATATCATCAACTCTAACAACTTAACTTCAAACAAGCAAGTCCAAGGAGCAGTTCCAATTCGTTCTAGATCTTAATTCAGTTTAAGATTTCCTACTAGATTATAGATAACTAGTATGATTCGCTCGCACCATGTGCGAGAACAAATATTATTAAAACATAAATTTTCGCAAATGAAAAAAATTATCAAATTAATTTAACAACAATAATAATATTCTAAAAATCTATATGAGACTATTTATAAGTAAGCATACATACATTATTATATTTAATAAAATATTTAATAATTTATTATAAATAAAATTAATAGTAATAAAATAAATTGTAATTATATATTTTACGTATAAGAATAAATATATAAATATCTTATTTAATATATTTTATCATTTATATATAGAAATTCCAAATTTATATAAATAATATGAATTTATTATATAAAATCCAAAACAATATTTATTAATATTTTAAAATATTTATAAACTTTTTATATTTATAATCTTATTTTTTATTTTTTATTGAATACTATGTATATCTCTAAAATAAAATTAAAAATTTTTATAAAATTTTTTCATTTTTATCATCTTATTTTACCTTTTATGTTTTATTCATCATTTTTTATTCAAGATTATGTATATTTCCAAAAATAATTTTTTTTTTCATAAATATCATATTTATCATCTCATTTTTTTATCCAAGATTATTTATATCTCTATAATAAAATTAAAAATATAATAAATTATCAATATAAATATGGTTAATAGAGTAATTAGCTTAGTTTCATTAATGACAAATTAGTAATTAGCCATTTTGAGAGTGAATATAAAGGCAAAAACACTTTCCAATTAATATAAAGATGATATACTATAGTTATGATTTTACGATTATACTTAGAATCTTATGATTAGTAAATAATCAATATCTTTTAATTTTGCAAACTTATAATTTTTAACTTATGACACAATCACAAAGCCAATTCGATCCTAATATAGACATCATTAAGCGTACCAACACACATGACAAGAATTGAGACTAACCGCCTCGCTTTTGCCTTGGCTGACGATGACGATGAACTGCAAACGACATGATTCGACTGCGATCGAGATCGCAGAATAAGCACACTGCTATCCATGATCTAAAGTTGTAGATCGGTTCTACTTCAACCGAGAGACTTATCTATGTGTCTTAGAAATCCTTGAAAAGATTCTATTAAGCCGTTCTATTAAGCAGAATCCGTTTGCCCAATCGAAACAAAGAACTAGCTAGTTAAATCACATATTCGTCATGGACATTAATTTTTATAAAACAGAACATAACGTCGAAACGGTAAGCCGGATGGGAGAGATTCTTACGTTTTTGGAAAGAGGAGACCGAGATCTTTCCAACGACATATTGTGTGTTCTGAGGATCCTTACGATTCTCTAGGAAAACAAAATTAAATCTGACGGCCGGAGTTGATCCCAGCTTAGATCTGCACATGAAAGGGTGATAGATCAAAGAAACGAGACTAGAGATCCTATCTAACATCACACTGGATCAAATCGTGAAAGGAAAGAAGAAAAAGAGAAGATTCGATTGAGATTAAGGACTCACATAACCCATAAGAAGAATCGAAGAGAAAACGGAAGAGGATGGCGAGATCAAGGGAGGCGACGAAAGTGGTTCGCTGGACTCCAGCGTTGGCTGGCTCCGGTTGATGACGGTTGGGCTGGCGAGAATGAGGCAAGGGAGACCTAGGTTCAATGAGATGGGTTGGGCTTAAATGGGCTTTCAGAAAGGAATTTTTAAGAAATCCGAAAATGAAAAAATTCGGTCATGAATATTTTCCCCCACTTGACGGGAATTCTTTCAAATTCCAAGAGGATAGATCCTCGAAACTCAATCCCAAAACCCAACAGAACACGAGAGACACTTAGAAGGAATGAGCGGACTCATGCAAAGTTACTCACTTCTTCTTGTAATCCACGGAATAAAATAGGAATGAGTAAAGAGTTGGATTTCCAAACGTACACCCCAAATCCTTTTGACTTCTGATGATCGTTTGACCAACACTCAAACAAGAATATGATCAAATGACAATCCGTAGTCAAGCCTAAAGATGTTGAAGAATGGCTCCAAATATCAGAGCCCCAACTTCCTCATTCTGAGTCTCTAGTCCAAGGAGGAAAATCAAAATGAGATAAGGCTCACCATGCGGAAAGCACATAGCAATAAATGATACAAGCAGGAAGAGAGAATGAGCATGAAACTAGAAACGACTTCAAAGGACTTGATAAAGTATGAGAAGAACTAAGGAAGGCGCGAAATTTCTTGATTTACCCACTTCTTTCGAAATCCGAAAAATGGAAAACTGAATAGAAGGATGAACTAACATACTTCTGAGAATGAAGAAAGAAAGAATGAAAGCTCATTTACGGAATCTCCAGAACAAGAAAAGACTGAAGAAGCCAAAGAGGAAGGAAAAAAATCAAACTTGACAGAACGGAGACATCTCCATAGAGATTGCAGAAGTTTCACATGGAAATTACAACAACTATTTCTTACTAGAAGGATCTTGCAGAATCCATGAAACAAGAAAGGAATGAAGATTAGAGAGGGAGGACTCCAAAATTGAATTTGCTCCAAAAGAAACTGCAGAAAGGAAGCTAGGAGATGCACAACCTCTTTGAAAAACAATGAAAGAATACAACTTCATCAATCCAATGCAAAGGCTTGAGGCACATAAGCTTGACTAGAAGAAACTGCGGAACAAGAAACGGCTGAGAGATCGGAACGAAACATAAATAACTGGTTCTATTCCAGTAAGGAAACATAGAACTCATCTAGTCATGCGGAAATCTCGAGATCACCTCCGGTTGGGGTCTTGACACAATCCTGGAACTTTCATGCGGCACAATTTTTCCCATATACTTCAGATTCACTGACGGGTCTTTCTCGACCTCTGTACAAGAATCCTTACCTCGGGCTTTGTCACACCGATGATCCTTTATAACTCTGAAATACATAACAAAGAAGAATACCATGGAAAGGTTCAGAGGTTCGTCGACATCCACCAAGGCGGTCCGGATATATCCCATGCGTCCACCCTTGTACACTTTTAATTTCTCGGTTGCGAGTCAAGGTAGAGGGGTTGCGGTGGTCTTCTTCGGTCCACTGTACTTTCACGAAGCACTTAGAACATAGTTTTGGAAAGGAAGGGACGCAATACTATAAATATCTCCGGAAGAAGAATTCAGGAGGAAGAAGAGAAAAACACTTAAAGGGGTCACATAAAGTACTTAGGGAGAATTCAAAATTTTTCCATTAGACAAGTCATTTGGAAACTATAAATGTATAAGGTAATGATATAGAGCAGGACTGCAAAAGTCAAAGGAAGAAGTGCATGAAGAACAAAAGTCCAACTTGCAGAATCTCCAGATTAAGGGAAGAACGAGGTGCAGAAAATAGGAAGGAACACGAGACTGAGAACGACTAATGAACGAGAACGACAAAGAGGAAGCTAGGAACTTCTACTCCGAAATGCCATAGAAACTCTTCTTTGACTTGACTTAGGAACTACACTCGAAATGCTTCTTGAACTCTCCGGTGAACGTCTCCACATACATGTCGCCTTACCACGCCTGGTTGAACATACACTTCGAAAAAACGCCAATCCCAACACACACCTCAATGGCATCTACCACCACGTAAGGCATACACTTCAACATACATCCCGAAATACACCTCAATGGCATGCACCTCAAGATACATCTTAAAATACACTTAACGGCATACAACTTGACATACAACGATATAAGCCTTAATGGCAACTGCTAACACTAAGGTCTATAGGCACCGATCTCAACCTGTAAGTAAGATCTAACTACACTAGAACCATATAGAAGAAGTCACATACTACTCTAATTGGTGGTTTGAAATCATTTCACAAAGTTTTATCTGGATCCTTTAAACTTTCGAAAATGCTTTTCGAAAAAGGAAATAATTTTTTAGAAAACGGCATAAGCTGATCCCACAGGGCAGTACCAATGGACCTTAACCCAGACTCTGATACCAATTGTAATGACCTGTTCCCAGCGAACTGGAAACAATGATTTTAGAAAAAGCATCTACCCCCAAAGGCTAGCCGACATGTCCTCCCATGGTCCCATGAGTCCTGTGCACGCTTCCTACTTTTGAAATCCACCAAACCAATCAGTAATATACTTCTTTTACTAGTCCTAAAAGGGAAGGAAGGGAAAAGGAAGAGGGGTGACCAATAGGGATTAGTCCGTAGAACAATTTGGACCAACCCAAACCATACGATCATTAAACGACTTAACGCCGAGACGAGAATTAAACGAATGCAAGCAAATATTATAGTTATACATAATAAATAAATTCTGCTCAATTATATGATAAACGACCGGTTCAGAATTCCTTCGGTCGACACCTAGTCACCGGCCCAATACGGCCCATCGTGTTGATATGCGTACACACCACACGGCCTCGACACTCATTGGCTCACGTTCTTGTCAAACAATATGTACGGTCGGTCTGTGATAGGGTCGATCCCACATACCACTTCCTCACACGTCCACCTGTTTACATTCTATCTAAGCCACACAGGCCATTGACACACTAAAACCAAACCTCATTCAACTTTTGATAACTCAATTCCATACTTCTAGGCGAATCATAAACACCACACATTATCAAAATATCATCGAATCTAACAACCTAACTTAAAACAAGCGATTCCAAGGAGCTGTTCCAATTTGTTCCAGATCGTAATTCATTTTTAGATTTCTTAGTAGATTGTATATATGATATACTATATTTATGATTATACGATTATACTCAGAGTCTTATGATTAGTAAATAGGTATCTTTTAATTCCGTAAACTCCTAATCTTCAAGTTACGGCACAATCACAAATCCAATTCGAACCTAATATAGACATCACGAAGCGTAACAACACGCACGACAAGAACTGAGACCAAACGCCTAACTGTGGCCTTGGATGACGATGATGATGAACCGCAATTACATGAATTGGACTGTGATCCAGATCGCAGAAGAAGCACACGACTATCCATGATCTAAAGCTCTAGATTGGTTCTACTTCAACCGAGAGCTTGATCTATGTGTCCAAGAAATCCATGAAAATATTCTTGATGAGGACATTGATATATCATGGTTTTCACCAGTTTTAGACCATGATATAAGTATGTTTTAGAGTCTTTTGGTGTTTCTTTAGAGACATTTACAGGTGTTATTAAGTATATGCACGTTTGGAGCGGATTTGGTGATTTTGGCGCTTTCTGGAGCATTTTGGAGATTTAACATGAGAGATAGAGTTCACTGTCCAAAACAGAGGATTGCATCGATCGACACACTTGTGGCAATGATCGATGCACACGCGAGTCAGACTTATTCCCGACGGTTTAATGAAGAGTTTGTACTTTGCAACAAAGCCCAGAAGTTTCTCATAATTACAAAGAAGCCTCAGCCGTGATTATATCATTATATTAGGGGTTTTAAGCCATTGTTTAGACTACGCTTTATTTTACATTCAGAGAGATTTAGAGAGTTTGAGGGGCTGATCAGATATTCGACAGAGAGAAGATTTCGAACCCCTGTTCTTATTCCTTTGATTATTCTATGATATCTATTTTGACTATGTTTTCTGTTATGATTGTTATGTCCGAGTAGATCTCTTGTTAGGTTAGGGATTCTCATTAGGGATTTGAAGGAATGTTAGATTAACTAATTGATTAAGATTTATCATCTATTTCTTCATCTAAATCGTTCTTAACGCTTAATCTGAACTGGCCACTTAGATTATTGATATTAGGTTGATTTACACAACGACATTTGGTTAATTAACTAGAAAGGATTTATGTGAGCAACTTATCTATTCGCAAAGAAATTTGGTTTATATAAGTTGTGAACAAACGAACTTGGAATTAATGCATGTCTAGAACTCTAGGATTCGCAACGAAAGTTGGTATACTAGGTTGTTAGATATAGACAATTATCGCAGCGAAAGTTGGTTAGTTATACTTTTGTGATTCTAGTTCAAGAACGCTATAGTTTGAATCTTGACTGTTGTTAATCTGATTTCCTGATATCCTGAGAAATTCCCGAAACTTGACGCCTTCGTTAATTGCTTAATCACCTTCACTTCATTTGTTTACTTGCTATCTTGCTTACTGTTTTACAACCTGATTCGCTTAGCTTAATTCGAATTACTCATAATCTATCGTGTGACTGAGAGTCTCTGTGGGATTCGATACCTTTTATACTATAATTGAACTGACTGTGCACTTGAAGTAGAATAGGATAATTCTTGACTTATCAAGTTTTTTGCGCCGTTGCCGGGGACTCTTTTGAGTCTTCGATAGATTTGAACTTAGGGTTTAGACTAGGTTTTTCGTTTTTGTTTTGGTTACTAATTTTTCTATTTTCTTGCGTTTCAGGTACGCCTAGATTCGCATTGCATCGATCGACGCTTTTCCTACATCGACCGACACAAAGCGACACCCGAGATACCGAGCACTTGAACGTTTAGCAGGTTTCTCTCTATGGAACCTATAATTCTGATTTGCGGAGAGGATGGCATTTTACGAGACCAAGAGGGTCATATATGAAGGATTATGTGTGTTCATTGGTGTAATTATCAGATTACAACCTAACATAATCAACTAGGATCTAGGTGATTTGCAGATGAATCATAAACAGATCAGGATGATTACCTTATGATTGCAGCGGATTGATCAAGGGAATATCGAGATCTGCAAGAGCTGATGATTACCGGCTCCTCCTAGGTATCCACACGCTTACAAGCTACTGGATCAGGCTGCTAGACCAAGCTGGAACCACAGAGAGAGAGGACGGCTAGACCTAATAAAATCGCAGACTTATGGTCTCACTGGCGCCTATCCTCTTCCTTATATGGGCCCAAGTAATTAAAATAATGGCCTATTAGGCTTTTGGGCCCAAGACCCAAATCAGACAAAAGACTGTCTTTTGTCTGGCCCAATTCTCTGTACAAATACAGTAAATGCCTTGCACCTTACCGTATTATAATTCCAATTAACTTTCCCGTTAGCTATGGTGTGTGACCCTTTGGGATCATACAATACTGGTAATAAGTCCTAAACTTATAGATCAAGAGCGGGCTCTAGCAAGTCATCATGATCACCCAGTATTTATGACTTATGTCTGATGTCGACACTTATCATACTTTCTAGAGATAGTACAGTAGATTTCAGGATATTCCCAACAATCTCCCACTTGTACTGGAATCCTACATTCCCTAATCCTTTTGTCTCAATATCTCGATCTGGCATAAGGCAAGATGCGTGTCATCCTTATATAGCCAGACCATGTTCATCGGACCAGATTTGATACTGACAATGCAAACGACTTGGGCAAGTCCGTTTGGGAGTGGCCACTCTCTTACCAGCTATCAAGTCTCCGATTGGCCTAGAGATATTTGTTGGGAATGTCCTGAAATCTACTGTACTATCTCTAGAAAGTATGATAAATGTCGAGATCAGACATAAGTCATAAATACTGGGTAATCATGATGGCTTGCTAGAGTCCGCTCTTGATCTATAAGTTTAGGACTTATTACCAGTATTGTATGATCCCAAAGGGTCACACACCATAGCTAACGGGAAAGTTAAGATGGAATTAATACGGTAAGATGCTAAGGCATTTACTGTATTTGTACAGAGAGTTGGGCAGACAACAAATGGACTTTTGTCTGATTTGTGTCTTGGGCCCAAAAGACTAATGAGCCATTAGTTTAATTAATTAATTAAACTTGGGCCCATTAGTGAAATAAGATTGCAACAAGGGTTGAGAAACCCTAGCATTCCTTTTGTTGGCGATTTTTGGAGCTTGTGGCCGTGGCTCTCTCTCCTCCCAATCGTCTCTCTCTCTGTCTTGATTCCATCCGGTCTAGCAGCCATCCCCTGCTTGTAAGAGTGTGGATACCAAGGAGGAACAGGTATTCATCTGTTCTAATTTGATCTTGTCATTACCACCAATCATTCCGCTGCAAAGGTAAAGATCAGGTTTGTTTTATGATTCGATTACAAGAACCTAGATCTGTTTAAGATTATGTGCTAGGTTGCAATCTGAGAATTGAACCATGGAAAAACGCATAATCCATCAGTGGTATCAGAGCTTAGGTCATTAGATTCTTGTAATTTGGATCATATGAATGTTTAAAGGTTTTTGAATCAATTGAATGAATTAAAATTGATTAAAATCTTAAAACCCTAATTGGCTACATGTTTTTTGGTCTCGGATCAAAAGTATGGGATGTGGCCGATGATCGCATGTATCTTAATGTGATCGGATCATTAAGATGATGGGTTGCCATCGGTTTCTTGCATCGCAAGAATCAATACCCTAATCGGCTTTCTTGTCTTGGTCTCGGATCGATAGCGTTAGTGCTGATGATCGATCGGCCTTGGCTTGGATGGATCGCTTGATGGCCGTATGTATCGATCGGTTAATGATCGATCATGTCATTGTGCCAAGCGATCGATCGCACGATATGCCGTGTGATGCGTGATCGTGAGTGATCGATCATGATCGAGCGTGAGTCGATCATCGATCGTGCGTTGGCCAAGCATGAGCGACCGATGACCGTGTGATCGTTTGGGCCGAGATCGATATATTGATCGTGAGGCCGTGGGACGGATCATGCGTGATGGGCCGAGTTGGATCATGGATCCGATCGTTTGGCCCGTTAAATTTTACGTCCCGCGAATAGTCAATCGGTTAAACCGAGCTTCGCGGTTCGTTGCCCAAACCGCACCGATAAATCCGGTCCATTTAATTGGCGGTTAATCGAGTGTTTAAAGCCTTAAACCGCAAGTTAGGTCAAAATTGGCTAAAACACTAGGTGTTTCTTCCCGGTTTTGGACTTAACTGAACCGATCCAATTTAATTGGTGGTTCAAGCGGTTAACCCAAATCGCGGTTTGCTGGAAATTATTTAATACAATTGGTATTATTTAATTTCTGGTTAAACCGGATTGAAATTCATAAAATTGAATTTTAACCTAAACCGAAGGCTGGTCTAAGTTTGATTTGGTTGGACCAAATAATTTAGAGCTGGTCTGGTTTAGTAAATAACCGATGGTTTTGATAGTTAATTTGGTCTTGGACCAGAATTAATAAACCGACTCGGTTATGTCAAATTATTGGGCCAATTGGAATTCTATGGTCTTGGGCCAAGAATTAGGCCTATAATTTGTGACCCAACCCAAAATATTAATAAAATATTAAATTAGAAATTTCTACTTTTAGAATGTTTCTAAATTTAGAAAGTTTCTAAAACAAGTAAGTTTCCCAAAATAGTAATCTTCTATTTTTGGAAATAAAACTTAAAATCTTCAAAACCAATATCAAGCTTGGATGTCTTTCCAATCTTGTCAGCTACTTAACGCTTATTCGATTACAGATATGGCTTACAGTGTGAGGTGTCTGTTTTCGCGTAAGTAAAGTAGTATATAGTCACTAATTTCATTGGGAGTCCCAGACTTTAGTGATTATTTGGCTGTAAGAGATTGGTTTCCTTGACTGGGCCATCGGGAGTCCCGGGCCTTGAGACATCTGGTGTATTGGGTCTTCGGCCCAATCCACAACCGAGAGTTATATGGATATAACTAGCTGTGTGCATGCTTACCAAGTAAAGCTAATCCCGGGTGACGGCCAGTGGCCCAGTTTGGTTTTAGTTGAACATGGGTCTCGGAATCATTGCATTCTTATGAGGTTAAACAAAGAAATTTTGAATGCAATGTGAGTTTTCTTATAAGTTATTAAGATTACTCTTTTATGAACCAAATAACTAAAACTCTATTTATCTCTATATTTCAGTTATGAATAGCACAAACAATCAAAACACTTTCTCGATCCGGTCTGTCCTTGAGATGGACAAACTGAACGGATCAAATTTCTTGACTTGGTCGCGGAACCTGAGGCTAGTCCTCAGGCAGGAGAGAAAGGACTATGTCCTTGAGAGAGCTCTCCCCGTGAGGATCGGGTCCAATGCCTCTCATGCAGTATATGATGCTTGGAATAAGCATTATAATGATGCGGTAAATGTGCGTGGTCTGATATTGGCTACCATGGACTCAGATTTGCTGAAGCAATATGAGAACATGGAGTCGCCAATAGAGATGATCAGCAGCCTGAAATTGAAATTTCAGGAGCAGGTAAGAGTGGAGAGATACCAGTTGGTTAAATCTCTCACTAGCTGCAAGCTACCAAATGATCATCCAGTAAGTCCTCATGTCAGTAAAATGATGGGTTACATTGATAACCTGAGGAAACTGGATTATCCAGTTAGCCAAGAATTGGCAACTGAGATCATTCTGCAGTCACTGCCGTCAAGCTATGATAAGTTCAGTAGGAACTATATCAAGAAAGGCTTAACGAAGACGCTGACTGAACTGCATGATATGCTCAAGACAGTTGAGCCAAACGTGAAGAGTACCCTGTATAATCTCATAATGGAGAAGGGTAGGTTTACTAAACCTAGTGCTGACAAGGGTGAAGACAAAGTTGTCCAGATTTTGAATCATGGCAAGCGTGTGTCTTCTGAGCCCGAGTCAGATACATCTTACGCTGGTAAGTGCTGCTACTGTAAAGAGACTGGGCATTGGAAGAGGGATTGCATTAAATTCATGGAAGATTATGAGGAGTTAAAGTTGATGTATGAGACTACTTCCTCAGGTATTCATGTTATTACTTCAAGTTCTACCTTATAGGTATTGGATACTGGTTGTGGCACTGATATTTGTTATAATATGCAGAGCCTAAGCAACAGTAGAACGTTGAAGGAAGGGCAAGTGGAACTGCATGTCTGGAAGGAGCTATGGATGCTGCCTCAGCCGTAGGGTTTTCACTTGTAGATGCCTTTGAGGCTTGGTTTTATTAAGTAATTGCTACAATGTACCTGCTTTAAGCAGAGTTGTCTTTCATCTTCTTGTAAGAATTTGAATGTTTTTCATTTTGATAAAAGACAAGTTTTGTTCTTTTGATCTCAATGAAATATTGATTGTAGCACCCTATTCAAGGAATGGGTTTTATATCTTAAACCAAAGAGTGCCTAAATGTAACATAAATACCGAATTGGTTTAAATCTGATGAATTAAACCTGATTTTTCTTGGCGTAAATGTTTTGGTCACATAGAGTGATTCGGATTCAGAAATCCCATAGTTATGGACTTTTTGGCTCATTTGATCGGATATCTTATGAGACTTGAATTATGCTTACTGGACCAAAAGACAAAGGGCCCATCTTAGCCGAGCTAGAGAAAGGCCCAAAGGCTTATTGGACCTTGAACATACTCATGTATGTGGCCCGATGAGCAGTAATGCCAGAGAAAAATTTCCTGTACTTCATTATATTTACTGATTACTTCAGTGAGTATGACTGTGTTCATTTGATGAGACACGAGTCGGAATTCTTTGAAATGTTCGAAAGAGTTCCAGAATGAGGTATAGAATCTGAGTGACAGAAGTATTGAGACTCTGGATTAGATCACGAGTGAGAATACTTAAGTCATTGATGGTGTGATCATCTGAATGAATGTGAAGTCGTTTCACAGCTCATTTCTCCTGAAAACCTAGAGGTGTTTCTGTGAGAATGAATCAGATCTTATTAGAAATGATTAAAGATGAGTCACACGAATCTTCCATGATATTCTTTAAGAATAACGCTCTAGAAATATCTAAGTTTACGCTGAAATAGTTCTACCAATATCAGTTGAAAGACACCACTTAAATGTGGACTGGAAATGATCCAAATTCGTCTTTACTGAGTATTTGTAGTTGAGCTACTTCGCTGGTTGTCCTAGGGAAACCAAGGCTTGTTACTTTTACGTCCATTCCGAAAACGAAGTTAGGTTGTTCGGAATTCTGTTTTCTAAGAGGGAAGTTGCTTTCTAAGAAGAACAGTGGGAGTAAAAGTATAACTCGAAGAAATTCGAGAAATACAGGAGGCTGCTCAACCTGTTGAGGGAGAGCAGCGGATGGATTTACAGATTTCTGTAGAATCTACACCTGTAGAGCCTGAACTTCGCAGATCTGAATGAATCCGTCAATAATCAGAGAGTGATTTCTCGTGATTAGTTGCCATGATCTGATGATCATTGAAAGTGACGAACCTGCGAAATTCACAGAAGCGAAAGTGAGCCCGGACTCCGAAAAATTACACTGTGTGTAAGTTAGCTTCATCGATCCATTCATGGATGGAAGCAAACATATCGGAGTTGGAACCTTTGTTCTGTTGAAGTAGTCAAGGTTTTGACTTGAACAGGAACGAGATGGAACTGTGCGTTTACTAATAGATAAGTGGGAGCGATGTTGCATTTCTCATAGTGTATGTCGATGACATACTGATTCTCGGAAATAACGTTCCAATGCTGCAGTCGGTAAAGGACTGGCTTGGGAGTTGTTTTTATGATTGACATGGGTAAAGCCACGTATGTTCTTGGATTTTGGATCTAAAGATAAAGATCCAAAAGAGCTGATAGGGCAAAGTCAGGATTCTTATATTGACAAAGTCCTACACGTTTTCAGCATTCCAAGAAGGGTTTTATGCCAATGTCACATGGCATTACGTTAAGCAAGAAACAGTGTCCTACGATAACTGCTGAGCTTGAATGCATGGATGAGATTCCATATGCGTCGGCAATTGGATCTATCATGTATGCCATGAAACGTACTTGTTTGATGTTGTTTTAATGTTAAGCAAGACAAGTAAAGACCAGTCAAATCCAGCAAAGAATCACTGGATTGCCGTAAAGAATATCCTAAAGTATTTGAGGAATACTAAGGATAAATTCTTGATTTACGGAGAAAGTGAGGTGCTACAAGTCGATAGAGTCTGAAAGGCAAGTTTCCAATAGACAAAGATAATTCCCGGTCACAGTCCGGCTATATCTTGTGTCTGACTGGCGGTGCAAGGCACTGTTGCTGACTCCATGACTTAAGCTGAAAATTTCGCAGCTTGAGAAGCGGCGAAAGAGGTTGTTTGGAAAGAAGAGTTCATCACTGAACTTGATGTGATTCCCAGCATAGATGAGACTAGCTGCACATCAGAGGTCCAAACACCTTGAGGGTAGGTATAACCTATTCCGTGAGATAAATGACAGAGGTGTTAAGTAGATAAGCAAGTTTCATCGAATGAGAACGTTGCTAATCTATTAACGAAGCCACTCCTTATGCCTAAGCACGAGTCGCGGACTGTAGCTGTAGGATGAGTGAAATTAAGATGTAGTCTTAATTTCAGTGGGAGTTTGTAAAGGGCTTTACTTAGTTGTTTTGAAAGGTTCATGTAAACATAATATTTTATGTTTATGAAATCTATGATTTCTGGATTATTTTAACTGTGATATAAATAATCGTTCCAAAATGATTCATGTCATTATATATGGGCCATCGAAGTACATGAGTAAGACTTGATCCTGAAACCCCATATTTAACGAAATGACATAAATCATAGTGTCCATAGTCGAAGGTTGTTGAAATTGGAACACCAACAACCACTTGAGACTAGATTGTGTTGAGACTTATGACCAAGTTTCGAGGGGTTATAGATGCGCGGCATCAAAGTCGACACATAGGTATATGTAGGGGAGCATATGACCGGACATGGCCCGCTGATGAGAACTCTACAAGATATTAATATCTGTGTCATAAGAGGTTCTCATATACGACTATAAAGTATAGTCCTTAGACCTGAGTTCGCATGCATGTGGCTGCACATGGATTGATGCACTTTGATCATTGTCTAACTCTGTTTCGTAACTGGGAGCTATAAGGACCTTGGTTGGGTGTATTATGAAGCGTGCAGTTCATAGTGATGGAACAAGATGGGATTTGTCCCTGCCGTTTAACGGAGGTAATATCTCTAGGCCAATCGGAGACTTGATAGCTGGTAAGAGAGTGGCCACTCCCAAACGGACTTGCCCAAGTCGTTTGCATTGTCAGTATCAAATCTGGTCCGATGAACATGGTCTGGCTATATAAGGATGACACGCATCTTGCCTTATGCCAGATCGAGATATTGAGACAAAAGGACTAGGGAATGTAGGATTCCAGTACAAGTGGGAGATTGTTGGGAATGTCCTGAAATCTACTGTACTATCTCTAAAAAGTATGATAAATGTCGAGATCAGACATAAGTCATAAATACTGGGTGATCATGATGGCTTGCTAGAGTCCGCTCTTGATCTATAAGTTTAGGACTTATTACCAGTATTGTATGATCTCTAGAAAGTATGATAAATGTCGAGATCAGACATAAGTCATAAATACTGGGTGATCATGATGGCTTGCTAGAGTCCACTCTTGATCTATAAGTTTAGGACTTATTACCAGTATTGTATGATCCCAAAGGGTCACACACCATAGCTAAAGGGAAAGTTAAGATGGAATTAATACGGTAAGATGCTAAGGCATTTACTGTATTTGTACAGAGAGTTGGGCAGACAACAAATGGGCTTTTGTCTGATTTGTGTCTTGGGCCCAAAAGACTAATGAGCCATTAGTTTAATTAATTAATTAAACTTGGGCCCATTAGTGAAATAAGATTGCAACAAGGGTTGAGAAACCCTAGCATTCCTTTTGTTGGCGATTTTTGGAGCTTGTGGCCGCGGCTCTCTCTCCTCCCAATCGTCTCTCTCTCTGTCTTGATTCCATCCGGTCTAGCAGCCATCCCCTGCTTGTAAGAGTGTGGATACCAAGGAGGAACAGGTATTCATCTGTTCTAATCTGATCTTGTCATTACCACCAATCATTCCGCTGCAAAGGTAAAGATCAGGTTTGTTTTATGATTCAATTACAAGAACCTAGATCTGTTTAAGATTATGTGCTAGGTTGCAATCTGAGAATTGAACCATGGAAAAACGCATAATCCATCAATATTACCTCCGTTAAACGGCAGGGACAAATCCCATCTTGTTCCATCACTATGAACTACACACTTTATAATACACCCAACCAAGGTCCTTATAGCTCCCAGTTACGAAACAGCGTTAGACAATGATCAAAGCGCATCACTCCATGTGCAGCCACATGCATGCGAACTCAGGTCTAAGGACTATACTCTATAGTCGTATATGAGAACCTCTTATGACACAGATATTAATATCTTGTAGAGTTCTCATCAGCGGGCCATGTCCGGTCATATGCTCCCCTACATATACCTATGTGTCGACTTTGATGCCGCGCATCTATGACCCCTCGAAACTTGGTCATAAGTCTCAACACAATCTAGTCTCAAGTGGTTGTTGGTGTTCCAATTTCAACAACCTTCGACTATGGACACTATGATTTATGTCATTTCGTTAAATATGGGGTTTCAGGATCAAGTCTACTCATGTACTTCGATGGCCCATATATAATGACATGAATCATTTTGGAACGATTATTTATATCACAGTTAAAATAATCCAGAAATCATAAATTTCATAAACATAAAATATTATGTTTACATGAACCTTTCAAAACAACTAAATAAAGCCCTTTACAAACTCCCACTGAAATTAAAACTACATCTTAATTTCACTTATCCTACAGCTACAGTCGCGACTCGTGCTTAGGCCTAAGGAGTGGCTTCGTTAATAGATTAGCAACGTTCTCATTCGTTGAAACTTGCTGATCTACTTAACACCTCTGTCATTTATCTTACGGACTAGGTTATACCTACCCTCAAGGTGTTTGGACCTCTGATGTGCAGCTAGCCTCATCTATGCTGGGAATCACATCAAGTTCAGTGATGAACTCTTCTTTCCAAACAACCTCTTTCGCTGCTTCCCAAGCTGCGAAATGCTCAGCTTAAGTCATGGAGTCAGCAACAGTGCCTTGCACCGCCAGACAGACACAAGATATAACCGGACTGTGACCAGAAATCATCTTTGTCTGTTGGTAACTTGCCTTTCAGACTCTACCGACTTGTAGCACCTCACTTTCTCCGTAAATCAAGAACTTATCCTAAGTATTTTCCAAATACTTAAGGATATTCATTACGTCTATCCAGTGATTCTTTACTGGATTTGATTGGTCTTTACTTGTCTTGCTTAACATTAAAGCAACATCAAAACAAGTACGTGTCATGGCATACATGATAGATCCAATTTCCGACGCATATGGAATCTCATCCATGCATTCAAGCTCAGCAGTTATCGTAGGACACTGTTTCTTGCTTAACGTAATGCCATGTGACATTGGCATAAAACCCTTCTTGGAATGCTGAAAACGTGTAGGACTTTGTCAGTATAAGAATCCTGACTTTGTCCTATCAGCTCTTTTGGATCTCTATCTTTAGATCCAAAATCCAAGAACATACGTGGCTTTACCCATGTCAATCATAAAACCAACTCCCAAGCCAATCCTTTACCGACTGCAGCATTGGAACGTTATTTCCGAGAATCAGTATGTCATCGACATACACTATGAGAAATGCAACATCGCTCCCACTTATCTATTAGTAAACGCACAGTTCCATCTCGTTCCTGTTCAAGTCAAAACCTTGACTACTTCAACAGAACGAAGATTCCAACTCCGATATGTTTGCTTCTATCCATGAATGGATCGATGAAGCTAACTTACATACAGTATAATTTTTCGGAGTCCGGGTTCACTTTCACTTCTGTGAATTTCGCAGGTTCGTCACTTTCAATGATCATCAGATCATGGCAACTAATCACGAGAAATCACTCTCGGATTAGTGACGGATTCATTCAGATCTGCGAACTTCAGGCTCTACAGGTGTAGATTCTACAGAAATCTGTAAATCCATCAGCTGCTCTCCCTCAACAGGTTGAGCAGCCTCCTGTATTTCTCGAATTTCTTCGAGTTATACTTTTACTCCCACTGTTCTTCTTGGAAAGCAACTTTCCTTTTAGAAAACAGAATTCCGAACAACCTAACTTCGTTTTCGGAATGGACGTAAAAAGTAACAAGCCTTGGTTTCCCTAGGACAACCAGCGAAGTAGCTCAAGTACAAATACTCAGTAAAGACGAATTTGGATCATTTCCAGTCCACATTTATGTGGTGTCTTTCAACTGATATTGGTGGAACTATTTCAGCGTAAACTTAGATATTTATAGAGCGTTATTCTTAAAGAATATCATGGAAGATTCGTGTGACTCATCTTTAATCATTTCTAATAAGATCTGATTCTTTCTCACAGAAACACCTCAAGGTTTTCAGGAGAAATGAGCTGTGAAACGACTTCACACTCATTCAGATGATCACACCATCAATGACTTAAGTATTCTCACTCGTGATCTAATCCAGAGTCTCAATACTTCTGTCACTCAGATTCTATACCTCATTCTGGAACTCTTTCGACCATTTCAAAGAATTCCGACTCGTGTCTCATCAAATGAACACAGTCATACTCACTGAAGTAATCAGTAAATATAATGAAGTACAGGAAATTTTCTCTGGCATTACTGCTCATCGGGCCACATACATGAGTATGTTCAAGGTCCAATAAGCCTTTGGGCCTTTCTCTAGCTCGGCTAAGATGGGCCCTTTGTCTTTTGGTCCAGTAAGCAGAATTCAAGTCTCATAAGATATCCGATCAAATGAGCCCAAAAGTCCATAACTATGGGATTTCTGAATCCGACTCACTCTATGTGACCAAAACATTTACGCCAAGAAAAATCAGGTTTAATTCATCAGATTTAAACCAATTCGGTATTTATGTTACATTTAGGCACTCTTTGGTTTAAGATATAAAACCCATTCCTTGAATAGGGTGCTACAATTAATATTTCATTGAGATCAAAAGAACAAAACTTGTCTTTTATCAAAATGAAAACATTCAAATTCTTACAAGAAAATGAAAGACAACTCTGCTTAAAGCAGGTACATTGTAGCAATTACTTAATACAAAACCAAGCCTCAAAGGCATCTACGAGTGAAAACCCTACGGCTGAGGCAGCATCCATAGCTCCTTCCAGACATGCAGTTCCACTTGCCCTTCCTTCAACGTTCTACTGTTGCTTAGGCTCTGCATATTATAACAAATATCAGTGCCACAACCAGTATCCAATACCTATAAGGTAGAACTTGAAGTAATAACATGAATACCTGAGGAAGTAGTCTCATACATCAACTTCAACTCCTCATAATCTTCCATGAATTTAATGCAATCTCTCTTCCAATGCCCAGTCTCTTTACAGTAGCAGCACTTACAAACGTAAGATGTATCTGA
Organism: Orychophragmus violaceus; assembly: GCA_030180135.1. Classification (NCBI taxonomy): domain Eukaryota; kingdom Viridiplantae; phylum Streptophyta; class Magnoliopsida; order Brassicales; family Brassicaceae; genus Orychophragmus; species Orychophragmus violaceus. Next base: position 46,224,938 of record CM058231.1, on the reverse strand, counting down.
CTCGGGCTCAGAAGACACACGCTTTCCATGATTCAAAATCTGGACAACTTTGTCTTCACCCTTGTCAGCATTAGGTTTAGTAAACCTACCCTTCTCCATTATGAGATTATACAGGGTACTCTTCACGTTTGGCTCAACTGTCTTGAGCATATCATGCAGTTCAGTCAGCGTCTTCGTTAAGCCTTTCTTGATATAGTTCCTTTTGAACTTATCATAGCTTGACGGCAGTGACTGCAGAATGATCTCAGTTGCCAATTCTTGGCTAACTGGATAATCCAGTTTCCTCAGGTTATCAATGTAACCCATCATTTTACTGACATGAGGACTCACTGGATGATCTTTTGGTAGCTTGCAGCTAGTGAGAGACTTAACCAACTGGTATCTCTCCACTCTTACCTGCTCCTGAAATTTCAATTTCAGGCTGCTGATCATCTCTATTGGCGACTCCATGTTCTCATATTGCTTCAGCAAATCTGAGTCCATGGTAGCCAATATCAGACCACGCACATCTACCGCATCATTATAATGCTTATTCCAAGCATCATATACTGCATGAGAGGCATTGGACCCGATCCTCTCGGGGAGAGCTCTTTCAAGGACATAGTCCAACTTAGACCAAATCAAACTTATACCAGCCTTCGGTTTAGGTTAAAATTCAATTTTTGAATTTAAATCCGGTTTAACCAGAAATTAAATAATACCAATTGTATTAAATAATTTCCAGCAAACCGCGATTTGGGTTAACCGCTTGAACCATACATTAATTAAATAATTAATCAATTCATACAAAGCAATCACTTTACGATCATGTGATCACTTATGAACAAAACGATTTTGACCTATTCAAATTCGCTTGAACCATGACTTTTTCCAAATCACTTATAGATAAAAACGATTCTTAATTAGGAAATTAAACAAATCGATTCTCATGATTGTAATACAAAGTCAACTTGCGATTTCTTAATTACAAAACGAAATCAACAATACGGTTCTTATTATTAAGCAAAGTCATCTTATGATTCAAAAGGTCAACATGCGATTGACATTCACATAAGACAAAAAAACGATTTTGACATTCAAATTACGATCGATTATGACATTCAAATAAGACAAAAAACGCTTTTGATCATTGACAAACTTTATCAAATCGTTTCTTAATTATAAGACAAAGTCAACTTTCGATTCATACCAAGCAATGTCATCATGCGATTTCATATTAGGGTTTTACAAGTTCTAATCAAATTTCTTAAGCCAAATTCGATTCTTAACATTAAAACAACCTAAATATGATCCAAACAGCAAAAACCTAACGACCTAGGCTCTGATACCACTGAAGGATTATGTGTGTTCATTGGTGTAATTATCAGATTACAACCTAACATAATCACCTAGATCTAGGTGATTTGCAGATGAATCATAAACAGATCAGGATGATTACCTTATGATTGCAGCGGATTGATCAAGGGAATATCGAGATCTGCAAGAGCTGATGATTACCGGCTCCTCCTAGGTATCCACACGCTTACAAGCTACTGGATCAGGCTGCTAGACCAAGCTGGAACCACAGAGAGAGAGAGGACGGCTAGACCTAATAAAATCGCAGACTTATGGTCTCACTGGCGCCTATCCTCTTCCTTATATGGGCCCAAGTAATTAAACTAATGGCCTATTAGGCTTTTGGGCCCAAGACCCAAATCAGACAAAAGACTGTCTTTTGTCTGGCCCAATTCTCTGTACAAATACAGTAAATGCCTTGCACCTTACCGTATTAATTCCAATTAACTTTCCCGTTAGCTATGGTGTGTGACCCTTTGGGATCATACAATACTGGTAATAAGTCCTAAACTTATAGATCAAGAGCGGGCTCTAGCAAGTCATCATGATCACCCAGTATTTATGACTTATGTCTGATCTCGACACTTATCATACTTTCTAGAGATAGTACAGTAGATTTCAGGACATTCCCAACAATATACGCAACGCGAAGGGTCAGAAACTGGATGGGGAAGGAAACCCCATCATACCAGAGGTTTCCGTGGGCGCGGAACCTACACAACAAGAGGCTGGCCAGAAGAAGACACTTGCTGACTATAACAGACCGGATCTATTCTATGCTAATCGGTCTACGATTCGAACACCTTTGTTTTCCAGAGCTGAATTCAGGCTGAAACCAGAGTACTACGCATTGGTTGGACAACATCAGTTCCATGGTCTTACTAGTGAGCATACTATGGATCATATAGACACATTTTAGGAATTGGCTAGCAGTATCTGAAGGAATTTCTAGCAGTTCTAATCAGGATTAGCAACCCTAGTCTGAATTCCGAGCCTAGGATCTACAGGTTCATGTAATTGAATCTATCAGACCTGGAGATTACCTGGTGATTAGCAGCGGAAGTTATTTGCAGATAATCGAGATCTATAGCGCCTCAAATGCTGCGCCTCTACTGGTATCCACACGCACACAAGCTGAACAGGAAGGGATGCTAGTGCCTTTTGAGATCTAATCTCAGAGAGGTTTCTTTTCTGTTTCTGGTGGCTGTGAATTAGGTTAGAAACGAGTTTTGGTCGACCATATATCTTATATATGTCGACTTAAACCGCCCCGGGATTAACTAATGATTAAACCAATTTAATCCGTCAATCCGCGAGTCGCGTCAACCGACACACTCTATGTGTCGATCGACACGGCCAATCTATGTCGACCGACACTCTTAGTGTGTCGATCGACATCGCCCAAAAATGTCGATATTGAATGCATATCAAATATGCATTCACCCGATCATTACATTAATGATCATCCTCTCATGCAATGTCCAGTTTGCTTAGGTGTGTGACCCTGTAGGATCATATAACACTAGCAATGAGTTCTCAACTCATTGATCATAAGTGGCTTCTAGCAAAGCGTTATGACTACCTAGTGTCATATGATTGTCTCATCTCGACAACACGACTTTCTCTCAGAGTAAGTACAAATAGATTTCAGGACATTCCCAACAATCTCCCACTTGTACTGGAATCGTCTATTCCCTTTTAATCCCTTTGTATCCATATCTCAATCTAGCATAAGGCAAGAACTGTGTCATCCTTATTAAGCTAGATCACGTTTATCGAATCCCGATTTGTACTGATGAAAAACAAACAACTGACAATCAGTTCGTTTGAGCGCGGCCACGCATTTCCAGTATCAAATCTTCGATAGGCCCAGAGATATTTAACTCCTGTTATATAGGAGGTACAAATCCCATCTTGTTCCATCCATGTCTCTTTTATATTTCATGATACGCCTAATCAGTGTCTTTATGATCACCGGTTACGGCTGACGTTTGACAAAGTCAAGACGAACCAATCCATATAAGAGAGGACATGATGAACTCAGGTCTAAGGACTACTCTCTTTAGTCGTAATGAGAAACTCTTATGACACTCATATAACATCTTGTAGAGTTCTCATTAACGGGTCAAGTCCGATCATGTGTTCTCTAACACATATCTATGTGATTGACCTTAATACACTTATTAATGACTCCATGAAACATGGTCATCAGTCACCTCACATACTAGTCTCACGTGGTTGTTAATGTCCCACGTTAACAACCTCGACCAGGGACCATTCTAATTTATGTCATTTATTGCTTATAGGGTTTCATGATCAAGTCACATACTTGATGGCCTATAAAATGTCATAAATTACTTTGGGACAATATATATATTTAATTAACACAATTAAATAATGCTGAAACAATTTCATTAAAATAACATAACTATTATGTCTTTGTGAACATCATGTCATAACTAAAACAAATACAACTCCCACTGAAATCAAGATCATATCTTAAGATATCTAATGCCTACAGCAGTTGTATGAAACTCATGCTTAGGCCTTGGGAGAGGCTTGGTCAGTGGATCAGCAACATTCTCATCCGTCGGGACTCTGCTGATCTTCACATCTCCTCTATTCACAATATCACAGATAAGGTGATATCGCCTTTCTATGTGTTTGGATTTCTGGTGTGATCTAAGTTCCTTTGCTTGCGCAATGGCTCCATTGTTGTCACAATACAAAGCCACTGGCTCAGAAATGCTAGGAATCATACCAAGTTCAGTGATGAACTTCTTGATCCAAACAGCCTCCTTTGCCGCTTCAGAAGCAGCGAGGTACTCAGCTTCAGTTGTGGAATCTGCTACAGTGTCCTGCTTGGAACTCTTCCAGCTTACTGCACCGCCATTCAGGCAGAAGATGTAACCAGATTGCGATCGGAAATCATCTTGGTCTGTCTGAAAACTTGCGTCTGTGTAACCACTTACTACCAGCTCATCACTTCCTCCATACACCAAGAATTTATCCTTAGTATTTCTCAAATACTTCAGAATATTCTTGACTGCTGTCCAGTGACTTTCACCTGGATCCGATTGGTATCTACTCGTCATGCTTAAAGCACAAGCAACATCTGGACGAGTACAGAGCATGGCATACATGATGGATCCCAACGCCGAGGCATAGGGAATCCGACTCATGCGATCTCGCTCAGCAGGTGTCTCAGGACACTGCTTCGTGCTGAGACTTATGCCATAAGACATTGGTATGAAGCCCTTCTTGGAATCTTGCATTCTGAACCTGTGTAAGACCTTATCGATATAAGTGTCTTGACACAGTCCAATCAACTTGTTTGATCTATCTCTATAGATTCTTATTCCAAGAATATACGCGGCTTCTCCCATGTCTTTCATTGAAAAACAACTTCCGAGCCAAGTCTTAACAGACTGTAACAACGGAACGTCATTTCCGAGAAGAAGTATGTCATCTACATACAACACGAGAAATACAACAGCGCTCCCACTAGTCTTCTTGTAAACATGGTTCTTCTTCGCTTCTGATGAAATCAAACTCTTTGACTGCTTCATCAAAACGAATATTCCAACTCCGAGATGCTTGCTTCAATCCATAAATGGATCGATGAAGCTTGCATACTTTCCTAGCAGCATTAGGATCGATGAAACCTTCGGGCTGTGTCATGTACACATCCTCTTCCAGAATTCCATTAAGGAAAGCTGTTTTCACGTCCATTTGCCAGATCTCATAATCATAATGAGCAGCTGTTGCTAGGAGAATCCGAATGGATTTAAGCATGGCTACAGGTGAATAGGTTTCTTCATAGTCTATACCATGAATTTGTTTGAAACCTTTTGCCACCAGCCTTGCTTTATATATCTGAATATTTCCATCCACATCAATTTTCTTCTTGAAAATCCATTTACATTCAATGGGTCTTGCACCATCGGGTAAATCAACTAAAGTCCATACTTGGTTCTGTGACATGGATCCCATTTCGGATTCAGCGGCTTTCAGCCACTTTTCGGAGTCAGGGCTCATCATCGCTTCTTCGTAATTCGCGGGCTCGTCACTGTCAATGATCAATAAATCATGACAATTGGTTACGAGAAATCCATATCTCTCGGGTTCGTGACGGATCCTTTCGGATCTACGAATTTCTGGCTCCACAGGCGTTGGGTCTACAACTCTTTGTAGATCCAACTGTTGCTCTTCCTCTACGGGTTGAGCATTTTCCTGCGGTTCTCGAACTTCTTTGAGTTGTACTTTACTCCCACTGTTTCTCTTGGAAAGAAACTCTCTCTCAAGAAAAACGCAGTTCCGAGCAACAAACACTTTGTTCTCGGATTGGTTGTAAAAGTAGTATGCCTTGGTTTCCTTAGGATAACCAACGAAGTAGCATTTATCAGATTTGGGTTCGAGCTTATCTGTAATTAATCGCTTAACATAAGCTTCACAACCCCAAATCTTCAGGAAAGACACATTTGGAACATTTCCAGTCCACATCTCATGTGGTGTCTTTGCAACTGATTTTGACGGAACCCTATTAAGTGTAAACGCAGACGTTTCTAGAGCGTATCCCCAAAAGGATAATGGAAGAGTTGAGAGACTCATCATTGATCGAACCATATCTAATAAAGTCTGATTCCTCCTCTCAGACACGCCATTCCATTGTGGTGTTCCAGGAGGAGTGAGTTGTGAAACAATTCCACAATCTCTCAAATGATCACTGAATTCTTGGCTTAAGTATTCTCCTCCACGATCTGATCGAAGAGCCTTAATACTTTTGCCAAGTTGATTCTGTACTTCATTTTGGAACTCTTTGAACTTTTCAAAAGATTCCGACTTGTGTCTCATTAAATAGACATAGCCATACCTACTAAAATCATCAGTAAAGGTAATGAAGTATCGAAAATTTCCTCTGGCACTTGTGCTCATTGGGACGCATACATCTGTATGTATAAGGCCCAATAGGTCACTGGCCCTTTCATTTTGTTTGTTGAAAGGCGCCTTTGCCATTTTGCCTAGTAAACAAGATTCACATTTCTCACATGATTCATAATCAAATGAGCCCAAAAGCCCATCACTATGGAGCTTTTGAATCCGTTTCTCGTTTATGTGGCCCAAACGACAATGCCATAGAAAAGTCTGATTCGTGTCATTTGATTTGAATCTCTTGGTGTTAATGTTATAGATTTCTGTGCTTTGGTTTAGAACATAAAGCCCATTCTCTAATGGGCTGCTACCATAATACATATCATTGTAATCAAAAGAACAACATTTATTCTTAATTGAAAACTGATATCCTTCCAAATCCAAAACAGGAATAGAAATAATATTTCTGCTTATAGCAGGTACATAGTAGCAATTATGAAGTTCTAAAACCAAACCAGAAGGTAAAGACAAATTAAATGTTCCTACGGCTAATGCAGCAACTCTTGCTCCATTCCCCACACGCAGGTCCACTTGTCCCCTTTCCAACGTCCTACTGTTGCTTAGGCCCTGCATATTTGTACAAATATGAGCACCACAGCCGGTATCCAATACCCAAGAAGTAGAACCAGAAGTAGTAACATTTACTTCTATAACATAAATACCTAAAGATGAAGTCTCGAAAGTCTTCTTCTTCTTCTTCTTCTCTTCCAAGAATTTGTTGCAATTTCTCTTCCAATGCCCAGGCTCTTTACAGTAATGGCACTTATCAGTCTCAGATGGGCCCGGCTTAGGCTTTGAGGCTGGCGCCGGCGTGTCCTGGTTCTCAACCGGGACTGCCTTGCCCTTTCCCTTACCTTTGCCAAGTTTCTTAAACTTCTTACCCCCTTGTACCATAAGTACATTAGGAGTGCCCTTCTTGATATTTGGCTCAGCTGTCTTGAGCATGCCATGCAGCTCAGTCAATGTCTTTGTCAAGTTATTCATGTTATAGTTCATAACAAATTGATCATAACTTGACGGCAGTGATTGCAGAATGATGTCAGTAGCCAACTCTTGGCTAATGGGACAATCCAGCTTCCCAGGTTATCAATATAACCCATCATCTTAATGACATGAGGACTGACTGGACTGTCCTTTGGTAGCTTGCATTCAATGAGAGATTTAACCGTCTGGTATCTCTCAGTTCGTGCTTGCTCCTGAAACATACTTTTCAGGCCAGTGATCATCTCCACGGGCGACTCCACGTTCTCGTATTGCTTCTGCAAGTCCGAGTTCATGGTAGCCAACATGAGACAATTCACATCGACCACATCATTGGAATGCTTGTCCCAAGCACTCCTTTCTGCATGTGCAGCATTGGATCTCGGTTTTTCAGGGAGAACATTTTCAAGGACATAGTCCCGCTTCTCCTGCTTGAGAACAATTCTCAAGTTCCGATACCATTCGAGAAAATTCGATCCATTTAACTTGTCCTTCTCAAGGACGGATCGCAGGGAGAAAGAATTGTTATGAGTAGTAGTCATAGCTGAGAACATAGAAAAGAAAAGGTTTAGTTATGATGTTCAAGAAATGAGAAGTCTTAACTTTTTAAGAAAACTCGCATTATATTCAAACAATGTTTCCTCAGATGAATATAATGATCCAAGACCCATACTTCACTAAACTTGAGTGAGCCACTGGCTGTCACCCAAATTCAGCTATCTAGGTAAGCAACAACCTTGCTAGTTGTATCCAATACAACTCTCGGTTGTGGACTGACATCTTATGTCAAATCCACCTGATGTCTCTGAGCCCAAAACGATTTTGATGGCCCAGTCAAGAAAACCAATCTTTTCAGTCATGTAATTGTTGACGCCTTGCACTGCAAGCCCATCAACACGATTACTTCCTGTCTTACTCATGTAATTGTGGACACCTTGCACTGCAAGCCTATCACTCAATGAAACGAGTCTTGACAGTCGACAAGATTGGAAAGACATCAAGTATCACTTGATATTTGATTGAGGAACGGAATCATTAAAACGTTCAGTTTTATTATGTTTTAGTTCTTATAATAAATTGATTTATCATGCTTTGGTTCTGTGATTGCAGGTTCCAAAACCCAATCATCGTATCTGATGTCGACCGACACTACTATAGTGTCGATCGATACAGAATAACCAAAAGCAATCCGCGATAACCGATCAATCCAATTGATCCGGTTTCGAATACCGGTCGGTGTCGATCGATGCTACACTAGCATCGGTCGATACCAACCTAATCAAACCAATCGCAATTCAAACCATTTAACCAAGCTCGATAACCGGTCCAATCCAATTGAACCGTATCATCAATCTCGCGAGGTTTGTGTCGACCGATACAACTCTTGTGTCGATCGACACTAGGCGAAAAGTTTTATTCGGGTTATCCTTCTGTGTCGACCGATACCCGCTTGGTGTCGATCGACACCGGGTGATAATCCCTAATCGTTTTTCAAGTTAAAACCCTAAAACTAGATTTTAATCAAAAACGAATTTCAGCATGCTTGTATCAACTATACAGAGATCCAGATTCATCTAATCTAATCAACATGCCATAGATTCAATGGAACCCTAAAGCTCTGATACCACTGAAGGAATTTCTAGCAGTTCTAATCAGGATTAGCAACCCTAGTCTGAATTCCGAGCCTAGGATCTACAGGTTCATGTAATTGAATCTATCAGACCTGGAGATTACCTGGTGATTAGCAGCGGAAGTTATTTGCAGATAATCGAGATCTATAGCGCCTCAAATGCTGCGCCTCTACTGGTATCCACACGCACACAAGCTGAACAGGAAGGGATGCTAGTGCCTTTTGAGATCTAATCTCAGAGAGGTTTCTTTTCTTTTTCTGGTGGCTGTGAATTAGGTTAGAAACGAGTTTTGGTCGACCATATATCTTATATATGTCGACTTAAACCGCCCCGGGATTAACTAATGATTAAACCAATTTAATCCGTCAATCCGCGAGTCGCGTCGACCGACACACTCTATGTGTCGATCGACACGGCCAATCTATGTCGACCGACACTCTTAGTGTGTCGATCGACATCGCCCAGAAATGTCGATATTGAATGCATATCAAATATGCATTCACCCGATCATTACATTAATGATCATCCTCTCATGCAATGTCCAGTTTGCTTAGGTGTGTGACCCTGTAGGATCATATAACACTAGCAATGAGTTCTCAACTCATTGATCATAAGTGGCTTCTAGCAAAGCGTTATGACTACCTAGTGTCATATGATTGTCTCATCTCGACAACACGACTTTCTCTCAGAGTAAGTACAAATAGATTTCAGGACATTCCCAACAGTATCAAAGCTGAGGGAGTATCTACTGATTATCTTTTCTGTAAGCTCTTCCCATTCTCTCTCAATGGAGAAGCAGCTTACTGGTTGAAACAGCTACCGCCAGGATCTTTGACCACTTGGGATGCAGTCAAGAAGGAGTTCCTTTGACACTTTTATGACGATACTAGGTCCGAACAGCTTAGACATGACCTCTTGACATTCAAACATGAACCTACAGAGTCTTTTAAGGCAGCTTGGATTAGATTCAAAAGGTATCAAAGAGATTGTCCACACCATGGTTTCTCTGAGGTGCAGCTTTTATGGGCCTTTTTCAGAGGCTTGGATTTTTGGTATCAGAAAGCTATGGACGCAGCAAGTGATGGGAACTTCTATACCAAGACTCCAGAGGAAGCTAAAGAGCTTATTGAGAACTTGACAACTAGCAATAGTGTCAAGAATGCCGACAAGGAGAGGCAGAGATCTAGTGGCAGAGATGATAGCTTGCAGATAGCTGATTTAAGGGACAAGGTGGATTCTCTCCACAACATCGTAGTTAGGAAGAGTCAAATCCGATCTGATGCAGTAGCTGAAGAATTTTCAGAGGTGAATTATATAGATGGAGCTGACTATCATGGACATACATATAGAAGTCAACAAAGACAAGCTCCGAGATCAAACGATCATGGCTATTTATCTCAGAAAGTTCCTCCCACTAATGAGCAGACAAAGATTGAGTCTATGCTTGAGCAGCTACTTCTTGGACAGAATAAGATGACACAGGATCTGAATGGAAAGATGGACTTCATGTATCAGGATCTGAGTGGAAAATTGGAAACTTTGACAAGCAGAGTTGATAATCTGGATGCTAGGATAACGCAAGTGGAAGCCAGTATACAGACGGAACATGTTAAGGAAGCTTTGGCAGAAGATGGAGCTGAGCAGAATCAAGATACTAAGGCTTTGGAGCTGAAAAATCCGAGACATTCTCGAGATGAAGATCTTGCATCGATCGACACAGATCTGCAACGATCGACACAACACGAAAATCCGATTGTAGCTGAAGAAAAAGTCTACAAACCGATTGTAACTGAAGAGAGAGTTTACAAACCGAAGATCCCTTTCCCTAGGAAGTCCAAGCAAGAGATTCAACTAGAAAAGTGCATGAAGATTATGAGAGAAAAGCTAACTGAAGCCCAATTGATTGATGATGTTAAGAACATTCCTATGGTTAGGAGATGTCTTACAAACCTAATTTCTATTAACATGACTGAAGAAGAAAGCGGCTTGATGGTCTCTGAAGTATGCGATGCTGTTATTCATGGTAGGATTCCTGAGAAGCTAAAGGATCCAGGGGGTTTTATGTTAGACTGTTCTATCTACAAAGACAAATTCAAGAGGTCTTTGTGTGATCTTGGCTCAAGTATAAATCTCATGCCATACTCTGTAGCTGTGAGATTGGGACTGATGGATTTCCAGCCCACTAGGATCGCTCTTGTCCTAGCCGATCGATCAAAAAGATATCCGGAAGGAGTCCTTGAGAACATCGCTCTCAGAGTTGGAAATCACTTTATTCCAACTGACTTTATTGTGCTGAAGTATGAGATTGAGCCAGATGATCCTATTCTGCTTGGGAGATCATTTTTAGCTACTGCTGGAGCTGTAATTGATGTGAGACAGAGTTCAGTTGCTCTCCACCTGGGAGATGAACCTTTGGAGTTCAAGATGGATAAGCTGCAGAAATCCACCGTTGATGGACAGAGCTTCAGTGTTGAGGTGGAACCAGATGTTCCTAATGGAAAAGAGAAGATGGCAGTTCCTCTTGAACCTGCTCTAACATCTTCAAGGGCTATACCTGCTCTTAAGCAAAAAGCTCCGAACATCACACCTAATCCGCAGTTCACCAAGCTAAGAAATGAACTCTCTAACTTCAAGCATGCTAACTCTGATGCTGATTTTGCAGGGAAAAGAGTCAGGAAACGTAATGTTCCACCTGACCTTGCTGTTGTTCCCAAGTTCCTCGGTCAGTTTCATGCAAGCAATGCATATGCGCCACCATGGATGAGGAGAATTTTGGAAAGGCATGCTCTGCCTTTGGCGAAACCACCTGACATCTGACCATGTGCCGTAGTCAAGCTAACGACTTAAAACAAGCGCTGAGTGGGAGGCAACCCACTGTTAGGTTTGTACATATTCTTTTTGGTGTTTTCTTAGGATTTTACGTTTTGTTTTTGTTTTCCCGGTGTGTTTTCTCAGCAGAATTCGAGTCTGATGATCTGCTTCGATCGTTGCACTTAGTGCGACGATCGATGCAAGGAGATTTCACGAAGGGGTAAATCGCCTTGTGACGATCGTCACTGCCCTGTGCAGCGATCGTCGCATGAGAAATGGTACGAGAGACTAAATTCTCAGTGTGACGATCGTCACTGCCTTGTGCAGCGATCGACACACCCGGTTCAAATCAAAATCAAAAGTACGTGAGTTAACCGAAAATCAGGTTGGTTTAACCAATCCCGATTAAGCATCGATCGTCACATACTGGGCAACGATCGTTGCAAACACGCGCGAGGTAAGTACCAAAGAACCTTGATATACCATGGATTTTAGGAATTTTAGCCATGGTATATATCTTATTTATCGAGTCTTTTATTATGTTTTGGAGTCCTTTTAGTATGTTTACAGGTCTAGACTTGTTTGGAGCGGAATTGGACATTATGGCGCATTCTGGAGCATTTGGCCGAGAGGAAGAGTTCACTGCCCATATCAGACATGTGTGTCGATCGTTGCAAGGTGTGCATCGATCGACACAAGATCGTGACAGACACATTCTCGCGAGTTTATGAAGAGTTTGGGAATTGCAACTTAAGCCCAAAAGTTTCTATAATTACAAAGAAGCCCCAGCCGTGATTAGACCATTATATTAGGGTTTTAAGCCATTGTTTAGGCTACACTTTTACCAAGTCTTATTTTATTCAGAGAGTTTTTGGGGCTGATCTTGTTCTCGAAAGAGACTTGATTTCGAACCCCAGTTCTTTATTCTGTTTTATAATATTTGGTTTTCTATTCATGATGTCTTCTGTTTCGATGAACATGTCTAAGTAGATTACCTGTTAGGTTTAGGGATTCCCACAAGGGATTTCATGGAATATTATGTTAATCAATCTGTTAGGGATTCATACTTTCTAGTTCTTCGTCTAGGACTATTCTTAATGCTTAATCTGAACTGGCCACTTAGATTATTGATGTTAGGTTGATTGATGCAACGACAGTTGGTTAATTAGCTAGAAAGAACCTAGATGAGCAATTGAATTACTCGCAAAGGAATTTGGTTTAATTGAATTGTGAACATATCAAACTCGATCTTAAAGCTGGTTTAATCTGTTAGTAATTGCAAAGGAATTTGGATTGCTGCACTTAGACTTAGAGAATTCTCGCAACGACAGTTGGTTAATTCTATATATGTGTTTGAGTTCTAGAACAGTTCCTAATTAGATCCCGCTTGATTGATTGCATGTGTTCATGATTTCCTGAGAACTCCCTAGACTTGACGCCTTCGCCTTCTGATTTACAAACTCGCTTGATTTACTTTTCTGCTGTTTGATTTACTGCTTTCCCATATTGCTTTCTCCTAGTTTTAACTTGAACGTTCTAAATCTATCGTGACCTAGAGTCCCTGTGGATTCGATACCCTAAGTACTACAACTACATCACTGTGCACTTGCAGTTAGTATAGGGATTAAAACTAGACCTATCAAGTTTTTGGCGCCGTTGCCGGGGACTCTTTTGAGTCTTCGATAGATTTCAACTTAGGGTTTAGACTAGGTTTTTCGTTTTTATTTTTTGTTACTAATTTTTTCTTCTTTTTCTGTTCTTGCGTTTCAGGTACGCCTGTAATCGCCCTGCATCGATCGACACGGTCCTGTGTGTCGATCGACACATTCTCGAGCTTGCATCGATCGACGCTACTCTGCATCGATCGACACATCGCGTAAGATGATGGGAATGATGGAACGGTTCTTGGAAAATCAGCAGAATAACTCATTCTGTAGAGACTATGGTTCTTATTCATTCACCAGGGATTATGAATCTTCGTCATATCAGCCTGTTCCCCTTCAGAATACGCAATCTGATAAGCTGATAAGTATGATGGAGCAGTTACTGGAAAGACAGGAAGAGGAGATGAACTACATAAATGGTTATGGGTTTCAAGGAAACAGGTATGGAAATCATCGAGGTAATTCCTATCAAAGGACTTATGGATCATCCTCCTATCAGGTACCTCCTGCAGCTAATGCTTATGAGAGCAAGATAGAATCCATGATGGAATAGCTGCTAGAGGATCGAACTAAGACTGCTGTGGACTTCGACAGAAAGCTGGATGCTATGCATGAAGATCTTAATGGAAAATTTGAATCTTTGAACACGGATGTGAAGAAGCTAGATGTCCGAGTTCAACAAATAGCTGAAACAATACAAAGGCGTAATGAAGCTAAGAGAGCTGAACAGAAGCTGCACATCAATGCTGTGACCATAAGAGATTAAATTGAGTTGCTAGGAGAAGAAGAGAGCATAATCTCGGATTTTCTGGATGAATATTGTCTGTCTGAGACATGCATCGATCGATACACGCTTAATGTCGATAGATGCAACCCCGATCCGTCTGATGAAATTGAACATAATCGCCTTGTGTCGATCGACACACCCTATGCATCGATCGACACAGATCGCAGACGAGACCAGAAGCCTGCAACAATCCTGGAACGAGTCTATAAGCCATTTGTGCCATATCCCAAGGTTCTTAAACCGTCTAACCAAGAGCTAGAAGTGGCTAACTGCATGAAAGTGATGGATAAGGAGCTGAATGAAACTCCACCAGCTGAAGCTTTGCGAGTTCACCCTTGTGTGTTGAGAGATGCAAAGAAGATGATCTCCGCTGATAGTCATTTGAAAGAAGAATTTCAGATTGGTGGTACTATAGTATCTGATAGTGGAGAGAAGAAGATGGCGGTTCCTCTTGAACCTGCTCTAACATCTTCAGAGCCTGCAACTGCTCATAAACAGAAAGCTCCAAACATCAGATCTGCACCAAAGGTAAGGTATAAATCACCTAAGCTTAAACCTCCTGACCACATTGTTTTGAATGCAGGGAAACACAGCATCCCACCCAAGCTTCGCTCCCGCCCTGATTCTGTTTACTCTTTCCTTGGGAAGCCTCATGATCCGACAGCATACACACCTCCTTGGATGAAGAGATATTCGCAGAGACACTCAAAGTCTCTGTTGAAACCGCCATGAGTCTAATCTTTTTCCCATAGTCAAGCTACTGACTTTAAACAAGCGCTGAGTGGGAGGCAACCCACTAGTAGGTTCGTTTTTCTTTTCATTTTTCGTTTTGATTTTGGTGTTTTGATTATTCTTTTTGAGTATGTTCAGAGCCGAGAGAAACAGGAAAATCGCACTGCATCGATCGACACATATTGTGCATCGGTCGATGCAGTTGCGATTCATGGTTTACCGATTTAATTGCGGTTCAGACATCGGTTATCTACATAACCCCGAGCATATTCGACTTGCATCGATCGACACCCTTATGGCATCGATCGACACATGGCGACGACAGTAAGTAATCTGCAACTTTTCGGTTTGTTTCAATTTGATTATTTTTCTCACCGATCCTGAGCTTGATTACACTGGGGACAGTGTAGTTTAAGTGTGGGGGAGGTAGCTACTGACGCACGCTTTTGTTTTCTTATGAGTCAGTCCTTTGTTTTTCAAAATTGTTTTATTGAGTCAAAATCTGTATGAAACTATGATTTTTCGAGGAAATTTTCGTTTGAACAGGAACTAAGTAACCATTGGACAGACTTGCAGAGCCTCTATGGCTGTTAGAAAACCCAACACGGATCAGCCTACTAAGGACACCCACATCACTTCAGGTATCAGAGGATCCTTTTACTGACTTCACCTTAATACTGACTTAATTTTCTCACCTAAGGGCTTGGAATACCTTGAGTCGGATTCCTTTGTTAGTTCTGACACAGCCTGTAAACCTGTCCTATTTGGTTCCCTTCTCCCCTTCCATAAAGTAAAAAAAAAAGATAATAAATTGAGGATGAGTTAATAACTCCGAAGTGGTCTCTGGGAGTGGTCGCTACAACTATCATATCTTGTGCATCCATGGAATGTGTCCAAAGTACACCCCAAAACGGGAAAACACTGATAAAAATAAAATAAAATGATACCCAGTGGGGAAAAATCAGTTGTTAAGGAAGGGAAAGGAGAAGAAAGGGACCAGAGAAAGATAGTATGGTGGTCTAGAGCTGACAGAGTAAGAGTCCATGTGCCCTTTGATCGATAATCCTTAGGTGAGACCGCACTTAATTGCTTATAGAAGTCAGTAGGGTGAATTTGAATGCGTGAATGTGATTGTGGAGTTTACTCAGGACAGCTGCTAAGTGTGGGGGAAGTATATTGTGGTCTTGAGTTCTGTAGGGAAGTTTTCAGTGGATTACTAAGTGAATGTGAATGCGAAAGTTCCTAGGACGAAATGAGTTTCTGTGTTTTCAAACATCTTCTCTTATATTTTAGTTCTTTACTTGCTTGAGGGCAAGCAAGAGCTAAGTATGGGGGAGTTGATATACCATGGATTTTAGCCATGGTATATATCTTATTTATCGAGTCTTTTATTATGTTTTGGAGTCCTTTTAGTATGTTTACATGTCTAGACACGTTTGGAGCGGAATTGGACATTATGGCGCATTCTGGAGCATTTGGCCGAGAGGAAGAGTTCACTACCCATATCAGACATGTGTGTCGATCGTTGCAAGGTGTGCATCGATCGACACAAGATCGTGACAGACACATTCTCGCGAGTTTATGAAGAGTTTGGGAATTGCAACTTAAGCCCAAAAGTTTCTATAATTACAAAGAAGCCCCAGCCGTGATTAGACCATTATATTAGGGTTTTAAGCCATTGTTTAGGCTACACTTTTACCAAGTCTTATTTTATTCAGAGAGTTTTTGGGGCTGATCTTGTTCTCGAAAGAGACTTGATTTCGAACCCCAGTTCTTTATTCTGTTTTATAATATTTGGTTTTCTATTCATGATGTCTTCTGTTTCGATGAACATGTCTAAGTAGATTACCTGTTAGGTTTAGGGATTCCCACAAGGGATTTCATGGAATATTAGGTTAATCAATCTGTTAGGGATTCATACTTTCTAGTTCTTCGTCTAGGACTGTTTTTAATGCTTAATCTGAACTGGCCACTTAGATTATTGATGTTAGGTTGATTGATGCAACGACAGTTGGTTAATTATCTAGAAAGAACCTAGATGAGCAATTGAATTACTCGCAAAGGAATTTGGTTTAATTGAATTGTGAACATATCGAACTCGATCTTAAAGCTGGTTTAATCTGTTAGTAATTGCAAAGGAATTTGGATTGCTGCACTTAGACTTAGAGAATTCTCGCAACGACAGTTGGTTAATTCTATATCTGTGTTTAAGTTCTAGAACAGTTCCGAATTAGATCACGCTTGATTGATTGCATGTGTTCCTGATTTCCTGAGAACTCCCTAGACTTGACGCCTTCGCCTTCTGATTTACAAACTCGCTTGATTTACTTTTCTGCTGTTTGATTTACTGCTTTCCCATATTGCTTTCTCCTAGTTTTAACTTCATCGTTCTAAATCTATCGTGACCTAGAGTCCTTGTGGATTCGATACCCTAAGTACTACAACTACATCACTGTGCACTTGCAGTTAGTATAGGGATTAATTCTTGACCTATCAAACCTTTCTCTTTCTTTTCTTCTCCATTTCACGATTTCTCCCTAAGAACCCTAAATCCCTTTTTGATCGATCTCCCTCAATTCTCACTCGTTTTTAACGATTCAAGTGCCGAATCCACTCGATTTTCTCCCCTCTATCAATTTATATCATCCATTTCAACCGGTTTTGAGATGGCACCGGGAAAGAGACGGAATGTACCTGCTGATACTGAACCACCTGCCGACTAGTTCGTACGCACATCTCCTATGCCTTCCTCTTACACTGGTGAGATTGGCACAGTGCGTTCCCCATGGCATAAAGCAGAGCAAGAAAAGATTCATGTGACTAGAGCATGGACAGAGGATGCTAAGACAGTGACTGAGAGTGTTGCGTGTTTAGAGAGGCCATTTTCTGAGACTTGGGACGATTATGACACGCTGTTCTACAACGCGTGGCATGATATGACTCTCAAGCCTACGCGATTTGCAGACTACCAGACCTGTCGGATGCTTGGGATTGATAGTCAGGTGCTAGAGGTTACGAGACAGATAGGCTAGGGACTATGCCGATGAGGAGCCATGATCTCTATCCTGACTTGGTGCGACAGATGTTGTTCATATATAGTGTCTACTACACTGATCCTGTTCTCAGGAAAGCTCGAGAGGGCACATTCACATTCATGTGCGACGGATCCAGGTATCGGATTAGCATTCGTGATCTCTGCAGGATATATGGCTTTGATGACCAGGCCACTCATTGCTCTCTGGTTAGAGAGTGGGATACCGAGAGTTGTCAGTTTTTCTGGGACCACATTGGATGTGAAGTGTATAAATCATGCCATTCGAAGCAGATACAGTTGCGCCATCCGGTCCTGCGATACGTTGTGCGCATTTTAGTTTACACTCTACTTTGCAAGGCTGAGGTGAACAAGCAGAGGAAGCTGAAGTTGCAGTTGCTATACACTGGAGTGAGTCACATGTTCGAGCAGACACTATTGCAAGACCCAGCTCCTCAACTGAATTTGGGAGCAGTTTTTGCAGACCATTTGTGCGAACTGAAGACTAAGCCCTTTTCTGGGAAGAAGAGTGAGTCCGTAGGAAGTTTACTTACTCCCATATTCAAGCATTTCAGGATCCCTACTGCTGGGAGAGAATGCAACACCAAGAGGTTGTGGATGGATTATGGTCACTTGAAGAACACTACTTGGATGAAGGAAGAGAAGCTTTGGGTTTATCATGACACAGATGCAGATGAGTGGTGTGCGCAGCTTCCTGCTGCTGAGCTTACTAGAGTTGATTCCTTGGAGGCTTTACGCTTTGAGCCTCCTATGAACTTGAGACGCGGCGTTCCTACGATGATTAACCCTCTGGGTGCTTCTTCTTCTTCTGCACCGAGACCATCTTCTCAGAGTTTTGCTTCTACTCCTGCGCCCGAGGCTGCGTCTGCTACACATAACATTGGTCCTTATCCAGCCTCTTTGGTACCAGTGAGTCAGATGACCGAGGGCGAGTGGAGAGAGCATCAGGATGGTATACTGCAGAGTATTTGGGACTTCATGCTTTGCTGCACTTGTAGGAGACAGCCACAGGTTCACCAGCCCATTCCTGCTCGTCGTCGTCGACAGGGCTCTCCGACTCCTGGTACTTCGAGCGGTTCTGATCGCTATGTTGACATAGATGATGAGTAGAGAGTGAGATCGGTCCCTATTTTCAGACTATCGGTTCTGTATTTCTTTTTCACTTTTTCTTTGGCACTTTTATTTTGATTTTTCTCTTTGATACTTATGTTTGGGATGATGTGCTTACTTTTAGACTATCTGTTGCTTTGATTTTGCTTGTTTGCATTGATTTTCAGCTTTCAGGTTTGAGATTTGAGAATTTCTCACGGACTAACTTGCTAACTGCTGACTGATCCGACAAAATCGCATTGCAGTGATCGTTGCAGTCCTTAGCAACAATCGACACATAATCGCAATCGCAATCGCCTTGCAACGATCGTCGCATTTATGCGTAACGATCATTGCATGAGCGAGACATGTAAAAACATATAGAACATTAACTCATCCCTTAACATTTTTACTTTCTTTTACCAATCCTTAGCTTGACACTACTGGGGACAGTGTGTTTCAAGTGTGGGGGAGGTAGCTACTGACGCACACTTTTGTTTTCTTAGTGCCAGTCCTATTTTCAAAAATTTGTTTTATCGAGTCAAAACGGTTTAAGTAAGACAGTGAATTTTTGAGAAGTTAACAACACTTGCAGGACTTTAAGTGACCATTGGGATGAGCTTGCAGATGCATCTATGACTATTAGAAAACCCCAACACAAAACAGCCTACTGAGAACACCCACATCACTTCAGGTATTCAGAGGATCCTTTACTGACTTCACCCTTGTAAATTTGACTTAATTTTCTCACCTAAGGGCTTGGTATACCTTGAGTCGGACTCCTCTGTTAGTTCTGACACAGCCTGTAAACATGTCCAAGTAAGGTTCCCTTCTCCCCTTCCCTAAAGTAAAAAAAAAAAGAATAATAAACTGAGGATGAGCTAGTAGCTCCGAAGTGGTCACAGGAATGGTAGCAACCACTATTACCTCCTGTGCATTCATGGAATATGTCCAAAGTACACCCCATAACAGGAAGAGCACTGATAAAAAAAATAAAATGATACCCAATGGGGAAAAATCAGATTGCTAAGGAAGGGAAAAGAGAAGAAATGAACCAGAAAAAATAGTATGGTGGTCTAGAGCTGACAGAGTAAGAATCCATGTGCCCTTTGATCAATAATCGTTAGGTGAGACCGCACTTAATAGCTTATAGAAGTCAGTAGGGTGAATTTGAATTGCTTTGAATTGATTGTGGAGTTTACTCAGGATAGTTGCTAAGTGTGGGGGAAGTATATGTTGGTCTTGATGTCTTGCAGGTGATTCTTTCAGTGGCTTACTAAGGGGAATCTGAGTGTTGTTGCTTCTAGGATGAAAAGAGTTTCTGAAAGTTTTCAAACCTCTTCACCATGTTTTAGTTCTCTGTTTTGCTTGAGGGCAAGCAAAGGCTAAGTGTGGGGGGAGTTGATATATCATGGTTTTCACCGGTTTTAGACCATGATATAAGTAGGTTTTAGAGTCTTTTGGTGTTTCTTTAGAGACATTTATAGGTGTTATTAGGTATATGCACGTTTGGAGCGGATTTGGTGATTATGGCGCTTTCTGGAGTATTTTGGAGATTTAACCCGAGAGATAGAGTTCACTGTCCAAAACAGAGGATTGCATCGACCGACACACTTGTGGCAACGATGGATGCACACGCGAGTCAGACTTATTCCCGGCGGTTTAATGAAGAGTTTGGAATTTGCAACATAGCCCAAAAGTTTCTCATAATTACAAAGAAGCCCCAGCCGTGATTAGATCATTATATTAGGGTTTTTAAGCCATTGTTTAGGATACGCTTTATTTTACATTCAGAGAGATTTAGAGAGTTTGAGGGGCTGATCAGATATTCGACAGAGAGAAGATTTCGAACCCCTGTTCTTATTCCTTTGATTATTCTATGATATCTATTTTGACTATATTTTCTGTTATGATTGCTATGTCCGAGTAGATCTCTTGTTAGGTTAGGGATTCTCATTAGGGATTTGAAGGAATGTTAGATTAACTAATTGATTAATATTTATCATCTAGTTCTTCATCTAAATCGTTCTTAACGCTTAATCTGAACTAGCCACTTAGATTATTGATATTAGGTTGATTTACACAACGACAGTTGGTTTATTAACTAGAAAGGATTTAGGTGAGCAACTTATCTATTGGCAAAGAAATTTGGTTTAGAGACGTTGTGAACAAACGAACTTGGAATTAATGCATGTCTAAAACTCTAGGATTCGCAACGAAAGTTGGTCTGCTAGGTTGTTAGATATAGATAATT
The DNA here is from genome assembly GCA_030180135.1 of Orychophragmus violaceus. Taxonomy (NCBI): domain Eukaryota; kingdom Viridiplantae; phylum Streptophyta; class Magnoliopsida; order Brassicales; family Brassicaceae; genus Orychophragmus; species Orychophragmus violaceus. Next base: position 46,203,670 of record CM058231.1, on the reverse strand, counting down.
ATCGTAGCGAAAGTTGGTTAGTTATACTTTTGTGATTCTAGTTCAAGAACGCTATAGATTGAATCTTGACTGTTATTAATCTGATTTCCTGATATCCTGAGAAATTCCCGAAATCTGACGCCTTCGTTAATTGCTTAATCACCTTCACTTCATTTGTTTACTTGCTATCTTGCTTACTGTTTTACAACCTATCGTGTGACTGAGAGTCTCTGTGGGATTCGATACCTTTTACACTATAATTGCATTAACTGTGCACTTGCAGTAGAATAGGATAATTCTTGACCTATCAGACATCCAACTAAGTACTGATCCACAAGCCATACATGAGGTAAATGAAGCTCCAATGACTCGTTCTAGGACAAGGAGTCTAAGGGAAGGATTCAAGGAAGGATTCAACACAGCAGTAGAGAACCTCCTGGACTCAATGAACTTTCCTTACATGGAGTCTGTTGCACGCTTTGTTGTTTCTTTTCACAAGTCCTGTTGTTTTTGAGTTTTATTTTTGCTGTTTTTCTTTTGACCTAAGGGTCATAGGTGACGAGCCCTATATGAGGTTCCCACGAAGATATTGTATCTTTTCACCTTTTGACATATCAATAAAATAACGCAGTTCAACCTTTGGATCAGCCGCAACCTGTTCTCAGCTTTTGCTTGTGTTCTTTGTGTGTGATTCACAAGGAGAACAAGTGCTTGTGCAGTAACAGTGACCGGTTCATCATATATTTGGTGCCTTTGATCCATAAGCCTTACCATCACTTGATTCAAAATGAAAAAGCGTCAAAGCCAGCCTGTTCAATCCCGTCTCTTACACACGACCAATCCTTGAGAACAGGGAGAGAGCGTCATAGCCAGCATGTTTCTTTCATCAACCTTCGTGTGAGGCTCATGCTTTGAGTCTTACACCATTTGGTATCAGAGCCAAAAGTTCCGAATTTTGGTTTTCTATCCCTTATTTCTTATAGTTCTCTTTTGTTACTGCTTCTGTTTGATTGAAAACAATAATCCAAAACAAAATAGAATTGCTTTGTTCCTTGCTTCTGTTTTTGTTTAGATCATTTGAAAATAAAATAAAAATCTTGTTCTCTAGTTGCCTGATCGAATTGTTCTGTGAGATTAGTAGTTAGGGATGTTAAAATGGGCCCAAAATAAATTGGTCTAAATGGGCCTGCTTTGTAAAATGAGCCCGTTTAGCCCAATTTATCAACCAAAATTTAAACGGGTTTTCATACTTTTAAATGGGTAGCCCATTTAATTTTTTTTTTCAATTTTTTTTCTATTCCATACGAGTCAAAATTTTTACTTTTTTTTTTTTAATTTTCGTTTAAATATATATATATATATATATATATATATATATATATATATACGGGTCTAAATGGGCCTAAACGGACAACCCATTAATTTAACAGGCTTAAACAGATGGGGATAAACGTGTCTAAAATATAAACGAGTTTAATCGGGTACGGACCTAAACAGGTACATGTTTAAACAGGTCGTGTCCGCCCGTTTTAACATCCCTACTAGTTGTTTCCTATTTGTTTCTGTCTTGCTAGTTGTTTGATTCCTATAAAACCAGAAAATAAAAAAATTGTTAGTTTTCCAATTGTTTTCTTTTGCTTGCACCAAACTCTTTCTTTACTTTTCTCTTAGGTTATTGTCTTATGCAAATCATCCTTTTTGTGTTTCGTAATTCCTTTTTACTTATTTGTTAGTTGTTGCATTCTGTTATAAAAAAGAAAAAAGGATTAGGCATATAAAAGTGTCACCAAGATTTCTGTTGATCAATTTCATTGTTAGCTCAGTTATAAACGGATTGAGTGTTTCACTTGTTTGCTTTCATTCAAGATCAACCATCAATTATTTCGTACCTTTGATAGCTTGTTGTTTTTGTTGAGTGCAAGAAGAAAATGTTAATAATGGGAGATGAAGGATGACAACCTGTTGATCCTATCATGCAAATGATGGCTGCTCTTAGAGAAAAGATGAGGAACTTGGTATAATGCGCCAAGAGTTTGGTGAATGTATATGACACATAGAGGTTCCACCTAGGAGGTGACTAATCCGAGGAGAACCTATACCACCAAGAGAGCAAGCTGGTGATGAAGATGATGATATGCTAGAATTAGAGGAGGACAAACAACCACTTAACCCCTTTAGGCGTCCAAAACCAAGGAGACAAGATCTTCTATGGAGAAACCCAACCATAGAAGCAGAGGCTAGAGACACAAACCGTGATATTAAGATCACAGCCCCCCCCCCCCCCCCACTATTTGCAAGAAAGTGAAATTAAGAGGCATACATGGATTGGGAGAGGAGGATATAGCATATTTTTGAGAGTTATGGTTGTGGGGAACACAAGAAGGTTGCTGATTCTGCTGCCCAACTCAATGAGAATGTACTGGCTTGGTGAGACAGAACTTTAGCTGAAAGGAGAAGGCAGCACTTCGGACCAGTAGCCACTTGGAGTGACATGAAATACCATCTACGACTTAGGTATGTCCCTAAACATTATCACAGAGATTTAGAAAAGCAGTTTTTTAAATTGTCACAGGGAACCAGAAGTGTGGATGAGTATTTTGAGAAGCTCATGAACTCACCCTAGTTAGAGGAATCCAAAGAAGATCTCATGGCACCGTTCATTGATGGCCTACAAAAAGCACATCGCTAGGAAGGTGTAGAGAGCTCAATATAGTGGTCTACATGAGTTGTTGCATTTTGCTGTCAAAGTAGAACAACAAATCAAACATAAGACAACCATGACCAGCGGAAGCAAACCAAAACAACCATGGGGTGCAAGTAGCTCCAAACTATATGACAAAGGAAAATCAGTGGAGACTAACTCATGGTTCAACGGCAAAGCAGCCGAGGCTCCCAAGTACAACCGACCAGAGCAAGGTAAGTTTCATAACATTATCAGAGGACACGAGACATAACTTGTTCTGAGTGTCAAAGCAAGGGACACATGGCTATAGAGTGCCCCAACCCGAGAGTAATGATCCTCCACAACAATGGAGAGTATGAATCATAGGATGAACTTGAGGATGATCCAGACGAACCATAATAAGAGCTTTAGTATCCTGACGTTGGAGAGTTGCTTGTGACAATAAGAATACTAAGTGTCATGATCAACCTTAAGGAGAAAGCTCAAAGAGGAAACCTCTTTTATGCTAGATGCACAGTCAAGAACAAGGTATGTATCTGATCATTGATGGTGGTTCCTGTACTAACGTGGCTAGCAAGCATATGGTGGACATGTTAGGTCTTATAAAGACTAAGCATCCAAGAAAATAATGCTAATATGGCTCAATGATGAGAAAAAGATGAAGATTTCAGAACTAGTCGTTGTTCCATTCGGTGTTTGGAAGTACTAGGACCAAGTTACTTGTTATGTGGTGCCCATGCAAGCTGAACATCTCTTACTTGGCCGACCATGACAGTATGACCGAGCCACAAGTCACAATGGTCGTAGTAACCAGTACACATTCATGCACAAGGATCTTAAGTTCACCCTTTCACCTCTTAGTCCATCTGAGTTACATGAGTTGCAAGTGCATATAAACAAAGAAAGTGAGTCTTGAAAAACCAGTCTCATTGGATCTATTTGCAAAACTGTTAGTGTCAAAGGCACTGTGCTACTAGTGATGTTTAAAGAGTGTTTGAGTTTAGGTTTAGGTGCGATTGAGATACCTATTGGAGTGCAAGACGTCTTAGGAAGGTTTTAAGACATCTTCCCTGAAGAAATTCCACCTTGTTTGCCTCCAATCCGTGGGAGTGAACACCAAATCGATCTTGTGCCTGGCTCAAGCTTACCTAACAAGCCAGCATACCATATGAACCCTGAGGAGACCAAATAGCTTGAGAAGAAAGTGAGAGACCTCCTGGAAAAAGGGTACATCAAGGAGAGCCTTAGTCCATGCGCTGTTCCAGTACTCTTAGTACCTAAGAAGGACGGATCATGGAGGATGTGTGTAGAGTGCAGGGCAATCAACAACATCACAATCAAATACATGCACCCTATACCTAGTTTAGACGACATGTTGGATGATCTAAGTGGCTCTATCATATTCTAAAAAGTGGATTTGATGGGTGGCTATCACCAAGTCAGAATGAGAGAAGGAGGTGAGTGGAAAACCGGATTCAAGACCAAGCTAGGATTGTATGAGTGGTTGGTTATGCCTTTTTGCCTAACTAATTCCTCAAGTTCTTTCATGCGACTTATGAACCATGTTATTCATGCTTCAATAAGTAAATTTATAGTTGTCTATTCCAGTGATATACTTCTATATAGTAAGATCCTAGATGATCATATCTCACACCTTGAACAAGTGCTCAAATCACTTTGGAAGGAAGGCCTTTATGCCAACCTAAAGAAGTACACCTTATGTACTAACAAGCTTGTTTTCTTAGGCTTTGTAGTGAGTGAAAATGGACTAAGTGGATGAGGAAAAGGTCAAAGCCATTCATGAGTGGCCTATACCAACCACCATAGGACATGCATGAGTTTCCACGGCTTGGCTAGCTTCTACAAGAGGTTTGTGAGGGATTGCAGCACGGTGACATCACATCTCACAGCTGTGATAAAGAAGAATGTGCCATTCTCATGGGGACCAGCTAAAGAATCAGCTTTCAATCTTCTCAAAGAGAGGCTTACACAAGCACAGATTCTAGTCTTTCCTGATTTTGAAGACGTATTTGAGGTGGAGTGTGATGCATCTGGTATTGGAGTTGGAGCTGTTCTACATCATAGGAAGAGACAAGTGACATTCTTCAGTGAAAATATCAGTGGTGGTTCCTTGAATTACCCAAATTTCGACAAAGAATTGTATGCATTGGTCCAAGCATTAGAGACATGGAAGCATTACTTGTTATCCAAGGAATTTATCATCCATACTGGTAACGAGGAACTTAAGCATCTGAGGGTCAAACTTCAATCAAGAGGATACATTTTAAGTGGTTGAAGTTTGTAGAGAGTTTCCCCTATGTAATCAAGTACAAGAAGGGAAGGAGAATGTGGTGACTGATGCCTTGTCCAGGAGACATGCTATGATAGTTACCATGGAGGCTAAGGTTCTAGGATTTGACTATATAAAGATGATCCAGAACTAGGAGAATCTTACTAAGCATGTGGGAAAGGAGAATTCGGATCATACTACATTTAAGAAGGGTTTCTATTCCGAGACAAGAGGCTGTGTATTTTCCAATGCTCTATGCGTGTGCTACTGCTTAACGAGGCACATGGATTTGGTATTATAGGCCATTTTGAAGTGGATAAGACACTAGTTGTGGTGGTTGATCACTTCTTCTGGCTGCACCTCAAGAAAGATATGGAGAGGCATTATGCAAGATATGTAACATGTCAAAAAGCCAAATCCAGGTTATATCCTCATGGAATTTATCTACCTTTACCTATTCCTAACGCACCATGGGTTGATATTTATATGGAGTTCGTGCAAGGTTTGCCTATAACCAAACACAAAGACTATGTCTTTGTTGTTGTGGATGGATTCTCGAAGATGGCCCACTTCATTCCATGTGACAAATCAAATGACGCCACACAAATTGCTGACCTATTCTTCAAGGAAGCGGTGCTTTTACATGGAATACCAAGGACCATAGTATCTGACCATGACACAAAGTTCTTGAGTCATTTCTGGAAAACCTTGTGGAGAAAGCTCGAGAAAAACTTCTATTCTCCACAACTTGTCATCCTCAAACAGATGGTCAAAAAGAAGTAGTAAACCATACCTTATCTACTTTGCTTAGGGCACTCTTGGTAGAAACTTAAAAACATGGTTAGAATGTTTTTCATTCATTGAGTTTGCATATAGTCATGCTACACATTCTGCTACTAAGATATCTCCATTTGAAATTGTGTAGGGCTTTAATCCATTAACACCTCTTGATCTATCGCCAATTCTCCAAGTTGAGCAAGTTAACCTAGATGGTCTCAGGAAAGGAGAGTTTGTGAAGAAGGTACACCAGAAGTCAAGAGACAACATCTTAAGAATACTGAAGAGTACAAGAGGCGAGTAGATAAAGGCCGCAAGGAGTTAGTATTTGAACCAAGAGAGTGGGTGTGGCTTCACATGTGGCCTGAGAGGTTTTAACGAAAGAGAAGATCGAAGTTGGCACCTAAGGGAGACAGTTCCTTCAAAGTTCTAGAGTGGATCAACAAAAATGCCTACAAACTAGAAGTTCCAGGTGAGTTTAATATTTCACATAGTTTAAATGTGGCTGATTTATCTCCTTATGATGCAGATGATCCGATTTTAGGATAAAACCTTCTGTACAGGGTGGAAATGATGAGGACATCCAACCAAGTAATAATCCACAGCCCATACCTGAGGTTAAGGAATCTCTAGTGAATCGTTCTAGGACAAGGAAACTCAGGGAAGGATTCAACACAGCAGTAAATAAGCTCATGAACTCAATGGAACTTGGATACTACTTCAAAAATTAGGCCAAGAAGCAGGACACATCAGAAAACTCCAATCTAGATGATTTGGACATCAAAGAAGGTTTAGACCGTTGAGCATCAACAAATGATGGGGTTCAGAAGACAAGGAATCAAGCCAAGATCTCACCTGGGCTGCAAGATGTCACAAAAGCAATCCATAAGACCGAGAGAGCCCAAAAGGAGCAAAAGGTCGACTTGGAGGGATTCTACAAAGAAGCTATTGAAGAACTCATCTAGTTTTACTTCAAGGGATATCAAGAGGAAGGATTCATCAAGATTTTTAAGCAGACCGGACATGGACAAGCATCAACCTCCTCAGCCTTCAACCGCATTAATTGAGCCAAAACCAATTATTTTCCATTTAAATGATCATTGCAGGAACTTCTGACCCTCCCAACGGTCCATAAAGCTTAAGAAACCATAGAATATGTAGAATTTATCTTAGTGTCTCTTTTATTTTATGCTTTAATGAAATTTCCTTATTTTGAGTTTGTTGCAATCTTTGTTGTTTCTTTTCACAAGTTCTGTTGTTTTAAAGTATTTTTGCTGTTTTTCTTTTCACTTAAGGGTCTTAGCTGACGAGCCCTATATGACGTTCCCCTGCAGCTGTTGTATCTTTTAACCTTTTGACATACCAATAAAATAACACAGTTCAACCTTTGGAGCAGCCGCAGCCTGTTCTAAGCTTTTGGTTTTGTTCTTTGTCTGTGATTCACAAGAAGAACAAGTGCTTGTGCTGTATCAGAGACCAGTTCATCATCACTTTTGTGCCTTCGATCCACCAGCCTTACCATCACTTGATTCAACATGAGAGAGCGTCAAAGCCAGCATTTTCAATCCCATCTCTTACACACGACATACCTTGAGAACCAGGAGAGAGCGTCATAACCAGCCTGTTTCTTTCATCAGCCATCCTGTGAAACTCATGCTTGGAGTCTTACGCCAATTCTGGTCAAGCGGAATCCATGTAACTAGCTAGTCAAATCACATATTCATCATGGACATATACATTTTTATTAAACAGATTATAACGTCCAAACGGTAAGTAGGATCAGAGTGTTTCTTAACTTTTTTGAAAGGATGAGACCGAAATATTTCTAACGAAATATTATACGTTGCATGGATCCTTACGGTTCTCCAGAAAAATGCAATTCAATCTGATGGCAGTATTGATTTGATCTTAGATCTACACCCGAGAGGTGATAGATCGAAAAAACGAGATTAGAGATCCGGTCTAACACCAAAGTGGATCAAATCGTAAAATGAAAGCAGAAAAAGATAAGATTGGATTGAGATTTAGGATTCACTTTAACCCGGAAGAAGAACGAAAAAAAGACGGAAGTGGATGGCGAGGTGGCTCGCCGGATTACGGCGACAGCTGGCTCCGGTTGACGACGACGACTTGGCTGGAGAGAAATTGGTTGAGCTTCCCTGGATATTCTCTTCTCACCTCTTTCTCTTGGTGGCAACACCTTTTTACAAGAATGTGGCAAGGGAGACCTAGGTTCAATGAGATGGGTTTCGCTTAAATGGGCTTTAGGAAGGGAATTATTGACAAATCCAAAAATGGAAAAATCCAAACATAAAATTCTCCCCCATTTGACGGGAATTCGTCTTGAATTAAAAGAGGAAATATCCGGAAACTCAATCCCAAAACCCAACGGAACACGAGATGCACTTTGGATTTCCAAACCGTACACCCCGAAACCTTTTGACTTCAAATGATCATTTGAACAATAATCAAACAAGAACATGATCAAAGTATAGTCCTTAGTCGGGCATAGATGTTGAAGAATGGTATCCAAAGATCAGAGCCTCAACTTCTTCATTCTGAGTCGTTAGTCCAAGAAGAAAATAAAGATGATCTAAGGCTCACCATGAAAAACCCACAAAGCGAGAAAGGATACAAGCCGGAAGAGAGAATGAGCATGAAACGAGAAACGACTTTGTAGGCAGAGATAAAGTATCCGAAGCACTTAGAGCATCTCCAAAAGGAACCTCAAAACCTCATTTTTGAGATTTTACTCACTCCAAAAGAAACCTAAAGCCTCATTTTTTTGAGGTTTGGAAGAGTAAAACCTTAAATTTGAGGTTATAGGTTTTACTGTACAAACCCGCAAATTTGAAGTTTCATCTTTTTTTTTTCATTGATTAATTATATTTGGGAGCATAACGAAATTTTTTTTTTGAATAAGTTAAAATTTTAGTTATAAATTAAAATTCTAATTTGTGTTTTATTATTATTTTATGTAATTTAATATTTTAGTGTAATATTTTATGAAATAATATTGTTTGTAATATTTTAACGTACGTTTTATAGTTATTTTAAAGTTTTGTGATACTATTTAATTATTATTTATAGTAAGAACTTTAATGCAAAACTTTAAATCTATGAAACCTAAAATTTGAAAGTTTTTTTTTGGAGATACAAACCTTTAAAACCCCGGTTTGTCCCAGATTGACCCGATTTGAAGCCTTTCTCTATAATGTGTTTTTAGCCTAACTTTTAGGCCACCTTGTCTTTTCTAAAGTTTCTATTTGCTATTTTTAGATCAAAAACTTTGTAAACATTTTTTTATTCTTTAATCAAGTACTTCTTCCTATTTTCTTAATCTCTTCCTGTTTTAACTCCCTAATCTCTACTAATTTGACCTCATCTTAGGAATCTCTTTTCTTATTTATCTTCTTGTTTAGTGCTTGTTCTTGTCTCTTATTGCAATTTAGAATTTTCTTTATTGCTTTTCTTATTTGCTTCTTGTTCTTAATCACTTAGGATTGTTAGATAAAAACCTTATATCCATTTCACTTAGCTGAATTATTTGTATGCATTCCTAGTGAAATAAATTTGATCCAATTAGAATTTGACAAGCTCACTAAAATGGCATTTGTCTTGTTGGTTTGATGCAATTGAGGACAATAACCGTAAAATTCAAATATCAATTTGGTGCCATTGTTAATTGGGTTTAGGTTTAATCATTAGGATTTTAATTCTTCTTGAGATTAGTTCCTTTATTACATTAGTAATCTCTCTACTTTTCTACCTTTATTATTATCATAGGTGAATGATCAAAAGGTCTAGAGCTCAAGCACACTTTGTTCAAGCCTTTGGATAACATCCAACTATTGGAAAAAGGGAGCTATAGCAACAAATCAGAGAGAGAGAGAGAGAGAGAGAGAGAGAGAGAGAGAGAGAGAGAGAGAGAGAGAGAGAGAGAGAGAGAGAGAGAGAGAGAGAGAGAGAGAGAGAGAGAGAGAGAGAGAGAGAGTGAGAGAGAGAGAGAGAGAGAGAGAGAGAGTTCAGTATATTCAACGTTTTAGTATGGATCATCCACCTTAACACTATGGAAAATTTGGCTAAGGAACCAAGATGATCACAGTGACCACCTCAATCAGCCACATACACCTCCTCCTAATCCACGTCAACCACATTACGCTGTTAGAGGTTTTGGAGTGTCTGTGCATTCACCTCGGGGAGGTAGCCATTGGAGCATGTGATTCTCCAAATACTCACCAAAAACGCCAAGGAATCTAACCTACTCCATTTCAGAGCAACCATTTCGAGATCAAGGTGAGCCTCATCTCAATGGTTTAAGGTAAAAGGTTCCATTGTCTTGCTGATGAAGATCCCTAAGATCACTTGGACCAATTTGAAAGTATTTGTGCGATGACCAAAATCAATGGTGTGTTTCAAGCTAAGTCTCTTTCCCTTCCCTCTCAGGGATAAGGCACACCTATGGGAAAAGACACTCCCTCAAGGTTCTATCAGATCATGAGATGACTGCAAGAAGGCTTTCCTCTCCAAGTTTTTCTCTAGTTCAAGGACAACTCGATTTAGGAATGAGATCACAACTTTATCTCAACCCATCAATGAGACCTTCTCGGAGGGATTCCCACAATGCCAGTTCATGGATTCACACTGCAATTTTTATGAAACATGTATTTGGACTTACATAAGAATATGTATAGAGTTTCTATGAATCATAGATGTATTAAGGTTGAATGTCAAAATATAATTTCTACAAAGAACATGTCGAATCTATACAAAGAGAGAACAAATATTTTTATTCGAAGTGTACTGTAAAATGTATTTTTAGCTTGTCTTTCTCAAAAAATCTCTTCTCCTTTTATACCTCGATCTCTCTATCTATGTTGCGATCTTCTCGCTCGCGTTATACTTGCTATCCCCATTATTCGCTGAGGACGTCAAAACGGTTCAGTGACCCGTTCTTCTTCGAGCTCTAACTCAGGACGAATAAGACTTATCTCCTATATCTCCTTTCGGACTTGTGCCTCCGCACTTCGTTATCTTTGTTGGGCCAAATAGATTTTATCGTGCTTTGGGCTTCTTATTCAGTCTGACATGACATTCTCCAGATGGGCCGGACTTCAATGTGTGAAATACATCATCAACCATTTACCCCAGCCCATTACTGAGGATTTTAGAATTAATGGGCGGCATCATTGGGAATATGCAGTTCGATGTAATCATCACGAGCGCAAGTGTCATTGCTTGAGCTCATATCGAACGGCCGAAATGACGTGAAAACTGGACGACCTCTATTCCTGGGTATTGATTTAGATTCCCTTGGATCCTAATCATTTTGTTATGACCGAACGAATAGGATGAAAGGATGTGAGAGGTCGACGCGTCGGATCTTGTAAGTATGATCCAAATCGATTGATCTTTATCGGCTAATAGATCCAACTGTTACGATTTGGTAACATGGAGTTAAACCGACGATCTCGAGGTTGATCTTGATTATTGACTGTAAAAGGGGATTTAATCCCACAGTTCTTACTACCGGTGTGCTTCACCATTATTTATTACAGGTAACTTCTCCTCTTCGCTTTAATTTTTCATTGTCTTCTTGCTTTCATTTTTCAGAAAACCAGAGAAGTTCTTTTTGACGACTATGGGTAAACCCGATAAGTCAGAAAACGTCTCTGATGGCCGTAGAACAAGAGCAGTAGGGAGGACTTCTACACAGGAATCGTACGCCCCCAAAAATAAGTTGAAACTAATGATTCGGCACTTACATAATCTCAGGGAGAGATGCTGCATTCTGCTGGAGGTGGAGATGGTGTTACCAGACGAGTTGTAATCTCTGGAACTTTTCCGTCCAGGATACTGTTGCCCTTATTCCACGTATTTTCAGAGATGCATGTTGTTTTTCCCGATACCCCGCCTGATCTGGATGTGTGTTGCATAACTCCAGCTTTCATTTCCTCTGATGTGCCCAAACTTTGTTCAAAAAACAATCAGAATAAGTGTTTTGGTGGTCAAGGAGGGGATTCTGATCATAATCAAGCTCATCCTTCTCCTTTGTCTGGTCAAATTTAACAACAAAATATATGAGGATTTACTACCTCTCCCACTTCAAGGGATAATCATAGATGACACCCCACCTAGAGACACATGGCAAGACTGCATCTTGTTTTTTCAAGATTAACAAAGCTTTGGTTTGCGACTTTGACTTCTCGGCCATTCCGACACCCTGGGCAGTCAATGTTGGTCAGAAGCAAGATGCTAGTAGTTCGTTGTGTATAGAGCGAGCGCTCATTCAAATTTTTATATCGTGCTAAGCATGATCGTTTTGAGTTGGCGGATACTCAAGACGCAATACCGCTTGAGACTGATATGGCGGAAATGATTGCACACTTGAAGAAAGGAAGGATATATTGGGATTCTTTCACGGTGAGCCAGGTTCGATCTGCTTTAGGAAGGCCGCCATCCAAACTACCTCTCCTCGCTCCTAAAAAAATTTGTGATGTGAAACGTCGGATCGATCATCCGGTTTGACTTGCACCAGGTAAGACATTGATTCATAAATAACCCTAGGGGGAGGCATCCGCGTGCGGTGCCAGTCGCGATGTGGAAGCGAAGCAGACTTCATCCGGCCCACAGGAAGCAAAGGTTATAATAGGCGGTTCAAGCACAAGCAGGATTGCCTAATCGCGATGATCCGAAAGGAATGACGTATCTCTTGAAGCACTTTAAGCATGAGGAGTTTCAGCTTATAGCGATCTGGGACATGGTGTCTGAACGCGACTATGTCAAAATGATGTTGGCCCTAGGAAAGGTATGTGGAATTCAACACTCCGTCCGTGCCTTAAGAGTTTTTATGTGTCGCTTTGGCCTTTGAAGCAACCAACAAGTATACTGCGGTCAACGAATATATATATCAAAGGAAATCCCCCGTATTGCCAAACTAGTGAAGGCGCAGAAGGTCATCGAGGACTTCAATGTCAATCTTCAGGATTCTAGGGCTCGAGAGGTGGCGCTGAGCAGGCAGTTAGCTTGATATCATAGGCAGTAAGCTCATATCAAGGAGTTGGAGAACTCAGAGGGGACCTGAAGCTTAATCTTGGGTTATCTGTGGAAAAAATGTATTCTGCTCAGATTGAGAGGCAAAGAGATTTCGAGCAGGTAAACCATGATGAGTGGGAGAAGCTGAAGGCGATCAAAGGGTAGGATACCACAGTTCAAGAGGCGACGCGAGCAGTGAAGAGAGAGCTTCATGAGACTTATATGTCGGTCCTCCAGCAGGTCAAAGTCTAGTGGGAGAAGAAGTTCACCATTGAGATCGCTCTTCATGAAACTATTGAAATCCTCGACCACCTTCGCTATTGCTGGTGGGGGGATTGACAAAGTGGGCGAGGTGGACAGGCTCATGGTGTAGTAAGAGGAAAAGGAGCAGAACTGCTTTCTGCGATGGTCTCTGACTTCTCCATCAGTAAGGTTGTACACTACAAGGAAACAACGTTTTTGCGACTGGACCTTGCTACTATACTTGTAGTCGTAACATATGGCCACTATTAGGAGACAACATTGCTACTATTTTGCGACAATGAATATATGGACGTGTATTAGTCGCTTATATATGACCAAAAATGATTGTCGCCAATTTAGTTGTAGATTTATGATTGATTACTGACCATTGTCGAGACCGAAATGAATAGTCGCGGGCTTGTCGGTGATATGGCGACTATTTTTGCGTCATATGTTAAGAGTCGTAGAACAATCGTGAATTGGTCAGTACATGGGCGACTAATTCGCTACTTTGGGCATAGTAGTAACCAAGTCGTTTATTTGTCGCTATTGATACGACTAATATTCTACTAATTATTCGTGTCGCAAAGTAGCTGGTACGGGTCGTACCATAGATTATTTTTTGGATTTAGTAATAATAATATGGGTCTTCTGAAGTCCATGCATACGTTGTGTTATTGAATGAAAACTTTAAATGTGCAAAATACTTTTATTGTCGTATCACAAATGAAATATATACTTTGATATTTGAATTTAACATTAACCTAATTGATCAGGGTTAGATTCTATATGCTATTTAAACTATGTAATAAAAAAGAGATTAAGATATATAGTGGACATAAAAGTTGTAAACATTAACGACAAATGTGTTTTTAAAAGAAAAATAAAGACGATCAACAGATCATCTAACCAAAAAATAACATAGTTAATAAGGTCTTCTAAAGTAGGTACATAATTTAGAAGATATTAAACAAGGACATAATTTCTTTAGGATATTGGTTAGGTACCAGATTTGGAAAGCTACAAAATAGAAAATGATATGTATGAATTCCGGAAAACTTAAAAAGCATTTTACATAATGAGTTGTGACCAAAACCTGTTGAGAAATCCATTAAAAACTAAACTGAATTTCTAATCATACTCATTTCGTGCTTTCTGTAGAAGCAACGAAGAATCACAAAGAGATGTCTATCAACATCCTTCGAAAACCTTTCTATGAGTTCCTTAGCATCTTCCCCGATAAATAAACACCGAAGACTCCGAAGGCTAGAAAAAATGTTTTTTTCAATTTCTATTATTAAAGACAAACAACAAAACATATGTGAGGAAGATTACAAGCATTTGTTTAACTAACCTTAGGTCGCGAATTGTAAACTGCAGCTTTGGTCCTGTCCAATAAGGTTGAAGGTTTCCAACACGTGTAACAACACCAAGGACATATATAATAGAAAAATAAAGTCATTTAGAAAACTATACATTAATCTATTTAGTTAAAAATATAATGTCTACCACACATGGAAATAACATGATTAATATAATTCGATAAAAGAAACAAATGTATAGACTAAAAGTTACCTATAGGGTATTTATCACAGAATCTCCCATCTAATATATCCGAAAACGATTCAAATTGCATAAAATGACCTTCCGGAATATTATCATAAGTGAGGCAGAAAGATGTGTTTAACCCGAATATGAGCTTGAAATCGTGAGGGGTCAACGACACATATTCCGGTGCTTGTACAACTCGATCATTCGCAAGTTTAAACCAACGACCCTCACACCATGTAGAGAAACGAAATTTTTGAATAAAAGAGGCAGGAACAGTTGCCTCTATTTTCATACCCTAAATAAATAAACGGATACCTTAATAAAACATGCAATAACCCAATAAATAAAACAAATTATAGAGTAAAAGAAAGATTATCTCCTCATCGACCAAACTCATTTGGATTATTGGTTCTCCAATGGATGAAACACACATCCAAACACACAAAAGAAGAACTTTTAGGTCCCAAAAGCAAGGAATGAAGTTCTTGATTTGAGAATTTTTTCTAAAAGTCTAGGGAGCCATGGTTGAGAATCGGAGAAATTTTCGCCGAAATTACCTTGAAAAGAGGTCTTTCTTTTTCTCTCAGTAAGCGGTAGGAAAATGAAGCGTCTAGGGTTTTAAATAGTTTCCCAAATAAGTGAGTAAAAAGTGTGAAGCACTAAAACAAAACCTTTGAGTTAATGTTGGTAAAAGGTGTAAAAATTAGAACTCACAACCCTTGATTTAGAAAAACTATTAGGGACACAACCGCTAATGATATTTTTTTAATAATGACGATTTAGTTTCGAATCACACTTATCCATGTCAATAATGACGATTCAAAACTTCCTATTCTCGATAAACTTCCTAATACATTGTTTGTCTTTTTTTCTGGTGTAGCCCCTGAGCCCCTGAACCGTATACTGGTTTTGTCGTTTGCTTTGGTGTAGCATCAAAGACATAGAACCGTGCACTGGTTATTATCTTTTCTTCTCTTGTAGGCTTTTGCAGAGTTCCTCTGTTTCGGCGGGAAATGAGAGACAAGAAGAATATTCAATGTTTCTCTCAACCGATATTATTAAATTTCCTTAACATGATAAGTTCATATGTATTCAAAAAAAAAATAAGATATATAGAAAGATTGCAAAATAATAATTTAATTTCTCAAACCATCTTAAAACCAGTAAGAAGATTTCACACCAACCATCAAACTGGCACTTATGGGTGTTTCTCTACGAGATCCACATCTAATCAACATTTAATCATGGTTAAATATATATCATGCAAAGGAGAGTTACGATGTTTGGTTAACTTGTTCTAATGTTCATTAAATTGTGGCCATCAATTATCGACTTTATCATGCCACAACTTCATCCGTTTAGATTAGATTAATATTTCCGCTGTCGCTTTGTAAATATAACTAAATACGGTAGTTTTATAACTTGCTTATTTTTCATTATTTGAAAGGTAGATCGCTACATAATCTACTAAATTTAACAAACTATATATTAATAAGGATCTTCATAAAAATAATGAGGCCAAAATTTGAAATTATTCTCATGATTGTGAAGAAAAATAGTGACTCAAGGGTCCAAAACATGTATCGCAGATATTTGTGCCTTTGAAACCATTGTCCCAGCAACTCAACCCAGTCTTCGTCGGAGCACACATAAATCTATAAAGCCCTTTGATATCTAATCATTTTCTCTTCTTAAAGAACAGTGCACACCGTCTGTCTGACCGTCCAAAGTCTCATAGTTATCTTAACACGTACTCGAGTTGCAAATTCACGCTCGATGATGTACCCACAGTTCAAAACTCTCCATCTCCATAAAACACCCGCATGAACGTGGAGTACGCGTATATCCCCGTCTCCCATCCACTATCTGCTGATCTTTTGATCAGAGCCAGTCCTTTAACCATCTGGTCGATGGAGGTCAACGATCGGTCAACCCAACAGTTGCAATATACAAAAATACACATACCTCTGAGGAGAAGAGCATAAGGGTTTTTGGATTTCAGACATTTGTTGGCCAATTTAGTTATAACCCTAGGTGTGCATCAGATACCGTAATCAGTAATGTAGGAGAACTGTAGATCGACCGACTTATAAAAATCCGAGCTTTTTCCGACGTTTTGCATCGCAGTGCATGTTGCTTTCATCCGAGCCAAATAGTGTATCCATTGGTTATCGTCAATGACGGCAAGAAGGATTGTTTTTAGGATATCACTATGAAGGAAATCCATTGTCGATTTTGGTTAGAAAATATGGAAACAGGCAAAGGAGAATTTAAAAAAATAATACAGTAGAGTATTTGAGAAATGTATTGTTTCTAAGGCATCCGCATATGTTTATTTATAGATCGGATCCAACCTTTGAATTTTCCATAAATTTGAATAGTATTTATGTTATTGATATTTATTAATTAATGTGCATCTGTTGGCGTGCATCTTCGGCTGGAAAAGTATGTACATGATAAATCTAATTCGCTAGGTAATGATATGTAATGTCGCTTCATTATTTATTGCAATTCAAAATTTATTACAAAAACTTGTTGTTACTTGCATGGATATATTGTTAAAAAATTATTTAGGTAAATGTCATTTCAATTTAATTATCGCGCCTATTTTTCAAAAAGTCGTTTATTCAGTCATAAAATACTCTGGAAGTTTTACAATTTTTACCCAAAGATAATGCATATACTCATTACGATTAAAATTTGCACATAAATAAATACAACATATAATAACATTCGCAGTTTAACACATTCTAGTCAACACAAAGGAAGGATATTCAAGAATCTAAACAGGGCCAAATTCTGAAATTGTTCAGCAAGAGTCTGAAGTAATATAGTGAATCTATGGACCAAAAGCATCTGTCGCACATGGTTGAACTCTTGAAACCAAAGTCCCACCAACCATTCCAGGTTGTTATCGGAGCACAAATGCAACTATAAAGGCTGTTGATATCTACACTCGCTTCCTTCTCAAAGAACAAAGCCGAAGGCGTTTCTGGCCATACACGCCTATCCCTTCTAGTTATCTTTATACGTATCCGAGTGGCAAGTTCCCGGTCGATGACATATCCACTGTTCAAAACTACACCATCTCCATAAAAAACACGCAAGAACATGGAGTACGCGTATATCCCTGTTTCCCATCGGCTATCTGCTGATCTTTTGATCATTTCCTCTCCTTCAACCATCCGGTCGCTGTAGATAAAGCAACAAATACCGCGGAGAAGAAAAGCTGCAGGGTTTCCTGATCGTAGAAACCTCTCGACAGAATTTTGTTTATAATGAGGTGGGCAATCAAAGAGATTTAATTTAATAAAACTGTAGTATAAATAAATCGACATGTAGAAATCTTGACTCTGTCTGAAGCTATGAAGCGCCTTTTATGTTGTCTTCGCCCTTATAAAATAGCGTAAACCTTGTTCACCGTCAATGACGTCAAGACAGATTTTTGAAAGAACATCACTTGGAAGGTAATCCATCACTTGGTAATGAAGAGATGGAAAGCAAAAGGAATTTTGACAAATAAAAAAGCTTTCGATATTTGAGAGTTCGAAGCTACTACCAGAGTTTATTTATGGAGGCAGTGCACTCTTTAGGTTGTCTAGGCTGTATTAATTATGTATATATTCTTATCACTAAGTCTCAACTAACAGCATTCATGATCATGATCATAGTGTTAATGGGTAATTTTCCATTTCCGGTTAAAATTTTTTTTTTAGGTATTTGAGATTTATCTCTTTTGCTAATGGCTTAAACTATATATGTTATTTAGTAGTTCATATTAATCATTTATTTATATACAATAATTATACCGAATCACATATCGATCTTTGAAACTGGGGGAGAATGGGGGTGTCAAGGTTGTGATGAACATTTGATATTCTTCTAGTCTGCTTATCTTTCGTCTAAGGTTTATGGTTTAGGATTTAGGGTTTAATGGGTGTGTCAAAGGTTTTGGGGTTTAGGGTTCAATATTTAGGGTTTAGGGTTTTACAGTTTAGGGTATAGGGTCATATGCAGTTCTAGTCCTGAATAATGTCAAAAACTATTAATTAATGCTATTACAATATTACTTAATAAAAATTATAAAAATTATAAAAATTATATATTTGTACTAAAACACATCTAAACACAAAATTTTACAACGTTACGGAAAAAATAATTTAATTAAGCACCACAACCGACTACTCGTGAGTAAATTTTCAAAATATTTCGCGTAATATAATCCGGGAAACCAAACCTAATTTTTTAGCCCAAAACTTTTCAATTACGCGCCTTAACCCAACAAGTTTTGCCTAAGTGTCGAGAATCCATCATGTACTGCAAACATAAACCCTGATTTTATTTTGTTCTTCCCCGTCTCCAAAATATCCTTCGAATCATCTCGCATATTTTTTTCTCCAGATCCTCCTCCCTATCGACTAATCTCTAATGACATCTCTTATTCGAGGTTCTCTGTTTCATTGCTGTCGACCCTCTCAATTTCTTCTATGAAACTCTCCGTGATACGATGCCTCAAAATGGAAAGAGAGGAGGAGGACCTCGTAAGATACTAACCCAGTGGTCTGAAAAAAACACAGAGCCCTCCCCGAATCCCATTGTTGCTCCGACTCAGACCACTCAGCGTCCACAAAAAAACCAGCTATCCCCCAAACGTCAGCGTCAGTACCCCATGTACAGGACTACCCACCGCCAAGACAACTATTCCAGAACTCGACTACTAATCAACCTGAAGTCGAAGCTTCGACGGTGTCAGAAGAAGTCCATAACAACCAGGACCCTATTGAGGACGCCCCACCTTTGCCTGTTCACCAATCTCAGGGTCAGAGTCATCCATCTTCTGAAGGGCACAACTTCCACGACGAATCTTTTAATGTTTTGGCGAACCTCGAGGAGGACACACTGCGGGCTCTGAATGCTCTGCTTCGGGTGCCAGACAGGGAAACGTTTACCACCGTACTCTCTCTCACACCGATGCTAGGCACGACTTGGTATGGCTATTGTCAAGTATTGTTTCTCCAGCTGTTGACATTCTCTGTATGGGTTTTTTGTTCTTGTCTTATACCTTTCGCAATGGTGTGTTTTTAAACCGTAAAGTTTTTTTATGAATCTGACTTTTGGTTTGCTTATGACTTATGTTGATCAAAAGAGTTCAAGTCTCTGATGGTTAGGATGTCAATCTTGTACATATTTCAGGTTTACTCGTGACAGAGGATCAAAATTAGTTCGGAAGATTACCAAAATCTTTACAAATTTTTTTTGATAAAGCATACTATAGCTGGTCTTGTGTGCCTTGTGATAAAGCAGAAAGATACTTCCTCGAGTTCGCTGTACAGTTTTCTCTCCTATACCTTTCATATATACCTTTCATGTGTTGTTTTCACTAATGCTATGCTTATTCTATCTGTAATATAGAAAACCCACCATTGGGATCCCTTGATAACAAGGACAATTCAACAATATTTCGAGGAGATCTATCAACGACGGTTAAAAGACATGATTAGCACTGTGAGGACTAGACGAGAGCGACCCAAGTGGATCACCGAGACTCTCTGGAAAACGATGACCGACTATTCGGAAATTGAAGAAGCAAAGGCTAAAAGTCAGACTTATGCCAATTGTCGTAATTCTGACAGTGAAGGTCTCGGTCGTCACCGTACGTTTGTTGATCGGAAGTCAGAGAATACCGCTGCAACTTTCCAGAAGATCGTAGATGATAAGTTGTTAGATCTCGATATAGAGACTTCAGAAGTTTCGAACGGTGCTGCTTCGAGACATCGGAAACTCTCACAAGATGGATATGAGAGCATCTTCCTTGAGGTAAAGTAATATTTTCACAATTCACATTTATAAAGCCATGTTATGTTCTTTATTTATCGTGTTTTGCGGACTGTCTTTAATTATAAAAGGCTACTGAGACCGATAGAAGAGGAAATCCTTATGGAGTTAGAAGCCTCAAAGAGTCTCTTTTTAGGGGCAAGCGCAAGCATCCGGGAGACTCTTAAGGGTCTGTGGCCATGCAAGACCAACTGAAGGAAGCTCAACGTAAAATCAAAGAGCAGGCTGCTCGTGAAGCAGATCACGCCCGAGCTGTGAATGAGCAGAATGAAAAGATCGAGTATCTTTCCTTGGTAGAAAAGTATCTGCGGGTAAGTGATCTGCATTTACTTGACTTCCTTTAGACTCATATGCAGCAGCCAACACAGACGGTCGTCCCCCAACATGTACAACTTAACTCCATCTGATGCATAAGTTACTTGTCGCTCTGCCTACCGAACTTCTCTTTTGGTGTATGATTTCGAAACTCCTTAATATTGGTGAATGCACATGTAGATAATCGTTTGTATATGTATGAAACACAAAACTATCAAGGTTATCAATGTTTTCATGAAGCAAATATCTTATACATTGCTTCTATAATTCAAATTGAAGTATCACCAGTTACCAAATCGTAAAATTGACAAATGGAACAAAACCAAATTCTTATTTTTACGCGAACTTAACATGCATCAATTAATTGTATCTAGATGCCCCGCATAGTTGCAGCATAGTTGTCAGATCAGTCTTAAACAGGTGTAAAAGTGTCACCGAAGAGTCGCCAAAACGTCACCATATTCTACGGCTGAATCGTGACTATACTAGTCAGTCACATAACAATTGCCACGTAGTGGCGAGATGATTACCATAATCGTATATGGATGTTCAGAGTAGTCGCGGGATAGTAGTTAAATATTAGCCAGTCGCTACATAGTGGCTAATATTTACGACTACTTTCTGACTGTACAATACAATCACATATTAATCGCCCAGTGGTCACCTAATTTAACGACTATTTGATGACAACATTTCTCCCACCATATCTGGGCTCCCTATATAGTCTCACAATTACCGCTATCGTAGTCACAAATTAGTCCCTATATCTTCCGACAACGCTACGTTTATTTTACGATTACCTATGTTGGTTGTATAAATAATTGTAACTCGCCAACTAATAATATGACTATGAGATTTAGCAACTATGGATTTACGGCTACCATAGTTAGTGGTATGTTTGTCGTAAAACCCCAATCAACGACTATTCTGCGATTAAAAGTACAGTCGCAAAACGCTGTTTTTTGTAGTGGTACACCCCACATTATCAGAAGACTCAGTGATGCTGATCGATCCCACTACTAAAATGCCGACCACATTGGACCCATATGGATCGAATCATCCTCAGAAGTCCGCTAGTGGATTGGTACATGGAGTAATTTCATGGGTGAATGACTTGGACGGTGGCAAGAAGATGGCCGATTAAGGCTGACTCATCACTCCTCACCTTCTTCAATCCCCTTTATGATGTTGCCCGAAAGGGCTGTTTATTTTGAAATTTGGTGTTTCCTCGAGGAGGGCTTTGCTCTTTTTTTTTTTGGAACTCGGTGTTACCCGAAAGGGCTTTTAGGTTTTGTTTGGCCGGGAAGGGGTTTATTTAATTGAACCGGTTTTCAACTTCCTCTTTCTTCTTTAGATTTACCACAAAATACGAATAAGTAAAAAAAAATAAGTTCGATTAACTATGTTGACTTCGTCGAATTAAGAATGGATCTAGACTTTTTGTGATTTCGATAAAAGGCAGAGTTTATTTAACGAGAGCTCAATTCAATTTGATCGATGTGACCTTAATGGACTCATCAGATCGTCTAAGAATCAAGGTCTTATTTTGGTGAGTTTGTTTAACGAGATCTCAATCTGGTTTTATCGATGTGACCTTGATGAACACCTAAGATTATCTAAGGATCGAGGTAGTCTTTTGGTGAGTTTGTTTAACGAGAGTTCAATTTGATTTGGTGGATGCGACTCTGTTAAATTCATAAGATCGTCTTAAGAACGCTAGTTCTACCGTATCAAAACTTTTCCCTCAAAGTTTAAGTTGCCGGTCCTAAGAGTGGTCCCGTACCCCCATTTCTTTTAGGTGCGAGCATAAAATAATTAGGTTAAGGCCTGTTCACAAGGTGGATCGTTTTGAGATCACGTAAAGTGGATCCTTTAGAGATCCTAAAAAGTATATCGTTTTTTGGTCGCAACGAAGTGGACCATTTGAGATCGCAATAAAATGGATCGTTTTGAGATCACAATGAAGTCGACCATTTTGAGATCGTAATAGAGTGGATCATTGTGAGATCACAATGAAGTGGATCTTTTTGAGATCACAATAGAGCAGATCGTTTTGAGATCACAATGAAATGGTGTTGGAATTGTGTCCAGCAATCTCTGTACTGTCTCTATAAAGTAAGAGTATGTCAGTGATCAGACATAAGTCATACAATACTGGGGGTCATGATGGCTTGCTAGAGTCCGCTCATGATCTATAAGTCTCGGACTTATTGCTTTTATTGTATGATCCCATATGGGTCACACGCTTAAGCTAGCAGGAAATAAAGTAGGAACGGCTTAGCAGAAGTACGACAAAAGTGCTAGGCATTTGTCGTACTAAGAGAGAAAGATTAATGGGTCTGATTAAATGGGATTTAATCAGATTGGGCCCAAAAGCCCAAAAGGGAAAGAGAAGGCTTTTAATGACTAAAAGCCAACTCTCTTCCTCCCAACCCTAATCCAAGCCGCGAAATCTCTCTCTCTTCTGCGCCCCATCTCCTCGTGGTCTAGCAGCCAGTTTCCGGTGATTGCATGTGTGAGCCTTTGGAGGATTCATCCCTTGGTGTATCTCCCTGATCTCTGACCTGTTCATCAATTCCGCTGCAACAAACAGGTAAAAGGTGAGATCATAATGTTTCTAAATAAGAACACCTAGATCTGATGCATGTTTAGGTTGATATCAATATGAGAATTGAATCAGGATCAACCGAAACTTCCAACAGTGGTATCAGAGCCATTGGTTCTTAGGTTTCTTGTTTTAGATTCATTGTTTAGGTTGTTTAATCTGTTTAGAATTGTTTTGAATCAATTACTGATAAGATAAAACAGTTAAGAATCAGAATTGAACTCTAAACAAACAATTGGATCACAAAACCGAGCTATATGACTCGAGTTTTGGTGATCGGCCGGTTGGGTCGGAATCGGACGGTCGGAATCGGACGGTCGGGATGACCGGTTGGGTCGATCGACCGAGTGATCGCACGGCGATCGCGTCCGATCGCGACGTCCCGATCGCGTCCCGGCTGTCGCGTGCGTCGCGTCCCGATCGCTCGGCGATCGTGGAGCGTCCGTCCGTGCTGCCTCGTCCCGTCCCGAGCTGCCGAGCGAACGTCCCGATCATGCAGCCGACGGCTGGCCTGCGGCTATCGCTTTTTGCGTGAGGCTTACGGCTGGCCGGTTAGGGTTTTGGGTGTGATGGGCCGGTTCAATTTCGGTTAGCTGGTTCGGTTTAAAACTTGATTAAAATCTTCGTTCTGGTTTAATAAACAGGTTTTAATAATTTTATTGAATCTGGTTAAACCGGGATAAGAAATCCAATGTCGAAAGAAATATTGGATTTAGTGCCTAAACCAGGAATTTCTAATTTGATTTGGTTGGACCAAATAAATTGAGAAATTCCGGTTTAGTAAATAACCGGTTGACAATTGTGGTCATCGTAGTAATTGAAACTTGGTTAGACCAGTTTTAATGAACCAGACCGGTTATGTCAATTAATTGGACAATTGGGTCATGTCTTGGACATGGACCAATTCTTGGGCCTCGGGCCAAGAAGTTAAAACAATTGGGCCAGTTAATTGAGTCTTTCTTCAGATTAATTTAAAATCTATTTTATGAAATTATAAAGTCGGTTTTAAATTAAAGTTTCCGAAATTTTATAATTAGAAAGTTTCTTAAAATAGAAGTTTCTGAATTTGCGGGTTTTGGATTTTAAAGAAGTTTCTAAAGTTAGAAAGTTTCCGGTTTTAGAAAGTTTCCAATTTTAGAAAGTTTCCAAAAATAGTAGGTTTCCATAAATAGAAAGTTTCCCGAAATAGTAATCTTCTATTTTGGGAATGATTTTAATAAACCTACGAACCTCAAATAATATCAAGCGTTGGATGTCTTGTCCAGGCTATGTCAGCTGTCAAAGCCCATTCAATTGCATTCATGGCCTTACAGTGTGAGGATGTCTGCTTTTGCGTGGGTAAGACGGTTTGTGATTCATAAATGTCATTGGGAGTCCCAGACATTAATGATTACATGACTGTATAGTCCGGTTTTCTTGACTAGGCCATCGGGAGTCCCGGGCCTTGAGACATCAGAGTGGATTGGGCCTCGGGCCCAGATTCACAACCAAGAGTTATATCACGGATATAATTAGCCGATATAGGGCTTACCGATATAAGCTAAGGTTGGGTGACGGCCAGTGGCCCACTTTGATCTTGGTTATATGTGGATCTTGGAATCATTATATTCTATTGAGGGTAACTTATGTTATTGAATATAATGCATGATTAATCATATTATACTTTAATACGAGATTAATCATTTTGAACATATAACTAATAACCTTTTTATTTATATATTTCAGATATGACTACTACAAGCACACAAAACACATTCTCGATCCGGTCTGTTCTCGAGAAGGAGAAGCTGACTGGAACGAACTTCCTGACATGGTCAAGGAACTTGAGGCTGGTCCTCAAGCAGGAGAAGAAGGATTATGTCCTTCGACCTCTTGCCAATGCTGCCAGGACTCTGCACAATGCTTGGGAAAAGCATTCGTCAGATGAAAATGATGTTTATTGCCTGATGTTGGTGACAATGACTCCAGAGCTGCAAAAGCAGTTCGAAAGTGTATTGTCTCCAATCGAGATCATGGCAAGCCTGAAATCGCTTTTTCAGGAGCAGGCTAGGACCGAGAGGTTCCAGACAGTTAAGAACCTCTTGGACTGTAAGTTGGCTGCGAATGCGGCAGTGAGTCCTCATGTGTTGAAGATGATGGGTTATCTCGATCATCTTCACAAACTCGACTGCCCAATCAGCCAGGAACTTGCCTGCGACATCATTCTGCAGTCTTTACCTGCAAGCTATGATCAGTTCATTCTGAACTTTAACATGCATGGCTTGAGTAAGACACTGCCTGAGCTTCACGGAATGCTCAAGACTGCAGAGCCCAACTTGAAGAAAACCGCCAAGGACCCCAATGTACTTATGGTACAAAAGGGCAAGGGGTTTAAGAAGTCTTCTGCTAAGGATAAGGGAAAGGCCAAGGGTGTCCAAGTCGTGGACAAGGACACGCCAAAGCCCAAGCCCAAGTCCAAGGCTGGGCCTACTGACATGTGCAGGTTCTGCAAAGAACTGGGGCATTGGAGAAGAGATTGCAAGAAATTCCAGGAAGGTCTAAAGGAATTGAAGAAGAAGACTTTCGAGACTTCTTCATCAGGTATTTTTGTTATAGAAGTTAATACAACTACTTCTGATAATACCTCATGGGTCATGGATACTGGTTGTGGGGCTCATATTTGTACTAATATGCAGGCACTCAGCAACAGTAGAAGGCTGAAGCAAGGACAAGTAGAGCTACGAGTTGGGAATGGAGCGAAAGTTTCAGCACTAGCTGTAGGAACATACTTGTTGTCTTTACCTTCGGGATTGATTTTAGAACTTAATAATTGTTATTTTGTACCTGCTATAAGCAGAATTATTATTTCAATTTCTTTGTTGGATTTGGAAGGTTATGATTTTTCAGTTAAGAATAAATTATGTTCCTTCAATCGCAACAATTTGTTCTATGGTTCTGCCCCTCTTACGAATGGGCTTTACATACTCGATCAATCCGCGCCAATTTATAACATTAATACAAAACGGTTTAAACCTAATGAGGAAAACCGAACGTTTCTATGGCATTGTCGTTTAGGGCACATCAGCGAGAAACGCATCAAGAGGCTCCATTCGAATGGACTTCTTGGCTCATTTGACTTTGAGTCATGTGAGAAATGCGAATCCTGCATGATGGGCAAAATGACACGGGCCCCCTTTAATAAACCTAACGAGAGGGCCAGTGACTTATTGGGCCTGATACACACTGATGTGTGTGGCCCAATGTCCACTAATGCAAGAGGAAACTATCAGTACTTCATTACCTTTACTGATGATTTCAGTAGGTATGGATATGTTTATTTGATGAAACATAAGTCTGAATCTTTTAAGAAGTTCAGAGAATTCCAAAATGAAGTACAGAACCAACTTGGCAAAAGCATTAAGGCTCTTCGGTCCGACCGAGGAGGAGAATACTTAAGCCAAGAATTCAGTGATCATCTGAGAGAGTGTGGGATCGTATCCCAACTCACTCCTCCTGGAACACCTCAATGGAATGGTGTGTCTGAGAGGAGAAATCGGACCTTATTGGATATGGTTCGATCTATGATGAGTCACACAGACCTTCCAATATCCCTTTGGGGATATGCTCTGCTAACAGCAGTGTTCACTCTAAATAGAGCGCCATCAAAAGCAGTAGCAAAGACACCATATGAATTATGGACTGGAGAAGCTCCAGTGCTGTCTTATCTAAGAATTTGGGGTTGTGAAGCCTATGTTAAGAGATTGATCTCAGATAAGCTTACACCAAAATCTGATAAATGCTACTTCATTGGTTATCCACGGGAAACCAAGGCTTATTACTTCTATCTACGTTCCGAGAACAAGATCTTTGTTGCCCGGGATTGTAACTTTCTTGAGAGAGAGTTTCTCTCTAAGAAAGACAGTGGGAGTAAGGTACTGCTTGAAGAAATTCAAGATGAACAGGATACTGCTCAACCTAATGAGGAAGAGCAGCAGGAGGATCTACAAGAAATTGTAGAGCCTGAACCTGTAGTACCTGAAGTTCGAAGATCCGGGAGGATCCGTCACGAACCCGAGAGATATCAGGGATTCCTCGTGACTGACTGTCATGATCTTTTGATCATTGATGGTGATGAACCATCGAACTTCAATCAAGCCATGATGGGCCCAGATTCCTCTAAGTGGCGCAAGGCCACTGATTCCGAAATGGACTCCATGTCGGTCAACCAAGTGTTTTCGTTGGTTGACTTACCCGCTGGTGTAAAAGCCATCGAGTGCAAATGGATCTTCAAGAAGAAGATTGACGTGGATGGAAATGTCCAGATTTATAAAGCCAGGTTGGTGGCAAAAGGTTTCAGACAAGTTCACGGTGTGGACTACGATGAAACCTATTCACCGGTGGCTATGATGAAATCTATTCGGATTCTACTAGCAACTGCAGCTTTTCATGATTATGAAATTTGGCAGATGGACGTGAAAACCGCATTCCTGAATGGTATTCTGGAAGAGGATGTGTATATGACGCAACCTGACGGTTACATAGATCCAAAGAATGCTGGGAAAGTATGCAAGCTTCATAAATCCATTTATGGATTGAAGCAAGCATCGAGGAGCTGGAATCTTCGTTTTGATGAAGCGATCAAGCAATTTGACTTCATTAGAAACGAAGAAGAACAATGCGTGTATAAGAAATCTAGTGGGAGCAAGATTGTATTTCTTATCCTGTATGTCGATGACATACTGCTTCTCGGAAACGACATTCCAATGCTGAAGTCTGTAAAAGACTGGCTTGGAAGTTGTTTTTCCATGAAAGACATGGGTGAAGCCGCATACGTTCTTGGAATTAGGATCTATCGGGATAGACCTAAGAGGCTGATAGGCTTGTGTCAAGACTCATACATTGACAAAGTCCTACAAAGATTCAGCATGAAAGATTCCAAGAAGGGCTTCACGCCAATGGTACATGGCACAACGCTAAGCAAGAAGCAGAGCCCTACGTCGGCTGCTGAGCTTGAGCGCATGAAGAATATTCCTTATGCATCTGCAATAGGATCTGTCATGTATGCCATGATCTGTACTCGTCCTGATGTTGCTTATGCATTGAGCATGACGAGTAGATACCAGTCAAATCCAGGTGAAAACCATTGGATTGCCGTAAAGAATATCTTGAAGTATCTAAGACATACTAAGGATAAATTCTTGGTGTACGGTGGAAGTGATGTGCTTAAAGTCAGTGGATTCACGGACGCAAGTTTCCAGACAGACACTGATGATTTCCGGTCACAGTCCGGTTATGTCTTTTGTCTGAATGGCGGTGCAGTAAGTTGGAGAAGCTCCAAGCAGGACACCGTTGCTGATTCCACTACGGAAGCTGAATATATCGCCGCCTCAGAAGCAGCGAAGGAAGCTGTTTGGATACGAAAGTTCATTATGGAACTAGGTGTGATACCAGATGCGGCTGAGCCTCTGGCACTGTTTTGTGACAACAATGGTGCTATAGCTCAGGCAAAGGAACCAAGATCACACCAGAAATCCAAGCATGTTCAAAGAAGATATCACTTGATACGTGACATCATTAATAGAAAGGAAGTCAAGATCAGCCGAGTTCCGACAGATGATAATGTCGCTGATCCGTTGACAAAGCCACTCCCAAGGCCTAAGCTCGAGTTCCTGACTGAAGCTGTAGGCATTAGAAACATTGAAATGTAATCTAAATTTGAGTGGGAGTTTTGTGAGCTTTATTTTAGTTATTTGATATGTTCTTGTAAAACATTATTTATGTTTTAATGAAATTATTATTTCAAGATTATTTTAACTGTGATGAAATAATCGTTCCAAAATGATATGAACCATTTTATAGGTCATCGAAGTAAATGATTTGATCTTGAGTCATCGAAGTCATTTAGCTTGATCATGAGATCCTATATTTGATAAATGTTTTATATCATCCTGTCCCTAGTCGAAGGTTGTTGAAATTGGAACACCAACAACCGTGTGAGACTGGATTGGTACGTGACTTATGACAAAGTCTCAGTGTGTCATAGATGCACGGCATCAAAGTCAGTACATAGGTGTATGTTGGGAACATATGACCGGACAAGACCCGACTATAAGAACTCTTCAGGATATTTATATCTGTGTCATAAGAGATTCTTACTACGACTATAGAGTATAGTCCTTAGACCTGAGTTCGCATGCATGTGACTGTATATGGACTGATGCACTTTGATCAATGTCTAACGCTATCGTTCTGCGATAGCTATAAGGACCTTGTTTGGGTACATCATGAAATGAGTAGTTTACAGTGATGGAACAAGATGGGATTTGTCCCTCCAATGTAAATGGAGTGAATATCTCTAGGCCAATCGGAGATTTGAATACTGGAAAACGCATGGCCATGCTCAAACGGACTTTCCCGAGTCGTTTGGATTGTCAGTATCAAATCAGAGTCCGATGAACAAGATTAGGCTTTATAAGGATGACACTAATCTTGCCTTATGACTAATCGAGATATTGAGACGAAAGGGATTATGAATACAGAGATTCCAGTTCAAGTGGGAGATTGTTGGAATTGTGTCCAGCAATCTCTGTACTGTCTCTATAAAGTAAGAGTATGTCAGTGATCAGACATAAGTCATACAATACTGGGGGTCATGATGGCTTGCTAGAGTCCGCTCATGATCTATAAGTCTCGGACTTATTGCTTTTATTGTATGATCCCATATGGGTCACACGCTTAAGCTAGCAGGAAATAAAGTAGGAACGGCTTAGCAGAAGTACGACAAAAGTGCTAGGCATTTGTCGTACTAAGAGAGAAAGATTAATGGGTCTGATTAAATGGGATTTAATCAGATTGGGCCCAAAAGCCCAAAAGGGAAAGAGAAGGCTTTTAATGACTAAAAGCCAACTCTCTTCCTCCCAACCCTAATCCAAGCCGCGAAATCTCTCTCTCTTCTGCGCCCCATCTCCTCGTGGTCTAGCAGCCAGTTTCCGGTGATTGCGTGTGTGAGCCTTTGGAGGATTCATCCCTTGGTGTATCTCCCTGATCTCTGACCTGTTCATCAATTCCGCTGCAACAAACAGGTAAAAGGTGAGATCATAATGTTTCTAAATAAGAACACCTAGATCTGATGCATGTTTAGGTTGATATCAATATGAGAATTGAATCAGGATCAACCGAAACTTCCAACAAATGGATCGTTTTGAGATCGGAAAAAATGGATCATTTTAAGTTCGCAATAAAGTGAAACACCAAAAATTTATTAAGTAAAAAGAATTTGTTACAAGATGATACTGACGAACTTAGTATATTGTGAACATGATTGGGAGTTAAATGCACGAGGCTAAGGCCGATATTGCTTGGTTTTCTATAGGTTGTAAGTCGGGTGAGTGACAGATATTTGGGGTGGCTGCGTTCGATGTCGAGCTCCCTACGTACCCTTCTACGGGATCGACCCTTCACGTAGTTCGAATTTTGGCGGTCTTATCAGTAAAAATACTTTTTGAGACTTATGATATTCTAAGGTCGTAGCTGGGTTTTTGAATTTCCACCGAATTTAGTCGGTAGAACCCATCCCATATGATATCGTGACCTGTTATGGGCCTTCTGACCTTTCTCCTAATTTTCCAGCGTGTTATTCCTTTTTATGGTCTAACACCTTCCTTAGGACGAGTTCGCCTAGCTGAAACCGTCGAGTTTTAACTCGAGATTCGTAGTAGAGTGCACGACCTGTTGGTAGTTTTGGATTCGAGTGAGAGTGAGGTTCCTGCATTTGTCAATGAGGTCGAGTTCATCGACTATTATTTATTTGTTCAGTTCTTCGTTGTGGGGGCGCTCTGTTTTTCAAATACTCGAAACGAGGATTTCTGCGGGAACTACAGACTCGATGCCATAAGCGAGAGAGAAAGGAGTTTCTCCTATCAAATTTCGAGGGGTAGTTTTGTAAACCAAGAGCACAGCTGGGAGATCGTCTCTCCAGTTTGATTTGCACTCGTCGAGCCCTTTTCTTAAGGTTGTTCATGATTTAATTGTTGGCTTCCTCGGCCAATATGTTTCCTTGATGGTAACAAGGGGTCGAGTATGTCAAATTAATATTCCACGTTCTAAGGAACGCTTGGAATATGTTTGATATGAATTGAGATCCGTTATTAGTGACGATCTCATGAGGAAGTACGTGACGACATATTATGTTTCACCAGACGAACTCCTTTACATGGACGTCTTTGATTTTTTTTGGTAAGATTCAGCTTCAATCCATTTGGTGAAGTAATAGGTCATGACCAGAAGGTAAAATTCATTTTTCTTTACCGGTGCGACAAGGGGTCCCACTATATCCATCCCCCATTGTATAAAAAGATATAACGAGTAGATTGAAGAGAGTTTCTCCTACGGTTGGTGGATTATTGGGGTGTGCCTCTGACACTTGTTGTACTTTGCGGAAAACTTTTCACATGGCGGACGTAGTCGTCTAAAAGAAAACTTGGCATTTAAGTTGTATGGTCAGGCTTGTCCTCTAGAATTACTTCTGCAGGATCCTTCATGAGCTTGTGTCATTAATGTTCGAGTTTGGTCGCCTTAAGGCGTTTAAGGTACGGTCCAGAAAAACTTTGTTTGTAGGGTTTCCCATCTGTTACACAGTACCTTTCACTTTGTGCCTTGACTTTCATAGCAGCCCACCTGTCGGAGAGGGTTATACCATCTACGATGTATTGTATGATGGGATTTCTCCAATCATATTCGGCATCAGATTCTGATATTTTGTTTGTGGTGGTCGCCTTTGTCGGACCGTATAGAATATTAGCTACGTAGATAGATTTTCTAGGGTTGATGTGATCATCAGTATTGATGACACTTGGGTGAGTTCCTATTCCAGGCGTTTCTTCCTCGAGCATCAATTCGACATCGACTCGCTTGTTTAAGACATTCTCTTTTAGAGACAAAGGTTTTAGCGCGATATCAATTCTAGGTTTCTCGATCCCTTCGATCGGTATGATTGGAGGTTGAGGCTAATGATGCAAGGAAATCGGCCGTAGTGTTTTCTCCTAGAGGAACTCGAGTCCGTTCAAAAAATTCGATTCAATCGGAAAGGCTACGAACCACGCGAAGATATGCTTCCATTCGTTTGCTTTTGGCTTCATAGTCGTCGTGAAATTGGCTTGTGACCAGTTGGGAGACGCTATAGGTGTTTACTTCTCTTTCTCCAATTGTTATTATTAGTTTGAGTCTGGATATCAATGCTTTGTACTTCGCTTCGTTATTTGATGCGGCGAAGCCGAGCCTGAAGGATCGTTCTAGATTTTACCCTGTTGGGGAGTGTTGGGGAGACTAGTTTGACTTTGACCCCGGATCCTTGTTTTAAGGCACACCATCAACGTGGAGAGTCCATTATTTGGACGAAGATGGCTCAAGTTCGAGTTCGAAACTCTATGTCTTACTAGCTCAATTCGACAATCCACTTCAATAATTAGCTTGATTGGCAAGGGCTATGGAGGATCGTTCTCAATGGCTGAAAAGTCATTATGATAATCGAATGGGACTGGAAGTAAGGTCAAAGTTTTCTAGACGATGTTACTAACGCCAGTGCGAGTTTTACATCGATTGATACATTTTATCGGCATCGATCAATGTTTTACTGACATAATACACCGTTTTTGCTAACTTCGTTATTCGCGAACCAAGACCCCACTTACTGCTGCCAAAGGGACGACATGTAGAAGTATTGAGATTCTCCTTCTACCAGCTTAGCCAATAATGGGGATTCTCTTAGATAAGCTTTGATCTAGGTGAATACCTTGTCGCATCTCTCATCCCAAAGATACTTTTAAATTTGCTTTGAGGATCTGGTAGAAGGAGAGACATTTTTTGGTCCACCTCGATATAAAGTGGTTTAGAACTGCTATTTTGCATGTCAATCTTCTCGCATGATTTTCAAGATGGCATTTACAAAAACATGGCGATTGTTTTCGGATCTCCTGCGATCCCTCGTTTAGTCACAAGGTAACCAGGGAATTCTCCTGAGGAGACACCAAAGGTGCACTTTGCGGGGTTGAGTTTCATCCCGAATTTGTTGATTATTGCGAAGCGTTCTCTCAATTTAGCGATGTGATCTACGCATCTTGAGGACTTAACCAGGATGTCATCGATGTAGACTTCCATGGTTTTACCAAGTAGACCGGAAAACATCTTGTGGACGAGACGTTGGTAAGTGTCTCATGCGTTTTTAAGACCGAAGGGAATCACCTTATAATAGTAAGTACCTCGACCCGTTATGAACGAGGTTTTTTCCTGGTCTTTTGGGTTAATCAGGATTTGGTTATACCCCAAGAAAGCTTCGATGAAAGATATGAGGGGGTGACCTGATGTCGTTTCACCAGTCGGTCAATGTGTGGGAGTGGGAAACTGTCACTTGGACAAGCTTTGTTGAGATCTGTGAAGTCAACACATACCCTTCATTCCCTTTCTTTTCATTGACTATGACTCAGTTTTTAAGCCAATCAGGGTATTTTATTTCCCTTATCGGCCCTATTTTAAGTAATCGATCGACTTCGATGTTAACGGCATAAGATCGTTCTAAGACTCATCGAAATCCATCTTTTTGAAAGTATTATAAAAGAGGACGTCGAAGGAACTTCTCGTGTCGATCATTATCCTGGAGAGTTTGACATCTCGAATGACCAGATAGACGAGTAATGCGCCATCATAGATATTTTACAGTTTGAGTTCTTTCACTCGGGGAATGTTATTTCATGATCGGGACCTTGTATGGGAGTTTTCACCCTCTTATCGGTCTCTAATCTCCTCTAGAGATATTTAATCGAGTTAACCGAATCCCTAGATACCTTAGAGCTGCCAAATATGAAGCCAAATCGCTTCTGGGATATAACCCATACACCCTCACTCGGAAAAATCGATGTAATTCGATTTGTAAACGGCGTTTGACTCCTTTCTTCGATCTCTCGATCGATTTAGGGTGCCACGCTAATTACCATGTGAACTCGCGAACTCAAGCTCATTAACTAGGCGTTGGCTTGTTCGATACATTGCTTGAGTAGGCCATGTTCTTCGGTCGCCAATAGAGCGAACTGTGTTTGCGGCTGAGATGATGAATGGTGTTTGAGATTTGTCGGATGATATATCATGGTTTTTACCGGTTTTATGCCATGATATAGTTGTGTTTTTAGTGTCTTTTGTGTTCTTTTAGAGTCTTTTACAAGTATAATCAGGTTTGGAGCATATTTGGTGATTTTGGCACTTTTTGGAGATTTTTGGAGTGTTTGGCCGAGAGATAGAGTTCACTGTCCGAAGCAGAGAAAGGTGTCGATCGTTGCATGCCTAGCATCGATCGATGCACCAGCGAGATGGACCAAAACTCGGCGGTTTAGAAGAATCAAGATATTGCACTTTGATCCAGAAGTTCCTGATATTTACAAAGAAGCCCCTGGCCGAGATTATACCTATATAATTAAGTTTTAGCTGTTTTTATTAGATACGCTTTCATAATTAAAAGCAGAGGATTTTTAGAGTTTTTGGGGCTGATCTGAACCTGTTACATCATCTGTATTTGGAGAAGATTTCGAACCCCTTTAATCTTTTATCTTTTATGCAATCTATTATTTCTATGATTATGTTTTCATCAATCATGTCTGAGTAGATTCCTTGTTAGGTTTAGGGTTTCTCACATAGGATTTCATGACCTGCTAGACTTGTTCAATTTCAGTTAAGGATTCAAACTATATCTGTTCTTCAATTTAATTGTGCTTAAAGCTAGTTTTAACCTGATCAATTAGAATCTAGATCTTAGCTTGCTAAATACGTCACGGAAGTGGGGTTTAGGAATCTGAACTAATTAAATTGGGCAATTAAACTTTGCGCAAACGGAAGTTTGGTTTAGGATAATTGTGAACATATCAAACCTGGAATTAATGCTAGTTTAATTTGTTAGTTCTCGCAAACGAAAGTTTGGTTTGCTGCACTTAGACTTAGAGAATTATCGCAAAGGAATTTGGTTAGTTCTATATCTGTGTTTTGAGTTCTAGAACTGTGCTTAATTAGATCCTTTCTGAATGAACTGTCTGCTTGTCTGATTTCCTGAGAACGCCCTAGACCTAGCGCTCTTAATAACTTGCTTTCACAACCAACAATCTTTGCTATCTGCTTACTTTCTTGCATTGCTTTTAATTCAATTACATTGCTTTCTTCCTAGTTAAATTCCTGTTCTTGAGCTATTGAACACCGGAGTCTCTGTGGATTTCGATACCCTATATACTACATTGATATTGCTGTGCACTTGCAGTTTAGTATAGGGATTAATTCTTGACCTATCAAGTTTTTGGCGCCGTTGCCGGGGACTCTTTGAGTCTTCGATAGCTTCGAGCCTAGGGTTTTACTAGGATTTTTCTTTTTGTTTTTGTTTTTGTTTTTACTTTATTTTCAGTTTTATTAATTTTCGTTTTTCTCTCTGTCGCAGGTACCGATTTCGCACTGCGTCGATCGTTGCACCCTTGCATCGTTCGTCACTAGGCGATTTGAGATTGAACCGATCGTTGCACTGATAGCATCGATCGTTGCTGGACGATTACAGACAGTTTATGCCAACGCAGAAAACTAGAAGTAATCCGAACTCGAGCTTGGTTAATCTCGATCTTGAGGAGCTTGGACGTTTAGAGAGAGCTAACAGAAGAGAAATAAGAGAAAGAAGAGAAAGAATGATGCGAGAGCGTTTGATTCTGGAACGCGATGCTGAAGGTGTCCTGAGGGACCGAGATAACAACCGCTACAATGCCGACTGGCAGAGGGTTGATGCTGAAGGGAATGTCATTCCTGAGCAACAGCAACAGGAGCAGAACCAAAACCAGGGTCAGGAACGGGCCCAAGGTAGAGAGATGGTGGTTCATGAGAGGACACTAGCTGACTACAACAGACCTGATGAGTTTCATGCAAACCGAGCAGATCTAGTGCTTCCTGCTTTTGAGAGGAATGATTTTGAGGTCAAAACCATCTACTACCAGCTGATGAGGCAGATTGCTTTTCATGGTCTTCAAGCAGAGCAGCCTATGGATCACATTGACAAGTTTGAAGACATAGTCACTGGCATGAAGTATGAAGGAGTATGCCCGGACTATCTGTTCCTTAAGCTATTTCCGCATAGTCTTGCTGGAGACGCTAGTGCATGGCTGAGACAACTGGCACCTGGTCAGTATACTACTTGGGCAGCCTTAAAGAGTGAGTTCCTGCGTCACTTTTATGATGATGCGCGCTCAGATCAGTCCAGACAGGACATACTCACTTTTTCCCAAGGAGCTGTGGAGCCCTTGAAGACTGCCTGGATGAGATTTAAGCAGTATCAGCGTGACTGTCCACACCATGGATTCACAGAAGTACAGCTGATTGGTATCTTCTTCAGAGGCATAGATCTCCCTTATCAGACTGCGCTGGATAATTCCAGTAATGCTAATTTCAACACCAGGACTCCTACACAAGCTAAGCAGTTGATTGGGAACCTGATTAGCAGCTACAGTTGCAAGACTATAGAAGAAAAGAGGAAGAAATCCGGTGGAAGTATAGAAGATTCTAACATGACTGAGATTAGATCTAGGCTAGACACAGTTTACGATCTCCTAACAAGTAAGAAAGCTGTCCACTCTACCCAAGATGTAGAGGTAACTCAGACTGAGGAGGACACTCAGGAAGAAGAGGTGAATTACATGGGAGGTTCTGGTTTCCAAGGTAGTGGATTTAGAAATCAACAGGGAAACAAATTCTCCAATGGAGATCAGCAAGGTGGTTTTAAGAAAGCCAATGGGTCTGAGAGTAAAGTAGAGATGATGCTAAGACAGCTAATGAAGAGTCAGACTAAGTACGCAGCAGATGCTGACGCGAAGATGGATACAATCTACAGGGAGCTGAATGGGAAGTTTGAGTGTTTGAACACACACATGAAAGAGCTTGATGCTAAGGTTGCAAGAACTGCTGGACATGCTCAAAGGGAAGAGGGATATCTCCCGGGAAGGACTGATGCCAATCCTAAGTACCAATGCAATGCCGTGACATTGAGAAGTGGTAAGGAGCTGTCATCTGGCCAGAAAAAGCAGTTAAGCGTTGAGGAACTCGTGGAAATTGAAGAGTTGGAAGATGAGATACGCGATATTCGCCGCGAGTCGATCGATGCATCTAAGCAACGATCGTTGCCAAGCGAAATCAAGGAACCGGAGGTCGTAACAAAGTCGCCTAGCATCGATCGACGCGATAAGAGCAACGATCGACACAAGGTGACTGCAGAAAGTTCGAGTGCTGAAAACCCAAAACAGTCGGCTGAAAGGGTATACAAGCCTAAGATACCTTATCCCAAGAACCCCAGAAAAGCTAAGAATGATAGGCAGTATGCAAAATGGAAGGAGTTCATAAAAAGGGTAAAGGTCGAAGTACCTTTGTTGGATTCCATTGAAACTTCCCCCATGATGAAGAGATGCCTTAAGGATGCAATTTCTGGAAAATGGTCTGATGAAGAAAGTATAATGATGCTCAATGAAGTATGTAGTGCAGTGGTTCAAGGCAGAATTCCAGAGAAATTAAAAGATCCAGGCAGCTTCGTATTAGATTGTGCTATCTACAAGGAGAGGTTCGAAAGTGATATATCATGGTTTTTACCCATTTTAGACCATGATATAGATGTGTTTTAGTGTCTTTTGTCTTTGTTTAGAGTCTTTTACAGGTTAAATCAGGATTGGAGCTAATTGGAGATATTTGGAGCATTTTGGGACTTTTGGGACGTTTTGGCCGAGAGCTTAATTCACTGTTCGTATAATTGATCATGCGTCGATCGTTGCACTCAATGCATCGATCGATGCAGTCGCGAGATGGGCCGTACACGTCGGTTTGACAAGTATTGAAGATTTACAAAGAAGCCCAAGATAGTTCCAGTATTTACACAGAAGCCCCATCCGAGATTATGCCTATATAATAGAGTTTTTAGAGTTTTTATTATAAGT
This sequence comes from Orychophragmus violaceus, assembly GCA_030180135.1. Lineage (NCBI taxonomy): Eukaryota > Viridiplantae > Streptophyta > Magnoliopsida > Brassicales > Brassicaceae > Orychophragmus > Orychophragmus violaceus. Next base: position 46,165,391 of record CM058231.1, on the reverse strand, counting down.
TTTGACATACGCTTTATAGTTGGTTTTCATAATTAAGAGCAGAGGATTTTTAGAGCTTTTGGGGCTGATCTGAACCTGATTCATCATCTGTATTTGGAGAAGATTTCGAACCCCTTTTACTCTTATTCTTTTATGCAATTTACTTATCATATGATCATGTTTTCATTATCTATGTCTGAGTAGATTCCTAGTTAGACTTAGGGTTTCTCACATAGGATTTCATGACTTGCTAGACTTGTTCAATTTCAGTTAAGGATTCAAACTACATCTGTTCTTCAATTTAATTGTGCTTAAAGCTAGTTCTAACCTGATCAATTAGAATCTAGATCTTAGGTTGCTAAATACGTCACGGAAGTGGGGTTTAGGAATCTGAACTAATTAAATTGGGCAATTAAACTTTGCGCAAACGGAAGTTTGGTTTAGGATAATTGTGAACATATCAAACTCGACCTTATTGCTAGTTTAATCTGTTAGTTCTCGCAAACGGAAGTTTGGTTTGCTGCACTTAGACTTAGAGAATTATCGCAAAGGAATTTGGTTAATTCTATATCTGTGTTTTGAGTTCTAGAACTGCGCTTAATTAGATCCTTGCTGAATGAACTGTCTGCTAGTCTGATTTCCTGAGAATACCCTAGGTTTGACGCTTTTAATTACTTGCTTTCACAACCAATAATCTCTGCTACTGATTTACTTTCTTGCACTATTTTCAATACAATCACATTGCTTATTTCTAGTATTCATTCCCTACGGTTTGATTCTCTTGAGACCAAGTGTCCCTGTGGATTCGATAACCCTATATACTACTTTGACATTGCTGTTCACTTGCAGTTTAGTATAGGGATTAATTCTTGACCTATCAAGTTTTTGGCGCCGTTGCCGGGGACTCTTAGAGTCTTCGATAGGACCGAACTTAGGGTTTTACTAGAAATTTTTCGTTTTTCGTTTTTGTTTTTCGTTTTTTATTTTATTTATTTTATTTTGCTGATTTTTCTCTGTTTCTCTCTGTCGCAGGTACGAATTTCGCCTTGCGTCGATCGTTGCACCCTTGCATCGATCGTCACTGAGCGATTTGAGATTGAATCGATCGTTGCACTGATAGCATCGATCGTTGCTGGACGATTACAGACAGTTTATGCCAACGCAGAACACTCGAAGTAATCCGAACTCGAGCTTAGTTAATCTCAATCTAGAGGAACTTGGACGTCTAGAGAGGACTATCATAAGAGAAAAGAGAGAGAGAATGGTTCGAGAACGTCTGATCTTGATACCAGATGCTGAAGGTACCCTGAGGGACCAAGATAACAACCCGTACAATGCTGCTGGGCATCGGGTTGATGCTGAGGGAAATGTAATCCCTGACCCCCCTGAACCTGAGCAACAACCGCAAGATCAAGCTCAAGGTAGAGAGATTGTAGTTCATGAGAGGACGCTAGCTGACTACAATAGACCTGATGAGTTTCATGCAAACCGAGCAGCTCTAGTGCTTCCTGCCTTCGAGAGGAATGATTTTGAGGTAAAAACCATCTACTACCAACTGATGAGGCAGATTGCTTTTCATGGTCTTCAATCAGAGCAGCCTATGGATCACATTGACAAGTTTGAGGACATAGTCACTGGCATGAAGTATGAAGGAGTATGCCCGGACTATCTGTTCCTTAAGCTATTTCCGCACAGTCTTGCTGGAGACGCTAGTGCATGGCTGAGACAACTGGCACCTGGTCAGTATACTACTTGGACAGCCTTAAAGAGTGAGTTCCTGCGTCACTTCTACGACGCTGCGCGCTCAGATCAGTCCAGACAGGACATACTCACTTTTTCCCAAGGAGCTGTGGAGCCTTTGACAACCGCATGGATGAGATTTAAGCAGTATCAGCGTGATTGTCCACACCATGGATTCACAGAAGTACAGCTGATAGGTATTTTCTTCAGAGGCATAGATCTCCCTTATCAGACTGCTCTGGATAATTCCAGTGATGCTAATTTCAGCACCAGAACTCCTACACAAGCTAAACGGTTGATAGAGAACCTGATTGGCAGCAATAGTTGCAAAACAATGGATGAAAGGAGGAAGAGATCTGGTGGAACTGTAGAGAATTCTGATATAGCTAATATTAGATCCAGATTGGACACAGTTTACAATCTCCTGACAAATAAGAAAGCTGTCCACTTTGCCCAAGATGTAGAGGTGATTCAGACTGAGGAGGACACTCAGGAAGAAGAAGTGAATTTCATAGGAGGTTCCGGTTTCCAAGGTAGTAGATTTAACAATCAACAGGGGAACAGATTCTCAAATGGAGGACAGAATGGTGGTTTTCAGAAGACCTATGGACAGGGTAATCAGAGAACCTATGGATCTACATCTTATCAGACTCCTCCTGCACCTACAGCCCATGAGAGCAAAATGGAAGCTATGATGGAACAACTGATGGAAAGTCAAACCAAGCTTTCTGTAGACAACAACAAGAAGATGGACGCTGTCTATCAGGACCTCAATGGGAAGTTTGAGACATTGAGCACTCACATGAAGCAGTTGGACACTCAGGTGAATTAGATGTCCAGCTCACTGAAAGGAAAAGGAGTTGCAGACACTCATATTAAGGCCTGTTCTGTACTGATTAATGATGGATCTTATCTAGGGGAGAAATTTGAGCTAAGTACAGCTGAGTTGGTGACTGAGGAAGAATTTTCGGATTTCTGTGAAAAACTCTCGGGTGGAAGTTGTGATGATCGCGATGCAACGATCGATACACATCTGGCATCGATCGATGCAGGTCGTGAACAAGCAGAGAATCCGTGGGATGAAAATGAGATTGATGCAGAACTAGCCCGCCTATTCCCTGATACATCTGAAATCACTCCAGAGGATGTTTATGCACGAGCTATTTGGCACAGTCCCAAGGTGTCTGAAGTGATTAAACAAGAGATTGAAGAGCTGAAAAGGCTAGAAAAGAGTGGTGAAGACTTGGAAGAAATTCCATCATCTGATGATCCACCTTATCATCCATGTGTTCAGAAATATTTGAACAAGATGTTGCCATTAGATGAAGAGCTGAGAGAATGGGTGATAGTAGTTCCTCAGCATATTAGTGATGTTCTGTTAACTAAGGTCCCAAAGAAACTGCCTGATCCTGGAGTCTTTGTACTTGATTGTTCTATCTTTGAAGATAGTTTTAGGCGTTCTCTGTGTGATTTAGGAGCTGCTGGGAGCATAATACCTTACTCTGTGGCAGAGAAGCTGGGTATGTTGGATTTTGCTCCTACTAGGACACGTCTTATCCTAGCTGATCAGTCCATACGAGTTCCTGAAGGGCTCCTTATTGATATTCCGGTAAGAGTTGGAAACTACTTAGTTCCAACGGACTTCCTTGTGCTGAAATATGCCTGCGATCCGGATGAAGCTTTATTGCTTGGGAGACCATTCTTGGCTACAGCAGGAGCTGTGATTGATGTTAGACAGAGTCTAATAGACCTCCACCTGGGAGATGAGACACTGCGATATGAGATGGAGAAGCTGCGGAAGCCACTGATAGATGGACAGACTTTCAAGATCTTGGAAGCAGATGATGAGCAGCTGAATGAGACTGTGATAATAGATCCTGGGGCGCATTTTACTCCATCTTTTCTTGGACTGAAGCATTCTGCAACAGCCTATTCTCCGCCATGGATGAGGAGACTTGAACAGAGACAGAAAAAGTCTCTGTCAGGATCTTCCGGAACCTGAAAGATCTTGCGCGTCCGGTCAAGCTATTGACCTTAAACAAGCGCTGGGTGGGAGGCAACCCACCATTAGGTATTAGTGTTTTTCTTTTTAATTTTTGGTGTTTTTGTTAGGATTTTACGTTTGTTTTTGTTTCTGGTGCAGTCATGTTTGCAGGTCTCGGATTAAATCGCAGTGCAGCGATCGATGCATATCTGCAACGATCGTCACAACACAAAAGGAATCGCATTGCAGCGATCGTTGCGGTCCTGAGCAACGATCGACTATACACGAAAAATCGCCAAGTAACGGTCGATGCATCTAATGCACCGATCGATGTTGTGCGACAGAGGTAACCCGACAGACATAAACTCACCTTTTTCAATTTTTTATTTATTTTCTTTTTACCGATCCTTCGCTGGACACTACTGGGGACAGTGTGTCTTAAGTGTGGGGGAGGTGCTACTGACGTTTATCTTTCTGTTTTCTTATGAGTCAGTCCGTTTTTCAAAATTTTTTTGTTTTATTGAGTCAAAATTGTTTAAGTAAGAAACTATGATTTTCGGAGGAGATTTACAAAACTTGCAGGAACTTAAGTAACCATTGGGATGAAGTTGCAGGATCTATCTCTGACTATTAGAAAACCCCATCACAGATCAACCTACTGGGAACACCCATATCACTTCAGGTACCAGAGGATCCTTTACTGACTTCACCCCTAATACTGACTTAGATTTTCTCACCTAAGGGCTTGGTATACTTTATGTCGGATTCCCTGTTAGTTCTGACACAGCCTGTCAACCTATCCTATTTAGTTCCCTTCTCCCCTTCTATAAAGTAAAAAAAAAAAAAAGATAATAAACTGAGGATGAGTTAGTAACTCCGAAGTGGTCATGGGAATAGTAGCAAACACTATTATCTCTCATGTGATCCATGGAATGTGTCCAAAGTACACCCCATAACGGGAAGAACACTGATAAAAAAATAAAATGATACCCAATGTGGGAAAAATCAGTTGTTAAAGAAGGGAAAGAGAAGAAAGGGACTAGAGAAAGATAGTATGGTGGTCTAGAGCTGGCTAGGTAAGAATCCATGTGCCTTTAGATCGATACTCCTTAGGTGAGGCCGCACTTAAATACTTGCAGAAGTCAGTAGGGAGAATTTGAATGCTTGAATGTGATTGTGGAGTTTACCTAGGACAGTTGCTAAGTGTGGGGGAAGTACATGTTGGTCTTGATATCCTGTGATTAATTCTTTCAGTGGTTTACTAAGGGGAATCTGAGTATTGTAGCTTCTAAGATGAAATGAGTTTCTGAAGAGTTTTCAAACCTCTTCACCATGTTTTAGTTCTATGTTTTGCTTGAGGGCAAGCAAAGGCTAAGTGTGGGGGAGTTGATATATCATGGTTTTTACCCATTTTAGACCATGATATAGATGTGTTTTAGTGTCTTTTGTCTTTGTTTAGAGTCTTTTACAGGTTAAATCAGGATTGGAGCTAATTGGAGATATTTGGAGCATTTTGGGACTTTTGGGACGTTTTGGCCGAGAGCTTAATTCACTGTTCGTATAATTGATCATGCGTCGATCGTTGCACTCAATGCATCGATCGATGCAGTCGCGAGATGGGCCGTACACGTCGGTTTGACAAGTATTGAAGATTTACAAAGAAGCCCAAGATAGTTCCAGTATTTACACAGAAGCCCCATCCGAGATTATGCCTATATAATAGAGTTTTTAGAGTTTTTATTATAAGTTTTGACATACGCTTTATAGTTGGTTTTCATAATTAAGAGCAGAGGATTTTTAGAGCTTTTGGGGCTGATCTGAACCTGATTCATCATCTGTATTTGGAGAAGATTTCGAACCCCTTTTACTCTTATTCTTTTATGCAATTTACTTATCATATGATCATGTTTTCATTATCTATGTCTGAGTAGATTCCTAGTTAGACTTAGGGTTTCTCACATAGGATTTCATGACTTGCTAGACTTGTTCAATTTCAGTTAAGGATTCAAACTACATCTGTTCTTCAATTTAATTGTGCTTAAAGCTAGTTCTAACCTGATCAATTAGAATCTAGATCTTAGGTTGCTAAATACGTCACGGAAGTGGGGTTTAGGAATCTGAACTAATTAAATTGGGCAATTAAACTTTGCGCAAACGGAAGTTTGGTTTAGGATAATTGTGAACATATCAAACTCGACCTTATTGCTAGTTTAATCTGTTAGTTCTCGCAAACGGAAGTTTGGTTTGCTGCACTTAGACTTAGAGAATTATCGCAAAGGAACTTGGTTAATTCTATATCTGTGTTTTGAGTTCTAGAACTGCGCTTAATTAGATCCTTGCTGAATGAACTGTCTGCTAGTCTGATTTCCTGAGAATACCCTAGGTTTGACGCTTTTAATTACTTGCTTTCACAACCAATAATCTCTGCTACTGATTTACTTTCTTGCACTATTTTCAATACAATCACATTGCTTATTTCTAGTATTCATTCCCTACGGTTTGATTCTCTTGAGACCAAGTGTCCCTGTGGATTCGATAACCCTATATACTACTTTGACATTGCTGTTCACTTGCAGTTTAGTATAGGGATTAATTCTTGACCTATCAGAAAGGTCCCTATGTGATCTTGGCTCCAGTGTAAATCTGATGCCCCTTTCAGTTGCTAAAAGACTAGGGATGACAGATTTTATACCAACTAGGATATCACTGGTTTTGGCAGACAGATCAGTCAGGATTCCCGAAGGAGTAATAGAGGATGTGCCTATAACGGTTGGCAAGTGTGTGATCCCAACTGATTTTGTGGTTCTACAATATGGACAGGAGCCAAAAGACCCATTGATTCTAGGCAGATCTTTCTTAGCAACAGCTGGTGCGGTGATTGACTGTCAGGGAGGCAAAATAGTTCTAAATGTGGGAGATCTGAAGATGAGTTTTGACATGAACAAACTGGTAAAGAGACCAACCATCGACGGGCAAACCTTCTATGTGGACACATTGGGTGATTTGGCTGCAGAGTACTTCCACCAATCACATGCTGAGGACCCACTAGAAAGGGCTTTACTGAGCTCTATTTTGGAGTTGGAATACCTACAGGACGAGCCTGCGATGTGCTATACAAGATTGATGGATTCTGTCGAGGTTGCAATGCAGGTTGAAGTGTCTGACGCGGGACTGCAACGATCGACACCATCTAAGCAACGATCGTTGCAAGACGACAGAGACTGGGCAGAAGAAAAGGCTCCGAAAATAGATCTGAAACAACTTCCATCCGGGCTAAGGTACGCCTTTCTTGGACCTAATTCAACATACCCAGTGATTGTTAATGCTAGCCTGAACAACGCAGAGCTCACCTTACTGCTAAGCAAGCTGCGAAAGCATCGCAAAGCTCTTGGCTATTCCCTTAATGATATTTCAGGTATCTCACCGGAGCTGTGCATGCACCGGATACATCTTGAGGATGAGTCCAAGACATCAATCGAACATCAGAGGAGACTTAATCCTAATCTGCAGGAAGTAGTCAAAAAGGAGATTATGAAACTCCTTGATGCTGGAATTATATATCCTATCTCTGACAGTGATTGGGTGAGTCCAGTCCATGTAGTGCCAAAGAAGGGCGGTGTTACAGTTGTGAAGAATGAGAAGAACGAGCTGATACCTACTAGGACTGTGACAGGACACAGGATGTGCATAGATTACAGGAAGCTTAATGCTGCTACCAGGAAAGATCATTTTCCTTTGCCTTTTATTGATCAGATGCTCGAAAGGTTAGCAAATCATCCTTACTACTGCTTCTTTGATGGCTACTCAGGTTTCTTTCAGATTCCCATCCATCCAGAGGATCAGGGAAAGACCACTTTCACTTGTCCATATGGGACATTCGCCTACCGTAGGATGCCTTTTGGACTCTGCAACGCACCAGCCACTTTCCAGAGATGCATGATGTCCATATTCACAGATGATTTTATGGAAGTATTCATGGATGATTTCTCAGTATATGGATCATCCTATAATGAGTGCTTAGATAATTTGTGCAAGGTTTTGACAAGATGCGAAGAGAAGCACTTAGTTCTTAATTGGGAAAAGTGTCATTTCATGGTTAGAGATGGCATTGTACTTGGACATAAAGTGTCAGAAGCAGGAATAGAGGTGGACCGTGCCAAGATTGAGATAATGACCAACCTGCAGGCACCTGATTCTGTTAAGTCTATTAGAAGATTTCTTGGACATGCTGGCTTCTATAGACGGTTCATCAAGGATTTCAGCAAGATTGCTAGGCCGCTAACTGCTCTGCTGTGTAAGGATACCAAATTCGAGTTCACGGCAGATTGTCAGACTGCGTTCGAACAGATCAAGCAAGCATTGGTGAGCGCTCCCATTGTTCAGCCACCGGATTGGGATTTGGCTTTCGAAGTAATGTGTGATGCAAGTGATTATGCTGTAGGAGCTGTTCTTGGACAAAAGAAAGATAGAAAGCTTCATGCTATCTATTATGCCAGTAGGACACTGGATGATGCACAAAGAAACTATGCCACTACGGAGAAGGAGTTGCTGGCAGTTGTCTTTGCATTTGAGAAATTTCGCTCTTATCTTGTTGGCTCCAAGGTGATTGTACACACTGATCATTCAGCCCTGAAGTATCTGATGCAGAAGAAGGATGCTAAGCCAAGACTGTTGAGATGGATCATGTTGCTTCAGGAATTTGATATTGAAGTGAGAGATAAGAAAGGGGTTGAGAATGGAGTTGCTGACCATCTTTCGAGGATGCTAGTTGAGGAGGACGTGCCAATTAATGACTATTTGCCTGAAGAAAACGTCAATATGGTTGGGACAATCTGTGAGACAGATTTGGACAGAAACCTGCAAAACTGTCGGATTAATCGCGTTGCGTCGATCGATGCGACGTCAGCGTCGATCGATGCATCTATCGGGACAGCGACGATCGATACACCCGACTGTGACGATCGTTGCAGCGCGGATACAGACCCAGAAACTTTTACGGTACGGATTGGATGAGTTTGAGATTAATGCTGTCGCAACAAATGATCGACCATGGTATGCAGACATAGCCAATTATCTGGCTGCAGAGACTGAACCAGATAATCTGAAAGGGTATGAAAAGAATAGGTTCTTCAGAGAACTTAGGAGGTACTATTGGGATGAACCTTACCTCTATAAGCATTGTTCGGATGGCCTTTATAGAAGATGTGTTGCTGAGTCGGAGGTTCCAGATATCCTATTCCACTGCCACGGATCAGATTATGCAGGACATTTTGCTACTTTCAAAACTGTGTCTAAGGTTTTGCAAGCAGGTTTCTGGTGGCCTACAATGTTCGCTGATGCTCACTCCTTTATTTCTCATTGTGATGCCTGCCAGAGGAGAGGGAAAATCAGCAGGAAGCATGAGATGCCTCAGAATTTCATTCTTGAGGTTGAGGTTTTTGATTGCTGGGGCATAGACTTTATGGGTCCCTTTCCCTCATCTTATGGGAATAAATTCATATTAGTTGCTGTGGATTATGTATCTAAGTGGGTAGAAGCAATAGCTAGTCCAACGAATGACTCTTCAATAGTCATTAAGCTGTTTAAATCCATCATATTCCCTAGATTTGGAGTACCTCGGATAGTAATTAGTGATGGAGGATCTCACTTTATTAATAAGGTTTTTGAGAAGCTCCTGAAGAAGCATGAAGTGCATCACCGAGTTGCTACTCCTTATCACCCACAGACTAGTGGACAGGTGGAGGTTTCTAACAGACAAATCAAGGAGATCTTGGAGAAGACGGTTGGGAAGACAAGGAAAGATTGGGCAGCTAAGCTTGATGATGCTTTATAGGCCTACAGGACTGCGTTTAAAACGCCATTGGGGACTACTCCATTCCATTTGCTGTATGGGAAAGCATGTCATCTGCCAGTAGAACTTGAGCACAAGGCAGCATGGGCTGTAAAACAGATGAACTTTGACCTCAAACCAGCTGCAGAGAGGAGATTGATACAGCTCAATGAGTTGGATGAGATTAGACATTTTGCCTATGAGAACTCAAAGTTGTACAAGGAAAAGACTAAGGCTTATCATGACAAAAAGATTGTCTCCAGACGGTTTAAGCCTAACGATCAGGTACTGTTATACAATTCTCGCTTGCATTTATTTCCAGGCAAGCTGAAATCAAGATGGTCTGGACCCTACACGATCAAAGAAGTGCGTCCATATGGAGCTGTCATTTTAATCGGCAAGGAAGGTAATGAGTTTGCTGTAAATGGGCAGAGGGTAAAACACTATTGGGCTAAGGCCGAGATTCCCAGAGGTCAGATTTTGCCCCTGGATCATGCTCCCTCCACCTGAAAATTCCCATCCGTCCGGTCAAGCTATTGACCTTAAACAAGCGTTGGGTGGGAGGCAACCCACCATTAGGTACTGGTGTTTTTCTACTTAATTTTTGGTGTTTTTGTTAGGATTTTACGTTTGTTTTTGTTTTTGGTGCAGTTATGTTTGCAGGTCTCGGACAAAATCGCAGTGCAACGATCGACTCACTTCTGTGTCGATCGTCACAACACGAAAGGAATCGCATTGCTGCGGTCCTGAGCAACGATCGATCATACACGAAAATCGCCAAGTAACGGTCGATGCACTTAGTGCAACGATCGATGCCTGAGCGACAGATGTAACCCGACAGACATAATTTCATCTTTTCAATTTTTTTTATTTTCTTTCTACCGATCCTTCGCTGGACACTACTGGGGACAATGTGTCTTAAGTGTGGGGGAGGTGCTACTAATGATTATCTTTCTGTTTTCTTATGAGTCAGTTTGTTTTTCAAAAAAAAAAAAAATTTGTTTTATTGAGTCAAAATTGTTTAAGTAAGAAACTATGATTTTCTGAGAAGATTTACAAGACTTGCAGGAACTTAAGTAAACATTGGGATGAAGTTGCAGGATCTATCTCTGACTATTAGAAAACCCCATCACATATCAACCTACTGGGAACACCCACATCACTTCAGGTATCAGAGGATCCTTTTACTGACTTCAATTTAATACTGACTTAGATTTCTCACCTAAGGGCTTGGTATACTTTGTGTCGGATTCCCTTGTTAGTTCTGACACAGACTGTCAACCTATCCTATTTAGTTCCCTTCTCCCCTTCTATAAAGTAAAAAAAAAAAAAAAGATAATAAACTGAGGATGAGTTAGTAACTCCGAAGTGGTCATTGGAATGGTAGCAAACACTATTTTCTCTCATGTGATCCATGGAATGTGTCCAAAGTACACCCCATAACGGGAAGAACACTGATAAAAAAAAAAAATGATACCCAATGGGGAAAAATCAGTTGTTAAAGAAGGGAAAGAGAAGAAAGGGACTAGAGAAAGATAGTATGGTGGTCTAGAGCTGATAAGGTAAGAATCCATGTGCCCTTTGATCGATACTCCTTAGGTGAGACCGCACTTAAATACTTGCAGAAGTCAGTAGGGAGAATTTGAATGCTTGAATGTGATTGTGGAGTTTACCTAGGACAGTTGCTAAGTGTGGGGGAAGTACATGTTGGTCTTGATATCCTGTGATTGATTCTTTCAGTGGTTTACTAAGGGGAATCTGAGTATTGTAGCTTCTAGGATGAAATGAGTTTCTAAAAGTTTTCAAACCTCTTCACCAAGCTTTAGTTCTATGTTTTGCTTGAGGGCAAGCAAAGGCTAAGTGTGGGGGAGTTGATATATCATGGTTTTTACCGGTTTTATGCCATGATATAGTTGTGTTTTTAGTGTCTTTTGTGTTCTTTTAGAGTCTTTTACAGGTATAATCAGGTTTGGAGCATATTTGGTGATTTTGGCACTTTTTGGAGATTTTTGGAGTGTTTGGCCGAGAGATAGAGTTCACTGTCCGAAGCAGAGAAAGGTGTTGATCGTTGCATGCCTAGCATCGATCGATGCACCAGCGAGATGGGCCAAAACTCGGCGGTTTAGAAGAATCAAGATATTGCACTTTGATCCAGAAGTTCCTGATATTTACAAAGAAGCCCCTGGCCGAGATTATACCTATATAATTAAGTTTTAGCTGTTTTTATTAGATACGCTTTCATAATTAAGAGCAGAGGATTTTTAGAGCTTTTGGGGCTGATCTGAACCTGTTACATCATCTGTATTTGGAGAAGATTTCGAACCCCTTTAATCTTTTATCTTTTATGCAATCTATTATTTCTATGATTATGTTTTCATCAATCATGTCTGAGTAGATTCCTTGTTAGGTTTAGGGTTTCTCACATAGGATTTCATGACCTGCTAGACTTGTTCAATTTCAGTTAAGGATTCAAACTATATCTGTTCTTCAATTTAATTGTGCTTAAAGCTAGTTTTAACCTGATCAATTAGAATCTAGATCTTAGCTTGCTAAATACGTCACAGAAGTGGGGTTTAGGAATCTGAACTAATTAAATTGGGCAATTAAACTTTGCGCAAACGGAAGTTTGGTTTAGGATAATTGTGAACATATCAAACCTGGAATTAATGCTAGTTTAATTTGTTAGTTCTCGCAAACGAAAGTTTGGTTTGCTGCACTTAGACTTAGAGAATTATCGCAAAGGAATTTGGTTAGTTCTATATCTGTGTTTTGAGTTCTAGAACTGTGCTTAATTAGATCATTTCTGAATGAACTGTCTGCTTGTCTGATTTCCTGAGAACGCCCTAGACCTAGCGCTCTTAATAACTTGCTTTCACAACCAACAATCTTTGCTATCTGCTTACTTTCTTGCATTGCTTTTAATTCAATTACATTGCTTTCTTCCTAGTTAAATTCCTGTTCTTGAGCTATTGAACACCGGAGTCTCTGTGGATTTCGATACCCTATATACTACATTGATATTGCTGTGCACTTGCAGTTTAGTATAGGGATTAATTCTTGACCTATCATCGGATAATTGTGATCGATAATTGGTATCGATTTGGGATTATCAGCTTGCGGAGTCTTGAATTATTTCGAGCTCGGTTAAACTGAAGGTCTCAAACTTGTGGAAAAGGTTAAACCGCCAAGCCACTTGATTCTAGTATCGCTATTATGCGATAGAGGTGGTGGGCCAGGAGGCCTTTGTTCAGGAATCATGTTAGATGAGCGGTTAGCAAACTCGAACTGAAAGGGATCGGGATTACTACAAATATCAAAGTAGGGGTGAATCCGACATTTGACATAGTAGCGATGTGTCCCGGAATCCAAGGTGGTGATGCGACCTTAGAAAATCAAGGCAAGTTCGGGGCGGAGGGCTCAATGGAGGTTTCTGATCACCTACAAGTCGATTCAAAGAACTCGGGTTGGCGAGCTATTCAAAAAAAGCGTTAACTTGTCTCTCCTATTTAGCGATCTTCACAACCAGTGTGCCACTAGTGATCTCTTGGGTCCGAGCATTAGCATCGTTATTGCATCTTCAGCTCACTAAATACTTGAGAATCCAAATAATTCAGCTAGGTCATCTTGAATTTTCCGCCACGCATTAGGGTTTAGTGGAGAACTATATCGGATCGTTCCAGGCTGTTCTCGGATTTTGGAGTGTTGTTGGGATGATCCAAACCCAATTTCTGCTTTGGTCGTTCATCCCTCACAAGATCGGTGGTGCTCTGCGGAGCGCTGTCGATCACTCGTTCGTGGTCGACTGGAGGCGGAGGAGTGATGGTGGTTCCAAGTGTTGTTGCATTATTTCAATCTATCAAACCCTATATCCGATTCTTGTGACAGAAATATCTATGGCAGTCCCACAGACGGCGCCAAATATGAATTCAAGGGTTCACACACAATTTGTTTGAAATGTGGATTTTTACTTATCGAAGAATAAGTACATAGTTTTTTATGATCAAAGATGTATTTATGGTTGAATGTAAAATTTATACAAAGAACATGTCGAAATTATACAAAGAGAGAACGAATATGTTTAGTTAAAGTGTATTGTCGAATGTGTTTTTAGCTTGTCTTTCTCGAATGATCTCTTCTCCTTTTTTAACTCGATCTTTGCATCTTTGTTGTGATCTTCTCGCTGGAATTATCCCCGCTATCCCCATTATTCATGGGGCACGTTGTAGTGGTTCATGACTCGTTCTTCTTCGAGCTCGAACTGACGACGGATAAGACATCTCTTATATCTACTTCGGTTGGGAATTACTTTCTCCATATGGGCCAGATTTAAATGTGTGAAATCCAGCATCAACACACACCACGGTTTCTCCAAAGAGCCCTTCCTTCGTACTCTCTACCGTGGTGTATTTCCACAGATAAGGATGATCCTTGATACAACTAGCAATGGAAACTTCTTTGGGAAGGAGGTTGAATATGAATGGAGCTTGTGGAGAATATTGCCTTGAGTGATGGCATATTTAACGAAGACTATGATAGAGCTCCAAGGGGATTTAAGGCTGTTGAGGATACCACTAGCAAAGACAAAAAAACCTTGAATGAAAAGTTGGACATGTTCATCCTATCTAGTGAGAAGAAGGAGATCCACTTCATTGGACACAATGCACCCAATCTAACTCTTCAATAGGTTTTGGAAGTGAATAAACAAAGTTGAAGCCAATACCAACAAGGCTTCAAAAAATATAGGAGCCAAGGTTATCAACCTCACCAAGGTTTTTTCCTTTCAATCAACAACAAAGCTATGTTCCTAAGCCAAACTACCAAGGGCAACAAGGAAGTTTCCAACCTAAGCTTCCCTTCAATACTCAAGCTCAATCTTCGACATATTTATCTCAAGATCGATAAATGAAAACAATGATTCAACAAATAATCCAAGGACAAGCTAATGGAGCCATAGACTTTGGCAAGAAAATGGTGGACATGAGCAACAAGGTTGACTCTAACTTCAAGGATCTTTCTTCCAATGGATTCATTAACCTCTAGGGTTGGAAAATTGAAAAAGATCAAGGGGAAGGCTGATTCCAACCAAGAAAAGAATTGCAATACCATCCATTAAATACTGAGAATGAAAGGTATGTCGATGAGCTTGAATCCTTGCTACATGGTTCTTCAATTGCAAAGGTGAAGGATGGAAGGTTGGATGAGCCATCATTGATGAGTATCTTCTTAATCATTATGCTGAATTTATGAATTCTCATATCAATAAGTAGGATATCTCTAAAGCCAAGACAACACCCACTTTACTTCCAAAGCTAGGAGCGCTGGACAAGTTCTCCTTATCTTGCACTCTTGGACACCTGGAGATTGATGATGCTTTATGTGACACCTGATCCTATGTGAGTGTCATGTCCCTTAAGATGGTTGAGAAATTAAGAATCAAGAGTATAAAGAGGTACACATCTACTCTCACCTTTGGATATTCTTCAACAAAAGTCCCAAACGGAGAGCTCAAGGACTATCCGGTCATGATTGTGGATTGTGCTATACCAACGGACTTAATTGTCATGAAGATGAAGAATGGTAAAAAGCTTCTGCTATTCTTAGGCACCAATTTCCTCAACATTACCGGTGCAACCGTGGGTTTCACCAACAAAAAGGTTGTGCTCACAAAGGTGAATTACAAGTTGTTCTACCCTATGAAGTCTTATTCAATCAAACTTTTGGAATCATCTCTTGTTACTTTTATCTTGAGGAGGAAAAACACTTTTGCTAGGCTACAATATTGTGGATCAATCTCTTTGGGAAAGTTGCACATTAAGGAGTCACAAATTGATATGGTTGAAATGGTGCACTCTCAAAGGGCTGATATATTTGAGAAGGTGAACTTTTCAAGACATGAAATGGTTGAGACGGATGTTATAGATGGAGAGACCAGTCAAGAGTTGTTTGGTGAACACTTGAAAAGTTATCAATTGGAGGGGGTGAAAGGAGCCAAATGAGCTCTTCTTAAGATAAAAAAGAAGAAGGGAAAAGCATCCAAAACCTCCATCAAAGCTCAAGCTCCAAACACTCTAACCATTCACCCTTTGAAGCTCAAGAATGGGAGCATTGAGTACAAGGTGAAATGCAAAGGAACCATTCTCACACCCGAGATCCAAGCCGATCTAATCAAGGTCCAAAAGAAAAATCATCTCGCCAAAGTCTTGACTATCAATCAACGGTCAAGCCATCCTCATCTCCTCGAGAAAAGGAAAAGGTAGTCAAGCTTAATTGTTCAAAACAAGTTCATTTGGGAGGAAGTCCTATATTTATCTTATGTACATACTGGTTTAGTTTTTTTATGTTTGCTAGTATTGTTGATGTCTCTTTTAAGTATTTATAGGTTTGGGAATGTGGGTTAATCAAAGAAAGTGGGCAAGTCAAGTCAAATTTCAGCCAGTTCATAGTAGTCAAAGCAAATCGGGGCCAGTCCCAAGCTACCTCCTCCTTCATGTTGCGGTCATGTGCCATCAAAGTCAAATCTGAGGAAGGAATCCTCCATACACTGATCCAAGTTTGGGGGAAGTATCTTGCCTCCACCTGCCATTCCACTCACACTCCATCTACAAGTAACAAACTACAATCCCTTATACATATCTTTGTTTCATTCTGCATTTATCTTTTTCTTAAGTTTATTTTCTATTATTATTATTATCACACAAGGGACTGTGTAATTTAAATTTTGGGGAAGATACTTGTTTCTAATGTTGGTTTCTATGATCTTATTTTTTCTTTTTTGAGTCTCATGCATCATCTAAGGCATAAAAATCATAAAAATGAATTTTTTTTTTTAAAAACAAATTTCACAAAAAGGAAGCATCTAGTTGCATTGATATGTTTAGGATTGAGTCTATAGTCATTTAGGATTGCATTCATTCGCATTTGAGAGCTAATACATGTTGTACTTGCAAAGAAATACCTTGTGGTTTTGGTTCATTATGCTAGCATGTTGATTGTTTGATGTATATAGTGATCTTGAAGTTAAGTAAGAACCATTCTTGGATCTCATGCATTGATGTTCTAGTCTCGACTGAAGGATGATGTGAATTGAATCTTGCCATATCTATTTGAAAACAAATCTTGACTTGAATTATCATGTTGTGCTTAGAAAAGTGGTCACATGGATACTTAATACATACTTGGACTTTCTTCTTCCGTTCAACACTCTCTTGTTATCCCATGTAGCTTTCCCACCTTAAACAAATCTTTCTTTTTCAAGCTTAAAACACTTTATTAAAAGTTGTGGGGGTCTTTTTCGAATCAACTAGGAAAAAAAGTGTTGAGTATTGAACCACAAGGGCACTCTTCCATGTAGATGCTACCCTTGCATCATTTAGACTAATCATATGATAGAAAAGAAGTTTGGGGGGGGGGGGAGGGGATGGTGAAATGGGAATCATTTGAAAAGTTTGGAAAATAATAGGAGAAAGAAAAAAATTGATTTGGTGGGAAAAAGAAAAGTTCAAAATTTACATTATTTGGAGTTTAGGGCGAATTGGCGATTCCGAAAGCGATTAGGTCAGCAGGGTTTATGGTCACTCCGACATCTTCTCCAGCGGCGGCCAAGGGTGCTCCGGGGGTAGGAAGTCCAGTGGCATCGGTCACAGTCAGCTCCTACGCTAATATTGTTCAGAAAAGTAAAGCTTTAAGGAAGTATGCTGTGGAGTTGGAAGCGCACGATGGACAATGTTTCAGTCTAGGTTCCAGACGAGATTTTTGAGAATGCTAACCCTCTCTGGGAGTACTTCCTTATAGAAAGGTTCCTCTCTTCAGCATCGCATATTTCAAAGGTTCATATGATTATGAACAAAATTTGGGTTCAAGGTAACAATGGTCTGAAGGTGGATGTTTACGACATTGATTCAAAAGCGATGAAATTTAGGGTCGTGGACAAGCTGCTAAGTTCGCGAATACTGAAGAGAGGCATGTGGAACATTGCAGGGGTTCCGATGGTTGTATCAAAATGGTCACCAATCTCAGAGCAGGAAGAGCAACCTGAGTTGAAATCAATCCCGATTTGGGTGGATCTAAAGAACGTTCCTCTGAATATGTACTTTTGGGAGGGGCTGATATTTATCACAAGTGTAGTGGGTGTTCCTGTCAGGCCGCATCCGGACACAATTGACTGCTCTGATTTGGAGAAGGCTAAGATATTCGTCAATTCCGACTTATCCAAAGAACTACCAAAGCGAATTTTTTTTTTTAAATGGTAAATCACGGGTGGTTGAATTCACATATCCTTGGCTACCCCAGAAATGTAATACCTGTGAGAAGTGGGGCCATACTGATTATGTATGCATTATTAATCAGAAAAGGAAGAGTCCAAGCAAACAGTACAAGA
This sequence comes from Orychophragmus violaceus, assembly GCA_030180135.1. Classification (NCBI taxonomy): domain Eukaryota; kingdom Viridiplantae; phylum Streptophyta; class Magnoliopsida; order Brassicales; family Brassicaceae; genus Orychophragmus; species Orychophragmus violaceus. The sequence continues at coordinate 46,147,481 of CM058231.1, read as the reverse complement.
CTCAGACAAAAGCAATGGCTGAAACTAGCGGGACTGTGAATGATGAAGTGGTTTCTGCTTGTATAAATAGGGAAGCTATGAATGTGGAAGTTAATTCTACTCGTAAATCAGCGCCTCCTGTTATCGGATCAGAGCCAATGGGTGTGGAAGTTGGAAATGTTGAAGAAACAAATGTGGAAGACAGGAACGTGGAAGATGGATTTGTGGCTGTATTTGCAGCTGAAACACTTGATGGTAAGGAAACACAGATTTTGCGAACAAATGAGGAATTGGAGGAAGGGAAAACTGTTGAGCCATGGCTAACGGTATCCCTTGATAAGTCAAGTCGGAATCGATCACCTCTGAAATTTGGTGGGGTAAAAATTCTATCTCCAGGTGCTCTTTCAGAATTGGAGGAGAACGAGCAGGGTCTATGTCAGACTTAAATGGATACAGAATATGAGGCAGCAATGCCTAAGGAGGACCAGAATGAAGGAAATGATAATGATATAGAAACTTCGAATGGGGAAAACAATGAGGAGAAAGCGTTAAAGAAGAACGAGTCGGAGACTACTCATAGGCTAACTCTTCCACTCATCTCCAAGAACAGTCAAAAAGGGAATGTTGAAACCGTACTTCAATTTCCAAAGGGGAAACTTGGCAATACAAGTAGAAGAAGCACTCGCAAAACAACCTCCCAATGACATGATTCTTCTGGAACATTAGAGGTTTTAACAAATAAAAAAGCATGAAGTAGTTAGCAATTGGATAAGGAATAAGGGATTGAATTTTAGCTGTATTACTGAAACAAAAGTTAGAGAAAGGAAATCAATGCAGATTGCTACAAATGTGTTTAAAGGTTATTCCTTCATGGAAAACTATGGCTTTAGTAGGAGAGGTAGAATCTGGATCGTATGGGATGCTCCGGTCAGATTAACGCCAGTGTTTACTAGTGAGCAGATGGTCACGGTCTCTATTTTGTTGGATGGCCAAGAGTATGAATTCTTTTGTTCTTATGTGTATGCTTCAAATACTATGGAGGAAAGAAGAGGGTTATCGCAGGACATAAAGGTTCATAATGAGTCTCCAATGTTAAGGAATAAGCCATGTATACTAATGGGGATTATAATGAAATACTCGACATTGATGAGCAATCTGGTCAGGACTTGAACTTCTCGGTGGCAGGGGTGAGAGATTTGATGATGTAGTTCAGCATTGCAAGCTAACAGACATGAGTTACAATGGACCAATGTTCACATGGTGCAATAAAAGGAAGGAGGGATTGATATGTAAGAAGCTGGACAGGGTACTTAAAAATGATATTTGGTTAAACAAGTACACAAAGGCTTTTTGTGTATTCGAAGCAGGCGGCTGCTCGGACTATTTAAGGTGCCAGATTCATTTTGATGTTGAGGAAAGTGGGAAGAGAAGGCCCTTTAAGTTTACCAATGTTGTTGCTTAAATAGGGGAATTCACGCCTCTAACAGAGAGCCATTGGAAAGATACGAAGCCTCTATTCCATTCCACATCGGCGATATATAGATTCTCCAAACAGTTAAAGTCTTTCAAACCACACTTAAGGAAGTTAAGCAAGGAGAATTTGGGCGATCTATCCAAGAAGGCTACAGAAGCTTTTAAGAACCTATGTGAGAGGCAAGCTGAAACTATGAGAAGCCCGAATCTGGCTAACATCAACGCCGAAACTCAAGCCTTTGAGAGATGGAGAAGAGTTAGCGATTTAGAGGAGAACTTCCTAAAGCAACGTTCAAAGCTTCACTGGCTGCGTGTTGGGGATAGGAACAATAAAGTGTTTCATAATGCTATAAAGATCAGAGAGACCCGAAACGCAATAAGGGAAGTATACATCTAATGAGATTCTTAGCTCGCAGGAGGAATTTAAGAATGAAGCAGTACACTTCTTTAAGGAGTTTCTAACCCATGTACCTCCGGATTTCTCTGGAATCAGTGTTGAGGAGCTACAAGGGTTACTGGATTTTCGATGCAGTGAAGAAGACCAGAACCAGCTTCCGAAATTGGTAACTAAGGATGAAGTCAAGGACATTATGTTTAAAATGCCGAGAAATAAAGCCCATGCTCCTGATAGATATACGTGAGAGTTCTTCAAGGCAGCCTAGAATGTTGTCGGTAAGGACTTCACCATTGCCATTCAGTCCTTCTTCATGAAAGGTTTCCTCCCCAAAGGCATCAACACTACTATACTTGCTTTGATACCTAAGAAAGACAATGCAATGGAAATGAAAGACTACCGTCCTATCTCCTGCTGCAATGTTATGTACATGGCGATATCCAAGGTCCTTGCAAATTGTATCAAAGGTATGCTTCCGAAATTTATATCCTGGAACCAATCCACCTTTGTAAAAGATAGGCTGATGGTTGAGAACGTTTTCCTAGCAACTGAGTTGGTGAAGGACTATCAGAAAGAATCTATCTCTCCTCGGTGTGCTATGCAGATAGACATATCGAAAACGTTCGATTCTGTGCAGTGGAGCTTCATGTTAAATGTTTTAAGGGCCTTGAACTTCCCTGAGACGTTCATTCACTGGATCAGCTTGTGCATTTCAACAGCATCGTTCTCTGTGCAAGTAAATGGGGAATTAGCGGGGGTTTTCAGAAGTAAAAGAGGGCTTCGACAAGGCTGTGTCCTATGTCCATATCTATTTGTGATATGCATAAATGTTCTATCCAAAATGGTTGACGATGCAGCAGCTCAAAGAGTAATTGGATACCACCTTCGGTGCCAAAACATTGCCCTCACACATCTCTGCTTCGCAGACGATTTGATGGTCTTCATAGATGGACATAAACGTTCGACAGAAATATTGATTAAGGTCTTTGATGAATTGGTAGAATCTCGGGTCTGAGAATAAGCGTCGAAAAGTCTTGTTTATTCTTGGGAGGAGCATCAACACGACTGCAAGCTGACATCTTGGCCAGTTTTCCTTTCTCAGCTGGTCAACTACCGGTCAGGTATTTGGGTTTACCGATCCTGACTATACGTATGTTTGTGATTGATTACATGCCCCTAGTTGAGCGCATCAGGAAACACATGTCATCTTGGACAGGAAGGTTTTTATCTTATGCATGTACGCTTCAACTGATAAGTTCAGTAATCATGGGGCTTACAAATTTCTTGTTAGTTGATTTTAGACTACCAGGGAGCTGTTTAAAAGAGATTGAGAGGTTGTGTTCATCATTTCTCTTGTCTGGTCCTGAACTGGGTACAAAGAAGGCAAAAGTGTGCTGAAAAGATATATGTAGGCCATAATCAGAAGGCGGCCTTGGGTTGAGAAGTTTGAAGGAACTAGCAGGGTAATGGGACTAAAACTAATATGGAGAATCAATTCCTCTTAGGAATCTCTCTGGGTTAGATGGATCCACACCAACTTAATCAAGAAAGGTTCATTTTGGGCGGTGAAAGAAACAACAACAGAAGGTTCATGGATGTGGAGGAAAGTGCTAAAACTTAGAAGTGAGGCTCGAGGGTTTCAGAGAATGGAGATTGGCAATTGAGGGAGAACTTCATTCTGGTAAGATCAGTGGCTTGATTTTGGAAGACTAAAGGACCTTCTAGGTGACAGAGGCATCATTGATCTTGGTATTGAAGATAATGCAACATTCGAGGCAGTCTTACTCAATTGCAGACGTAGGAGGCATAGAGTAAGCCTGCTCAACGACATTAAAGATGCTATTGAGCTGGTCAGAAACAAAGCAAACTCTGGGACAATGGATAGAGCCGTTTGGAATGGTCGATCAGACTCTTATAGGGCGTCACTCTCATCTAAAGATACCTGGAACCATATCCGTGAGCGCCATATCGAATGTCCGTGGAGAAAGGGTGCGTGGTTCAGAAACAATACACTGCGATACTCGTTCATTGTATTGATTGCTCTTCAAGACAAACTAGCCACTGGAGTGAAGATCTTGAGGTTGAATATTAATGCTGATGTTTGTTGTGTTTTGTATACTGGTCATATTGAAAACAAGAAGCACCTATTCTTTGAGTGCTCTTTCTCGATGGCGTATGGACCCCTCTTACAAGAGGCCTTCTTCAACAAAAGTTTACAATGGATTGGCATGAGATTATTTGGCTAATTGCAGATAACAGTGATGAGGGCTTCAAGACATCATCAACCAAGATGCATAGAGGAGAGACCAACCAGCCGATCCATGCCATTGGAGATAAGCAACCAGGAGCTCAACCACTCGGCCATGGAGATTCTACTCATGCCAACAAACTCAGCATCAATGTCTTGCATCAAATATCCATCCTTGAAGACATTGGTCGAGCCAGAACAGCCCTGGTCCATGCTGAATCACAAGTTATTCAAATTGCCAATCCAGAGCCATTTAAGGAAACTAAGAAGACTAATTTGTTTATCACCTCTCAAACCAAGACTTGGCGACCGTGAAAAATTTAACACAGCCCAAAGAAGCTAGAAGACGTCCTTAGTCCATACAGAATGCACATAATTCCTTGGAGAATCAAATGGACCGACTTGCCTATTTTGGAGCTTAAAGGAATCATCAACCAACGGATATAATTCTGATGTGTTTCTACACAATCCCAAGCCACATTTCCTGCACCTGGACATTCAAAGACATCACTCATACATTACTAAACCACCAAGACTCAAGGATTTCTATACTTGGCCGAGAATCCCTTTGAATCAGCCCCAACGGCTAGTTTTCATTAAGTTTCGATTTCCTTCTTTATTTCTGGTCATATGACCGTTTTGTATAGCTTATTTAAGCTTAATCTAGCCCATTGTAACCTTTACCTTTCGATTAATCAAGAATAAACAGAGTTTTTCGTTTCAAAGAGTGTTCTTTGAGTTTTGTGTTCATTAGATTCAATTGAGTGATTCATTGTTTCTTCTGAGTTATCAAAATTAGTTTTCTTTGTGTGATTCAAGGAGACTGCTTCTGCCAAAGATTGAGAGAGTCAATCAGCCCACTGAACAAGAGAGTAGTTCATTGATAGGTGTAAAGTTTTAATTCCTATTCTACTACAAGTGCACAGTTAATGCAATTATAGTATATAGGGTTATCGAATCCACAAGGACTCTAGGCAACGATAGAATTAAGAACGAACAAGTTAAACCAGGAGAAAGTATGTGATAAACTAAAAGCAAAGCAGGAAAGTAAATCAGTAGCAAGATTGGTTTGTAGGAAATTAACTAAAAGCGCTAAGTCTAGGGAGTTCTCAGGAAATCAGACAAGGAGATAAATCATTCAGTCAGGATCAAATTAAGTACGGTTCTAGAACTCAAACACGGATATAGAACTAACCAACTTTCGTTGTGAGAATTCTCTAAGTCTAATAGCAGAAATCCAAATTTCTTTGTAATGCCTAATAGATTAAACTAGCTTTAAGATTAAGTTCGATATGTTCACAATTCAATTAAACCAAATTTCTTTGCGAGTAATTCAATTGCTCAACCTAAATAGTTCAAATTCTAAATCACACTTTCGTGTCAATTTAACAACCTAAGATTTAGATTCTAAGTGATCAAGTTAGAAACTAGTGTTAAGCTCAATTTAGATTGAAGAACAATTATGATATGAATCCTTAACTGAAATAAATAAATCTAGCAAGTCATGAAATCTCTTTGAGAATACCTAAACCTAACTATGAATATACTCAGACATAGAATATGAAAACATAAACAATGAAATAATAGATTGCATAAGTAAAGATTAAAGGGGTCCGAAATCTTCTCCAAAAAGCAGAAAGCAGTACAAGATTAGATCAGCCACAAAGCTCTTGAAATCTCTATGCTCAAAGTATAAAAGCCTAAGTAAAAAGTCTGTCAAAGCGTCTCTGAAAACTGATGTAAAAACCTAATTATATAAGCTAATCACGTATTGGGGCTTCTTTGTAATTATCAGGAACTTCTGGGCAAAACTGTGAATTATGCATTTTTCATTAAACCGCCGAGGAAGGCCCGTCTCGCTCGTGTGTCGATCGATGCACCATGTGTGTCGATCGATGCATTACTCTGTTTCGGACAGTGAACTCTATCTCTCGGGTCAAAGCACCAAAATGCTCCAAAAAGCTCCATAAACTCCAAATCCACTCCAAACGTGCTAATACCTGTAAAAGACTCTAAAGAAACACTAAAAGACTTTAAAACATATTTATATCATGGTCTAAAACTGGTAAAAACCATGATATATCAATTCCCCCACACTTAGCCTTTGCTTGCCCTAAGCAAAACAGAGAACTAAAACATGGTTAAGAGGTTTGAAAACTTTCAGAAACTCTTTTCATCCTAGAAGCAACAACACTCAGATTCCCCTTAGTAAGCCACTGAAAGAATCACCTGCAAGACATCAAGACCAACATATACTTCCCCCACACTTAGCAATTGTCCTAAGTAAACTCCACAATCACATTCAAGCATTCAAATTCTCCCTACTGACTTCTATAAGCTATTAAGTGCGGTCTCACCTAAGGATTATCGATCAAAGGGCACATGGATTCTTACTCTATCAGCTCTAGACCACCATACTATCTTTTTCTGGTTCTTTCTTCTCTTTTCCCTTCCTTAGCAATCTGATTTTTCCCCATTGGGTATCATTTTATTTTTTTATCAGTGCTCTTCCCGTTATGGGGTGTACTTTGGACACATTCCATGAATGCACATGAGGTAATAGTGTTTGCTACTACTCCCGTGACCACTTCGGAGCTACTAGCTCATCCTCAGTTTATTATTCTTTTTTTTTTTTACTTTAAGAGAAGGGGAGAAGGGAACCTTACTCGGACAGGTTTACAAGCTGTGTCAGAACTAACAGAGGAGTCCGACTCAAGGTATACCAAGCCCTTAGGTGAGAAAATTAAGTCAAATTAGGGGTGAAGTCAGTAAAGGATCCTCTGATACCTGAAGTGATGTGGGTGTTCTCAGTAGGCTGATATGTGTTGGGTTTTCTAATAGTCATAGATTGAACCTCCAACTTCATCCCAATGGTCACTTAAGTTCCTGCAAGATGTTGTTAACTTCTCAAAAATGCACTGTTTCCTACTTAAACCGTTTTGACTCAACAAAACAATTTTTTTTTGAAAAATAGGACTATTTCTAAGAAAACAGAAAGATAAAAGTCAGTACCACCTCCCCCACACTTGAAACACATTGTCCCCAGTAGTGTCAAGCTAAGGTTTGGTAAAAGAAAGTAAAAATGTTAATGGATGAGTTGAGTTCTGTCTGATTTTTACATGTCTCGCTCATGCGTCGATCGTTACGCATAAATGCGACGATCGTTGCAAGGCGATTTGCGTCATGAGTCGATCGTTTCTCAGGACCGCAACGATCGCTGCAATGCGATTTTCGTGTTGTGACGATCGACACACAGGACCGTGTCGATCGTTGCATTGCGATTGGTCGAGACCTGCAGACAAAACTCACCAAAACCATAAACAAACGTAAAATCCTAACAAAAACACCAAAAATAAATATGTGAAAACGAAACAGTGGGTTGCCTCCCACTCAGCGCTCTTTTAGCGTCAATAGCTTGACATTTTAGCTCAATCAGACAGAGGGTGCAACATCCATAGGCAAAATCTGACCTCCTGGAATCTCGGCCTTAGCCCAATATTGCTTTACTCTCTGTCCATTGACAGTAAATTCCTTACCTTCCTGGCTGATGAGAACGACAGCTCCATAAGGACGTACCTCCTTGATTTTGAAAGGACAAGACCACCTTGATCTCAGCTTTCCTGGAAACAATTGCAAACGAGAGTTATACAAAAGTACCTGATCATTAGGCTCAAATTGTCTAGAGACAATCTTCTTGTCACGATAAGCCTTAGTCCTCTCCTTGTACAGCTTTGAGTTCTCATAAGCAAAATGTCTAATCTAATCCAACTCATTAAGCTGCACCAATCTCCTCTCTGCAACAGACCTAAGATCGAAGTTTATCTGCTTTACAGCCCATGATGCATTGTGCTCAAGCTCTACTGGCAGATGACATGCTTTTCCATACAGCAGATGGAATGGAGTAGTCCCAAGTGGTGTCTTGAATGCAGTCCGGTAAGCCCATAGTGCATCATCCAGCTTTGCTGCCCAATCCTTCCTTGTTTTCTTAATTGTCTTCTCTATGATCTCCTTGATCTGTCTGTTAGAAACCTCGACCTGTCCACTAGTCTGAGGGTGATAAGGAATATGATGGTCTTAAACAGCTTAATAACCACCGAAGAATCATTGGTTGGACTAGCTATTGCTTCTACCCACTTAGATACATAGTCCACAGCAACCAAGATAAACTTGTTCCCATAGGATGAGGGAAAAGGACCCATGAAATCTATGTCCCAGAAATCGAAAACCTCAACCTCAAGAATGAAATTCTGAGGCATCTCATGCTTCTTACTGATTTTCCCTCTCCTCTGACAGGCATCACACTGAGAAACAAAGGAATGAGCATCTGCAAACATTGTAGGCCACCAGAAACCTGCTTGCAGAATCTTAGACACAGTCTTGAAAGTAGCAAAATGTCCATCATAATCTGATTCATGACAGTTGAATAGGATATCTGGAACCTCTGATTCAGCAACGCATCTCCTGTAAAGACCATCCGAACAATGCTTGTAGAGATAAGGCTTACCGACGGATTTTTTTATGAACCGACGGCTTACCGACGGATTATCGACAGACTACAGCTCCTGTCGGGAATTTGTCGGGAAATTTCCGACGGTTTGTGTTCCCGTCGGTATATACCGACGCAATTCCGACGACTCTATCTCCGTCACTTTTTTGTCGGTAACTTGTCGGACTTTCCGACGGCTAAATTTCTGTCGGGAAATCTGTCGGTTATGACACAGTTTTCTTGTAGTGTAAAAAAAACTTCAAATTACTCAACAGATTGTTCGTTTTCAGATTAACTAAGCAAGATTAGTCGTATGAAATTAACAATTCAAGTAAATTAAACCGTGTATATTCGATTGGAGAATGCGTCAGACTTAGGAAATTTCTCAAGAAATCATACAAAGCAAGGCACTAGTCAATTCAAATTCAGTTACATCATAGGTTCCAGAACTTGAAATTTTATTTTTTTTATAACAAACCAACTCTCTTTGCGATTATTAAATGTCTAATGACCTAGAAATCCAAATCTCTTTGTGATTCTAAAGTTCTAAACATGCATTAAATTCAAGCTCCGTTAGTTCACAATTTCTCTAAACCAAATCTTTCGTTCTCTCAAGAATCGTGGTTAAAGCCAAAGGAAAAACACTTATGAATCATGGCCGGACGATTTAATAAGATTTCCGCTTAACTTAAACACTCAAGGAAATTCGTCGAGCTCAGCTTCGCAACCTGACGAACTGGGGGGGGAGCTAATTGTTGTATATGGGTTTAGCACCCATCCATAAACCCATTGGAAATCTTATTAAAACAACAATATCATTCCAGCCCTAGAAGACAAGCCCGTTAAGGAGTCAAGAGCCCAAGGAAGAGTTAGCATCCAAGCGATATAAATAGGACCCTTCACTTTTCATTTTGGAACAGATTGTAACTTGCGAGAGGCCGAGCTACTTCTATAAAGCTCCGACCTCAAGCATAGCTTAGTGAGCACGTCAATCGACGGACTTACACCTCGTACCATCCCGTTCATAGCTCGGCTCCGGCCTTAAGATCAATAAAGAATCATTTCGACATCATTTTATATTTGTACTTCACCTCGTTGTTCGAACGTATCAGATCGTAGCCCGTAATATTGACTAGGTCGAATTTCCGTAACAACAATTGGCGCCGTCTGTGGGGAATGATAAACTTCTTTGCGATCTAAAACGAAGCCCAGTTGACAGGACCATCATTAACAGATAACGACCCGAATTCGCCTGAGCAAACCCGAAGCCCGCTCGCCCCAAGCTCGGAGTCACCAATTTCGCCAGCTAACGCTGGGACCAACCAAACCAGGGTAGCCGACACACGTCGGGACGGTGCACGTGCAAACGATCAAAACCAGGACGTCTCCTCCCTCATAAGAATGTTAATGGCCCAGGTCGACGAGTTGACCAGAGATAACAATGCTCGCCTCGACCTACTAACAAGCAACCAAGACTCATGTAGGGAACGAATCAACTACCTACAGACTACCAATTTCCAAGCATCTTAAGCAACCGAAAACCCTACCCCGCGGCTCCCAAGGGTCTTATTCGGGGAAAAACCACCTCTGAACACCGAATCTAGCAGGCGACCAACCATTCACCTAGAATTGCCACCGACCGGACACATCCAGAATCAGACCGAGGGTAGAAAAAACAGCGAGCTCGAATCACTCAAGATCCAACTGGATAACATGACGTCGAAAGTTCACAAAGCCACCAGCTCCCCGAAATAGATAGGGTCTTAAAGGAAATCCAAAACACACTGTTCACGAGTAAGATAACAGGGACGCCAGTCAAACATTCCGGGAAGATCAAGCTACCTACTTACAACGGCAGCTCGGATCCACGTCAGTACATGACAGCCTTTACTGTCGCAATGGGGCGAACCCAGTTCTCACCAGAACAACGCGATGCTGGCTTCTGTCAGTTGTTCGTCGAAAATTAAAGCGGCGCCGCCCTCAACTGGTTCTCGCGGCTAGAATCTCACTCCATCGACAGCTACCATCAGTTGATGTACACTTTCCTGAAACATTACTCCATGTTCATCCAGGAAGGAGCCTCTAGCGCCGACCTCTGGGTCGTAAGCCAGGGGCCAAAAGAATCCCTCAGATCCTACATCGACAGGTTCAAAGTTATTATCTCAAAGATCATAGTACCGGATAACGAAGGACTCCCAGCATTGCGAAATTGGCTTTGGTACGAATCACCTTTTCGCCATGAGCTGGCCATAAACAAGCCACAGACCCTCGAGGACGCTCTCCACCGAGCGGTCATCTTCGTCGAGATAGAAGAAGAGAAGGATCTACTCGCCAAGAAATTCGCCTCAATAAAGAAAGGCAAAGATACAACCACTGATAATCTCGACGACAAAGGGAAGAAAGCCACGACGTGCTACGTTGGCGAGCAGCAGCAGCAGACAAGTCAACAAGCATTCCAACAACCAGGACGCAATCAAGCGAGCCACCAGCAACGTCGACCATGGTACAAATACGTACGGTCCGACGACCAGGAGAAAACCTTCTGTAACTTCCACCAGCGCTCCGGGCACAGCACTGCGGAGTGTCGGCATCTCCAAAACCTCATATTTGGTGAATATCAAGAAGGGGTAACGAACATAACCAACCGCAGCCCCCCCGTCGGCACCCCCGGAAATCGAGAAACACCGCGACAACCCAAGAACGAAGGAGAACGGTTCAAGCTAATCCAGGAGGAAAAGGCAAGGCAGATAAGCCAGCAGAAAATGAAGCAGAGCGACATTGACACAAGGCTGCCAAAGCGAGCCCGCGAAGATGAGGAAGAAGACACACCGACTCCCAGGAAGCGGATCAACATGATCATGCGGGGACTCCCCACTTGCAACGATTCGGTAAGATCGATAACGGCCTATAGCCAAAAAGCCGACGAACGCCAACAATGGAGTAGAAACGTCCCCGAAGAGCTGAAACCAGGAACCGAGATCACCTTCAGCGCAAAAGACAAAGAGGGCCTCTACAAACCTCATAATGACCCACTCGTCGTTGAACTCCAAATTGGCGACTGCGAAGTCACCAAGGTTCTAATCGATACAGGAAGCTCTGTCGTGCTCATCTTTGAAGAGACTCTAGAGAGGATGGAAATCCGCGATTACAGGATGAAGCGCTCGGAGAAACCCCTCACTAGATTCGTTGGAGATACGACCACGACAATCGGGACCATCAAGCTACAAGTGCACGTCGGGCGCCTGACCAAGTTCGTCAAATTCGTCGTCATAGACTGACCCGCAATTTACAACGTGATCTTGGAAACCCCTTGGATCCACGCTATGAAAGCAGTACCCTTAACATACCACCAATGCATAAAATTCCAAACACCGGGAGGAATCTTCACACTCCGCGGCAGCCAAAAGATCTCAAGGTATTGCTTTACGGTGGAGTGCAGAGTGCGACAAGCATCATGTTTCATATCCGAACAAGCGATCGCCACCCTGCACCCAGACAAAGAAAAACAAAGTCCGCACCTCGACAAAGGTATGACGAGCACCACACCCGCAAGTAAAACGTCCTAATTCTACTCAGCCTATATCTAGATATATATATATGCTAGTAATCGAGCTGCGGCTCAAAATATGTAACCAAAAAGAACTACGCTCGGCTTGATCTCTCTTCGGAGAGTACGTAGGAAACTTATGTAAGGTGCAGCCACCTCTATATTTTTCAATATCAAAACTTTCATGCATTTTCATACAATCTAGCTCAAAAACAACTAACAATCGACATTCTGGCCAAATGTTCGATCCAATAAACACGTGTCCCATGCACAGTGACATAGCGTCACATCGTCGTTTTTAACGACATATATGCCGGGGCCAGACCCGCACGAGCCCTTAGAAAACGTTTTGTAAGCCGGACCTCCGCATAACTATGTTCAAGGACTACACAGGATAAGCCGGGCACATACTCGCACCTATAATTTGACCTCGCCCAAAGCCGAGAAACGACTCGCAAACAAAAAACAAGAAATATATATATATATATATATATATAATATATAAAAAGAGGAGGGAAACAATAATAAAATTTCCTCTCTTTTACTCCATTCTCCTGAAAATTACAAAGGAGACATACAAAAAAAAAAGAAAAAAGAAAAACAAAAGAAAGAGCTATAAAGCTAATCTAATTTCTTGAAACACGATTTCATCCGGATCGGAGCCCGTGCGATAAACCCAATCTCATCCAACAAGGAGCCGTGCTCCTTTCTTGAAACTAGATTTCGTCGTCTGTCCCCGGCACGACCTCAAACGAAAGAGGCCTAACAGTGAACAACGACGAAACCAAACCGAGGAGGATCATCATAGGGCAAGAAAGCCCGGGCGAGCCAACCTCAGCACACCAAAAAAGGAGAGCTGGGACCCGGAACCCGACCCCACGATTCCCTTGGCCACTCTGACATCGACTGGTCTCCCCAAAGGAATCTTTCCCTTATTCGGAGGAAAATGAGCCAGCTTGATATCGAGCCCGCTGTCCTGCAAACCATAAAGAACATGAAAGATTCAGAAAAAGACAAGCAAATTGAAAATACATCACAACAAGCAAATAATACACTTACGTAAAAAGAGACAAGCTCAAGACAAGACAGCCCTCGGCGCGTTACTAAAATCAGTGACGCATCAGATCCACCCAACCGGAGGAACTGCGCGTCGCCCTTAAATTCGTAAAAGCGATAAACAAGGGCGGCCATCGGTATAAATCCATACATAGACAAGCCCCCATTTCGTGGAGAAAAAACGAGCCCACTCGACAAAGAGAAAAACAAAAACTCCGGCGGCCAGAGTCGGCCAACGATGAACACCGGAGAGAAACCCATTGGCGGAGCGGCCTTGCTGCCACGACACGACGGAACACAACCCTATGGCCAAACCAGAACGAAAAGTTTAACCCACACTCAGTAAAAAAAAAGGAAGAAAAGTGACGAATAATAGGATGCGAATAAACCAGAAGAATATAAGGAGTATTTATAAGCCAACAAGGGCAGCAACTGCGGAAACAACGCATTCAATACAACATGTCAGTTACAAATGCACGTCTTCAATGCAAAAACGGCGGTCCACCTATCCCATAGACACATAAAGTAACTCCCAAGAAAAAGCAGTAACGACGTGTGGACCAAGCCTCGAAAAATCAAAATGACACGTCTACCAAAGACATCCGACCAACCTCTCTCAAATAAGAAACAAGGAAGAATCAGCCCGCACCAGCAAAACAGAAGTATAACACCAAGCTCGATCAACAAAAAAAAAGAGGAACAAAAAAGGAAGAAAGCAAAGCATACATACACAACTGAAAATACGGGCACTATCCGTGCAAAGTTTCACATGTTACAAAAAAAAGGGGGACGGAAGACATGTAATCTTACGCTCACATCAAATCGGGTACGTCGGAAGTAACCCCATCTTCCGCAGTCAGGAACGCCAAACCCACCCCTTATGTATCCACAACGTCATCTCGACACGTCAACATACAAAGAACATCGGAATCCAAAGGATCAGGTCGCAACTTGTTGACTTCCTGCTCCATGTGAGGCATGTCCTCTTCAAGTTTAGCGATCAACTCAAGAGGAACCAGGGCACCACTACTCGCGAGCAGATGATATGCGTTAAGAACACTAGACGCTTGATTAAACTCCAACAGCTTGGGAATGTAGCGATCCAAATGTTCTCTCTCCACCCTCAGCTTTTACAAACCCTCGGATGCCTTCTTACACGCGGCTTCCCGCTCAGAACGAAGGAGCACCAAAGGATTCCCGGAGTCCGTCGCACTCAGCAACAAGAGAATCAACTTTCGACCTGAGAGAGCCGGCCTCAGACAGAAGACTAAGTTTCTCCTCTTCGAGCTCGGCCAACCGCTTCTCCAAGCCCGCTGCTTTCTCTTTCTCCAAGGACAAAGCAGCAGAAGCCCCTTTCGCCTCGTCAAGATCCTTGCGCACCTGCTTCAACTCGCGAGCTGAACGCCGTAACGAATCAACCTATTCCCTGAGGATGCTTTCCGTCGACTTCACCTGACGCCTCTCGGACTCGTATGAGTCCCGAAGCTGATTCAGGATAGTGCACACCATAACGAGGTGATGACTTAGCTCCTCCTGGAGACGCGGTTTGTGCATGTCCGAATCAGGCATGAGATCCTTGACCGAACCGGCCCTGAGCCTTTGAACAAGACTAGTACACGACGAAATTTCGTTTATCAAAGGCGCCTTCCCCTTATGAATGTACGACCAAGGCGTCTCGCTCGAACCAAGCACGGCATCTTCTGACCCAAATGTCAGGTCGGAAGCTCGAGAAGAAGATGAAGAAGGTCGAACTCCCTCAGGACGGTCGGCGCCATCCTCAAAGTCTGACTGCCGCTTCTCTTGATGAAGAGCCCCAACAGGCAAAGCGACCTGATCCGTGACACGCCCCGATGCTTCCTGTAACTAGTCAGTCCTCCCTTCGCAAGTGTCAGAGACGTCGTCAAGCATAATCACCGGCAAATCTATCACCGCCACCGATACCTCATAAGTCCTTTGCCTCTTCCTGGATAGCCGAGGGGATGACGGCTCATGATCAGCAAAAGAATCCATCTCCAGAAACGCTAATGCAACAAAACAACAACTTTAGCGTAAAAAAAAGAAGGGAGAGAAGAGTACACGTACCTAAATAAACCTTCCTTAGACAATCACAAACCCTCTGGTCAAACCGACGCTTGGCCCCCTCGTCTTTCGATGAAGGTTAGTTCACACCGCCGTGAGCTCTTAGTTCCTCCAAATCCTTCGCAAACACCGCGTTCCAGCAACTCGAAGTGGAGCGAACTGAAAAACAAAAATGCACCTATGAAACCGATAATAATAACGGGCAAACGCTGAATAAGAAGGGCTACCAGGCTTATAGTTCCAGGCTGATCGAAAAACTTTGCTCGCATCAAAAGACAGTGCGCGATTAACACGCGCGAAAAAGTAGCCATCTTGCCAATCAGAAGTCCTGTCCGGAGGATCGGACAATACCCTCAAACGACGACCAGGCCTGGATCTCACATAGAACGTACCAGAGGTCCCCGGGTTGACCGAGATCGACGTCAGCTCCTCGAAAAACCAAGTAGACATATCAACCTCGCTATCAGCTGCCATAACTAAGATACCTAATATATTGCGGATAGTAGACGGGCAGAGCTGAGAAAGGGCCATCTCCCTGGCTTCGCAGTACTTAACTAAAACTCTAAAAAGGGGAAAAAGTAAGAAACACTCAGTAAACCAACACTCGTACAGACAGACCCAACCAGGAGGAGCATCCCAGGGTCACTCGTGCAAGGTTGGCAGTCAAAGCTCGAGACCGGAAACACGAGAATATCGCTCGCAAATACCATATATGTCCGTCTGCTCAAAATCGGATGAGCGAATTGCCCTGGGGATAACAGCCTTCGTCTCCCTCGCCTCCATCGGAGAAACTGTCTGAGAACGATGATCAGGGACGACCTTGCTGTTTCCCGAGCAATCCTCCGAATTGTCAACCCTAATATTGCTTTCACAGCGACTCGTTCCGACGCCATCACCAAGGTCTCGCCTCATCCCGCCAGCAGGTGCGAAATCCTTGGGCAATTCCATTGCTGCTCGATTAACGCAGAATCGACAAGGTTTTCGCCCAGACCGAGACATCAAAAACTCCTCATCAATCTCAATCGAACTAGATATGGCAGGATTACCACCGGATGACTCAGAAAAACCGGAATCGTCGCTACCAGTAGAAGAATGCTCACTGGAATCTACCCGCATAATTACAACAACGAAGCGAAGCAAAGACTGAAAAGGAGAAGGCAGTTACCTGATAAGAAAAATGGAATCTGGAAAGACGGAGCTTCGTAAGAAGAAAGAAGCGGTTCTTCGCGAAATATAAGAAGTCGTTGCGCCAACGGTTCGCGTCTTTTCGTTCTCTCAAGAATCGTGGTTAAAACCAAAGGAAAAACACTTATGAATCATGGCCGAACGATTTAATAAGTTTTCCGCTTAACTTAAACACTCAAGGAAATTCGTCGAGCTCAGCTTTGCAACCTGACGAACTGGGGGGGGGGGACTAATTGTTGGATATGGGTTTAGCACCCATCCATAAGCCCATTGGAAATCTTATTAAAACAACAATATCAATCCGGCCCAAGAAGACAAGCCCGTTAAGGAGTCAACAGCCCAAGGAAGAGTCAGCATCCAAGCGCTATAAATAGGACCCTTCACTCTTCATTTTGGAACAGATTGTAACTTGCGAGAGGCCGAGCTACTTCTATAAAGCTCCGACCTCTTGCATAGCTTAGTGAACACGTCATTCGACGGACTCACACCTCGTACCATCCTGTTCATAGCTCGGCTCCTGCCTTAAGATCAATAAAGAATCATTTCGACCTCATTTTATATTTGTACTTCACCTCGTTGTTCGGACGTATCAGATCGTAGCCCGTAATATTGACTTGTCGAATTTCCGTAACAACATACACCATATCCTATACAAGTTTCTCATTATCTCCTCAACCGGAGAAACCAATCTAATTGGAATAGGCCAAGAGATGATGACCACAATTCTGCAAAATTTAAAATCGTTTCTCCTACTTTTGAAGGAAAGATAGATCCAGCAGCTTACTTGTAGTGGGAATGAATAATAGAGTATCTCTTTAGTTACTATGCCTACACCAGGCCAAAGAAGATTGCCTAGCAACATAAAACATCATGGATCATGCTTTAGCATGAGAAGAGAATGTTGAGATCCTTAGATCACAGGATGGATATACATGAATTTGAAGTTCATAGAAGGTATGTATCTCGTCACTACCATCGATATTTATTGAAGAAATTTTGGGCTTCATTTTAGGGAACTATGAGTGTATAGGAGTATTATAAGGATTTTTATGTCCTAAGAATCCACCTTAAGATAGATGAGACATAAAACTCTTTAATGTCACAATTTTTGGAAGGACTATTGATATTGATAGGTCAAAGATTTATCTCTATTTGTACATAATTGTAATCGTAGTATATAGGATATCAAATAAAAAACTTCAAATTACTCAACAGATTGTTCGTTTTCAGATTAAGCTAAGCAAGATTAGTCGTATGAAATTAACAATTCAAGTAAATTAAACCGTGTAAATTCGATTGAGGAATGCGTCAGACTTATGAAATTTCTCAGGAAATCATACAAAGCAAGGCACTAGTCAATTCAAATTCAGTTACAGAACTTGAAATTTTATTTTTTATAACAAACCAACTCTCTTTGCGATTATTAACTATGTCTAATAACCTAGAAATCCAAATCTCTTTGTGATTCTAAAGTTCTAAACATGCATTAAATTCAAGCTTCGTTAGTTCACAATTTCTCTAAACCAAATCTTTTTCGATTAGATAAATTGTTCACCTTAAGTTATTTTCAGATTATTAATCACACTCTCGTGCTAATTAATTAACCTAAGATCAACGTTCTAGGTGATCAATCAATTATTGTTAAGATTAACTTATGGTGATGAAATAATTAGATAGTGAATCATAATAAACTAGATAACCTAAAAAGCATAAAATCTCTAATGGGAACGAGTAAATCTAACAACGCTAACTACTCAGACTTATCAATCATGAAACAAGACATATTTGAATAGATATTAAAAAAATGGTTCAAAATATTCTCTCAAGTAGTACAGAGTAGCAGATCAGCCTCATTCTCCCAAATCTCTCAATCTAAAAACAAACAACAAGATAGCCAAATAACGCATGTAAACCTAATTATAAGTCCAAACACTATTTGACGTCTAGTTACGAATAATAAAACTTCTGCGTAAAGATGCAATTCTTCAAAAGTTCTTTAAATTAGTGTGGAAACTTCTATCCAGCAACGGTGTCGACTAACACTTGACACTAACTTCAACTTAATGCAACTTGCTCAAAAAATGCTCAAGAATCTCCAAATCGGCTCTATCAAGTGTTAGCCTTTGAATATTTGATAGATTCGAAAATCAATAAAACTACTCTATATATAAACATATAGCACAGTTAAAAACCCGAAAAATCATCAAGATATATCACCTACAAGACCGCATTCAAAGGAAGTTTGACATGCAGCCTTACCGCAACTATATGATCTTCTTCATTTGGTCATACAACGAGAGAACAAATCAAGAAGAATACCACAATTAGAACCAAATCCAGTAGCACAACTTGGATTCAACGCCAATAACCGCAACAACAAACTTCAACTCCACAAATATACAAAAGGAAAAACAATGGTAGTGGACTCTCAGTTCAAATCTAATGACTACCCTACTAACCAAGGTCTGGCTCTCGGTTCAACTTCAACCTTTCCTCTCTCTTTTCTCGGTTAAGCAGCTGATTCCCCCATTTGTATAATTTTTTTTTTTCAGCTGCTCATCCCTTTTTATTCGGGGTTTTCTTTGGACACGTTTCCATGAAGCACAAGAGAGTACAAGGGAACCTCCACTCTCGTGATCACTTCATAGCTACTAGATTATCCTTAGATTATTCATTTTTATCTTGAAGGGAATAGAGAGGGAAAACCGTACTCACACAGACATGTCTTTCAAGGCTGATGGAGGAATCCGATCCAATGTATTTCTAAGCCGCATGGCAAGAAAATTGAGCCAGGATAGGTACGAAACCAGTAATGGATCCTCTAAATACCCAAAAGAATATGGGGTTCCTTAGTAAGTTGATCGATCTTAGGATTTCTAACAGTATTAGATCACTGTAAACTCGTATTAATGGTTGCGTAGGGTCATGTGAGTGCGGTTTTTCCTCGAAAAATCATTTTTTCATACCAAAGTTTTGACTAGATAAAACAACACAAAACGACACAACTGACTCAAACAAAAACAGAAACATTGTTAGTAACCACCTACCCCACACTTGAACAACACTGGCCTCAGTTTTATTAAAGCTTGAGAATTGCTGAAATCGATAAGGGAGTCGAAGAAATTGAGTGAAAAAGATTTGTTACGTGCAAACAAAATGAGTATCAACCGACACATGGCCTGTCGTCGGGCGATACCTGGCTTAAGTCTAAAATCTATTATGGTGAATGGTAGTGTCGACCGACATTCGAAAGGTGTCAGGCGACACCATGTGTGTACATACACACCTAAGTTAGCAGCTTCAGAAATGCCCAATTTAATGTGTTTGTACACAAAACTATCACTTGTTAGCTGCGTTAGATCACTCAAATACAAATTCAGAAACAACATGATATAACATAGACTCATAGTTCTGAAGTTCAAAATCGAAATGTCTAACAAACTTACTCAATAAAGGACATCAAAATGACTCAAAGACACAAAAACAAAAGAACGAAAAGGGAAAAAGAACCTGATCCAAAGGAAGAACTAGAACTGCAGAGAGTCCTAGACATCCTCAATATCCTCATCAGCGGAGTCCTCAACATCATGGAGCTCCTACTCCTCAGGCTCTCCTAGCAGTGGTGGTGTGGGTAAGCGACGACGTCAGGGTCGTGGGTGGGAAACTTGAGATGGTCGACGACATGAGTAACTCGTCACATCATTCCATATGTGTCAAGGTGTATCAGTCACGTACTCAATGAAAACTGGTGGATCCTTCTAGAATTCTAGTGAAACCTCCATCGAGGTCGCAGACAATGTCGTCCTCAGCAGTCCAAAATTAGACCCTCTGTGAACGATATATCTTGGAGGAGCACAAAGAAGGGTCACGTCTGGCTGAAATCACAGCATCATTGCATCATCTCTAATAGCAGTGAGCTGCTTGTTCGAGAGCTGACAAAGCTGCACAGCCCCAAAGGAATTGGTGAAACTCCACATCAAACCCAACTTAACCCAGGTTGCACTCTTCAAGTGTGCTAAGTCCATCAGAGATCTCATTGTGCTAATGGTGTTGGATCTCATGTCGATCACAAAGTGATCAAAGATTAGAGTCAAAGACTCCCAACTGTCTATGTCTTATCTCCCATCTCAATGAAAGGTTTGGTCTTGAGAGTAACCAGGTGATACACGCTAACTCTGGCCCCCTCATACTCTCTCATATCAATGATATGCCCAATGGATATGTGCAACAGTAAAGTCAAGAACGACGAAAACGCAGCAAATTGACATGCATAATCGTTCCCAGCATTGCAAGAAACTTACAAATTAATAACGAAAAACACATGGGTAACTTTTAGTTCCTATAATAAAACCTAAATAGGCATGAATCAAGCACCCAAAGAATAAAATGAGGCGAACTCCGAATTTTTTTTTACCTTAGGGACGAAATCGAAAAAGAGGGATTTCATGTTCATACCTTTGCACATCAAAATATTTGGTAATGGGAATGGATAGGGGACAAAAAATTGATAAGATTAAACTTTTGAAAGTTGAAACACAAGAATCTGTGAAGAATTGAGGAAGTGGCGATTTTTGGGTGTAGTTTCACGAGAGAGAATTGTGTCTACCGACACCGGTTATGCAAATCTGGAATTAACATGTGTTATCGACCATGGTTGATTATGACTCGCCACGAGATATTCTACGCAGGTGTAGACCAATACCAGTCGTTTTCTTGTCATGATCCAGCAAAAACTCAACACAAAAAATAGCGAAACAAAAATAGAAAATAAGGAAATCCTAGTATATACAAAATTATCAGTGGGTTTCCTCCCACCAAGAGCTCGTTTTACGTCACTAGCTTGACTGAAATGCGATTAGGCAGTGGGTGCATCATCCAGAGGCCAAATGTCACCTCCTGAAATCTCGGCTTTCGCCCAATAGTGTTACACCCTTTGTCCATTCACATTGAACTCCTTGCCATTGAAATTCATAATGACAACATCACCGTATTGTCGGTCCTCCTTGATGGTAAAGGGACATGACCAACGAGAATGAAAATTTCAAGGAAAATTTGCAAAGGAGATTTATATATAAGTACCTGGTATTGGGTTCGAAGTGACGAGAGATGATTTCTTATCATATAAGCTTTTGTTCTCTCTTTGTACATGTTTGATTTTTTGTAGACGTGGTATCTTATCTCATCCAACTCGTTCAGCTGCACCAATCGCCTCTCTGTACCAGACTTAATGTCAAAGTTCATATGTTTTACTGCCCATGATGCCTTGAGCTCGAGCTCAAATAGAATATTACAAGCACTACAAGAAATATGGGTTTTAATAGCAGATGAAAATAACGTTTTTCGATTATGCTATCTTTGACTGAATCATTTACTAAACATAGCGTTTTGTTATATGTAAACGCTATCGATGCTTCGAGCGGGACATTAAAAATTACGCGGGCCAAATTTTTTTATGTTTGGCGCTTATGAATTATACCTAAACCGCTATGAATTAGTTAAGCGGCAAAACTAATTTCTAAGTCCCGCATGACTAAAAACCAAAGAAACATAAAACTTATTTTTCCCAAAAATAAACCCCATAATCTCTTTCTATGTACCCCAAATACTCTCTTTATGTCTTTGTTTAATCCGTTAATGAGCTCGAATTCTCGAAATCCCTCTTGATTACTCACTCTGACACTCAATTTATCGGTTCTACTTACCAACCCCAAACAATATTCTCACGATTTATCAATTTCTTTGGAAAATCGAAGTCGTCGTTTAGGGTTTTCTGGAAAAATTTCTCACGGATGAAGAAGACATTAAAGGTGAGATATTGGTAATCAATAATGTTAATCTTGAATCTAAGGTTTTTGCATGCATAGTTCTGACTCAATTCGTTTATTTTGTTCTTTCGCATACAGATTTCACGGATCTATTTTTCTCAAAGTATGTTTATTTATAGCTTGTGTTTTTAGACCTCTTTTTTCTTTAAGAGTAATCGATTTAGGGTTCATGCAGCTTGCAATTTAAGCGGTTTATCTGTATTAGCTGCTATCTTTCCAGAATATAATTGAAGCTCTAATTTTGCAGATAATCGTGTGTTTCAGAACTTGCAGGAGTAGTTTAATTCAGCTGGTGAGTAATTATTTACCATAAATATTTGTATTTCAAACAAACGATTATTGTTTTCATAGATGTTGTTGATTTTGTGTTTTTGATTCATATGCTTCAATTTGAGTGTATGTACATCTGGTTCTGGAGCTTTGTGTGTCTGTAAAATGGACAAATCTTGGGTATGGCTTCCAAGGTATGAAATAGTTTTGTTCTTTTCAGTTCTTTGTTAACCGTTTTTGATAAATATATTGAACTTCTTTTGTTCTTCTCAGTTCTTTGCAGGTCTATCTTGTTGCAACACTGGGACTCAGAAAACCAATCCGCATAAACTTAACAAGGTTAGTCTCCTTTACGAATTATGATTGGGAAAAATGTACTTGATTGTTGTTGTGATTCTGTGATTTACATTTTATTTAGTAGTTTGATTGGTTTAACATCCTTAAAAGACTTAATTGGTTTTCAAAATCTAGTCTCTGGTAGTTTTCATACTAATTTTCATCCTTAAATGACTTAATTGGTTTTCATCCTTAAAAGGCTAAAGACAAAACATAAATTAAAACATAAACTAACAAGAAAATAACAGAAATAAGTTCATCAATACATAATGTTTTAAGTTAAAGAGACAGAGAAGAGACATTGGGCAGATAAAACTCAGGTCTTAGAGAGGCACAATAGCACCGTGTCTGGCAACATAGGGGTCACTATTTGCTAGCTCTCTCCTAAAATCATCAACCTCTACCATCCGGGGGTTGAATCTGAAATCAGATAAGCCTCTATGGGTTTCCAGCCATGCCTCATCATCACCGATTAAGTGCTTATGGATCCTCCACATCTTTAACGCCACAATCACTACTCCAAGACCCATAGTGTTTTCCCACTCATCCCTGAATGCATAAGCAGTGTCCCCATTTGCAACAAATTTAATTTGATGGTCTTTGTCATGCAAAAAAACCTTCTGTCAAGAACCGTAACGTGAATATAGTAAACTTGTGATTATAGTTTCTCTTGACTTACATGTTGTCCCTTATGTAGAACACAAGCTGTGTCCTATTACGGTCTGCATAGCAAACTCCAAGGGGTTCCACGTTGAAGACCACACCCATTATATCTACAAGATAAGTTTCTCAAATCTGGATACTTAGATTTATTCATGATTTAGGATTATGTGTTAGTTAGTGTTAAGCAATCATACCTATAAGAGTATCGATGTTGATGTGAGGGATGTGCCCCATCGACTTGAGATCCATGTAGTGATATTTGTTCAGAGGGTCGATGCGTTTGATGCGAGTCCCGTCAATGACACTAAGTTTAAAGGGAGAGTTTACAGGCTTGAAACCTTCAAACGCTTTCTCAACTTGAACCCTGAAAATCTCGACCCACTTGCCCTCTTCTTTCTCAAGTCCTTCAAATATGCTTGCTTCTGACGGATAAATTACCATCTCATTCTTAGTTCCCTGTAAATTTAGTAATGGTCAGATGTGTTAATTGCATGTCTGATGATGAACAATCTAAGATTTAGAGAACTTACAGCCTCGTCTGCCAATATGTAACTCCAAAACGGTCCATCTTGGAAAATGTGATATGAGTGGATCCTGATTATCTTCACTCTAAAATGCCAAGCTCTGAGTTTGTCATTAACTTCCAAGTCCGAAAGCTTGTTGCACCACGACATGATGTTACTAAATGGCTTGTGATTTCTTTCTTTTTGTGGATTTGCAGAGAAAAGTAGATGAGAAAGAAGAAACCCAACTCCCTCTATTTATAGAGAAATAACCGTGAGAAACCAAACAGTTTCTATTGTTTTTTTAAATTATTTTACTAATTAAATTGATTTGAAATGACTTGCAGAGAAAAGACAGAGAGGTGTAATGATGGTTTTTTCTGAAGAGATGCAACTCTTCGAGACTTCCATCTAATCATAGCTTATCATCTTTAATTCTCATTCATTGCATTTGGGTAAGAGCTTTTTGGTCTGCTTGCATGCATTTGGTTTACCTTCTCATCATTCATTACATTTGGTAAGAGCATGTCATCTGCTGCATCATTAATTTCATTTGTTGTTTGTGAACTAATTCACCATTAGGGTTTTTCTTTATTTATAACCATGAATATATCAGTCGTTTCCACCGAGATGGGTCAATCAATTAAGATTTAATTTTAGAAAATTGAGTTGCCAAAGCAAGCATGAATGTATAATCGGAAGATTTTTCTGATATGGTTGCAGGTGAAAGAAATTTTGATTGAGGAGTCAAACGTACCGCCTGTCAACAGTCCAGTCACCGTCTGTGGTGATATTCATGGCCAGTTTCATGATCTAATGAAGCTTTTTCAGACCGTAGGTCATGTTCCCGAGACAAATTACATATTTATGGTACACAGTTTTTTCCCCTCAGTTTATGGTCTCTCCTATGACACAAAATCAATATGAACATATCATGATCTGCTGTGGGAAATTCGCAGGGGGACTTTGTGGATAGAGGTTACAATAACCTTGAAGTCTTCACTATTCTTTTGCTTCTTAAAGCTAGGTAAAGGGTTTCATAAATGTTCCAGAAAACCTTATATCTGCTTGGTGCCGTTTAACTTTGATCTTCATGCTTCTAGTAGGCTTAAATTTATCTTCTATTACCCTCAGGGACACATCAAACAGGCTGAGTCTATTTATTTATTTGTTTCTCTCTGGGACAAAAGGAAGATGGAACAGATGATCAGAAGAAAGGAAGTTAGCTGCTTGAGGTTTATTCAATTTAAATTCAGCGATTAGTAATACCAATACTCAAAGATTGGTATTCCATTTATGTCAAAGAAACTGAACTTGTCGGAGAAGGATGTGATCAAACTGTACAATGTTCTTGTCCATTTAGTATATCTTTGATTTTGGATTTGGAATAGAAACTTGTATAGGGCAGAGCTTGTAACATGGCTTTGATTTTAATATAAATATGTTTTGTTGCATCATTGTTGTTTGGTTATTGATTTTTAAAAATTCAGATTTAACCAAAAAAGCCTGGATCAAATTAGAAAATTCAATTGCTACAGTAAGAGAAATGATCACATACCAAAATGCTGTAAATAAAGAAATAATAACAAATATTAAAAGCTATTATAAAATATACATATGCAAAAACAGTAAACACTATTGCAAAAATAACTAACATAGCATAACTAATAAACGCTATGTAAACCGCGAGACCTATTATGACGGGCGAAGATGGAGCGTTTGCGATAACGCTATGGTATCCAGCAATAGCGTTTATGTGATATTTTCTTGTAGTGAAGCTTTCCCATAGAGGAGTTGAAACGGTACAGTCCCAAGTGGCGTCTTAAACGCACTCATGTAGGCCCATAACACATCATCCAGCTTTGCAGACCAATCATTCCTAGTCTTTCCCATAGTCTTCTCCAATATATCGTTGATATGTCTGTTGGAGACCTTCTTTAGTACCATCACTTATCCCAGTCCGAAGCACTCCAAAATGATGGAAGATGATAGTCTTAAAAAACTTAAGTACTACCGAGGATCGTAGATTGGACTAGCAATTGCATCAACCCATTTGGACACATAGTCCATAGAAACTAAGATGTACTTATTAACGTATAAATAATGGAAATTGTAACATCCCCGACCCTGCTAAGGGTTGTTGGGACTGACTATGGGACCAGAAATGCGGACAGACAGTCAAAAGAGACAATGAGGAGTGTTCTATGGTCAGAAAGAAGCTAAGAGCAGCTGGATGGAAGCTTAGCTAAGAGGAAGGGAGCTGGAAGCAGCTGGAAGTGAAGTGTTCAGCTCAATGAAGCTGAACAATTGAGTTGGTTAGCTAGGTAAGCTGGCCTTAATATTCAGCTCTTGGGTCAGCTGGTCAGCTAGTGTCACAATCTGACCAGGTGGTTAATGGCGAATGGGTACCAATGGGATTGGCACCAATTCGGCCACCCATTGACACCCATTCGCTTGGGTGGTTAATGGGCGATTAAGGAGTCTATAAATAGACCCTTTGGAAGCCTTTTGCGCACACAATACCGTAAGGGAAAAATCTCAGAATTTTTCTAAGGTAAAGGCCGACTAAAAAAGAGAGGGAGAACAAGGGTTTGGCCGTTTTCCAAGGAGAAACCGCCGACGATTACAAGGTAAAGAGAGGCGGCTTGAGTGGAGAAATAAAGGAGTTGCATAAGGGATCCAGAATGGTTTCCAATGCGGCTAAGGATGCGGTAAAATCCACTACCACCTCTAAGGTTAGAATCCGAGTCTTTTCTCTATCGCGGCCACGGCTAAGCGGTTAGACCGTCAGTCGGTTTGGGTATAAGCCGGATGGAATTTCTCCTTCTTCTACCTTCTGGAAATAGAACCGGATATTAGGATATGATCATGGCTTAGAATGGGCTATGGTTCCTTAGGTAACACGATCGACCAAGGCCAAGATTGTGAACCGGTTGTCGGGCAAGGCGCGGTGAGTTGGGTGAGGTCGAACGACACTTCCAAGAGGGACGGGTGGCCCAAGATAGGCATACTGCACACATACAACCCAAGCGTGAAACGGAAACAAGAAGTCCGGGTCAAACATACAACCCAAGACTAGTCTGAATGATCGGTTCAGGCGGAACAATCGAACGCTACAGAACGATTGTAACCGTTGCGGACGATTGCACCCGTTCGCGGGTGGACGTAACCACTCACGGTCGATCGCGCCTGTTCACGGTACGGTCACATCCTTTCACGAAAGAATGCGTCCGTTCGTGGATCGCGGTACAATTAGTACATGCAACCAGTCGGATGCGGGTCGGCGATCACGGTACGACCATGCAACACTCGACACGACCATGGAGATTGTGGGTCGATCAAGCGTTCGCAGAACGAACACGGACAGACGACTGATCGCGGTACGTGTCCGACCAAGGGCCACAACTGGTTTGGTTATTGATGGCCGAATGAGGAACTTAGGACGTGTAGATTGGAACATAGAACGGATAGGAACAATTGCGTGTTGTGTTGGGAATTTGTACATATAGAAATGGTTGAGCTAGGTTGTTGGAATCTTTCATTCTTTATAAGGATTCTTTTTGTTTTATGATTTCAGGATGTGAGGCTGATCATGGGGATTATCAAGCTCAGGAGCGGACACAAAGACCCAAGAACGAGTGGTGTTAGATAGATAGATTCATAGGACCGAAACTTTATATAGCATAATGACATTGAGACTACATTGTATTGGTACCTTGGTTTGATTAATAAAAGAATTTTTTTTATCTTATGTTTGCATTTTCTCATTGCCTTAGACTAAGAATTGAATGAATGGAATGAATGAATGTTTAGAACGGCTACGTATGGAACTTTAAGGCTAGAGGTTCGCAAATGAAACTCAAGGTAGAACGTTTAGGTACTGGGACATCCCTCTTGGCCCTATGTCCGGGAGGGGGTGTGGCTGGGACCGGGAAAGGCTCAAAGAACCAGACCACACGTGTCACACCTGGTGCAACCGGACATGTGGTTGCCCATAAGAGCATTGAGCTCACGGTTCCTCCGTAACCTAATGAGACTAGGGTTGAGCAATCGGATGTCCATGTTGGGAATGAGCATGAGGAAATGGGCAAATCCTCATCACATGCGGCTCACACTGAGACCGGCCATGTGAAAGATGGAGCTACATGTGTGGTGAACCACTGACCGCGGTCCTAAACATCATGGATATGTGGACCATGCTAAAGGCGGTCATGGACCATGCTAAAGAACGTCATGGAACAGCTAACGGTTCTGAACCTGAACATAACTTCTGGTCAGAAACCGGCTGATAATGGAGGACGGATCCGAGTCACAAATAACGAAGACTAAGGATCCGGATGAGGATGAGCCAGATGTTGTAGTGATAGACTCTCCGGTTCCTAAAAAAAGCCGCAAGTTTGAGTACCTCAACATTCTGGGTCACATTACCAAGTTGGGAATGAAGCACTTCAAGGGAAGTGCTGACCCACTTGAGGCTGAGAAGTAGAAGTCATGGCTAGTCCGGAACTTCTGATCCATACATTGTCATGAGGACTACATGAAGGATACTGCGGTCCACTTCCTGGAAGGAGATACGCATAACTGGTGGTTGTCCCTGGATCGACGCAACAAAGGACTCATTGATTTGTTTGCGGACTTTGAGATCAAGTTCAACCGGAAGTATTTGAACTTGGTCCAAGGCCGTAAGACGGTCCGTGAGTATGAGTCAGAGTTTGACCATCTGAAACGTTATGTGGGACAAGATGTTGAGGACGAGCTAGCATAAGTGCGACATTTCCTTTGCGGCCTGCGAGTGGAACTTCGTACCCACTGCTCGGTTTGCTCCTACGACTTCGTTTCCGAGCTGGTCGAAAGGGCGGATACTCTTGAGGCCAACATGGATGAGGAGACCCGAGCGGGAGCAAAGTAACAATACAAAGTGGCTAGCCGACCCGGGAAGAACCTAAAGAGGAAATGGGATCAAGTGGGGGCTGATTGCCAATCCTCTGACTGCATCAAATGTACAACCTGTGGCAAAGACCCCTAAGTCGCAAGCTGTCCACAAAACAAGGGGCAAGAAAGGGTGACTGAAAGACAATTGGCGTGCTTCCAATGTGGAAAGACCGGGCATTACATGCGTGAATGCCCGAAGATGTAAGGTAAAAAGCAGAAGGCACCAAATGAACCGAGGACAAGAAGGTCGCGCGGTCAAGGCCAAGGGTCAGGCCGGGACAACCCAATTTTATGAATTGGTAAAGGATTCTGGTGTGGCCGGATCCTATAATACGATCACTAATACGTCACTAAACTCCTACTTCTTCCATTAAGTAATGCATTGCATACATTTTGGGTAAAAGGGTAGGTTGCTTAAACATTTTGGGGAATGTGTAGGGACAGTTACCATAGGTGATGAGAGACACTTACCTTATTTGACTGCGGGGCTCCACATAATTTTGTGAGCCATGGATTGATTGGGAAAGGCTTGTTCCAGAAGGAACAAGTAGACGACCAAGGCATAGTGAATGCGACCGGTGGACAAGTAATGCCCATTCTATGTTTGGTTAGAGACATACTCTTCTCTATAAGAGGCGTGGATATGCCGGCCAAGCTAGTAGTAGTTTAACTTAAGCATCACGAAGTGATCTTAGATATGGACTGGCTCGGCCACAATGAGCCACAATTGAATATCAGCGAGGAAGGGTGAGGTTCGAGAGGCCATAAGAAAAATTAGCGTTTCAAGGAGTGAGACCTACTACGGGAAGTTTGATAGTCTCTGCTATCCAAGCATAAAGGATGTTGGAAAAAGGATGTGAAGCATACCTAGCCACCATCACAACCAAGGAGGTTGGAATGGAGACGAAGATTGGGGAGATCCCAGTGGTCAAGGACTTTGAGGACGTGTTCCAGGCTTTACAAAGGTTACCGCCTGACCGGTCTGACCCGTTCATCATTGAACTTTAACAAGGGACAAAACCTCTATCTAAGGCGCCATATAAAACGGCACCAGCCGAGATGGCTGAGCTGAATAAGCAGCTGGAGGAGTTTTTGGACAAAGGATTTATTAGGCCGAGCAGCTCTCCATGAGGGGCGCATGTTCTATTTAAGAAGAAGAAGAACGGTAGCCTTCGGTTGTGCATAGACTATCGAGGCATAAACCGGGTAACTGTGAAGAAAAAGTACTCATTGCTTTGGATAAATGAGTTTTTATATCAACTAAAGGGGTCAACCGTGTTTTCCAAGATCGATCTAGCGTCGGGATACCATAAATCCCGATTGCACCAGGGGACGTGAGGAAAACCATGTTTCGAACCCGGTATGGTCACTACGAGTTTGAGTTCATGCCGTTTGGTCTAACAAATGCACCAGCTGCGTTCATGAAGATGATGAACGAGATCTTTCGGGAATGGTTAGAAAAGTTGTCATAATATTCATTGATGACATTCTTGTTTATTCCAAATACCGGAAAGAACACCGGGAACATCTAGGGATTGTTATGAATAAGTTACGGGAGCAGAAGCTCTATGCGAAGATAAGTAAATATAGCTTTTGGAAAAGGAGGATTGGCTTCCTCGGACACATTGTGTCTGATGAGGGAGTGTCGGTCGACCCCGAGAAGGTCCGGCCAATCTAAGAATGGACAAGGCCGAGGAATGCGACCGAGGTTAGAAGTTTCCTCGGACTAGCCGACTACTACCAGCGGTTCTTCCAGGGTTTTGCGAGCATGGCCAAGCGTATGACTCGTCTGACCGGAAAGAACGTCAAGTTCGAAAGGACGGACGTAGCCGAGAAGAGTTTTATGGAGCTAAAGGATATGCTAACCAAAGCACCTGTCCTAACCTGCCCGTGAACCATGTACCATACATAGTATACACAAATGCATCTCAGAACGATTTGGGATGTGTCTTGATGCGGGAAGGGAAGGTGATTGCATATGCCTTTAGGAAGCTGAGAAAACATGAGAGTAACTACCCAACTTATGATCTTGAAATGTCTGCAGTGGTATTTGCACTTAAGATCTAACGATCTTACCTCTACGGAGCTAAAGTGCAAATATTCACTGACCATAAGAGCTTGAAATATGTTTTTACTCAGCCTGACTTAAACCTAGGGCATAGAAGGTGGATAACGATCTAGACATCACTTACCATCCCGGAAGAGAAAAATTGGTAGAAGATGCCTTGAGCCGAAAGAGGACCGAAGTGGCTGTGGAGAGGACACAGAGACCTTGGACGGAATTTTGAGGTCTTAGCATCTTAATGCATTGTCAGTGGACAATGAGCAACTAGGTCTTGGAGCAGCAGACCAAGTGAACCTATTAACTTGGGTTTGGTTGGCTCAGGAGCATGATGAAGAGTTGATCAAGGCGGTCAACAACAACAAGGAGTACCTATTCACCAACAATGGGACGATTGTGGTGAATGGTCGAGTGTGTGTACCAAACGTGGAAGAGATTAAGGAAGAGATCCTTAGGATGGCTCATCAGTCTAAGTTCTCTATACATCCCGGACAGACCAAGATGTAGCGTAACCTCAAACGGTACTACCACGAGGTCGGAATGAAAAGAGACATTGGTGAATGGGTGGCAAAGTGACAAACGTGTCAATTGGTCGAGATTGAACACCAGGTCCAAGTTGCCTATTGCAAAGTCTACCCATTACTGAGTGAAAATGGGATCACATCACAATGGACTTTGTAATGGGGATGTCTGCGACCAGGTTGAGAAAGGACACTGTTGGGGTTGTAGTGGATAGGTTACCAAGTCTGCATACTTCTTAGCCATAAAGAAGACTGATGGAGTGGGAAAACGTTCTAAGAAATAAATAGAGGAAATTGTGAGGCTTCATGGTATTGCAGCAAGTATAGTCTCAGACACAACAGCCGTTTCACTTCTTATTTCTGGCAAGCTTTTCAGATAGCCCTAGGAACAAGAGTGAATTTGAGTACGGCTTATCATCCACAAATGGATGGCCAGTCAGAGAGAACCATACAGAACCTGGAAGATATGTTGAGATCATGTGTTCTAGATTGGGGTGACTCTTGGGAAAAGTACTTACCCTTGACCGAGTTTTCTTATAACAATAGTTATCAAGCAAGCATCGGAATGTCACCCTATGAGGCTTTGTATGGGCGGCCTTTTCGAACCCCATTGTGTTGGACACAAGTGGGGGAGTCCAGTTAATTGGACCGGATATAATTGCAGACACAGCCGAGCAAGTCTGGTTCCTAAGGGGTAAGATGAAGGAGGCACAAGACTGCCAAAGGAGTTATGCAAACAAGATAAGGAAAGACATTGAGTTCCAAGTTAGGGACCGAGTCTATCTGAAGATGACCACCTTCAAAGGAAGTACAACGGTTTCCAGACATGGAAATCTTGATCCGAGTTACTTAGGGCCGTTCACAATCCTGGAAAGGGTAGGGGCGGTCACCTATAAATTAGACTTACCAAATGAAATGGATGTGTTTCACAACATGTTCCATGTCTTTCAACTGCGCAAGTGCCTTTTGGATGAAGATTTGATCATGTCTGAGATACCTGATGATCTTAAGGAAAACCTCACTTTGGAAGCAACAAGGAAGAAGGTGATACAAATGGTGAAAGTGGAATGGATCTGCAACAGAGTTAAATAGATCACTTGGGAAACAGAGAATCGGATGAAGGCCGATTACCCAAAGTGGTTTATGGAGTTTGTGTAGAATCGAAACCTTGAGGCGGATTCGGGGACGAATCCATTTCATGGGTGGAGACTTGTAACATCCCCGACCCTGCCTAAGGGTCATTGGGACTGACTATTGGACCAGAAGTACGGTTAAACGGTCAAAGGTGACAATGAGGAGTTTTCCATGGTCAGAAAGAAGCTAAGCTCAGCTGGATGGACGCTTAGCTAAAAGGAAGGGAGCTGGAATCAACTGGAAGTGAAGTGTTCAGCTTAATAGAGCTGAACAGTTGAGCTGGTCAGCTAGGTCAGCTGGCAACCAGCTCAACTCAGTTGGCCTTAGTGTTCACCTCTTGGGTCAGCTGGTAAGCTAGTGTCACTAGCTAACCAAGGTGGTTAATGGCGAATGTGCACCAATGGGATTGAAACCCATTTGGCCACCCATAGACACCCATTAGCTTGGGTGGTTAATGGGTGATTAAGGAGTCTATAAATAAACCCTTGGGAAGCCTTTTGCACACTCAACACCATAAGGGAAATATTCCACTATATTTCTATGGCAAGGGCCCACTAAAGAAGAGAGAGAGAAAATAAGGGTTTGGCAAGTTTTCAATGGAGAAACCGCCGGCGATTACAAGGGAAAGAGAGGTGGTTTGAGTGGAGATATAAAGCAGTTGCATAAGGGATCAAGGATGGCTTCCAATGCGGCTAAGTTTGCGGGCAAATCCACTACCACCTCTAAGGTTAGGATCCGAGTCCTTTCTCTATCGCGTCCACAGCTAAGCCGTTAGGCCGGTGGTCAGTTTGGGTATAGGCTGGATGGAATTTCTCATTCTTCTATTTTCTGGAAATAGAACCGGAAATTAGGATATGATCATGTCTTAGAATGGGCTATGGTTCCTTAGGTAACAAGATCGACCAAGGCCAAGATCGTGAAGCGGTTGTCGGGCAAGGCACGGGTTGATCCGCGTGAATGAGCGCAAAGGATCTGGTGAGTCGGGTGCGGTCGAATAGCACGTCCTAGAGGGATGGGTGGCCGAAGATCGGCAGAATTCACACGGAAAGCCCAAGCGTGAAACGGAACAAGAAGTCCAAGTTAAACGCGACTTGTATGAATGATTGGTTCAAGCGCGAAGATCAAAAGTTGTGGGACGATCGCAACCGTTGCAGACGATTTCACCTGTTCGCGGGTGGACGTAAGCCCTCATGGTCGATCGCGCCTGTTCGCGTTACACATCTGTTCACGAACGAACAAGTTCGTTTGTGGATCACGGTACAATCAGTACACGCGACCAGTCAGAATGCGGTTCGGCGATCGCGGTATGACCGAGTAACACTCGGCACGACCATGGGGATCGTGGGTCGATCAAGCATTCACAGAACAAACACGGCCAGACGACCGATGGCGGTACGTGTATGACCAAGGGCCACAACCGGTTTATTTTCTGCCGTTACGTGTTGCATTGGGAACTTGGGCCTATAGAAATGGTTGAGCTAGGTTGTTGGAATCATTCATGCCTTGAAAGGACACTTATTTGTTTTATGGTTTCAGGATGTGAGGTTGATCATAGGGATTATCTAGCCTAGGCGCAGAAACAAAGACCCAAAGACGAAATGTGTTAGATAGATTCATAGGACCGATACTTTATATAGCATAATGACATTGATAATATATTGTATTGGTACCTTGGTTTAATTAATAAAAGAATCTATTTATCTTATGTTTGCGTTTTCTCAGTACCTTAGACTAAGAATGGAATGGATGGAATAAATGAATGTTTAAAACAGCTAAGTATGGAACTTGAAGGCTTTAGGTTCCCAAATGAACCTCAAGGTAGAACGGCTAGGTAGGACATCCATCTAGGCCCTATGGCCGGGAGGGGGTGTTTCATTAAATTAGCCAAGAAATCAATACCCCAGCAGTCGAAAACCTCAACCTCCAAGATGAAGGTAGTTGGTATCTCATGTCACTTGCTAATCTTTCCTCTCCTCTGACAGACATCACACTGAGAGATCAACTTCTGAGCATCCTTAAGCATTATAGGCCACCATAAGCCGACTTAAAGAACTTTAGACACAATCTTGAAAGTGGAGAAGTTTCTAGCGTACTCAGATCCATGAAAATGATACAACGCATCTCTCACTTCAGATTCTGCGATACAACATCTGTAGATACTATCTGAATAATGCTTGTACAGATAGGTCTCGTCCCAGTATAACCGTTTAATTTCCCTTAAGAATTTCTTCTTTGTGTAGCCTTTAATCTCCTTTGGATCATCCTTTGTAGCAAGTTAATTGGCAATGTTAGAATACCAAGGTCTATCGGGAGTAAGACGAGTGGTAACACCACCCAAAAATAGCAACCCGATCATTTTCAGCAACTAATCCTGCCCACGATTGGTGTCGACCGACACCAATTATAGGTTCGAACAACACTTGCTTCTGTTAAGCTCCCTCTTTCGGCTTTGGTCGGCTTCCTTTCGTTCTCTCGAGTAGTGTCGAACGACATTGAGTCTGTAACTCGTGAAAGTTGCAGGTTTTTAATATTTATCGATTGCAGACCTGTCTCAAACAAATAAATGTTCCCTTATGCTTAAAATAATCAATAAGAACGTCCTCATCAACTTTGATCCTGGAAAAATGATCAACTACACCATTTTTCACTCCTTTCTTGTCCCTAAATTCAATATCAAACTCTTAAAGAAGCAGAATCCATCGAAATAATCTCGACTTAACATCCTTTATCTGCATCAAATACTTGAGAGCAGAATGATCCATATGCACAATCACCTTGGACACAATGAGATAGGAGCGAAACTTTCCAAAGCAAAGATCACATCTAGCAATTCCTCTTTAGTTGTTGAATAGTTCCTTTGTTCATCATCAAGTGTTCGACTTGCATAGCAGATGGCATGTAGTTTCATATATTTCCTCTGACCCAACATAACTCGTACTGCAAAATCACTGGCATCACACATTGATATACTTGTATTTTCATGCATTTAGGATATTGTTAGGATCATGTTTTACTTCTTTTTAGTTTCCTTTAGCTTCATTTCTTTGGTCATTGGTGTGTTTAGAGTATAGGATCATCTAGAGCTAGGTTTAGGCATTCTAGGCTTGCATCTGGAGTGTTTCCTATGTTTTGTAGGTTATTGGAGTTTCTAAGGATGTTTGGAAGAGTTTGGAGGCCAAATGAGTGATTGCAAGTGAAATGGTGATGAAGGACCAAACCGATGAGCTTGAAAGATTGAGTCATATGAAGATATTACGTTGACTTTTAGCTCTGGGATTCTGAATAAAAATCATGGGAAATTGAGTTAGCTTTCTAATGGAGGTGGTTTGAAGTCATTTGGAGCTATATGGAAAGAGTTATGCCTGATTTACTGGATGCATCTCAACACAGTCTTCATATCGGGTTGCATATCGGCCAGCCAACCGATACGACCTCTCGGATTAATTTTTGTGCATCCATATCGGTTGGCATATCGGCCAGCCAACCGATACGCTCCCCAGAAATTTTTTTGGATCCGGGTCAACACCCGGTTTGTTCCGGGATGACCCGGCTCGCACCCTATTGACTATTTAAGCCAAAAACCTATTTTTTTATTGTATCTTAAGCTTTATTTTCTGTTCTAAACACTTGGGAAGAACAAGTTTGATTTCTTTGATTAATCTAAGTACTTTTTGGTGATTTCTTCTCTAAATCTTTGTTTCTATCTCTAATCTCTAATGATCAACATTATCCCCATGGATTTTGTTGTTCATATGATGATTAGTGAGTAGTTCTTCATAGGGCTTATGGGTTAGGTAGGATTAGGTTGATTAGGGGTGATCAATGGATTTCTAGTGCTTGATTGTTTAAAATTCCATCTGTCAAAGTGTGTTTAATGTCTAATTAGCCTTGATCAAGTTGATTAGAATGCTTAAGATTTCTTGTTCACAACATGTTCGATGAAATTCCTGTTCATAGCTTTGATAGAACTTTCACATTCTAGCGCATGAGAATGTATGTTTAGAGTGATTGTTAGTTGTTTGGAACTTGTTTGATTGCTTGCTTGATTCTAATTCACAAATGAGAATTTGATCTTGGATTAGGATTAAGTAAAGAGATTAGTATTAAGAGATTAAACTGATCGTATCGTTGTGTTCCTTTCTAGGAGATTAGCTTGTTTGAAGTTTGAATTACGATCCTTGATCATCCCGAGTCACCTGTCCGTTGACCTTAACCTTATGCCCTATCTTTGTCATTGATTGAATTCACTTGTTTATTTGCTTTTTGTCTACTTCTATTTGAATTGTTTTCGTTAGGACTGTTAGAACAAAAACTAAATTGTTTGATTTGACTCTGAAGGTTTAGTGTTTGCTTATTGGTTTTATCCGTCCCAGAATAGGTTCGATACCTCAAAGCTACTACGATAATCTTGAGGAATTGGTACCTCAAAGGATTGCAAAAATCTTAGTTATCAATTTGGCGCCGTTGCCATTTTGGGATCTTGGATAGATCAATTCGATTTCTAATCCCTATTTAGTTCAAGTCTTTGTTACTAAATTTGCTCCTTCTTCTAACTTTGATGTCAGGCGCAAGTATTGGTGAGCCAATACATGAGGAGAATGCTCCAGTCCAAGATGAGTTTTTGAAAGAAGCTGAAGAGACTATCAAGGAATTTGAAATGCTTCTTGGTTGCACTGTTGGTGAAGATCTTGTGATTGGGTATGAAGAAGAGGATGATGAAGAGACATTCATGGGTCATTCAACCAATAGCAATAATGAAGGAGTAAGAGAAGTTGTGAGAGATGAGGAAGAGCCCTATGAAGATGGATTGGTTGTTAAGTGCAAGGAGATCAAGGAAGAGAGCACACAAGATGAGATATCAATCATGGAAGAAGTGCCAAAGCAACCAAATCCCATGCAAAAGCCAATTGGAGGAATTCCTATGGAGAAACAAGATGGTCCCAATGAAGAATCCTTCAAGGAGGATGAAGAAGATGGATATCCAATGGCTCAAGCCTTTCACAACTACCTTGATATAGTCTCCACCATATCACCAAGCTTTCATGATCCAAGGAAGATCCCTTTTGAGGAGATACGGATGAAGGAGTTTAGGGGGTGGTTCTTCGATGAGTATGATCCCAGTGGTACAAACTCATGCCACATCCCTAACCAAAAAGAGTGAATGGATAGTCAAGCTTAGTGACTCAAAACAAGCTCACTTGGGAGGAATTCCCATGTCTATCCTTTTGGGGAGCTTTGGGGTAAATGCAAAGAAGAAGAGAATGTGTGTTTGGGATTGAGCAAGGGACTTCAATGCTAAATCAAAGGATGAGAAAGTCAATGAAATGGTCTAATATTGGGGGAAGTCTCATGATAAATCAAAGATGCCTCCACCTCCCATTCCTCCTCTCCATTCCACTCTCCAAGTAACACTCCAACCTTTGTAAATATTTTGCCTCTTTTCTTTTCTTGCATTTGTTTGTTTTCCCGGTTTTTCTTCCTTGCTTCTTTCACACAAGGGACTGTGTGATTTAAGTTTGGGGGAGAGACCAGTTGCTAATCACGTTTCTTTTTATCTTATTTTTCTTTTCTATCACTTGAGTCTCATGCATTTCATTTATGGCATAGAAAAAACCAAAACAATTTCAAAAAATTTCAAAAAAAATTTCAAAAAGAAAGCATGTAGTTGCACTTGCGTCATAGGATCGATTCTAGTTGCATCATATAGGACGCATGCATAGGGAGCAATGATTGAATGTCCTTGTAAGACTGATTGAGTGATGACTTGTTCTTTATGCTAGTTGTTTGAGCTAGTTGATTGTCCTAAGATTGAAATTCAAGAAAGGCTAGAAAGTTAAGACGAACCATGCTCGGATTGCTTGCTTTGAAACTTGGTTTGAAACTGAAATAGGCTTTGAATTGACACTAGCTCTACCTAAGTGAGAACTTTAATGATGACATCTAATTATCTTACTCATGCTCTGTGTGCTAAACTCGTGGATACCCTAAAATATTTGAGCATTCTTATCCTTTCTACCCCTCTCTACTTGCTCAAATAGACATTCATACCTTTCACCACCCTTCTTTCAAGCCACAAATACTATCTTGAGTGGTAGGCCTATTTCGAATGAGCTAGGTAAAAAGTGTTGAGTATGAGGCGACTAGGAGAAATTTCCATATAGTGCAAGCTCAGCACCTTTAGCTTTGCAATAGGCTAGAATCCAAGTTTGGGGGAGGAATTGGGAAAGGACAAAGAGAGTAAAGAAAAGAAAGAATGAAAGGGATTTTGGTTGGGATCTTATGTTTGTTGGCAAAGTGTTTTAAAAGAAGAAAAGCTCTTATGTGTTTAAAGAAAAGAAAAGTGTCTCATATTTTGAAATGAAAAGAAGCCAAAGGCTCACCTTAAAGAAAGAAAAGAGACCATTGCTAAAGAAAGATTTGAGATAAGTTAAAAAGAAAAGGTTTGCCACTGTTTTGAAAAGTCTTTATTGATCCTTGGGGAGTTTGATTGGGAGGTATCTGATTGAGAAAAGGGGATGAGGCAAAAATAGCCTTGGTCGAGGGTAGTATCCATTTAGGTGGGCTAGATTAGGAGAAGAAGTAATTGGGGCATGGGTAGATGGAAATCAACCTAGTATGCACCAATTGCCTCTAACTCTTAGCATT
Source organism: Orychophragmus violaceus (assembly GCA_030180135.1). Classification (NCBI taxonomy): domain Eukaryota; kingdom Viridiplantae; phylum Streptophyta; class Magnoliopsida; order Brassicales; family Brassicaceae; genus Orychophragmus; species Orychophragmus violaceus. Next base: position 46,108,143 of record CM058231.1, on the reverse strand, counting down.
TTACTATAGCTCATTAACTTCTTTATGAGAGAACCTTCATGCTTTTGGAATAAGCCCCTCTTTTGATTGAGATCACTTTAATCTCAAAACCTTGTCCCTTTGCCAAATGAGTTTGATCACCTTGCATTGAGTAAGATCCACTTGAAAACCTAATGAATGTTAAAGAGCTAGTTGATAGGAATGCTTGTCTAGGTTGAGAATTGAGCTAAGAGTTTTGTCTTGATGAGCATGGCTAAATTTTTGGAGTAAGCCTAACTTGGTTGCATCTTGGTGACGTTGACTCGAATTGGAACTTGTTGATCTCAGTTTTGTCTTTGGATATGAGCTCCCGCCTTCAAACCTTTCTCCCAACTTGCTTTGATAGTCTTATGCTTGCTTGTGGACAAGCAAGGTTTAAGTTTGGGGGAATTGATATACTTGTATTTTCATGCATTTAGGCTATTGTTAGGATCATGTTTTACTTCTTTTTAGTTTTCTTTAGCTTCATTTCTTTGGTCATTGGTGTGTTTAGATTATAGGATCATCTAGAGCTAGGTTTAGGCATTCTAGGCTTGCATCTGGAGTGTTTCCTATGTTTTGTAGGTTATTGGAGTTGCTAAGGATGTTTGGAAGAGTTTGGAGGCCAAATGAGTGATTGCAAGTGAAATGGTGATGAAGGACCAAACCGATGAGCTTAAAAGATTGAGTCATATGAAAATATTACGTTGACTTTTAGCTCTGGGATTCTGAATAAAAATCATGGGAAATTGAGTTAGCTTTCTAATGGAGGTGGTTTGAAGTCATTCGGAGCTATATGGAAAGAGTTATGCCTGATTTACTGGATGCATCTCAACATAGTCTTCATATCGGGTTGCATATCGGCCAGCCAACCGATACGACCTCTCGGATTAATTTTTGTGCATCCATATCGGTTGGCATATCGGCCAGCCAACCGATACGCTCCCCAGAAACTGTTTTGGATCCGGGTCAACACCCGGTTTGTTCCGGGTTGACCCGGCTCGCACCCTATTGACTATTTAAGCCAATAACCTATTTTTTTATTGTATCTTAAGCTTTATTTTCTGTTCTAAACACTTGGGAAGAACAAGTTTGATTTCTTTGATTAATCTAAGTACTTTTTGGTGATTTCTTCTCTAAATCTTTGTTTCTATCTCTAATCTCTAATGATCAACATTATCCCCATGGATTTTGTTGTTCATATGATGATTAGTGAGTAGTTCTTCATAGGGCTTATGGGTTAGGTAGGATTAGGTTGATTAGGGGTGATCAATGGATTTCTAGTGCTTGATTGTTTAAAATCCCATCTGTCAAAGTGTGTTTAATGTCTAATTAGCCTTGATCAAGTTGATTAGAATGCTTAAGATTTCTAGTTCACAACATGTTCGATGAAATTCCTGTTCATAGCTTTGATAGAACTTTCACATTCTAGCGCATGAGAATGTATGTTTAGAGTGATTGTTAGTTGTTTTGAACTTGTTTGATTGCTTGCTTGATTCTAATTCACAAATGAGAATTTGATCTTGGATTAGGATTAAGTAAATAGATTAGTATTAAGAGATTAAACTGATCGTATCGTTGTGTTCCTTGCTAGGAGATTAGCTTGTTTGAAGTTTGAATTACGATCCTTGATCATCCCGAGTCACCTGTCCGTTGACCTTAACCTTATGCCCTATCTTTGTCATTGATTGAATTCACTTGTTTATTTGCTTTTTGTCTACTTCTATTTGAATTGTTTTCGTTAGGACTGTTAGAACAAAAACTAAATTGTTTGATTTGACTCTGAAGGTTTAGTGTTTGCTTATTGGTTTTATCCGTCCCAGAATAGGTTCGATACCTCAAAGCTACTACGATAATCTTGAGGAATTGGTACCTCAAAAGATTTCAAAAATCTTAGTTATCACACATCATCTCAAATATCAGTTCTCAGTCTGGAGGTTGCCAATTGGAGCCGTAATCAAATATTACGTGAGTTCTTGAAATGTAGAGAGACATTCATCTGTGAATTCAAACTTCACATCTTTGCATATAACCGCAGTAATTGGTCAAGCTATCTTTGATGAACCTCCTGTAAAACCCAATATGTCTTAGGAAACTCCTCCTTGTCTTTACTGAATCTGGTGTATGCAACCGTGTCATAACCTCGATCTTAGTGCGATCAATCTCTATCCCAGCCTCTGAAAAGTTGTGTTCAAGTACAATGCCACCTAAGACAAAGAAATGTTATTTCTCCCAGTTCATAACCAAGTTTTTCGCATCACATCTAGCAATCACTTTACACATATTTTTCAAACAAGTGTGGTAGGAAGGTTCATAGGCAGAAAATTCATCCATGAAGACTTCCATGAAATCTTGAATCATGTCTGTGAAGATGGACATCATACACATCTAGAAGGCCACAAGAGCATTACATAATCTAAATGAAAATTTGCAATATGAAAAAGTGGCATAGGAACATGTAAAAGTATCTTATCTTGATCATATGCATGGATAAGAATCAGAAAGAACCATGAATATCCATTGAGGAAGCAATAATAAGGGTGGTTTTGTAACCACTCCATCATCGGATCAATGAAGGGAAGAGGAAAACCAACCATGAGTATCCTACTTGATGCACATCATATGTCCAGTAATTGTCCGTGTAGGGATCAACTCATCTCTTTCATTCTTCACAACTGTGACCCCTCCTTTCTTAGGAACCACATAAACCGTATTAACCCAATAGATGTCTGCATCACATTCTCACTAGCATCCATGATCTTGACAAACCCAACATCAATTTCGTCATGATGCTCTATCTTCTAGTGTATAACTGATCAACACTCTCTCCAAAGGGTTTGTAGAAGGCATCTCATGAAAGTTTCTGTCTGCTAAATTGTTGAGAGTGTCGACATAAAATTATTTATTTCGATCTTGGGCTGCTTCACCAGCTTGTTCATGTCGAAATTCATCACTAAATCACCAATATACAAATCGATTTTTCCCTGCTTCACATCAATAATGGAACTAGCTTTAGCCAAGAAAAGTATTCCCAAATAAAAGGATCCTTAGGCGGATCACCATATTGCAGAACCATAAATCAATCACCAATTTGTAGTGGAACATATTCCAAAAGGCCTTCTAGAATCCTAACAGATCGATCAGCTAGAACTAGAGAGATTCTAGTATTTTCGGAGTAAGTCATCCCAAGTCTCAAACAAAATAAATAAGGATTTAGATAAACACTCTATACCATATCACACATTGAACTCTTGAACCTACCCTTGAAAATAGAGCATCTCAAGACAAAGCTTCATGGGTCCTTGAGCTTCTCTGGTATTCTGTTTTGAATTACAACACTACAGACTTATCAGACCTTCATCCTCACTCATTTCATGTGTAAGCATCTTCTTAAGACATCTTTTGACCATTGGAGTAGTCTTGATAGCATCGATAATAGGAACCTCAATAATGATCTTGTTCATCATGGCTATGTATTTAGCCATATAGAGCCCGTGCTTTGACTTCATGGGGTTTCTCGGGAAAGGAATCTTAAGCTTGTAAGCCTTCACATCCGCAACCGTCTCAGTTTGCAAAGAAATTATCTCAGCTTTCTCATGGTGTCTATCGACACTGCCCATAAATGTTGACTCCTTTGTTTACTTTACCTTTGTGCCAACCTTAGCATCATGCTTGGTGGATATCAGTCCATCATGAGAACTCGAATAATCTTATGAAGAAGGGTGTCGGGCAACACTAGTTGGGTGTCAGTCGACACTTGACTTACTCACACTACTTTCTTCTTCGTGTCGGCCTTGTTCGATTTTGGTACGTCATTGAAACTCGAAGAATCATCTTTTTGGACTGGTGTCGACCGACACTTCTCATGGATGTCGATCGACACTAGTCATAGCTATGCAAAATCATCATATTCCATCTCTTTTAAGTCCACGAGTTCTTCTGCACTTTACCTCTTTTTCAGCAGTGGTTTCAGATTTTTTTCACTTCTCCGCATGATGGAATTGGACTGATGTTTGGGATTAGCATCAATTTTTCCAATCAGGAATCCATCTTGCTTTTCACTGCTCCAAACGTTTGAGCAACTTGAGTATCCAATTTCTTCACATGTGTATTTAATTCCTCAAATTTCCCATTCAAATCCTCATACACGACATTGATTTTTCTTATGTCCTTCAAGAACTTGTTTCAGCATAGACTCCAATATGCTCTCATGGGTTGGTGCAGGAGGCGTTTAGAAAGAAGAAGCACCATAAATCCTTGTAAAGGAACTGTTTTGATGGAAAGACTTCTGAAATGCAAGCTTTGGAGTGTAGCCAGAAGAGTTTTGATTGCCTGTAAAGGAACTCTTCTGACCATTACCACTGAAGGTCTTATTTCCTTACTGATTCACATTTCTCTTATCCTGAAAACTAGTTCCACCAATGTAATTGACATCTTCCTACTCACATTCATCAACTGGCTCATAAATCTCAACCTCTACAGAAAACTGAACCGTCTTCTTGTCCACCAGAATATTGTACACAATATCCAGCTTTGTCTTCATCTTAGCAATCTGAACACCATATATACCTCCAGCTAACTTATGCCTTTAGAAATCAGCATTCTTGGTGCTAATTCTATACGCAAAGTTCTCAATCTTATTATTTTCTTGTTCTGGAGACCTCATATTGAAGTTCCCTATACTAGCACCATCCAATGCCTTCTAATACCTCCATCTACACCTCTGAAGAAAATGCCCAATAGTTGAACTTCAGAGAAACCATGATGTGGAAAGTCGCATTGATATGCTCAAAAACGCACCCAATCAGCTTTAAAGGCTATAGCAGGACCCTCCAAGATTTGAGAAATCTTGTTCCTCGGGTCTTCTGATCTATCATCATTATAGAGGTTTCGCAAGAAAGCCTTCTTAGTGTCATTCAAGTTGGTAAGAGAACATGTTGGCAACTGCTTCATCCAATAAGCTGCTTCACCACCAAAAGAATATGGGAAGAGCTTGTAGAAGACATAGTCATAGCTGACTCCATTGTTCTTCATGCTAGTCACCAAGTACTCGAACCTCTCAATGTGGTCCATGGGACGCCCATGAGAAAGACCATGAAACTGATGCTGATCCACAAGAGTGTAGTACGTTGTTTTCAGCTCAACGTCGTTCCTCTTAATGGCATGAATTCTGATTGCAGACATTTTTGCAAAGAACTCATCAGGCTTGTTATAGTCACCAAGTGTCATTCCTCCTTGCGCAGCAGCTAGTGTCTCACCCTCTGCTGATTAAATGCGCCCGCAGCTGCTTTAGATACATGAATGATATTTCCTGCAACATCCAATTTATGTCCATGTTCATTTCACACATGACCCTCACAGTCACCAAGAACACCATTTTCTTCCTCTCTCAAAACCACGGACTTGGATCATTGTGAATTGTTTCTTCGCTTTATGTTCGTCGTTCTAACTTTTAAAGCTAATTATTCAAAAGATACAAAGGCTCGTTATCCAGGTTGCTTCTGGTAGAAAGATTTGGCATGCACCTGAACACACAAGAAAAAAAGATAGAACAATGTAAGTAAACAGAAAATAAAATGCTTAATCGAAAATCTAAACTTAAATCTTTTGGTAAATCACAGAGGTCCAGAGTAACAGCGCCAAAAACTTGATTGGTCAAAGTTTTATCCCAATCACTAACTGCAAGTGTATAGCAATCTAATCATAGAATGTAAATTATCTAACAAGGAACCTTAGATTAGTTAACAGATTGTTCGTTTACAGATTAAGATAAGCAAGATTAATCGTACAAAAGTAGCAATGTAAGTATAGTTAACTATGTAAATTTGATTGTGGAAGGCGTCAAACTTAGGAAATTTCTTAGGAAATCATACAAAGCAAGGTACTCGTCAATTAGAATTCAGTTAAAGCGCATGTTCCAGAAATTGGAACACAAGTTTATAATAAACCAACTCTCATTGCGATTATTAACTATATCTCACAACCAATGTTTTGTGTTGTGTGTTTTATCGGTTCGGTTTTGGCGCCATTTTGTATTGTGACTTCGAATGTTGTATTTGATGGCGAATTGTTTTGTAAATGTGTTAAACGTTATGTAAACGTTTGATTGACTCGGAAATGAATATGCTTTCATGATATATTGGTTTCGTCTGAATCGACACAACTCACGGAAACAGTAATGGTTGTGAAGCTTTGTACTGTGGAAGTGAGGATAGCGGGGTCAAGGATGGGTCAGTGCAAGCCTTTGTCTCAAACAGATCTGTCTCTGGCTTCGTCTTGTGACGAACTTTTCCCGTTTGACTTGCTCGGGCTCGACTTGGTCATGTTCTTGTTTGATTGTTGACCGGCCAGCTCGTAGGTCAGCGGATAATGGGGAAGGGGCGTTACAGTGGGCACTTTCTACTTTTCTTACTTATCACCGAGGTGCCGGCAACCGAAGACTTTTCAGCCCCCAGGTTGAAACTCGTAGACCCCTTGAAGTGAAAAGATGTAGAGAAGTTGTGTGATGGTGAAGTTTGTTCTCCAGCTTCACTGCGATTGTCCGGAATAGGCTCTGAAACAGTCACATTATCAACTTCCGTAGAAGGCCACTGTAATCTCCTTGACATTGTATTATAATCATACACATGGCCCTTGTTTTCGTCAAGATCATTGGTAATTTTCAGAATGTTCACTGAAAGACTCGACTTCGCCTCTTCTATAGATTGACGCACTCGGAGGATACGAGCCTTACGTTCCGTATCATTAGCATGAGATACATACTTTAAAGCCATCTTCTGTCCCTGCTGAGATAGTTTTGGAAACAGGGGAGGGAAACCCGGTGGTGTATCCAGTAGCTTGGGAGCTTCAGAGGCTTTAGATGGTTCACTTCTCTGTTTTTCCGAAGGCCGCGAGCTTGTTTGATTTCTGATCGGAGTTTTATTCTTGTGCAACCAGGGACACACAAGTTTTTCATGAGTTAATCGTAGGCACTGAAAGCAACGTTTATGCACTTTCTCAAATTCAAACTCAATGATTTCAGTTTCGCCAGAGGGAAGAACCAATTTCTTTGCTGCAATGGCAGGGTTGTCAACATTGAAAGTCACTCTTGCATGTATAAAATCACGGACTTGTGAGACAGTTGGGTCGTAAGCGATCTCCTCCACTCGACAAATCTTAGATGCCAACGTATTCATCGTGTTCAGCGTGAAATGGTTGACTGGGATATGCTTGATGCGTATCCATACTTCCATGGTTGTAAGAAAGTCTCTGGGGATCGACGGCATCCAACGTTCAAGAAGCATCGACCAGTGGTTGTAAGACCAAGGTCTATCTTTTAACACTGTAATCAGATCCTCCTCTCTTTGGAAAATAAACTGAAACCGATCCCTTGATAAAGCAATGCATGGACGCTTCCATAGACTCTCCAAGCAGTGGGCATGTACTCTATTATCTTCTGCATTGACTGTCAATCTGTGTTGAGGAGATGACCCAATAAACTTGTTGCATTCTCGTCAATCACCAGGAATTGTGGTTCGTCTGGGAGCACTATTGGATCATCGTCAATAATTGACATGGCTCGAATCGCATTATGGAGATTCTCGGCCATCGTTGAGCAAACTTCCGGTGAGCAGAAGCGATTGCTACGGAGGTGAGTTGCGGAAATTAGTGATGCGCTAAAGAAAAAAAAAATCATTCTATGAGCTGTGATTTGGTCTAAATTTGGAATGATTTTGCTGACTTGCCATTATAGTATGATACTTGCTGGGCAAAGGGTGAGGAAAATGGAAGTTTTAAGGTTAAAAATGGAAAGAGTGAGTAATGAGAATAAGCTCCAAATATTGGGGCGAATGAGATTGCCTTAAACTAATACCGTATCATTTAAGCCGGCTGTTTGCCCTACCACCGATGTGAATGAGAGATTGATGGAAAAAAAGAAACCTTGAACCCTTTGTTTCAGTAAGAGATGGCTAAGCGAAAAAGAGTCAAAATGAAGAGGGAGAGAATTAATTAACTTGATTTACTAAAAGGTCAGCCCTATGGGTTAAGTCATTGCTTTATTATTGTTTGTGGAATCGAGCAGCAGTCGGTTCTTCACTACCAGCACCGCTTTTATCTCAACTTTAAGGCTTGAATATTGTTTGTAGATATTCGTGGATTCTGAATCTTACATCAAAACCATAATTATGAATCTTAGTTTTTTACACATTGTAATTGATCTACGACAGTAGATTATTATAAATTGGTGATTTGGGTTTTGGAACGTGCTTAATAATTATCATGTTCAATTCTATGATATGTGATTCTTAATCATGTGAACTTTCCCTTCACCTAAAGCTTTGTTTAATTGATTTGTACTCAGTTATTTGCCACTTTTACTATCACTTTGCCAACTAAAAAGAACCATATCTCGGTCGTATCTCAATTTCATTCTCATAGAAACATAATGTATAATGTGACATTGGTCCTCTGGAAATAGAATCTTTATATACTTTTGATAGTTTACTTGGATTTAAGTTTCATGTATCATTTGGTAGTCTTAAAAGGGCCGATATTTAATCAGTGGTGAAAATGCTTAAGAAAAAGAAGGTAACAAACAAAGAAATTAGGATGAAATATGCATGCCTCACCCTGACAGCAGCAATTATTTGTATAGTGTAACACTCACTTTTCGTTTTTCCGCTGACTGACGAACAGATCGACCAACAATTAAACAAGAACATGCGCGGTCAAACAGGAAGGATTTGTTACGTACTAAGTTGGAGATAATCTGATTTGAGTCAGAAATATATTCAGAAACGTGAACCAAATCATCCTCGACTCCGTTTAGCGGTTAAGGCTTTTCAACACGTTCCACGTCCGCGAATAGTGTTTAGTTCGGACAAAACCATATATTAGGGAAAATATCAATTGTCTTTAAATACAAAACAATTGGGTTTTTAAACAGTTTTAAAGGATTCCAATCCGAAACAAAAACCAATATTAGAAATCGTTGTTGAAAAAACCGTAGCAAATAGCAACTAAATTCTACTCTGAGAGGTCTACACATCCGTCAAGCTACTCTTGAATCCTGAAAAAGGTTAGAAAGAGTTGAAACAGTACTCTAAGATTACCCATTGTGTTGGCTCCTCTTACAAAGCGTAAACCTCACCCTGACAATCCAAAAATAGCAACCAATATTCAAAACAAAAATAAAGTAAACATAAACTGGTTACATGTTACCTCCTCGTGAGATAACATATAACAGCTACAAACACAAGCAAGAGATTGAGAAACCGACGTCACTACGGAACAAGACGCCAATTTCCATAATCTCGATTCGATTTAAACTATCTAACGCACTCAACTTCATGGTCCGGGGTTTGAGCACTCGGTAACTTCCTCTGGAGCAACTAGCATGTAGCTGTAAATACATGCGAGTAGAACATTCACGACTCCTACTTGCAAAGACAAAGTACAATAAATAGTACAACATTTTCTGTCATTCGATATGCGGTAACTCGGGTTTCCACTTTTTCATAACAACCAAAGTTTTCATAGGCCATGATCTCGTCTCTCTGAGCCCCCACATTTAGTGGCGTTATCCTCGTAGGTTAGCACCTGCCATGACCTGAACACTATGGTACATGAACTAGACCGGAATTTATGAGGGTCCATAAGGTTAGAAAGTACCGAAATACTTCACACACGACTTGTGGGATTAACACATTCTAATAATTTATAACAATCTTTATGATTAAATTCATTATGAATCCTATCTTAGAACTCACACAAACATCATGTCTTTCAATAATTAAATGTGTAGTGTATTTAATCATATATGGTTAGTTTAAATCTCTTTTCTTTAGCTAACATATGTCGTACTAATTCACTTAGATGGGTCGTGCAATATCTATATACATAATTCTGTTATTAACGACTTAATTTCATATTCTTTATTCCGCTTTAACTCAATTTTCAATTCCAAAGTACATTCTTACAGACTCTATGTTTTTAGTGTTCTCGGATCTATATGTAGACTCAATCTAATTCCTAATGCATCAAACAACAAACATCACCAACTCACAACTATTTTCGGATAGCGAATGGATGTGACCTGGAGTATCTTTGACCAAACCCTCAAAACCCATGATCCTGACCTTGCTGATGTGGCAAAAACGTATGACCAGATGTTGACTATTTAGTCGTTGTATGACTTTGACTTTAACCTTAACTCTAATGTTAACTTTGACTTCGGACGTTGACCTGACCGGCGTTAACTTCCTTTGTTGACTTCCAACAGCGGTAAAAGGATGGTAGAGGAATGGTGACTAGTGGTGGCGCCTTTTTGGAGAGAACTGGTGGTTCCGGTGGTTTTCGACGGTAGCTCAAGCTTTTTCTGACGACCGATCTGGTGGTGGTGAGCGACAGCCAGCGATAGATGGAATTGGTTGCGATGTGGTTATCCGATGGTTTATAGTTAATAATAGTTATTAAGGCTAATGATGTGTTTAGAGATTTAATTGGGCAATTAGATATTTAGGTAGTGATTAATTGTGTTTCTTGGCAAGGAAGAAAGATGGGGAATGGGGTGGTGATGGGATCCGATGAGGAAGGGAGGAGAAGCAGTAGCGTGAGTTTGCTGAGTGATCACATGCCACTTTTATAGCTGAGATTCCATTCTCATGCACGACAAAATTGACACCTTAGCTTGTGAGGTGACACTTTGTCAGCATAAAGCTCATGCATGTGGACAACACATGTCCACCTCATCTCCCTAAATTTCATATTTCACAGTTCATTATTTTTCACGTCATATTCTGTATAATTTTCTAGATATCAGTTTAATCTAGAGTAATTAGGCCGGATAGGATAAATAGGGGCTATAATTTGTGAAATGGACATATAGGTTTTTAGGTCACTGTTTAAAAAGATTTTGGACAAATTTACCCTTAGATATTTTACAGAGTTCATATCTCTTGTCTCTGTCCATTACTAAAATAAATTCACCTTCGTTCAGATCAGATTTCAGATGACTAGTTTCCTTCGGATCCAGCTCAAGCGCCGACATACCGTTGTCGCTGAAGAACGCGGGGACGGTTTCGTTCACGAGCATCTCACCGATTTTTTGGTTTGGGATTTGAATCAGATTTTTTTTCTTTGATGCTTTTCAGGTATGTCTTCTTCTTCGTCCCGTGTTTTCGGTTGTGAATCTACGCTTCTCAGTCCGTGATTGTTTTGTCTTTCATTCTTTTCGTTTGATTCCAGTTTTTTCACTGATTATTGCATAATTGTTGTTTTCAATTTATTGGATTGTTTGGTTAAACTCAAGTTTCTACAGATTTTAGTTCTGATTTTGTGCTTTGTTTAGTGATTTGTCCAACTTTGATTTGAAATTCATACCCAGATTATTATTATTGATAGTTCGATTATATGGAAGCTGATGATTCCAGTATGCGACATGTACGTGCTCTTACTCAAATGAAAGCTTTAGTTCTGTTTCATAGTACAATTTTTCTATAGGAGATCATATCCTGGAAATGGGGTGAAATATACATGTTTGTGATATCTTGTTACATACATTAAGAGATGATGATGAAACGATAGTTAACTAGCTAGAGTCTTTAATTTAGTATAGCTGTAACCTCATATCAGTGTTGGACATGGCGCCATTAATAATATGATAGGACTTAAGATCGCATAGCTTATGATCAATCGTAATAGTTGTAGGAACCTATATACCATGGTGCTCTATCTACCAAATCAATACTCAAGAGGAGCAAGAGAGGGCATCAATTGATTGTTGCGGCAAGCCCTTCGACAGAAGAGGCTGCAGTTGCCACTGAGCCGCTAACAAGAAAGGATCATTGTTCTGAAAGTTATATTTGAAAGTTAGATATACATTTATATATTTATACGATAACAAACATGTTAGCATATTTCAAAAATATGTACCTTCACTAAATATAAAATTAGCAGTACATTTCAATATTTATCTACTATTATAATAAATTGTTGAGATTTATTTTTCGATATATTGGTGTTATTGTAATTATAAATGTTGTTATTATTTGATATGCTAAATATAAAGTTAGCGACATATTTAAATACTTATCAACTAATATAAATATTTAACATATAACAAATATTTTATTATTATTTAAATATATAAAATATATATTAGAAATATAGCGTTGGGATCTCTTTATATATAACAAAGGGTAAATATGTAAAATTCTCTTGCCGATAGTAACCATAAATTAAACCATATGTCACTTCATGTCTATTTAATTAATTTCACTCCTATTTTGGATTTTCTACCTAAATCACTCTTTAATCTATTTTATTCCGTAATTATTTTTCCTTAATTTTTAGCTTTTTTTTTGATTTTTTCATTGACTAAGAATCAATAAAATGCTCTTAGTATTTTTAATTGATTTTTATGAGTTTATGGTTTACAAATTAAAATTATCGATAAACCTTTATTTTCTTCATTTAAAATCTATCTACAATATTCTTTTCTTATAATAATTCTCAGATAACTTTTAAAAATTATTTTGCCCACCAATTTTTTTTAAGTCTTCGTATAAGGAATTTCTCCTTTGTCAGAAATTAATTAAAATATGATTTATGCTATTTATCCCGAACAAATAACTTCATGTCGACTATGTTTTCAAGACCGGTTATTACATTTTCTCCTCTTTAAAAATTCGTCCTCGAATTTTGAAGCTAACTTAACTTATAATCTATAATTGTACTAATTAAATCAATTTACTTCCTAATTATGTCTACTGCAATGTTAATGAGTTATAATCTATAATTGTACTAATTAAATCAATGTTACTTCCTAACTATTATGATGCAATGTATGATAACAATATTCTTTATGGGTTTTGTTTAAGCATTCGAACTATCATTTATTTTGAAGTTGCAACCATATTGCATCATCATACCGCACCGTATATAATTGTGTAATCATCAAATATAGCTGCCTATCATATATGATGTACGAAACAGTAACTACGTATAAATTCTTGGACGTACATATTCCAGTATGATATTGTATGTTGGGCAATTTTTATTTACATAGTGTTTTTGGATCTCTATGCATTCTCGATATTATTCATAGTGCATCAAACAACAAACATCACCAACTCACAGTGATTTTTGGATAATGAACGGATGTGACTCAGAGTATCTATGACCACCCTTGAAACCTGTGAACCTGACATGCTGATGTGGAGAAATCGGATGACATAATGTTGACCTTTGACCTAGTGTTTGACTTTAGATTTCACCTTAACTCCGATGTTTACTTTGACTTCCAGCGTTGACCAGCGTTGATGACTTCTAGTGTTAACTCCGGCGGTGGTGAACAGACAGTAGAGAAGAAGTGCTGATTGTGGCGCCTTGCCAGAGAGAACACTCGCTTTGGTAGTTTCCAATGTTTGCTTTGGTGGCTTCCGACGGTTTCCAATGATGGCTTCAATGGTGGTAAGCAAGGGTTGGCGAGAGATAAAGATGGTGGTGGCGAGGTGGTGTTGTTTAAGTCAATAATGATAATGTTTAAGGCTAATAATGTGTTTAGGGATTTAATGAGGTAACTAGGTATTTATGTTGTGATTAATTGTGCCTTGTAAGGAAGAAAGATGGAGAATGGGGTTGTGATGGGGCTCATGATTAGGAAGGCAGGATAACTGGTGGACTGAGTTTATTGAATGATCACATGCCTTTTTTTATAGCTGAAATACCATTCTCATTCATGACAAAAATGGTTACAACTTAGGTTGTGAGGTCTCACTTTGTGATCTTAGAAGCTCAAGCATGTGGATAGCACATGCCCATATGTCCTCATGAGAAACATCCAAAACTTAAACATGCCCAAGTGTTCTTCCCTCCAATCAAATTTTGCAACCTCATCTTTGTCAATCTCACGTTTCGCAGTTCTCGATAATTTTCGTCGTATTCCGTAGAATTCAATATAATTTCTTTCGTAAATATTTCTTCCTTAATTTTTACCTTTTTGTCTTGACTTTATCTTTTACTAAAAATTAATAAATATGTTCTTCGTAATTTTAATTCATTATTTAGAATTTTATGGATTTTTATTAACTTTCTCGATATTTCTATTTTATTCATTTAAAGCTATCTCCAGTGTTCTTGTTTTCTAAATAATTCCAGATAATTTTTAAGAATTATTTTGTCATTGGATTGTTTTTCCTGTATTTGGATAATGAGTTTCCTCCTTTTGTCAAAAATTTATTAAAACTTGATTTCCACCATTTTTCCCGAACAAGTAATTTCCTATATGTTTTTGAGACGGGTTACTACATATGGCATCACACCAATCCCAAATTATTGATTCCCACACAGAGCTTATCGGACATTTAGATTCCTATTTCAAATGCCAATGGGGAAGATTATCCTTTGGTATGTTAATGTCGTCCATAAGGAATATGGCTGTGTAGGCGTTTGAACAAAAGACGGGGTATGTCAAGGGTTTTTCAGCCAATCCTCCTGATCATAGTAAAGGTTGTTCATGCATTGACCAAATAGATTGTACAGGCTAATGAGGCATCATCCTCGAATTCGGAAAGTGAGGTTGGATAATTCACTAGATTCAGAGGCCTTTGAAAGAATGGTCACCGAGAAATTCATCGAGTTAGAAGCTCGAAAAGTTTATAAAGTCGAGACCATAATTAAAATAAGCTTGAACCAACGGCAGACAAGAGACACTGATACTGATTGCAACGTATATAGACTATTTAGCGATAAATTTAGTGTTGGCTTACAAACTAGTATTTAGGATCATCATTAGTGTTTAAGAACTTAATTTTCAAACTATTTTAGATTGTAACCCTATAATAGTTGTTGACTAACAGAAGGGATAACTGAGTTAGGACAAATGAATTAGAACAAGGTCAAACCTACACAGTCAAACCAGCTGTTAATCCCACAGTGAACTAACGGCGTGTTCAAACGAACAATGAAGCGCTTTGCCTCATAACAACAAAACCGACTAAAGTAAATGTCAATAAAATAAAATCAATTATAGTCGATCGACACATTGTTGTTACGGAATTTCGATCTAATCCAAATAAATTGAGTTACAATCAAAGGGGTTCGAACTAACGAGATGTGAATAAATTTTACGTGGGATCAGAAACTGTCTTTATTAAAAATAAGGTCGAAACCGAACAATGAACATGATGGACGAGGTGAGAGTCCGTCGATTGACGTGCTCCCTAAACGTTGCTCGGGCTCGCCACTTTATAAGTATAGCTCGGAGTCTTCACAAGTTACAAGATAATCAAAAATCAAGAGTGAAGGGTCTATTTATAGTGTGAAAGATCCGACTTCTTGTTGGACCGTTTGACTCCTTAGCGCGGTCGATTGTTGGGCCAAAATGTTTTGATGAGGTGGAAAGTTTTCTAATGGGCTTATGGATGGGTGCTAAACTCATATCCAACAATTAGTCCCCCCCCCCCAATTCGGTGATCTTTGGCTCGGGTTGGAGTCGGTGAATTTCTCTGAGCATTTAAGTCAGGCGAAAATCTGGTCGGCTTATCTGGTTCGTGTAGCTTTTGCATTTCTTTATACCTTTAGACACGTGTCGTGATGTTCTAGAGGGGACGAAAATGCACCAAAGGTCGTACGGACGAGAATATCGTGTATCTCATGTGACGTCATCGATTGTGCAACCATCATGTCTTGGGATCCGTACGGGAGCAATGATGATGTTACCTTGATGTCTGTCAAAAGTTTCATGTATAAGAGTTTCTCGGTTGAGTCTTCTTCTCCTTACTTTTGGGTGCCGTGCTTTCATTTTCTCTCGTTCTTTTTCCGAAGTTTTGTTATGAGTATAATATCTGATCATTCGTCATCCACCATGATAGGTGTAGTTTTAACCCTATTCTAACTGCAAGTGCACAGTGATGTAGTTGTAGTACTTAGGGTATCGAATCCACAGGGACTCCGGTCAACGATAGATAAGAACAGAAAAGATTAAACTAGGAGAAAGCAAAGGTGATTAAACTAAAAGCAGAGCAGAAAAGTAAATCAGTAGCAGGAGTGGTTTGTGAGCAAGGAAGAGAAGCGTTAAGTATAGGGAGTTCTCAGAAAATCAGGAACACAAGCAATCAATCAATCTGGATCTAATCAGAAACTGTTCTAGAACTCAAACACAGATATATGTGAGATCCGGGATTCACACTAAGAATTTGTATTCGTGGATTTGGACTTTTGGATATAGAAATGGTATAGTTTCCTCTGAATCAAAGACTTTATTGAGATTGATCGTTGAGATAGAACAAACACAGTCGAAAAGAGAGTACAAAGTATCGAATCAAGCTATCTAGTCGAAGTGTTCTTAGCCTAGGTTGGAATTTTCTTTAATGAGCCGCCACTTCTCTTCTTAAATAGCCTCGATTCTGATCTCCTCGTCCCAATCTTTCGGCCTCGTCGTTGTAACGATCTCCGAGATTTATGCAAATCAGTTGAACTGGCGAAGACCGAGTTGCTCTATCTCCACGTCATCCTCTGCCGAGCTCGAGCTCGATTGTCTCCGGCTTCGGCATCGTTTGGGCCTCTCCAAGGCGTTTGCTTTGCTTGGGCCCAACAAGAAAGTTGGCTCTCCCGTCTGTCTTTGATTCTGGAATGGGCTCGTAATTACGGGCATTTGTCTTGTCTGTTAATGGGCCGAATTTCCTAGGGGGAAATCCAGTACCAACAATAGCCCCCCAGCCCATTGAATTCGAGAAGTCGAGGTTAATGGGCGGTGGACGTTCTTGGGAAGAGGCGCGTGCCTCGGATGTGACAAATCTAATGATTATTTTCGCCCCATCCGTGGATCTTGTTTTAATCCGATGGTTAGGAATGAGCGCGTGGAACGGACTGAACTGCTTTTCAGCGCGTCTGCAGTCATTGCGTGTATTTGTTTTGAGAATTTCATCTCCCACCGTAAATTCGGTTGGTTATCAACGGCTCAGGCTCGAAGGTCGCGAAGAGTCTTTTCGGGCTCACTCTTTTGATGATGTGACCTAATTGTCGAGCATTCGTAACCGTTGATCTGAGATCAACGGCTGATAAGAGGAAAGCGAAGAGTCCGAACCACCTCGATTTTCTCGTAGTTATCATGAGTTCGGAATCGTACGGTTAAGATTTTGCACGATTCCCATTATAACTTGCTCTTATTTGCCGAGGGTGGTTTCTTTTCTTCTCACTTTTGCTTCTTCTTCTACCTCTGCTCTGATTTTCCTTCCGTCACCGGAGAATTTCTTAAGAAAAGACTTTAGCCTTTTTTCATATTCCGGCGCTTCGTTCTTTGTGGCGTTAAGAGATGCTACGGGGGCTAGTACAAATTCGGCTGCGGGTGCTTTCGGCCCGCATCTGCCGTCTTCCTTAACTGTGAATCAGATCGAACGATTGCGGAGAGTTTGTCGGATTCCACAGGAGGTGGAGATCGTGATTCCGCCGCCGGCGATGTCGCCGGAAACTGCGGTGGAGGGTTATTGTTGCGCTTCCTATACCTACTTTGAGAAGTGCGGGCTTTTCTTCCTATTCCTCGCTTAATCTCTTTGGTGCTGGCCCAGCTCCAGCTGGCGTTCCATCAGATGACGCCAAACTTTGTCCGATACGTCATCGGACTCGGGGTCAGGGCCGCGGAAGAGGGAATTGAGTTTGGGCCCGAGGAACTCATGCGGGTTTGTTCAGTGAAGAACAATGCTAAGTTCCGGGGAACTTACTATCTCTCGCCTCGCTTTGGGCGAATCCATGAGGAGGTCCCGACAAAAGACGTATGGAGGGACCGATACTTCTTTTTCAGGATAACCCATCATTCGGTCGGGGATTTCGACTACTCGGTTATCCCGTCTCGGTGGTCACCCAGTGTTGGTAAGACTCTGGTTTTGTTTTTTTTTTGTGGTCGTTGGGCCATCCCTTAACTGATCTAGTTTCTATCTCAGAGGCTCCTGATTCGCTCGCTACCAACCCGATCACGGAGGCTCTGATAGCTCGTTTGAGAGGGGGCGCTGTTAACTGGGGTAGCTTTACGATTCAGCGTGTGCAGGCCGCTCTGCGGACCAATCCTGAACGGGCTCTGGTGGATCCCGCGCCAGTTCTTCGAAATCCAGTACCCCCTTCCGTGCCTTCACGGGCACTTCCGGTTCGGACTACTCAGCCCCCGATCCGCATCACTGAGCGGGCGGGAGAGAGTAAGTCGTCTGGTTTCGAGTTTCTTTTTGCGTCATCATTTCCACTTTTCTGACCCCTTTTTTTATGTCTAGCTCGACCCCTCCTGGGCGACAGCTCGGCTCCTCTCCTCGCGAGACGTTGCCTCGCAGAGTGAGTGGTCGCCGGAATGGTAAGGATCCGGTCGACCTGGTTGACAAGCTGGGGGAGGGTGAACTTAGTAACACTATTCTCTTTGCCCTTGATCGGGCTCCTCCCCCGCCTCCGGCTTATCCTCCTCCTCCTGTTCAGGCCTCGCTCCTTCCGGTGATGGGCCCGGAGGGAACGACCGCGGGGGTTGTCGAAGCGACTCTTCCCCAGGCCGAACAAGAGGCGATTTTACCTCGGTCTGGAGGTGCTGCCCTCTGTGATTCCCAACCGGACCTATCCGGGGAGGAGGATCGTCGGAGTCAAGGAGGTTCTCTTCCCCCTTCGCCGAAGCGTCGTAAAGTGGACGCGGGAAGGAGTCCAGAGTGGTCGGACCGAGAGGAGTGCTCGGTCGTGGACGATCCGGAAGGCGTGGTTCGTCTGCTGAGGCGTGTTAGGCCTGTTGGTTCTGAGCTCCCGGTTTCTGGGGAGACGGTCCTCGGTAATGAGTACTCCGAGATGATGGCGAATGTTGGGAAGGTGAGACCCCCTTTCTCTTTTTTTTTTTATATTTTCCTTTCCCTCTTCATTTAAACAACCGACGTCTTTTTGTGCAGGCTGTCGAGGCCGTGAATGCGTACGCGGCCCGGTCTGAAAAAGAGGTGTTCGATGTTCAGACCTATGAGCTCGAGTCTGCTCGAGAAGCTGCTACCCAAATGAATGCCGAGCTCCAGGAAGCCTTGGCCAGGGAGGAGCGTTTGAAGGAAAAGGTTGCGGGTCATGCCGCCGCGGAAGCAAGGATCGTGCATCTCGAGACGAGAGAGGAGGAGCTGTCCTGTCAGCTTGATGCCGCCAAGGCTCAAATTCGGACTGCGGAAGAGTCGAAGCGGGTCGAGCTCCGTAAGGCTCGGAAAGAACTCCATGGCCAGTATCTGGTGATTTTGGCCGGGGTTAAAGAGAGAGCTGAGAGGAGAAAAATCCAGACAAGTGCCGAGATCCGTCTCCAGGAGACCTTGGCCAACATCGAGCTTATTGCCGAGATTGCGGCTGGAGAGGTGGACATGACCCGAGAGGTGCTTAAGCTGGCTGAGCAGAAACGGGTTGCTCTAGCGGAAATGGAGGCCGCGGCAGTCTCCGACTTTAGCGTTGGCAAGCTTGCCCTGCCGGCAATGTCGGAGGACTCCGTGGCCATGGCGAGTTCTCCGCCTGCTCCCCCAGCTGAGACCGTCCCGAGGATGACTGACGAGGTCGACTCCCGGCCGAGAGGAGAGGCGGGCGATGGAGCGGAGGACCTGATCGGCGACTCCTCCTATGCACCGTTTTAAAACTGTCGTTGTTATTACCCGAGAGGGGTTTTTTTATTTATTTTTCAAACTTTGGTTGCCCAAGGGGGCTTTTGTTCGAACTCGAGGACAATATGTCCTCTTTTTTTTTATGAACTGCTTTTTAAATCTGTCATGCCTTAGCATAGATTTTTATGTTTTTATGCCTTAACATAAAATTCGAGTCGTTGCGGCGATTCGAACTTCTCCAGGGGGATCGAGCAGATAACTTATTTTGAGTTGCCTTAGGTAGTTCTTTGTGAACTTTAAGTCAATCACATTTGAGCTCGAGCTCTCTGCTAGGAATACTCTGGAGCGCGACTACTTCGTAATGTAAGATTCAGGCTTAATCGCTGAATTGAAAAGAGAAGTATTAAGTATGGAAACGAATCGCATTAAACTTACAAAGATCCGATTTAGAGGTTGCATGCTTGAATGGCTGTCTTGACCTCGTTATTTCGCTTGAGGGGTGGGGTAGCCCCCCGATTCTTTTAATCCGTATGAGGTTTTATAAGAATCGTATATTTTTGGAGAGATTGTTCTGAATCTCTTTCTTTGGGACGATCATTTCAGTTCGTTCGAAGCGGGAGGACCGTTCTAGGTCGCTTGTTTTTGGGACGATCATTTCAGTTCGTTCGAAGCGGTAGGACCGTTCTAGGTCGCTTGTTTTTGGGACGATCATTTCAGTTCGTTCGAAGCGGGAGGACCGTTCTAGGTCGCTTGTTTTTGGGACGATCATTTCAGTTCGTTCGAAGCGGGAGGACCGTTCTAGGTCGCTTGTTTGAAGGGATAATTTCATATCGCTTTGATATATTGGAAGAGGCCATTTCAGGTTACTTGGGAAGGATAATTTCATATCGCTTTGACTTAGAAGAGATAATTTCATATCTTTCGTTTCGGGAGAGATAATTTCATATCTTTTGTTTTGGGAAGGGATAATTTCATATCACTTTGCTATAGAAGAGATAATTTCATATCACTTTGGTCCGTTGGAAGAGATAATTTCATATCAACTAACGGCTCTAACAGGAAGAGACGTTTGATTAGAAGACTTATTTTGATTTCACAAAGATAATCTAGTATGATTTCGTCAGAAGTTGTCGAGCTCGGTAAGAGCTTTGTGTTTGGGGGGTGGCTGCGCTCGAAGTCGAGCTGCCTACGTACCCTTTTAAGGGGGATCAAGCCATTTCGTAGTTCGATTATGTTGATGTACTCCTAGTGGAAATACTTTTTGAGGTTGATGATGTTCCAAGGTCGTAGTTCGGGCTTTTGGGTTTCTACCGACTTGAGTCGGTAGACCACGTCCTTCACAACGTAGGTGACCTGGTAAGGACCTTCCCACTTTGCTCCTAATTTTCCAGCGTGTTCTTCCTTTTTATGTTCGAACACTTTCCGTAAGACGAGCTCTCCTACTTGAAACCTTCGAGTTTTGATTCGGGAATCATAGTAGCGAGCCGCGGCTTGTTGATAATTCTGGAGTCGAGCTAATGCGAGGTTCCTTCTTTCGTCGACGAGGTCGAGCTCGTCAGTTATCATCTTGTTATTAAGTTCCTCTTGTCGTGGGCATTCTTCCTTTCGAATGCTTGACACGAGAATTTCAGCTGGTACTACCGCCTCGATCCCGTAAGCCAGCGAGAAGGGAGTCTCGCCAGTGGATTTGCGGGGGGTAGTCCGGTAGGCCCAGAGTACGGCTGGGAGTTCGTCACTCCAGGTTGTTTTGCACTCGTTGAGCCTTTTCTTGAGGCCGTTCATAATCGCTTTGTTAGCTGCTTCTGCTAGCCCGTTCCATTGGGGGTAGCGTGGCGTTGAGTAAGTCAGCTTTATGTTCCAAGTTCTGCAGAACTCTTTGAACGTGTTTGATATGAACTGAGATCCGTTATCGGTGACGATCTCGTGGGGTAGTCCATGTCGGCAAACGATGTTTCGCCAGACGAACTCCTTAACGTGAACGTCCTTTATTTTCTGGTATGACTCTGCTTCAATCCACTTGGTGAAGTAGTCCGTCATCACCAATAGATGTGTGGCTTTCTTTTTGCCAGATGCGACCAGCGGTCCAACGATGTCCATTCCCCACCGCATGAATGGGTATGGCGATGAGATAGAGGAGAGTTTCTCCGACGCTTGGTGGATAATTGGGGCATGCTTTTGGCATTTATCGCACTTGTTGGAGAAAGATTCGCATTCGGTGGCCATTGTAGGCCAATAGTAGCCTTGCCTTTTGATTCGCACAGCCAATGCTCGTCCTCCGGAATGGCTTCCGTAGGATCCGTCATGTGTTTGTGCAATCACGGCTAGGGCTTGCTTTTTGTCAAGGCATTTAAGGTAAGGTCCGGAGAGGCTCCTTTTAAAGAGCTCTCCTTGTGTGACACAGTACCTCGCACTTTGCATTTTAAGTTTCCGCGCCTCCCATTTGCCGTCGGGAACTTCGCCGTTTGTGATGTATCGAATGATCGGAGTTCTCCAATCTTCGTCGTTGTTAGGCCCAGGTCCCTGACTAGTGGATGCGGTTTGAATTGGTCCGTCGGGGACGTTCGCGACGTATACGGTGTTTCTAGGATCAAGATCATCGTCAATCTCGATGATGTCGCTATTAGTGTCTCCGGGATACTCTTTGCGTTTGACATCGTTCTTCACAGCGGGCCCGTCCTCTTTCAAGGACAGAGCTTTGAGAGCTATGTCGATGCTCGGTTTTTCTATCCATTCGACTGGTATGATCCTTTTGAGGTTAGGATCTGATGTCGATGCTAATTCGGCTAGGGCATCGGCTGCAGTGTTTTCACCTCGTGGGATTCGTGTTAGATCGAAGAATTCGATCTGTTCGGCCAATGTATGGACTACCCGTAGGTATGCTTCCATTCGTTCGTCTTTGGCCTCGTAGTCGCCATGATATTGGCTTGTGACCAGTTGGGAATCGCTGAAGGCATTTACTTCTCGGGCTCCTATTGCTATCGCAAGTCTGAGCCCGGCTATCAGCGCTTCGTATTCTGCCTCGTTATTCGATGCGGCGAAGCCCAATCTAAACGATTGTTCTAATACTTCACCCGTTGGGGAGACTAATTTCACTCCACTACAAGAAATATGGGTATTGATAGCACCACGAAAACGCTATCATATGTCTATGATAGTGTTTCCATAAACGCTATGTTTGCCACTGCCATCTTAGGTCTGCCATCTACTATAGCACTAATTTGAGATGCTATCATATATATGTCTACGATAGCGTTAATTTTGATGTGATTATATAGTTTCCAGTAGCATTGGTTTATCGCCATTTTATAAATTAATGCAGCATATTAATCGTGCAATAATATATATTTTGGTGGCAATATTTTCGAGTTGTATTATACTTTATACTAGCGTTTTGCTGTTTTATTATTTATAATGGCCAATTTTTATGGCTATTGTATATTCTATTAACACTTTTATATTTTGCCATATTTAATATTATTGAGGACTATTGAAATTTTATTATATAAATTATTTTTAATTCTTTATGAAATAATATTAAAATATCAATTAAATTTAAATAAAAAATTATATTTAAAATTGATTGTTAATTAATAACTTAAAACATGTTTTACACAAACACAATAAAAGATACATATCAAGAAATTTCTAACATATTCCTAACATTGGTCCTATCATTTCTTCAAACTTAAGAGTTGCTTCCACTTAGTCAATTACATCCTCAACATGTTGATCCTTTTGCATCAGCCAACCTTCACCAACAATAGTCAATAGCCAACTGCATGACACAGACACAGAATCAAATACAAAATCACAGCTTTACACTTCGTTTGATTGTCTGGTTTACCTTTTCACTAAATCTCTTGATTGTATTGGCTAAGAAATTTGTATGGTTTTGTCCAAAATGAAACAGAGCAGAGAAGATATCAGGTTCATCCTAGGATGAAACAACAAGAAAACTGAGGTTCAGAACAAGAAAAAGAAAGGATTGATGGAATCAGAAGCTAACCGATCTTTGTAGGTAAGTATGCCAACCTGTGGATACATCTCTAAACTTTTTAGGACACCATCAACACATATGTTGACCAACTTCAGATCAGACAGCTTTGCCAATTTAATAATCTTTCTAGCCGTAAGTCTTATGTTCTCAGAAGTATCAACAATAGCATCCAAAAACTGCAAAGTCAAGTAGCAGCTCTTTATCACAACTCATAGCAAAGAAATAGCCAAACAGAAACACGTGACAATGCATGGAACCAGTACCTTCAAAATTATTTGCATGCAAATACTGTATATATAAGTAAACAACAATGAAAACCCAACTGAATATTTTTTTCTACAACATCTAATTAACAGGTTTGCACATAAAGATATCATGTTGCACAAACAAAACAAGAAAGGAAACTTATCATCAGAGTACCTCATAGAATTCATCTTCAAAACCATGGATGAAAACTCCAGCTGCAGCAGTGACATTAGCTGTATCATTCAAAAGATGATTATGCGGCTTCTTCTATTTTACGACTCCTAATACTTTTTTAGAAAGTGTTTGCAGTATAACGCTTTCTGTTGCAGTTCCTATTCTTTCAAATGCCTTGAATACCTCAACCCTCACGTCTACGCTCATATCTCTTACAATTGAACAAAGCTGAAAACATGTTTATAGAAAAGATCAGGCATTTGGTTAGTTCCAAGAGACTTCAGTCACTTCACCACATGAGTTGTTAGGTGGCTACTCAGTTTATAGTTCTCAAATACAATCAAAACTTCAGCCTTTATGCTACATCAATTTGAAGCATTAGTTCCAAACTCGAAGATTGGTAGTCGTATGGAGCTAGTTACCTGGAGAAACACAGCATCTGTACATTCTCTTCTGTTCGTCTCCTCCTTGGAGTACAAAAAATTGGGAGATGTGCTCTCATACTATTACGGCAGCTTTTACCGGAAGTGATACGACGCAGGAAGCGAGAAGAACAAACACGCAGAGACATAGCCAAACTGCAGAATAAGAAAACAAAAACGAACATCAGGATTAAGCAAAAGACCTCGAGAGACATAGACTCGAAACAAAAGTCGATAATCTAATAAACCAAAAGGTTTAATAGATTCTTCCTTGGAGCGATTCTCCTGGATTTTCTTCGGATGATGTTAATATGGGAGAGAGACAGAGAGACTTGGAACTTACCCGAGTGAGGAGGATTGGGAGAGCAGACTGATCGAAGAAGAGCCTAAGAAAGCAGGAGTGAAATTCAGTGAGGGCTTGTTGAACCATGGACACGCTCAATTGTCCAGATATAGGGTCCATGAAATCTGAAACCGAGAGAGAAAGATCAACCTTTTCTTACCCGGCCCGTCTCGTTCACTCTGGCAAAGCCTCGCCGTTTTCCCCCTTCTTCTGGTATCCGTCGAGTAAGAAGCGGGTGTCGCCATTGCGGACGAAGAAACTAGGTTTAATTATCTCAGCTTCATCGACTTTCTAATCTCGTAAAGAAATAAAATTAAAACTGATGAAGATCACAAGATATCGCCGGCTCATCCGTCAGATGAGAAGGTGGAGGAGAGATGGTTATCGGCTTTCCCTCATGTCTCAGACGAGGATGCTCGATTTCGGAAAAGCACCCGAAGGAAGAATCAGAGACAAAGAAAAGTTGAATCCTACGGTTTGAGATTGTTCCACGTAAACAATCTTGGGGATCTCTTCCTATTGGTTATGTTTTTTTAAAGTTGATTTGTTTTTTTGATCAAAGGTTTATTTGTTTTCATATTTTTAACAATGCTTAATACAATATTTTATTTACATTAGTAATGGAAAATTATTTTTGTTAATGAATTATTGATAAGTTTTTATTTTTCTAATAATATTCTTAAATTTTAAAAATTATAAAACTTAAAACATATCACAAAATTGTATATGAAATACTAAACTATATATGAAAGACTTAGTAACTTTTTTTTGGATTGTATGTTTGTATTTTTTTCTTTTCTAAAGTTATGTTTTTAGAGTAAAAAAATAATTTTATTGTATTTTTAATGTTAAATGACGAATAGAAAAATTAAGTGTGAACCATAAACTCTATATTCCATATTCCAAATTCCAATACCCTAAACCCTAAATCCATACTACAATGTCCTAAACTTTTTTTGGATTGTATGTTTGTAATTTTTTTTTCTTTTCCAATTTTTATGTTTTTAGAGTAAAACAATAATTTATTGTATTTTCTTATATTAAATGACAAATTAGGTGAACCCTAAACCCTATATTCTAATACCCTAAACCCTAAATATATACTATGATGCTCTAAACTAAATAAGATAATTAGTTGTGTGTTATATTAAATAGGTTTTGATTTATAATTTAGGAATTTGATATTTATTTGGAATTTAGGGTTTAGGGTTTGGAAATACCATAACTCTCCAATATCCTAAACCCTATATTTATTTTTAAAATAATTAAATATATATATTGCATGCCTAAACCTTATACATATACCCAATACCCTAACCCTATACCCTAATTATTTAATACACTAAACCCTATATACATATCCAATCAAAGGCTAACTAATACATTAATTGTAATTTACCCTAAATCCTATTTGAACCATAAAATAATACAAGAGACATTAAATTATATTATAAACCCTAAACCCTATATTTCAATAACCCAAACCCTAAATGTATATTTACATGCGTGATGAAACTCGTATAACTTCATCAGATTTTATGAAACAGTGACAGTCTTGACTAACGAGAAACAACATTCATTCTTTCACAATATAAAATACATAAATATTCCATGAAAATAAACAACAAAAATATAAAAAGTAGATACATTGTATTATTATATGAAAAGAAAAGTTTGAATTTTTTATCTGTAGAACTGGTTGTCTACTTAATCTAATAATCATTTAAGCGTAGATTAATCTACTTAATCTAATGAGATTACAATACAAGCTTACAAGACCACATAGAGGAAGAAGCAAAGAGTCTTGAAAGCCTTTTAGGTGATGTTACCAAGCTCCTTCCTTTGTCATCCTAAAGAAATGGGCGAGGCTGATGCTCGGTTTCTCGCCTGAATCGTGACTGTTCTTCCATTTGATCTTCGTTGTCTTCATTGCTTTCTTTCCTGTTTGTTCTGTTGCAGTTGTAGACACCAAATTGTGATACTGCTCCAAAGAAAAGAGTTTCTTTTGTTACTCTTTACATCAACAACTACACAGAGAACATAGCTCAAGGGAAACCATGGGTCATACCTCACAAACACCGTGCAAAAGCAATCTATGGAATGGGTCTTGAACCTTGAGCTCAAGTACATCTCCTTCACCCCCTTCTTCAATGAAATGACTTATACAGTTCTGTAACAAAAAAAAATACAATTTTTTTTGAGACTAGGAGAAGGGTCTACATTTATATGTATGTCTTAAAGTGTCATCTCTGAAGAATCTATACCTCATATCCCTCGATTAGTTCGGGTAAAAAGCTGCTTCGAAGAGCTTCTCTTGTTCTACACGCTATTCTTCGCCAAGCGGTTAAAACAGCGGTTTTATCAGCATCCACACGACCTTGCCGCCTTACGGATGACCGATTCAAGGAATCCATGATATTGGCCTGACAATAAGACAGTTTTTTTGTTGTTCAAATATGGTTAAGACTTCCAAGTAAGTCAAACAAACCACACCATCCATTCTAACAAACAACATACTTTCAGATCATTACTACACTAACTTGTATTGTGTGTTTTTTGAGTTATGTAACTTGTAGTTCTTATGACAGAGTCCAAAAAGAAGAAGGTAACTCACCTCCTTGTCCATGTCTATGTTTCTGAACTTGTCCCATTCCCCAACATTGGTCAAAGAAAATGCAGAGGGAGGGACATCATCACCTGTGGGAAGACAAACGATGACTGTACATCTGAGAATACATTACAAGTGTCTAATTTGGAATTGGAAGTGAGATTACCCCATGGTGGTGGGGCAAATAAGCCTCTGATTTCTTGGGCATCTAAACGAGGAACAAGTTCAATCAGGATACGATCATTTAACCATCTCCGAGATCGCCGGTTACTCACTTGTCCCGCTAGGCTCTCGAGGGCCTCAATTTTCTTCTCAAGAGAGAGGCCACGAGAAACAGAAGTATCACCTGCTGCAAGTGAAACAATAAGAAATTCATTCCCAGAAATCACAATTCTAATAATCAATCAGAAACCCCTAAAAATCCCCAGCACAATAAGTAAGGGATTGACACATCAAACAGGGTCTGTCTATCACTCTAATTATCCATCCGCTTGGAAAAAGTCAAAACATTTCAATTCGGATTACCTCTACGGGGATCAAGAGGGGACGACATAAGAAGGCTCTCATCTCGCCGCATGACATTGGTAGCCGCCATGATTCAACAGATAAGTATGAGGAAATCTGGTGATTTGAACAGAGAACCGAGCCACGAGACTGCTCGCTTTCGAAAGGAAGGCTCTTTCGGGAAAGGAATCGAGTTGTAATTGCAGAAGGCAAACACCACGAGAATGAACGGAGGAGACCAAGGAAGCTGCGATTTGTAGATTGAAATGGCAGACGAAAACGTATCAAGGCCAAGCAAATAATCAATGGTGATGCAGATGAAACTCGTATAACTTCATCAGATTTTTCTTCCACAGGACTCTTCTGGTCATTAGGAACTTCAATTGTTGGTTCACACTTCTCTATTTCTCTTGCTGCAACTTTGTTTCTGACCTCTTGTTCCGTCTTCACAAGGGCTCGTGTTTACCTGTAAATTCCAACAGAAGAATCTCAGCTCGAGACAACAAAATCAAGAATCTCCAAAGTTTATGATGTTAAATATCGTATCAGCAGCAAGTTGTCGATGAATCAAGTCTATATCAGTTACCTTGAATCAAGAATCTGGAAGTAAAGACTTTCACATCAACAAAAATTTTACACCAATCAAATGACCAAGCAAAGAATGTCATCCAGGCAAGATTTTGATAAATATATATTCATCACCACGAATCCAGAGATTCTTACCTTCACCACATTGATGAGATTCTTACCTTCGACTTTCGTCTACCTGAAGAGTGAATCCCTAGTGAACGCCGGAGAAGACGATTGAAACAGAAGACCTAAACCCTAATCTTAGACCCAGCTCGAAGGTTAGAGATGAAGACTGAAATCACGGCCGTCGAAGATAGAGATTATCGACGGCAATGAGTTTCGTGGCCGGAAAAATGATACTCCGGAGATGAGATTGTGGGAGAAACCGAAGGAAATACAATTTTTTTTCTGGCAAGCTCTGTGTTTTTTTTGTTCGCTAAATCTAAATGAACTTAGGCGCTAAAATCACTCTATTTTTACTAAGTCTTGGCGCCCATAGAGAGATAGCAGAAATTGGGCTCTAAAACCCGATTTTGGTTTCCCGCTTATTAAAAATATGGCTTAGCACTAATTTTATGCTGTAATAGAGTACCCAAACCTGCATGCCCTCTATAATAGCAGTTTTCAAATTCGTGCTATCCTCATGTGCTATCAATACCCGTTTTTCTTGTAGTGCTCCGACTCCGGACCCCTGTCTTGAGGAAGCTCCATCGACGTAGAGTTTCCATCTTTGGGCCGAAGTCGGGTCGAGTTCTATAGTCGGAGGGAGCTCGATTATGAAATCTGCCAGTACTTGCGCTTTTAGGCATGTTCGAGCTTTGTATTCAATGTCATACTCGCTAAGTTCGATAGCCCATTTGACCAATCGACCTGATTGGCTTGGACTGTGAAGGATGGTTCTCACTGGCTGAGAGGTCATCACTATGATCGAGTGCGATTGAAAATACGGTTGGAGTTTCCGAGCCAATGTTACTAGCGCTAAGGCGAGTTTTTCCATGGCGGGGTACCTGGTTTCAGCATCGATCAAGGTCTTACTGATGTAATACACCGGCCGTTGTTCGTTTTGTTCTTCGCGAACCAAGACTCCACTTACTGCTGCCGTCGAGACAGCTAGGTAGAGGTAAAGGGGTTCTCCTTCTACTGGTTTCGCCAGTATGGGTGGTTCACTAAAGTAAGCTTTGAGCTGAGTGAATGCCTCTTCACACTTTTCGTCCCAAAGGAACTTTTTGTTTGCTTTGAGCAAGTGATAGAAGGGTAGACATTTATCAGTCGACCTTGAGATGAAGCGATTCAGAGCAGCTATTTTGCCGGTTAGGCGCTGGACTTCTCGCTTTGTTCTGGGGGATTTCATCTCTATGAACGTTGCGATCTGTTTGGGGTTCGCTTCGATCCCTCTTTCGGTCACTAAGTAACCGAGGAACTCTCCTGAAGGGACCCCGAAGGTACATTTAGCTGGGTTGAGTTTCATCCCATACTTATTGAGAATGGTAAAGCATTATTTTAGTTGGGGGATGTGATCCTCGTACCTCGAGGATTTTACCAGCATATCATCGATGTAGACCTCCATGGTTTTGCCTAGGAGTCCTGAAAACATCTTGTTGACGAGGCACTGGTAAGTTGCTCCTGCGTTTTTTAGTCCGAAGGGCATGACTTTGTAGCAGTACGTGCCTCGATCAGTTATGAACGAAGTCTTTTCTTGGTCTTCAGGGTTCATCAATATTTGATTGTACCCTGAGAACGAATCCATAAAGGATAGCAGCTGATGTCCAGCGGTGGCCTCGACCAGTCGGTCGATGTGCGGGAGCGGGAAGCTGTCCTTTGGACATGCTTTGTTGAGATCCGTGAAGTCTACACAGACCCTCTACTTTCCGTTCTTTTTCTTAACCACCACGGGGTTTGCGAGCCAGTCGGGGTAATTGACCTCTCTGATCGATCCGATTTTCAATAACCGATCGACTTCGTCATTGACGGCTTTGGCCCGCTCAGGGCCTAGTTTTCGACGTTTCTGTCTTACCGTTTTGTAGGTTGGGTCGACATTCAGCTCGTGGCTGGTTACGTCGATGTTTATCCCTTTCATGTCTGCTGAAGACCAGGCGAAGGAGTCGACGTTCTGTTTGAGAAAAGAGACCAGTTTGTTCTTAACCGGCTCTGATAGGTCGATTCCGATGCCAACGAGTCTTTCGGGATGATCCTCGTCTATGCAGACCTGAGTCGTGAGGTCCTTTGGGGGTCCTATTTGACTGGGGTCGTTCGACCTTTTGGTCTGCATGGTGGCGAGCTCCTCCTCTTTCTGTAATTGCTACGCAGGGGATTTCTCGATCTGCTTGTATCCGTTCATGTAGCAATGACGGGAAATCTTTTGACTTCCGTGAATGGTTTTGATCCCTTTGGGTGTCGGGAACTTTACGCATTGGTGGTAGGTCGATGGTACCGCTTTCATGTCGTATATCCATGGTCGACCTAGGATTGCGTTATAGGGAGCTGGCCGATCTACTATGACGAACTCTGTCATTCTCCGAACTCCTCCAGCAATTACTGGGGCGAAGACGGAGCCCATCGAGTATGTCGTTTCGCCAGCAAAACCTACTAGTGGTGTCTTTTCTTCCACAATCTCGGAGTCGTTAAAGTCCATCTTTTTGAACGCGTCGTAAAAGAGGACATCTACCGAACTTCCTGTGTCAATCATTATCCTTGAGAGTTCGACATCTCCCACTACTAGACAAACGAGGAGAGCGTCGTCGTGTGGTTTGTCGAGATTACTTGTCTCGCTCTCGTGGAAAATGATTTCGTGGTCTGGACCCAACATTGGGGTTTTTCCCCCTCTGTCGGTCTCGACTCTTCTTTGAAGAGCTTTGATCGAATTGACCGAGTCGCGGCAAAACTTGGAGCCACCGAAGATGAAGTTGATTCGTTTAGGGGGTATAGCCCGTACACCCCCCCCCCCCCCCCCGCAGAGACGAGGGAGATTGATTCTTGAGCGTAAACTTTTGGCAGGAGCCGGAGGCGGGGATAGTGCCGAACCTCCCGGAGTACCGCTCAGGTTAAGCTCGCCGAGGATGAACTCGACTCGCTTCCGTGACCCTTGAGGGAGTATTTCGGGAGATTCCGGCTCCTTTGACCGTTCCCGTTTGTTTTGAGAGTGCTTTTTGGAGTTCGACTCCTTGGTCTGTTTGTTTTCCTTTTTGTCGGACGGAGTTTCCTCCTCGACCTCTGAGTCTTTTTTGCTTTCGGACTCTTGTTTTTGAGCCTCTGCTTTAGCTCGAGTATAGCAGTCCTCGGTCGAGTGTCCTCTTTTATTGTGGAAATCACAGAATTTTTCCTTGTCGAACTCGAATTTCTTTGAGCTCTTTGGGCTCTTGACCGCGTTGACGTTCCCTGATTTACGGGAATCCTTTTTCGAGTTCGAATTCTGCGAGCTCGACGGGTTCTTTTCTTTTCGGTGTTTTTCCCTGAGGGCCGTGGTTTCGTCCTCGAGGCGAGCAAAGGCCGATGCGCGATGGAGGGCGTCATCGAGCGTTTGAGGTTCGAGGACTGTTATTTCCACGCGGAATCTGGTTGAGAACCATAGTCCCCGTCTTAACGCTTCTATAGCTACCTCTTCTCGTGGGTTCGCGATTTTGGATTTTATTTCCTTAAATCGGTCGATGTACGAGCGAAGTGTTTCGTCGGGTTTTTGAGAGACGCCAAATAAGGCTGCCTCGGTAGTCTTTTCCTTGATGAAAACGGAGTATTGTTTGAGTAAAGCCGTCATGAACTGGGTGAAGTTGTCAATGGACCTTTCTTCCAGTCCGACAAACCATTCTAGGGCAGAACCTGATAGGTTTTCCGCGAAGAGCCTGCAGAAGGCTGGCTCCCTCTCCTCATCGGTAAGGTACACCCTTGCCATCGCTAGTCGGAATGCCCTGATGTGGGCTTTCGGGTCTGATTTCCCAGAGAATTCTGGAAACTTAGTCTTCTTGATCTCTCGGATCCTTGCAAGCGCGATCCGATCTGTGAACGGCGTTTGTTGTGTTTCTTCGATCACTCGATCGATGTCAGGAGCCGCGCTCGTCGCCATGTGAACTTTCGAGCTCAGACTGTTAAACTGGGCTTTAGCCTGTTCGATGTATTGTCTAAGCATATCGTGTTCATCGCCCCCTGCGGGTGCGAACTGGACTTGTGCCTGACCTGACGTTTGTTCCGGAAAAATGGGGTCGAGGAGATCGATCGTTGGGATCGACCTCGTCTGATCGACCTGTGGCGTTCGGAACTGAACTGAGTTTGATCCATTAAGGAGTCCCGAGCTCGAGGCGAAGGCAGAACCTCCTAGTTGCCTCGGTCGGATGTTAGAGTTACTCGGGAAAGGTGGTGGCCCGGGTAATGGTCGGTTTCTTGATCCGATTGGATCTGTGACCATTGAACTCGAACCAAATGGGGTCGGTACCGCGATAGGGGTCATTGTAGGGTGGAAGCCGCTATTTGACGTATTACCGAAATTTCCCGACGTTCCCGGAGGAGTTACTACTTGGGAGAAGTCCAAGCGAGTACACGGTGGAGGACTTATGGGAGTTCGCGTTGGTCTGCCCCCTTGGCTTTGACTGGCGAGCTCTTCAAAACGGGCGTTCAGGCACCGCTCTTGTTCTTCGAGCTGCGCTGCCAGAGAACGGTTTGCGACCTCTTGGGCCCTTGCGCTTGCCTCGTTGTTTCTCGTTCGATCTACCAACAAGCTTAACATCGAACGGATCTTGGCAAGATCGCTTGGTCCTTGTCTCTGTGGAGCAGAAAGTAGTGGCGAATTAGGTCTGGTTACTCCAGATCCTCCTCCTGGGGTGGGTATTGAGTCATTTCTCATCCACACCCAGTTTCTGCTCGGATCATTAGTTCCTGACAAAACATTTGTCGGAGTCTGGCTTGTCGCGATTGTTTGTGCGACGGAGCCGGCTAGTGCCGAGGTCGTGGAGACTGAGGCAGAGCTCGTCAACACGCCGTCGGTCTGACCCATGTTTCTTACCCCGGTAGTGTTCTGAGGAACGTTGTCGACCGTTTGAGGGCGGTCAACTGGTGGTGTGGCGCTGGGAGAGCCAGTTTGGTCGGGATTCATCTCGATCTATCGGATCTAGGATCTGATTCTTAAGATAGGAAAGGCTATAGAATGTCCCCACAGTCGGCGCCAAATGTGAGATCCGGGATTCACACTAAGAATTTGTATTCGTGGATTTGAACTTTTGGATATAGAAATGGTATAGTTTCCTATGAATCAAAGACTTTATTGAGATTGATCGTCGAGATAGAACAAACACAGTCGATAAGATAGTACAAAGTATCGAATCAAGCTATCTAGTCGAAGTGTTCTTAGCCTAGGTTGGAATTTTCTTTAATGAGCCGCCACTTCTCTTCTTAAATAGCCTCGATTCTGATCTCCTCGTCCCAATCTTTCGACCTCGTCGTTGTAACGATCTTCGAGATTTATGCGGATCAGTTGAACTGGCAAAGACCGAGTTGCTCTATCTCCACGTCATCCTCTGCCGAGCTCGAGCTCGATTGTCTCCGGCTTCGGCATCGTCTGGGCCTCTCCAAGGCGTTTGCTTCGCTTGGGCCCAACAAGAGAGTTGGCTCTCCCGTCTGTCTTTGATTCTGGAATGGGCTCGTAATTACGGGCCTTTGTCTTGTCTGTTAATGAGCCGGATTTCCTAGGGGGAAATCCAGTACCAACAATATAGAATTAACCAAATTTCTTTGCGAGAATTATCTAAGTCTAAGTGCAGCAAACCAAACTTTCGTTTGCGAGAACTAACAGATTAAACCAGCATTAATTCCAAGTTTGATATGTTTACAATCTAATTAAACCAAACTTTCGTTTGCGAGAAGTTAAATTGCTTATCTAGGTTCTTTCTAGCTAAATTAACCAATTTCCGCTGCATTAATCAGCCTAACATCATAATCTAAGTGGCCAGTTCAGATTAAGCATTAAGAACAACCTAAACAAAGAACTAGCAGATATGAATCCCTACTGATTAATTAAACTATAACTCCATGAAATCCCTAATGAGAATCCCTAAACTTAACAGGTAATCTACTCAGACATAATCATCGAAACAGAAAACATCTTGAATAGAAAACCAAATATCATAAAATAAAACAAAGAACTGGGGTTCAAAATCCTCTCTCTCTCGAGAGCAGGATCAGCCCCTAACTCTCTCTGAAATAAAATAAGACTTAATGAAAGCGTAGCCTAAACAATGGCTTAAAAACTCTTATATAATGGTCTAAAGTCGGCTGGGGGCCTTTTTGCAAGTCTGGGAAGTTTATGGGCAAAAACTGTAATTTCTCCAAAATGCAGATTTTTGGGCGCAGAACTGCGTCGACCTAGTGCAGAACTGCAACGATCGTTGCACTGCGAAAACACAGCCAGTGAACTCTGTGAGATCTCTAAATAGTGCAGAATTGCTCCAAATGCTCCCAAAACGTCCAATTAGGCTCCAGATGTCCTTAAACCTATAAAACACCTGAAAAGACTCCAAAACATAGTTAAAGACTCGATAAATAACACATATACCATGGTTAAAAACCCTAAAATCCATGGTATATCACACCACTAGCAGTGATGATGTTAGCTCGTTCGCTTCTTTGAGTACGTATTCGTCTGCTCTGAAATCAACTGGTGAGGGGGTATAATATCGGGCATGCGGAAAGAAATCAGCATATGTGCGTTGTCGCCTTCATTTTACGCCCCAAAAATATCAGATTGATGATCTGAACCTGGATGTGGTTTGTGAAGAAGAGGAAACGAAAAGGGTTGTGGTGGCTCCCGAAGTGCAGAAGTCTCGGTGTAAGCAGGCAAATTTAGATAACATAACAAAAGTTCATGATCATGGTAAGATCGGTATTCTGACGCATGTGTCTGGTACCTTCGGTCGGTCAAGGCGAGTCCAACACAAAAAACATTCCTCGGTTTCCGCCTTGTTCATGTCTTACCTTCACTGGAAAATTGGCTATGGTCGTGTCCGAGTAAGGGTTTTTCTTTCTTTGTTGCTAGTATTAGTGGTTCTGTATCGGGTCCTTGTTGTGCTTCCTTCCCACTTTTTTCTATTCAGAGTCTTGATTTTCATCGTTCACTTTTTGGCGGCAGACTCTTGTGGATGAGAATCGCCTGGCGGATACTTATGAGCACAAAATTAAGATTCCCAGGTTCGAAAAAGGGAGTTAGGGGCTAGACATCAGAAGATGCAAGCAAAGGTTTGCGAGCTCGGGGGAGCTGGTGAGGACCTTCGTCAGGAGAAGAAAAAGGTTGAGAGTCTCGAGCTTCAAGTGGTTACTTTTTGCGAGAGCAAGATGGTTGTCTGGCCAGTTGGCTCGCGATTCTTCTGTGGAAGCTAAGGATGTGTTGCTTGTTTCTCAGGCCGTGCATAGATCTAAGTGTGATAAATTGAGAGCATTTTGTGCCGGTGAGGTTGCACGATCAAAGGCCGAGATTTTCGGCAAGGCCGAGGCTCGTTTATCAAAGATCATAATGGCTAGAGAAGAGGACGCAAAATCCCAGGGGAAACTTCTGGAGTTGAACCAATTTTTTTAGTTTTTGCGTCGTATCGTCTTCTTGTTGATGGTGGTTTGGAGGTTCTGATCTCAAAAATCGAGGGATTGAATGCTGATGAAAAGATCCTAAGGGATATGCTCTTTTCGATGGATGAAATTGAACTCACTAAATAGGATTTTTGAATAACTCCTCTGGGTGATCGGAAATGTAGGCGGGACTCCTCGATAGGTCTCACTGTGTGGGATGTGCATGGTTCTAATGAGGGAATTATCACTAATGCCGAGGTTGCGAGACTTTGTGACGTGGGGTTCGCTCTTTCGGAAACTCGAGCTCCCATAGGCTCTTAGTTTTTAGTTGATTTATGTTTTGTTTTTGGTTATGTCTTGAGATGTTTTTGCAACGTCTATTGGTCTTCTTTACAAGTCCAACCCTTTTTTGTTTAGTTGTACTTATTTTTTCTGGGTGCGGATCTTGTGCGGCTTATCCCGTAGTTTTTTCTTAGTTGCGAAAGATTGTTTCCGGCTTATCCTATGAACTGTTTTTCTATAAGCGCAGGACTGCGCCCAGCTTATCCTGTAAATAACTCTTAGGGGCAAGTACGTGCTCGGCTTATCCTGTAGTTCATGTCGAGGTGCGGATTTGTTGCCGGCTTATCTTTAAATAACTTTTAGGGGCGAATTCAGCTCGGCTTATCCTGTAAATAACCCTTAGGAGTGAGTACATGCTCGGATTATCATGTGGTTGTCCTAGGTGAAGAGCTGTTGCCGGCTTATCCTGTAATAACTTTTAGGGGCGAGTTCAGCTCGGCTTATCCTGTGATCGACTGTTGTTAGGTGCAATTGCGTGATTGGCTTATCCTATAGAAGTCTTGTTTGAACTAGATGTGCGAGGAGATGTTCGGCTTAATTTATATGTTCGACTGAAGACTTTATGTAGGATTGGGCACGGCTTAAGTTGCTTAGTATTGGTACTTTTTAATCGACGTGACATGCGTTGTTCATTTTGTGCTATTCATTGTTCCTGTCGATTATTTGGCCAGACTGTCGACAACTGTAAAATGCGAGCAAGTACTTTGAGGAATTTTTTATAATTTTTTTTATTGAAATAGCTGAACCTTGAAAAAGGCTGTCTATGTACCCTCCGAAGAGGGATCATGCCAATCGTAGTTCGCTTTACATTTTGAGAGGGTAGTCTCGGCTCGTAAGGAGAGCTCTCATTTGGGGGGGGGGGGTGCTCGTTTTTAGTAGTAGTATCGCCCATGATCTTGGTATTGTTTCACCTTGCATAGTGACGAGCTCGTGCACTCTTGGCTTGACGACCTTAGAAATGATGTAGGGGCCTTCCCAGTTTGCGCCAAGCTTTCCTGCTCTATATTTTCGTGTGTTTTTGAATACTTTCTTTAAGATGAGGTCTCCTTCGTTGAAGTGATTTCCTTTGACTTTTTGTTGTAATATCGTGTAGCTTGCTGTTGATAGTTTTGGATTCCGAGGAGTGCTTGGTCGCGCTTTTCCTCTACTTGATCGAGGTGGTCGAAATCATGTTGTCATTGAGCTGCTCGTGTTTGGGTGCGAGTTTTTGTCGGATGGTTGGTATGTAGACTTCGGCCGGGCCACTTCTTCCGTTCCATGTGACAACGAGAAAGGAGTTTGACTAGTTGCTCGACGTGGGGTCGATCTGTGGGACCATAAGACTCCATCTAGATCATCAGCCCAGACAACCTTTTTGCTTTCGAGGCATTTTTAAGCCCATCTATAATTGTCTTGTTTGTTGCCTCGGCTTGCCCGTTTCCTTGAGGGTAGCGAGGCGTTGACTTTCTCAGCCTTATCTTCCATCTTGCACAAAAGCCATCAAAGACACTTGATATGAACTGAGAAATGTTGTCCATCACGATTTCGTAAGGTAAGCCGTGGCGGCAGATGATGCATTTTCGTACGAACTTTTGTCCATCGCAGTCACGGATGTTAGTGTAGGATTCGGCCTCTACCCATTTGGTGAAGTAATCCGTCAAGATGATGACGAATTTCTTTTTCCTGGATGCCGGCAAGGCGCCCGCTATATCCATCACCCATCTCATGAACGGATTGGGGGCGGCCGAGGTGGTTAGAAGTTCGGCGAGCTGATGAATATCCGGTCTGTGTCTTTGACATTTTTTGCAGCGGGCAACATATTTTTCGTAGTCAGCCACCATTGTTGACCAGAAATGCCCTTGTCTCTTAATCTTTGTAGCTAATGTTTGACCATTGGAGTGGTTACCACCTGATCCTTTGTGTGTTTCTTTCGTTACCCATTTTAATTCTTCGATGTGAATGCAGTTTAGGAGAGCTTTGGATGCGCTTATTCGGAATAGTTTCCCATCATTTACTACATAGTGGGCGCACCTCGCCCTAAAGCGTTGGGCTGCCCACCTGTCTTCCATGATCGTCCCTTCTAAGATGTAAGCTTTGATCTCGTCTCTCCAGTCGTTTGTCTTTCCAGGAGCCTCTTTCATGACGGACTCGTTTGTTTCATCGGTGTCATCCATCCCATCCTCGATCTCAGAGATTGTGAACAGGTTTTTATATTCGTTGATACATGCCTCTCAATACATTCGACCAGTATGACTCTTCGGAGGCAGGATTTTGATGTGGACGCGAGAGCTGCTAGTGCATCAGCCGGCGTGTTGTCGCTCCGCAGGATTTTAGTGAGCACGAAGATGCCGAACTCCCCTGCTAGTTGCTGAACGATTTGTAAATATGCGCTCATCCGATCGTTTTTACCTTCGTATTCACGGTTGTACTGGCTGGCAACGAGTTGGGATTCACAGAATGCGTTGATGTGTCTTGCTCCAATTGCTTTTGCCAACCGCAATCCTGCTACCAGGGCTTTGTATCATGCCTCGTTGTTAGATGCTGCGAACGCGAGTCAGAAATATAGCTCCAGGATTTCTCCTGTAGGGGAAGTCAACCTGATCCATTGCGAGAGGACAATGCATCGATGAATAGGGTCTACTTTTTGATTGCAGCCCAATCTCCGTCGCGGGTTAGTTCGGTGGTAGTTCGATCAAGAAGTCTGCCAGGACTTGTGATTTCGCGCTTGTTCGTGGTTTGTACTCGATGTCGTTCTCGCTTAATTCTATCGCCCATTTCGCCATCTATCTTGATTGGGTTGGGCTGTGAAGCATGGTTCTCAATGGTTGGTTGGTTAGAACGGTTAACGAATGAGATTGAAAGTATGGTCGGATTTTTCTTGCCGAGGTAACGACTGCAAAAGCGAGTTTCTCCAGGGTGGAGTATCGGGTCTCGGCAACGTCGAGGGTTTTGCTGATATAGAAAACCGTATTTTGGTCGCCTCTATCCTCTCTAAAGAGGATGCCGCCTACTGCCGAGCTTGACACTGATATGTAGAGGTATAAAGTTTCCCCTTCCAATGTTTGAAAAAGACGGGAGCCGCTGATAGATACTCACTTAGCTGTTGGAAGGCGTCCTCGCATTTGGCATCCCATTTGAATTGCTTGTTCCCTTGAATAAGTTGGTCGAATGGCAAGCACATGCCTGTTGATTTGGAGATGAATCGATTTAAGGCGGCGATCCGTCCCGTGAGTTTTTGCACCTCGTGTGTATTTATTGGCGACGGGAGTCGGTGAGTGTTGCGATCTTTTGTGTGTTTGCTTTTATTCCTATTTTTGTGACTATGTACCCAAGGAATTCTCCCGAAGTGACGCCAAATGTTGACTTGGCTGGGTTGAGCTTCATCATGTACCTGTCCAGACTGTCGAAACATGTAGTGAGGTGAGCGATGTTGTCGTCGGCTGAGGCTGACTTTACCAGCATGTCGTCTGTATATACTTCCATTGTTTTCCCGAGTTGGTCGGTAAACATTTTATTGACGAGCCTCTGATATGTTGCTCCGGCGTTTTAGGGGCTGAAAGGTATCACTTTGTAGCAATATGTTCCCCAGTCGTCAGGATGCATCATTATCTTGTTGTAGCCGACAAATGCGTGCATCAATGACAGGAGCCCGTTGCTCGTTTTGGCTTCGACGAGTCTGTCAATGTGAGGCAATGGGAAACTGTCCTTCGGGCAGGCGTTGTTGAGATCGGTGAAGTTGACACACACTCGCCACTTTCTGTTCTTTTTTTTTTACGACTACCAAGTTTGCAAGCCAGTCTGGGTACTTTACATCGGTTATCACGCCTGCCTTAGATAACCTTTCTACTTTTTCAATGACTTCTTTGGAACGTTCTGGCCCGAGTTTCCTTCTTTTCTGTTTGATGGGTTTGAATACTGGGTCGACGTGGTGTTCGTGGTAGGTTACTGTAGGGTCGATATTTGTCTTGTCGCTGATCGACCAGGCGAAGCTCGAAGCATTCCGACAAAGGAACTCGATAATTCGGTCCTTCAGATCTTTCCTTAATTCTACGCATATTCCTACGCACCGCTCTAGGTCATTGATATCGATGTTGACTTGTTCGATTAGGTCACGGCTAGGCCCTTACTGTAGTGGTAACTCTATTTTTGGTTTGGCGACTAAACGGGCCCGGGATTTCCGCCGAAGTTTATGTTCGACGAGGAAGCAAGTGCTTGAAACTTCCTGACTTCCCCAGAGTGCGAATGTTCCATCAGGAGTTGGGAATTTGACGCACTTGTAGTAGGTCAACGGAATTGCCTTCATAGCGTAGATCTATGGCTTTCTTAAGATGGCGTTGTATATTTTTGGTCGGTCGACTATCACGAACTTGGTTATCACCGTTGTTCTTCCGACGCGGACTGGTAGAATGATCGTCCCAATGGTTGTGATCGTTCCCCCGGTGAATTCGGCCAGGGTCCTTTCCGAACGCTTTATCTCGTAATCGTATAATTCCATTCTTTGTAGGGTTTTTCGTATATGAGGTAGATTGTTCTTCCGGTGTCGATCAAAACTATGGTTACCTCACAGTCGCCTATTCACACTTCGACGACGAGTAGGTCATTGTGTGGTCTGTACAATCACCTTTCGTCATTTTCGGTGAATGATATCCTGTCCTTGCTTCCGAGCTCGTAGTTAGTGCTTTGTATTCGGCGTCGGTACGTGTCCACCCTTCGTATGTATTCCTTTATTGACCTTACCGAGTGTTGTAGGTCAAGAGTCCTCCCATGATCATGTTGTTCATTCGGCTTGTTTTGCTCAGTCGCAATAGGACAAAATATAGTGGTTCGATGTCGCCATCTTCACTAGTTCCGCGATTTCTTCCTCGGAGGGATTGTGCTTGGAGGGAGTGGGCTCGGAATAGTCGAGCTTGGAGGCAGTGGGCTCATAAACTGCTCGAGTGACTTGGAGTTGTTAGTGGCTGAGAGCGGTCCTGTCATTTTGACTTCGTCTTAAAGCGTAGAGGTTCTCGTTCCCACAGAAGGCACCAATTGTTGTTACGGAATTTTGATCTAGTCCAAATACTCGGGTTACGATCAAAGGGGTCCGAACTAACAAGATGAGAATAATCTTTAAGTGGGGTCGAAAACTATTCCTATTAATAATAAGGCTGAAGCCGAACAATGAACATGATCGACGAGGTGGGAGTCCGTCGATTGACGTGCTCCCTAAACGTTGCTCGGGCTCGTCACTTTATAAGTATAGCTCGGAGCCTTCACAAGTTACAAGATAATAAAAAATTAAAAGTGAAGGGTCTATTCATAGTGTGAAAGGTCTACTTCTTACTAGACCGTTTAAGTGCACGATTGTTGGACCGAAATATTTTTGATAAGGTAACAAGATTTCTAATGGGCTTATAGATAGATGCTAAAATCATATCCAACACATATTAAATATTATTCGAGTTATAAAACAATATGAAAGATAGAAAATAAAGAACAAGATTCTCTATACACTAAACACAGTTCTTCACTAAATTCATCTTGTTTTTGTTTTGTTTTAACTCTTGTCAAAATCTACAAAGGTATCAATATTAAAACATGTTTATTTTATGTTTTCTTTTGATTTTTGCTTGGCATATTTCTTAGTTTGAAATAAATTTTTGAATATTTACACAAAATGTTATTCGATTTTCTTTGTCCCAAATGATCTTTATACTATTATTCCATCATCAATATATTACATCATTTTTCTTGTTTCTAAGAATGTTATACAACCAGCAAAACCAAGTCTATCTTAAATTCACTTCAATCCATTTCTTGACAAGTGTTTGGGAGAGTCATATGACCAGTCTATTGGTTCCATCAACTCCACCTTTGAAGATCTTTGTTTTTGAGATTACATCATCTAGTATCAGAGCTGAAAGGTTCCAAAATCAAATGTATTTATCCCTTCTCTTTCATTATTGCATTAGTCTC
This sequence comes from Orychophragmus violaceus, assembly GCA_030180135.1. Taxonomy (NCBI): domain Eukaryota; kingdom Viridiplantae; phylum Streptophyta; class Magnoliopsida; order Brassicales; family Brassicaceae; genus Orychophragmus; species Orychophragmus violaceus. The sequence continues at coordinate 46,065,902 of CM058231.1, read as the reverse complement.
TGTTTTCATTCTTCTATTTCCATTCCCTAGTTTATGCCTTTATTATTTCTTAAAAAAAAATTCAAAAGAAAAAGTCACTGCATCTAGTTTGATTTATTTTCTTTTGTTTTCTCATCTGAAACCCCAAAAGAAAAGTTGTTTGCATTCATATAGTTTATGTCTTAAGTTTTCTTAATTCAAACCCAAAATAAAAGAGTTATTTGCACTTGTTCTTGCATTTTACATCCAAAAGCCCCAAAAACAGAAGTATTTCATTACATATTTTTGAATTTGATTTTTTAGTGTTCTTATTTCGATACTAGAAAAGAGAGAGAAAAATAAGTTTACTAATTTAATCTAAATGTTTCATTTCATAAAAACCAAAAGTGTCTTTCCATTTTAGAAACAGTGCATTCGAAATTTAAAGGAAAAAAAGCCTCTTCATTAAGTTTTTATCACCAAAAGTTGTTTTTCATTGTTAAACCCAAAAAACCTACGAGACTTTTTTAAGCAAAAGGAAAGTTTGTGAAAACCAGTTTTCCTAATTTTTTTGCAAACGAAATTTTTACATATTAATTTTCATTTGAACTTAAGAACACAATGATACTAAATATATGTTGAGTCTAAACCAATAAACCATTTATGGAGAACCAGAAAATATAAATCACATATTAACACATTTGTAGGAAGTAGTTTTCTTGAAGGGGAGAAAGATATGTGATATAACCTCGTTTGACATCTTTTTAGCTATCATTTCTATACTTTTTACTATTGTTCTTAATGGTTGTCAAGTGTTTTTATCATTTATAGTTTTATGTGATATTTCAGGAAAAGAGGGAGAAACAAACAAAAATACCAGATTTTGATATTGATGCTTTATGTCAGAATTTCCATACAAAAGGAGGACTTCTTACCGTTAGATCAAGCTCAAATTTAAACACAAGGTAGAGGGATCTACCATCAACACATATCATCTTGTTTCAGAGAAATCTATCAACTAGATATTAAGAGCCTTTAGGAGCAAAATGGCTCGATGAGAAACAAAAACATCCCTTAGTCACAACCTCAGCCATCCAGACCACGCGGAAGGGCCTGTTGGCCGCGACCAGGAGGGTCAGAGCCAAGGACAGGAGGTCTACGAAGTTCAAACGTTCTACAGGAACTGAAAGGACTGAAAGATCTATGAAAGTATTGTAGAATTAGTGTTCGTAATTTATATGGTTTTCGATTATTTTCTTATGTTTAATACATGAATAGAGACTAATAACCTTGTATTTTATCATAGGACTGAAAGAGCTACGTATGTATTGTAGCTATTAGCCGGAAGTAGGATAACCGAGAAGATGTGTTGTAAGCTGCGATAATTGACTTACATGGCACTGTGAATGTGGATGAACTAGATATTAATGCATGATCTTTCTTGTGGCCAGTTGCGAGAATTGACTTGTCGAGTTGAAGAGATTAGGTGTTTAATGCTATGAGAATATGTTAGGCATAATTCTGTGTTTCGAGTTCTAACATTGTAAGTAGACTAAGTCTCTGAACCCTAGGTATAATTCTAAGTAGATATCAAACTCATGATCCCTTGAGAAATCCTCGACGACCCAACGCTTCATTTTTATTACTTTCAAACAGATATTTACCTTCACTTGCATGTTTAGTCATTTATGTGACAAAACCCTCAAACTCCCTTAGAGTCTAGCAAAAATTAGGCCCTAATAAAAAGTTTAGAGTTCATCATTTCCATGTGAATTCGATCTTTTAATATTTTACACGCGACTGCTATGCACTTGCAGTTGGTTTTAGAGGTAAAACCTAGTACACATCAAGTTTTCGGCGCCGTTGCTGGGGATTTGATTTGTATCATGTATTTCTTGATTTAATTTTCATTTCATAGACTTGCGGTTCTTTCGAGTCATTTATTTGCTTTTTGACCGCTCTTTTATAATTTATTTCCATAAGTTTTCAGGTGCATGACAACAAGAAGGACACCTTCTAAAATGTGAATCTTGTACACGAGATCGATAGATATGAGAGAGAAATTTCAAGGCTTAGAAGAAAACTTAGTATGGACGACTAGATCGACCTCCTAGAAGACCACAACTACCGTAAAGCAATTCACAACAAAGAACGACAAGCAGTTGGAGCTGTAAACCAACCGCCACTGCTCAATGCTGAAGGTAACCCTATTTCTTCTCAAATTAGAATATTGATTTAATTTTTGAATAAAACTGAAGCTAAAATAATGTCGATGCTCGCCCACAACCGAGAAGACAACCCCAAACCATAGCTGATTTTGATATCCCACATCAACATTCAAGTTCCTTTACCACATATAAAATCAAACCACCGATCATAAAATTGGTCAAACAATACCAATTTCATGTTCACTGAATGGAGCACCCGATGTAACACATCATACTTTTTGAAGAACTTTGCAGTACCATCATCACCAACCAAATTCCCCCATATTACTTAAAATATAAGATGTTCCCTTTCTCATTTATTGATAAAGCTCTTCCATGGTTGAAATATATGCATGTTGGATCTATTATTGATTTGAAAGAATGCAAATCTGAATTTCTAAATCATTTTTCTACTAATTCTAGATCGAACTTGTTGAGAAACAATATTCAATGCTTTAAGAAAAGTCCCGTTGAATCTTTCTATGAAACATGGGGGGGATTAAAAGACTATGAACGCGACTGTCCACACCATGGCTTCTCTGGTGCTAGTTAGTTAAACACCTTCTGTAGGGGTTTACAAGCTAAATTACAATTTTACCTAGCCACTACCAGTAATAGTGATTTCACAATGAAAAATGTTTCTCAAGGAAGTTCTCTTATCAAGAATCTTTTCGCTAGTAAAAGCAATAACTGTCCCAATTCTGATATAATTGAATGTTTAGTCCCGCTAATAATAGCAATATCTTTCCACTCAGTGTGCTCTTCAAGTAAGTCATTCTTTCCCTAAGTTAGTTTCCAAAGATTCAAATGTTGAAATAATGTGATCATTAGAACTGAAGGGAAGTGATATCTTTACATCTTTTTTTGGCATCAGTGATATCTTTACATCTCTTTACCTGAAACCGCAACTAGTAAAAGGACTAGATACAACTAGGGAAGAAGGTTTAACAAGTTTACATTTTTGAAATCAACCCATGATACACTTTTTTCTTGCCCAGAGTATTTAGATCATTGAAGGTATTAAGAGAGCAGATGGAAATGTGCTTTCTCAATAGCATAACATGCTACCAACTCAAGTAGTTAAGTTACCAAAGATGAGCAGAACTAAGGTCACCAAAGGAGTGACAAGAAGTTAGCAACTCAAGGAGAAAAATACCATTCCAGGCCATAGCAGAGGAGTAATGTTATCATACCTACACAAAGGAGAAACACCTGATGCACCACACAATACAATCAACCGAGCTACCAAGGTAAACCCTAAAGTCACAAAATAGGATGAGTTAACTTGATTTCTCTTGGTGAAGGTCATATATTTTTGAGGTTGAAACCTTTTCAAAAGGGAGAGTATGATGAAGACATGAAGTCATCATCAACCAAGGATCTTGGAGAATACATAAATCAACCAACAAAGTTAAACATACAAGTCGCTTAAACCACTGAGGCTATGAAAAAACAAGCAGGTATCCTACCTGAAAAGGTAAAAGGACACCCAAAAGGTATTGTAATGCCATCCCAACTGCGACTGCTAATGAGGAAAGTAAGACCATTCTAGGCACAATGCCTACTTTCGTTTCCCTCCTTGAAAAAATCTTTGAAGAAAGATGAGGATTCTAGAGTTATGTTTGAGGTACCTAAACATCTACCTCTTCAAAGACTTAACAAGATCCAAGATCCTGATTGTTTCACTTTTACTTGTTCGATCACATGTATCAAATTCAAAGATTGTTTGTGTGACTCTGGGGCTAATGCCAAAATCATTTTGGGAATTAAAAACTTAATCCCATCTACTATGAAATTGTTATTTGGAAATTCATCCAAAAAGAAAACAAACGGAGTTATTAATGACCTCTAACTTCCCGTTGACAAAAAGATAGTTCTGAATGACTTTAAATTTTTTAAGATGGATCATGATAAGGAAAGACTGTTAATCTTAGGACGCTTATTTCTTATTAATGTCGGTGCTGTCACGATCATGCGAACCATAATGTGGTATTCCTAAATATAAACCGAAGGGAGTTCTATCCAACTGTTCCAATTGATGATCCATACCTGAAGGACATTTTCAAGTTGAAATATTCATTGCCGAAGGAAAAGGAGAAATCAAAATAAAAGAACGACCTTACCCAACATTTTCAACCTTTTTCGCCATCCAAATCATTTTATAAGATCAAAATCATAGTTCATGTGACACAAGGTGATATATCAAAGAACATTTCAAAGAAATAGTTAATGCCACTAAAGTAGTTCTCCATAACAAACAAATTCTTAAAGACTCTTGTTGAAAGAGTTGGTTAAAACCATAACAAGGATAAGAAACTTTTAGGAACAAATGTTCCTGAGACGTCCGTTTCTCACGATTAAATCATCCCAAACGTCGAGCTAACAATGTTAAACAAATAGGCTTGATGGGAGGCAATCCATTTGGTATTAGTAATTTTCTTTTATTTTATCTTACTTATGCTTTTAGCCGTTTTGTTCTCTTAGTTTTCAATTTTACAAAAATAAAATCCCAAAAGAATCAAAATAAGATTAAAGGTGATGAGACTTGATCAAAGCTAGGTTTCAACAGCCGCAACCAACCGATTTGAAGACTCAGACGTCCTAACCACCCCGGCCAATTTACCGCAGCTCGAGCTCGCGGCCAAACATCACGATCCTGCGACCACGCACAGCCGAGCCACGGTTCAACATCTCTTACCCCTGACCACGCAAGCTGAACTCGTGGCCAGCATCATCAATCCCGCGACAGCGCTTCCCAAAGCCAAGGCTGACTATCCTCCATCAATGAGCTTACTTTCCCAAGCCATGCCCAATCTATCCCATTCTGCGATTTCCCTAGGTATGATAAGACCAAAACCTGAACTGTTAATGAAAATTAACTAGTTTCGCAGTACAAAACTAGGTAAGTCCTAAAGAATTTTTTAAAAAATCATAAAACTCACTTTTTGGTATTAAAACACCTTTTCATAAACCAAAGTGATTTTTAAAGATCAAAACCCGTTTTCTTCATCTCTTCTAAAGAGATTAGAGGCTTTTGTGTAAAAGCCTAGATTTCAAATGCGTGAACCTTCACAAAAAAATCTCTTGGATTTTTTCAATCATTTTCAAAGAGGATTTCATATTCTTCACATCGTTTTCACCCTCTCAGTCTAGGTATGTCTCAAATCCCAACCTTTTCAAGAGAACCTAATTTTGGGAATTTTAAAATTTGCATTCATAAAACTCTAGAATGGTTAGGGAGTATTAGATAGTTTCTTATTGAGCTGCTAGGTTGTTTAGAAAGTGCAACTTTAGCCTATTTGACATGGAATTGAGATTTTTGGATTTTGGAAATTTCATCTCTCATGAAAACGAATTTGGACTTTGTCGTTGTATAAATTAGCTATATTTGATTCATTTATTGATAGTTACATTGTACATAAGTGATTTAGCAAAAGAATTATCATTAAAATTTGATTTTTGGACAATCTTTTATGTGATGCATCTTTGAATACGAAAATTGAACTTGAACTATCACTATGCTAATTTATTCACTTGGACAATTCATATGCATTTGGATTGAGTTTATATATACTAGTGGCATGTATCTTAGTATTTTGAAACCTCTCATTTTCACCATTTTCACATCTTTGCCCAAGATTTTACTTTATTTTGTTGGCTATGGATCATCCCGAGCCTTGAGAAGCCGCTCACGGACCCGACATTTCTTATCTCCTCCATGTGATCGGACAGTACCACCACCACCAGTTTGACGATCAACAGTCCGCTTCGTTGGAAATCCCATGGACTATGATGTCAGCTATCTTCCAACTTCCACACACCATTGGCGAGTTTGTCATCTCTTAAACCCGCATATAGACAGACACGGACAGTACCCCGTGTATTCCGTTACCTCGAGAGGAAAGGTCAGCCTGATGGACCTATTTATGACACCGAGCCACATGAGCTAGACATTTAGACATTGCAACACATGTCCCGCCCATCATCTTTACGGTTCATTCGTTCTGACCTTTATCTTTTTATTTCCGCTTTTCTCCTTTATTTTGATTTTATCGAGACTGTTCTATCCTCTCACCATTATTTCCCAATGAGGACAGTGTAATTTATATTTGGGGAGGATATTCATCCAGTTTTTCGCTTTTTGTTTTTATCATTACCGAGTTTGATTTCGAAAACTACTTATCATTATGTATCTTTTTATATCTGAGTAGGTTGAGGACACAAAAAATGACGATTACGACATATGTGCTTCTATGCTAATCCTAGTGACAACTATTTCTTGATTCAGTACTAGACTAGGCAGTAGCAGGAGTTATGTTTCTATGACATCATCATGAGGGATCACTCCAGATTTAGACTTGTCCCAGACATTCTAGAAGTCGTTCACCTTTTCATGACTCTACATCTTTCACTTTTTCACCACTCTCTGATGTCCAGGAGTTATTAGCTCATCTTTAGTTGGATCTCTACCCAAAACTTAACCATCTTTTTAAATCTCATGCATTCTCTCTTTTTTATTTGATATGCAAATATGTGCAACAACGATGAGCTTTGCTTTGCCTTCATCATCTCATAAAATTGGTAAAATTCGTTTTCATCATGGTTCTAACACAATAAGGTGTTTCCCTTCCCAAAAAAAGTGAATAAAGGAAGGGAAATGAAATAAAAGCCAATAAGATTCATAAGAAAAAAAATTGAAACCAAGGCAAGCAATGGTTCGATCAAAAAGAAGTTTTGGAGACGTTTCTATAAAATACCTCCCAATATCAACTAAGCATGGGGGAAAGAACATGAAGAAACTAGGAGGAACGAGTATCTGACTTGAGCAATAGTGACTGAGGGTGGTGGATATCAACAGTTCCATTTTCTATTGCTGTTTTATGTGATATCTAGCATCCTCTAGAAAATAAAAGGTAACTCGAAACACTTTTAGCCTCACCGATCTTATGTCTTTTAAAAACCTAGCCTCGTTAGACATGCTTAGATATTCTGATGAGAAATTCACATGCTTAGCTAGTTGGCCTGATTTGGGAGTCTATATAGTTTTAATTTCTATATGATAGCATTATTGACTAGTGTAACCCGTTTTTACACCTTTTTAGCAATCATTTTGTATACTTTTTGGTGTTATAACGCGTTATCTAATGGTTTTTAAGTTTTTTCTATCATTTGTAGTTTTATGTGACTTTTAGGAAAAGAGGTCAAAACAAGCAAAAAATCCATATTTACTAATGCTTTTCTATCAAAAGTCCCATACCAAATTGAGGACATCTCACCATTAGATCAAGCTAACATTTGGACACAAGGTAGAGGGATCTACTATCAACACATAGCAACTCGTTTCAGATGAATCCAACAGTTAGATCTCAAGATTCGTTAAGTGCAAGATGGCCCGATGAGTAGTAGAAACATCCCATGGCTGCAACCTCAGCCTTCCAAACCGCGGGGAGGGCTTGTTGGCCGCGACCAGGAGGGTCGGAGACAAGGCCCGGAGGTCTACAAATTTCCACCGACTTAGACCACTTTTGGGACTTTTTCCCAAATTAAGCCCACCATCTGGAGAGAGAAAAGTCTCACATCAAAAATAAGTGAAGAAACCCCTCCTCTTCAGAAACTATATAAGGACATGCACCCCTTCTTCTCAAATCATCACCTCTAATATTCACTACAAAAGTTTCTAAGTAGTTTTTAGTTTTCTCTTTAGTTTTTAGGTAGTTTATAGGATTCTAGATCTTTAGCTCTGGGATTGTCTAGGCTAGAATCTGAAACCCTAAACTATAAGTTTATTTTATGTAATTTCTTATTATGGTTTCGTTTGGAAAAGGTTTTTAGGAAAATATTTCGATAGGGCTAGTCATATGTAAGGCCCTTATGGCTAGTTTATAGAATTAAGGTTAAAATTTATATGTTTTTTTATTGTTGCCTTGTGTTTAATGTATGAATAGAGACTGATCACCTTTAAGTTGATTATAGGTCTGACAGATCTCCGGAAGTATTGTAGCTATTAGCCAGAACTAGGATAATCAAGCAGATATGATGTGTGATGAGACAGTTGACATACAGGGCATTGTGAATGTGGATGAACTATATATTAATGCATGATCTTCCTCGCATCTAGCTGTGAGATTTGACTGGTCGAGTTGAAGAGATTAGGTGTTTAATGCACTACAAGAAAAAAACGTTTTCACGACAGCACCTTTAACACAGAATATTCATGAATCGGGGGTTTACGATAAACGTACGACTAAATATGGTAGTCGTCAATCCATAGTCGCTAAATCTCATAGTCGTATTATTAGTCATCGAGTTACGATTATTTATACGACCAACACAGGTAATCGTAAAATAGACGTAGCGTTGTCGGAAGATATAGCGACTAATCTACGACTACGTTAGCGACAATTGTGCGACTATAGAGGGAGTCCAGATGACGTCGGATATATGTTGTCATCAAATATTTGTTAAATTAGGTGACCATATGGCGATTAATATGCGACTGTATTGTATATTCAGAAAATAGTCGTAAATATTAGCCACTATGGAGCGTTGTGATGCTAACCATGTCTTTCATACGTCGTTGATAGATCTCTTCAACAAATGTTTCAGAAGAAAGTTATGAATGGTTTGGCCATGTCTCAAATGATACAAAAATTATCTTGTAAGCGCTCAGACACTTGAACTTAGCAGAACAAATTAGTGAGTTAAACAGAGATTGGTGTCTTCAATTGCGTGCTAACTATAAGATTAACATCCAAACCATCAGACTCAAACTCCTTAAACACTCATTAAAAAATAACCAACTTACCAAGACTGTGGATTATAGGAGTCATTTACAACCTGTTGAACAAAAATTAATTGTAAACAAATAATCAGATTCAGAGCTTGTCCCGTTTCAAAAGCAAAGCAGAAGGAAACTAACGATATAGCTACATGTACCCGTAGGCATCGATTCACGGAGGATTTCGTGAGTGAGATATTCAAGGAAGAATTTGAGAGAGTGGATAGGGGTTTCGGCCAAATTTAGCTATGAAATGGAAAGCTTCGAATAAGAGATTCGAAGAAGAGATATTAGTTTGAGATGGGTGGGCGTAGAAGAGAAGATGATTCGAAGGAGATTTCTGAAAAGGAGAAGAACAAAAGAAAATCAGGGTTTGACGTATTTGATGATTTATCGGCACTTTGTCGAAAATTCTTGGGTATAGGCGGGTAACTAAAATGTTCTGGGCTATAAAATTGGGTTTAGGTTTCCCATATTAATTTAGCAAATATTTTGAATTTTTGCCCACTTGTATGCGTAACGTGGTCGTAATATATTCCTTTCTTTGTTGATTCTGTTTTAAAAATTTAACTAATCTATTTTACTTTATTATAATCAGAACAAGTTTCCTCACAACATAAAGAACAATTGAAGACAGGTTTTATGAAAACAAATTTGTGTTTTAAGTTCTTTGAAATAGTTGAGGAGATTTTGGTAACACTCAAATTAAAAATAGTACACAGCAAAATTTAAGAAATAGTTTTCGGACTAGAAAGTTAAGCGCATACAAAACCCTATACCCTAAGAAATAATTTATTGAAATGTTTTGGGCTAAAAATTGGGTTTACGTTTTCTGGATTAATTTGGCAAATATTTTGAATTTTTGCTCATTTGTATGCGTAGCGTGGACTAGAATAGTTTTCGGGTTTAGGTTTTTTTTTGGAGTGAACAAAACCCTATACCCTAAAAAGGATCCGTAACACCTCATTATGAGGTTTCATTGTAGGGTTCAACAAACGTATTTACGTGATACTCTTAAATTTGATTAATCAACGTATTTCGAAGTGATTAATGGTCAAAACTAATGAAATACTCTTAAAAATTTGAGGTTTCGTCTTTTGTTTTACATCGAATGATCTTAATCAAACATACATAGCGAGATGAATTGGTCATAAATTAAATTATGAATTTGTGAATCTTTCTAGATATATGTGATTTTTGAGTATATACGAACTTATCATATTAAGGAAATTAAATAATATCGGTTGAGAGAAACATTGAATATTCTCCTTGTCTCTCATTTAGAGTTTAGGATTTAGGGTCTAGGGTTTATAGTTTAGGGTTTAGAGTTTAGGCAGTTTGCTCTAAACATATAAAAAAGAAATTAATTAAAAAGTTCTAACAACCCCCAAATTCAACGTTGCACTTAAAGAGAATAAAGTTTTCCGTGACCATTTTGCAAACACAGGCAACCTGCAAAATCCAGTAACATTTATCACACATGATGTCCCCCTTTGGCTTCTCCCACCATGGTTGACTTGGATCGTATTTCGAACATTTTCACTCGGTGATCATATGAGGCTTGTTTTGGTCACGTTTCACAATTAACCAATCTGGAATATTGCTTTCGCACCCATTCCCAATGATCTTAGGCAGTTTGCTTCGAAGATTAGTAGCACGTTCTCGAGTAAATCGATACTTACCGAAGACTCCTTCCTCCCAGTCGTCCCTGAACATTTTGCACATCATGCCGTAGATATTCTCGCTCATGATGCATCCTTTTCCTGAAGCAACCTTGATTTGACCGACTCCTTCATCCCGCTTGTTCTCGAATAACACATTTGAGATTCCTTTGAGGCAGATGGCGGTTTTGTTGCCTGCATCGTAGAACCTCTCATGGAATTTTGTGCAGTCAAAACCGGGAGCCCAATCCCAACCACTCATCTTCTTTAGATTAATAGAGGCGTAGAACTTGTCTGTTTGAGACATTCCATTCAGCCGAGTGCGCGTAATCCTCGAGTGGCGGAGATCATGCACGTCACTTTTGCAGACACGAACAAGAATGTTCCTTATTATATCTTCCGGCAAGCCGAGCATGTTGAATGGTCTCGCTGCCTCCCTCCGCCTTCTTGTCACCGACCATGTTTCGTAGGGCGGCTCGTTGAAACGAGGCAATGGCGAGTAGTTTTTTTTAATGAGGCCTCTCCATATGTATGTATATATATATATACATATGGTCATGACTATTCGATATCCCCACGTAATAATTAGGGTGTAAATGGATTACATAAAATGGAATGACTATTTCATTCTATTCCATTCCAAAAATTAGAATTTAAGGCAAATGGTAACTATTTTCTGTAATTAATGATCTTGGGTTCAATTACTTAAACAGAAGTTAAGCCGAATCAAAAAAATCAATTTCGTAAGGGATAATTAAAAGGGAATATTGGGTTCAATTTCACTGTCTCAAATGAGTAAGGGATAATTAGGATTAGTGAAATTAGGACTAGTTACGTTTGATTTTTCATCCTCAAATGAGTAGAAGAACAAAATCCAGCACAACCATATTATTTTCACATACTGTGGGTCCCACATTTGTAGAAGTTGTGGTAGATACAAAATACTAGATATTGGTACGGGTAAACATCTAACGTGAAAAAGGCAAAACATACATAATTACGACATCATCGATTACGGGGAAATTTGGAGAAGTTGTTATCTATCAGTCTGCAGAAGAAAGCGGCCTGCATAATCCATTAAAATTGGTCGCAATAGTCCTTAAACATTGTCCACCCAGAGAGGCAAGGTTCGAAGATAGAACATCGGAAGTGTCGCACACGATCAATATTGTTTTTGTCACGTTTCGCATTGAACCAATCAGGAAGCCAACCTCCCATGAAATATGATCCAGACGAGGTAGTTTTAATCGCAGCTGCGTTGCGCCTTCTCGAGTAAATTCATATCTACCGAAGAGTTCATCATCTCTGTCTTCCCCGAAGACTTTGCGTATGCATCCTTACACATACATGTTTAAGATGCATCCATCTTTTGCAGCCGCCCGTATGCGTGCGAGACCTTCATCTCTCTTGTTATCGAAGAAGAAATCTGAGATTCCTTTGAGAAAGATGGCTGATGTGTTGCCTGCGTCGTAGCAGCTTTCATTGAATTTTTTCCAATCAAATCCCAGAGCCCAAACATTGTATGCCATCTGTAATAGATTGACCGAGTTGAAGAACTCATGTGTTTCCGTCTTCTCCTTCAAGGCTTTGCAAACTATCTTCGAATGACGGAGGTCTTGCATGTCCGGTTCGCAAACACGAGCAAGAATCTTCGTTATCATATCATCAGGCAACGCTAGAAGGTCGAATGGGATGATTGCTCTACGTTTTCTTTTTACTGAGCAGGTTTCGTAGTAAGGCTGATCATATCGACGCCATGGCCAGTACGCATAAGCCATATGCATGTTGTTGTAGTGTTGGTTAACGAAGAGGTTGACTTTTACTGGTTTTGAATCGGTGGTTTCAAGATCTTAAGAATGGTTTTTATTAATCCCTTATTTTATTGACTGAGTTTCTTCTACATAATAATCGTACATATAGACACGACTATTCACTTTCCCGCACAAGAATGATTAATAAAATAATTAAGTGAAAAATCTACTTAACTTTAATAACCTAGATCATCGTGTATTTGGCGCGCTTTTCCCAAATACTTATACCACTAACCTAGATCATCGTGTAATATCGGTTGCGTGTGTGCGGGAAGCCTACTGTAGACCCCTATATGTTAAGTAGTCGTAATTATTACTACTTTATGTCAAATCATGCTAACATAGTCATTATGTCATGCAAGATTTTGTTAGCTATCAACATTGGTAATGCAATTTTGGTGTAACAGTATTCACAGTAGAACACTATATACAATGTATTTTTCGCAATTGTACGATGTATTTTTTCACAATTTGTAACTTACCGTTACTTGAAAAAGTGAATCCTACAATATGTTACTAAAACATAAATAAAATATCAAATGGATTAGGAACTCAACATAACTAGCAACACGAACCCAAAGTTCTTTTGACATCTAATTCAATAGTTACAAGTGTGAGGGCAAGTGTCAAACAGTAGTTCTTTAATATACCATGTGTAACATACTAGTTCATGACTAGCCATTATGTTACACAAATAAACCATTATGTACACCGAGAATCGATAAGATATTTACATTGATCGAACCAAAGTTAACGTACTGATATATCTAATTAAAACCCGCCAAACCCAATATATTTATGGCGCCTAGATTATCATAAACTGCCAATACCCTAACCATTATAACCTCTCTCAAATTAACTTCATCTCTCAAATTCCTTTCGTCTTACATTTATTTTCTTAACGGAAAATTTATTGCAAAAAGACCAATGGCATAAAGGCAATACCAATTCCTCTCGGAGATCAACAAGTCGACGACGAAATGGAGTTTGAGATTGAAGGTCCTTTGGTGTTGGATGTATAAACGGGTCTTCACTGGAAAAACCATCAACCGTCTTTTGGTGGATGAAACTACTTTTGGTGGATGAACAGGTTATCTCTCTATCAGTCCATGCGATGTCTAAAGTTTTGATCTTACGCTATATGAACTTATGTTCTTACGCTGTTTAAAGTTTTAAGTCTGGCACTTTCTAACGATAGGGCCAAAGGATAGAAGGAGAAATTTGGGGTGATTTCGTTGAAATCTTCGAGTGGCTGGTGGAATCTGAGGGCCAGTGGGTACAATGTGATAACATTCATATCCTTGGTAGGCCAATGTTTGACCGCTTGACAGATAGTTTATTCTCTCTTTGTCGAACTAGTTCGAGTGTAATTTGGAAAATTTCATACCCTAATGGCCAGCACTACTTATACTTGAAGCCTATACGTAGCGTTTCAAATGGCACTATAACTAGCACATATCTAATCGGTATATTTTTTTGGACTTAATGTTACAAGTTATATTGGACATTACTGTTTTAATATGATTTTGTTTTGGATTTGTTTGTTATGTTTATTGATTTGTGATATAGATTTGATTGGTGTTGTGCTTGGAATTGATGGCTTCGTAAGAGATACAGTGGTTACTGCAAATGATCCTGAAACTTATTTCTGGAGGTGACTTCAAGTAAAATTCATAATCAGAGATTTGGAGTAAGTATAACATCTATTTATTTCATGTACAATATTCTCAGAATGTATGAAAGCTGATCTGCAATAAATGTTGGCAGAAACGAGTCATTGGATTGTGTGGCCAATGGTGATCTTATTTTAGGCTGGTTAGGGAATGGGGCAAAAGTCCAAATGGGATATTGTTCTGCTTATTCTTTAATATCGCCAACAACAGTGGTGGTATGATGAAACATCAAAGCTTTTTTAATTCGTTCCAGTTAGTGTAAAATGACAAATAATTAAAAAATATTGTTGATTAGGGTTGGTGAGGTTGGAGGCAATTCAACGAGTTTCTAATATACGCTTTGATGCGTATGAAGTTGAAGAGTTCCGTGATTTTGTCCAGAGGTATTTATCTCACAACTCATAATCATATAGTATAGATGTTAGTGTATTTTGACGATCTTATGTGTTATTGTTTTAACCGTTGATTTTTTTGGTTCAGGTACCCTAAGCCTCCTCTATGTTAAGAATGTTGGGTATGTTTTGTTGGATTTTCGAAGTAAAGAACATACTTAGGGTTTATGAATTTAAATTAAATTTGTATTTATAACCCGCACTTTGTTTATGATTTTCTCTAGTATTTACTTTTTGTCAACTTGGTTATCTTTAGTAACTTAGTATATTACTTGTATTCCATGATATCCAAAATTGAAAAAATAATGAATGAGTATTAAACATTGATTAAAATTTAGTACGTAAACTTATTGACCGATCGAGAACATGTTCCCTTTTGAAGAACAAATCAATGTATTTCGTTCAGCTGAGAGGGTTATGAACAATCAGTTTCTTATGGTAAATTCAACGCATAAGATTCTGAAACAAAAGTAAACATGGGTCATTCTCATGTAATCATTCGAGAAAAGCCCAAAACGAGTATGTGGATTTTAATGTAAAGTCGCAAATGTTGCGTATCGAGTTAAAATAGTTACCGGGTATTTATTTCAAAACCTAAAAACTCTTCACTTTCTTCTGATATTCAAAGAGATATCCACAAAATGAATCCGCTTATAACATGCGATTCTGAAAACTCACAATTTCATAAAATTGTTGATATTACTTTTGAAGGATAATCGCTGGAAAGTTAGAGCAAAGGTTTTGAGAGCGTGGTGTTTTACTCACTATGATGCTCCCTTGGAATTAATTTTATCCGATGAAACGATATTCTTCTTCTACTTTTTTTATCCCTTGGAATTAATTTACCCCTTTCATTTTATTGGGTATACATGACACCCGTAAATCCATACGTTTTTATTTGTGTACTTCCTTTTGTAACATTTGGTTATAATCTACAGGGAAGTCGGATTCAGGCTTTAGCTTTCGAAAAGACACCGGAAGTTCCTTTTTCTTTTAGAGAAAGAAGGTTCTTGGTTTAATTTTTCTGATTTTAGGGTTTCGTTAGGGTCAAAGTATGTCCAACGTATAATGATATTTTTATAACTGACGAGACAAATATCATTGAGATCTTCGATCCTCCAACTTTGGATGACCTCTTGAGCATCAAACCAATCCAAGGAATTAATGATGGGACGGTTTCAGATAATATGCAATTGGTAAGTGTTGTTTACAATACATAATTATTAGATTAAGTGGAGAAATCTAACATCGGATTTGGAAGAATTGTGGTTGTTGTTTTTAGGGGATTAACTTATATTTAAAAGAATTTTTTCATATAGATGTTGTTGGTGCTATAACATGGGTTGGAGAGCTTGAATGGTTAGATGACTCTTGAAAGTTCTATTCGTATTCACGTACACGCGCTAAAGTCTAATTCACGCTAAGAGATGCCGAGTAAGATTAAGTTTTGGAGTTTTATAATCACCATATAACTAAACCTTACTGTTGACCCAAAAAAAAACCATACTAAATAATGATATTGGAATTGAAGGAAGATGGCCATAGAATGTGTTGCCTATGGACCACCCATTGAGGAATTGTCGAGGCGTTTTGAACAAGTTTCAGACAAGCATTTGTTTGTTTTGCTCCGATTTTTATGGATCGAAAGATTTTGCGGTATGTTGACATGTTCAAATTTCTAGAAAATATGAGTAAGACATTAATATAGAACAAAATTATAAGAATATATATTTTTTTACCTAGGAGTTACTTGGCTTAGAGGAATAGAAGGGTATTCTACAATTGACTATCATCGAGTGTCTTTGGATGAGTTGAACAGTTTGATGGAATGGTATGAATATTTTGAAATTTTCATATTGAACATCTTATGATCATATAAATTATTAACAATATATAACGTATTTCCCTCTTTGATTTATTGTAGGTACCATAAACCTCTTTCAACATGGTATTCAAACGAGCACCAGACTCTCGATCGCTACTAACTCTCCTTCACTCTTATTCTATAACTATTAAGAACTTGTGAATTTTTAATATTTGATTCCTTAAAACCAGTATAAAGATTGCTAAGCGTTTGGTTTCTATTTTAAGGGTTAATTAACTTTACATTAAATTTTAGTTAATATATAATATTGCAACTTATACATGTTTATTAGAAATTGGAAAAAAGCGATTATACACTTTACATATTGCAAGTATAGATTAGCTTTGGAACCCGTACACCTACACAAACAGGTAAAATATAACCAAACTATCTCATATTGCTTTCAGAAAATCCAAATTTTGTATATGATACGACCCATACCCGACTACTTTGCGACACGAATAATGAGTTGAATATTAGTCGTATCAATAGCGACAAATAAACGACTTGGTTACTACTATAACCGAAGTAGCGCATTAGTCGCCCATGTAATGACCAATTCGCGATTTTTCTACGACTCTTCTCATTAGACGCAAAAATAGTCGATGTATCACCGACTAGCCTGCGACTATTGTTCCCGGTCTCGACAATGGTCGTTAATCAATCTTGAATCGACGACTAAATTGGCGACAATCATTTTTTGTCGTATATAAGCGACTAATACATGTCCATATATCCGTTGTCGCAAAATAGTAGCAATATTGTCCCCTAATATTGGCCAAATGTTAAGACTACAAGTATAGTCGCAAGATCCAGTCGCAAAAACGATGCTTTCTTGTAGTGATGCTATGAGAATTGGTTAGGCATAATTTGTGTTTTGAGTTCTAAAACCATAAGTAGACTAAGTCTCTAAACCTAGTTATAGTTCTAAGTATATGTCAAACCCATGATCCCTTGAGAAATACCCGACAACCAAAAGCTTTGTTTTTATTGCTTACAAACCGCTATTTAGCTTCAAATGCATCATTAGTTATTTTCGTTAGAAAGTCTTGAACTCCCTTAGAGTCTAGTGAAAACTAGGTCGTGATAAGAAGTCTAGAGTTTGTCATTTCCTTGTGGATTCGATCCCTTAATATAATACATGCGACTGTTGTGCACTTGCAGTTGGTTTTAGGGGTAAAACATGATACACATCAATATGGGTGACTGGTTTCATACCACAACTCTATAAATGAAGAAAGGCTAGCCACTTCCACCAAATAACTTACCAGAAGTGCATACTTATGGTGGAGGAAAGAAAAATATGAAAGGTAGAAATATCAAGAATGAACAATCACCACTTTGGAAAATCTGAAATGGGTCATGATCAAGAAGTATGTTTCTACACTTCACCTGAAGGAAACCATGGCACAATACCCATGAATATTCTCAGGCCGACAAACCAAAGACACAAGAAGAATAGTACCAGAAGCGCACATGCCTACCTATTTTCTAAACCATAAGAGTGTGTTGTAAAGGCCTTGGAGAAGAAGAACATTCTCAGAAAAGGCACATTGTGAAAACCAAATGCAAAACCATAACAAGCAGTTGTTCAAACAATGGATAAGATAAGTCATACTTTAGATAAATTGGTCCTTAATTGTTCCATCACTAATAGGATGTATTCTTCTTTGTCAAAAGATGTTGAAACATATCTTACTAAGAATCATACATCTAAATAAAAACAGCCACCAGAAGTAAAACCTATAATGGACCAGAAGAAAGATTTAAACACAATGCATTCCATGTTGCATAAAGAGACAAAATCATATACACAAATACCATCTAACATGAGCAGCATTATAAAAGGTAAATGTCAATACAAACTTTTAGTTAATGAAATCATCATGTATGTTTATGATTCAGGTATAAAAAATGATAGATCTCTACTTCCTGAAGCCCCAAGAGAAGAAGCAGACCTTTGTGTTCAATTCAGAGCCAAACAACAAGTGGAAATTAAAACAGAACAAGGACTGTTCAAACACCAAAATCTAAAGTAAGTGTTACTCTAGACCAGCATGTCCTTACTAATTCCATGACAGGATTGATACATTTGTTTTGTCTGAGTGAAAGTAAATCAGGTCTAAGAAGCAAAAAGAGAGACACTGCCCAAAAGGGAGAAACCAACAATGGTTATTCTAATTTGAGACCAGGAACACAACCATGGAGAAAACAGGCTATTTCAAATAATGATACAATCCATGTACCTAATAAAGAAGGTCTAGAAGTCAAGAGTCATGATAATACAGGGAGCCTTAAGGAGAAGCCCTCAGATCAAGCATCAATTCACGCCACTAAGAAAAGTACCAAGACCACTCACAGTGCTCCTCAAGTAAGTCACTATTTCCCTAAGTTCGTTTCCAATGATTCAAATGTTGAAATAATGAGATCATTATAACAAAAGGAAAGATATAGCTTCGCAGCTTTTTACTTGAAACCTCAACTAGTAAAAGGATTATATACATCTAGAGCAGAAAGTTTAACAAAATTACATTTTTGTAAGAAACTCATGATGCACTTATTTCTTTCCCAAAATTTTGAGATCATTTCAGGTATTGAAATAGCATATGGCAATGTGGTTTATCCAGAGCAGGACTTGCTACCAACTCAAGTATTTACGACACTAAAGATTAGCAGAAATTAGGTCATCAAAGGAGTGACAAGTAGTTACCATCTCAAGGAGAGAAACATCATTCCAGTCCATAGCGGAGGAGTACTGTTATCATACCTACTCAAATGAGAATCACATGATGCACCACACACTACCATGCCACCGAGCTACCAAAGTAATACCCTAAACTCACAAAAAAGTATGAGATTTAACTTGCTTTATCTTGGTGCAGGTCATATAGTTTCGACGCCAAAACCTTTTCAAGAGGGGGAGTATGATGAAGACATCAAGTCATCACAACCAAGGATCATGAAGAATACATAAATCAACAACCAATAATTTAGACATGCAAGTCGCTCAAACCTCCGAGACTAGGAAAGAAAGGTTGTATTCCTACTTGAAAAGGTAGAAGACAACCCTTTCGGGTAATGAAATCTCAACCACAACTGTTAAGGAGGTTGGTAAGATACTAAATATGAGCATAACTGAAGTCACCAAAGGAGTGACAAGTGGTTACCAGCTCACGGAGAGAAACATCATTACAAGCCATAGCAGAGGATTACTTCTATTATACCTACTCAAAGGAGAACCACCTGAGGAACCACACACTACCAAGTCACCGAGCTACCAAGTTAAGACCCTAAACTCACAAATGAGGATTAGAGTTAACTTGCTTTCTCTTGGTGCAGTTCATATAGTTTTAAAGTCGAAACCTTTTCAATAGAGAGAGTATGATGAAGACCTCAAATCATAATCAACAAAGTATAATGGAGAATACATAAATAAACAAACCAGTACCCTTGGAGAGAAGCAGGTTGAGCGTACCAGATACATATGTGCATGTCTTGGAGCATATCTACCCAACTAGTATCTACCTAACTAGTAGGCTTTAAGTTACAAATCAACTTGTTTCAAAAACTTAACTCATCCATAAATCATCACGAAGTGGAAGTGTTTTAAAATCTTTCCCCATGAAGAAGATATTCCAATTACAACTCAGAAAATTTCCAAGAAACTCGATAGAGACCAACTGCTACTTATTGAAGGGGACAAATCATACCAGGAAGATCCAAGTTGTAAACCCACTTTTTATGGAATCAACCCATCAGAGGCCCACGTCGAGTTGGAATTGGTACAAAATGAATTATGGTTTAAAAGTTATTCAACTTCTAAACTAGTTGATTCCCCGTTTGCTTTATTTGGAGTTTTCCAGATTTAATGCACTTCAAACTCATATGTTGTAATCTGAAAATACATTAGACCAATACTAAAGTGTTTTTGGAATCCACTCAAATCATACAAAAGCTATACACCACGTCCTATAGTGCACCCAAACACACTTGATCATGCAAAACAAAAGGAGATCAAACTTACCTATTTTGGAGCCAAATGCAATCAAACTCCAATAGATCCTTCCTTAACATTGATGTTTCATTTTGGATGCTATCTCAGTAGACCCAGACGTCCCAAAACAACATGGATTCATGCCACAACTTTCAAGGCTCAAAGACTTTCCATTTCAGCCAAGATTGTCTCATTTAAGTGTAACAACTGCATTTCTTTCAAAAATCAAGACATAATTCATCCAAGCCCAAACAAGATAACTATTTCAATTATGATTATGACTAAAGAGTTTTATTTTCTTTTGTTGTCTTTACATTTTGAAATTAGAGTCATTATAAGAAATTGTGGTATTCATAGCAGTAGAATATAGCGTTCTATGCTTTTTTGCTATAGTAAATATCACTCCTTTTTACATAGTGTTTTCATATATATAAACGCTATGTTTGTGTGGTCAAAATTTCACGCGTCCAGTTTTAGTGTTTGGCGCCTATAAATTTCATTAGTTAAGCGGGTAGTGAAAATTTTAAGTCTCGCCTAACTTAGAAAAATGGTTAAAGAACTAATCAATTTTCTTTTGCTTCTCTCTCTCTCTCTCTCTCTCTCTCTCTCTCTCTCTCTCTCTCTCTCTCTCTCTCTCTCTCTCTCTCTCTCTCTCTCTCTCTCTCTCTCTCTCTCTCTCTCTCTCTCTCTCTCTCTCTCTCTCTCTCTCCCTCCCTCCTCACGTTGAAATTTAATCTTTAGGGTACAGTGCCCCCAGGGCCGCCTCCTTCTCCTAGTCCGCTTCTCTCGATACTTCCGCTGCTATGTCTCAAGTACAATGCCCACAATCTTTGTTCGTCCCGTCTTATACTGCTGAAAAAGAATATCGCAGACCTAACACTCCCTAGATCTAGGGTTCCAAACCATCAGAAATTTTTTCAATCTTGGCCGATGTCCCACGTGAATTTGTCGGTTCTTCCTTTGGCAAGTTCTCTGAGGTCAGTTCAGCCCAAGAGAAAGCCACCAGAGAAAATCTCCAATCCAGAAAATGAGTCTAACGGGATCTATGAGCTTGTCTTCCTCAATCATCGTGAGAAATACGGGTAAGGTTTATATCCCTCTCTCCGCTCTTTACTTTTATTTATCGAAAATTTAATTGATTGTTCGTCTATATATGAAGTTGATACTGGTCGATATGAGGAGAGCCAAGATGGAGGAGACCAGTAAATCCACAAGAAACTAAATTTTGTTTTTTAGATTTCGAAATTTTATGCTTGAAAGCCAGTTGTGGTCTTCAATATCTGAGACTGATGAATGTTGATGTGTTATTTTGTTCATGTACTATCTATGGTTCTAAAGTCGTTAAAATTGTGCTTTATTGAATGGACAGACGAAGAAGTGAGAAGTGAGAAGAAGAAGGAAAATAAATCTGGTAAGCACCACCGATTGATTACATGTATATTCATTCATCGTTTCCTATTTATAAACACGATGTGCTAAATGGGTTATCTTTTAAGCATGAGTTTTATCTTGTATCTTTGCTTTTGTATGATCTGTTTTTCTTGAGATTGTTACGGACAACGAGTTCTTTTAGGCTGACATTTTTTTTATCTGGTCAGCAAAGAAGTTGAAGGATGATAAGCACAAAAGAAATATACAGAACGTGACCACCAGCTAATGAATGTTAGGATAGTACTGTTTTTATAAGTGTTATAAAAGATAATTTTTTATTTTAGTTATCATATAACAGCATTTTAAAAACGTTAAAATATAAAACCACTAAGCATGAGATAAAAATGAGTTGTGGAGCCTAAATTATGTCATGGAATGCATATGGGCGCCAATACTTTGGAGTAAAAAGAGAGAATTAGCGCCATAGTAAAATTTTCCTTACACACAAACAATATGCAACCCTTGGGAAAAAAGACCAAAACATTTTTGTCCTCTCTCTTGTCAATTCATTTTTCTTTTCGATCTAATCAACACCTAGCTCTGATTACTCTCCTTGGTGAAGAAAACACGAGCGGCGGCAAGGCTAGGGCTTCTTCCCCTCCTGCTACGGCTGTCGTCCATCGATTACCTCTCCTCCATTTCTACACCCATATCGGCGAGGCTAGGGCTTCATCTCCACCTCCGTGGTGGCTCGACACGAAGGAAACTGATGGTGCTGTCTTTCAGGTGGTGGTACGGTCTTTTTTACTCTGTCTTTCTCTGATTAAAGAGCTCTGTCACCTAATTCGTTTCTTCTTCTTCTTCCTACGAAGAGCTCTTTATCCTCCATAGAGCCTTTGTCGGTGACGCCTACGTCTAATCTCTTTGCCGGAGAAGATATTCTGGTAGATAAATCGTTCCTCGTTCCTTGGTTCTCAAAGTCTATACAAAGAGGCTTACATTTAACATCGTTTTTCACTGAAAATTAGGTTTTTGTCTTTGATTTAGGAATTCTACCCAAAATTCTCTGCATTTTGAAGAATCGCGAAGTATGGGAGACGCTAAAGACAACGAGGCAAACAAGGAGGAGCTTTTAGACTGTGAGGAAGAGAATGAAAAGCAGACTTCAAATGCACTCGCTGCTAAAGCAGTCTTCGGGTCGCACTTCATCTTTTTCCTTAGACATGCTTCTTTGGCTGGAGTGGAGGAACTGCGAATTAGTTATTTAATGTTGATTTCGTTGCTTAATAATGTGCTTTCTATATGATTTCAAGCTTCACAGCCACAAAATGCATATTCCTTTTGGTGACATTCTTTCCTCTTTAATGGTTTTTCAGCTGAGCAGTTACTCATATATGGAAGGTGTATTGTACTGTAAATTCTGCTGTTTGATCTTTGCAGCTTGCAAGGCTAGAGGATCCGATCTTAGGGTTCACTTCAAGGTATTAATCGTAAAATCATTCTCTCTCGATGTAGTCGAGTTTTAAGATTAGAGGAATGGTAGTTTTGTCTGTTGTTATCTATAAGAAAACCTGATTGAGAAAAAGGAGAGTTATGTTGCAATTTACAACAGATCTTATGTATACTTCAGGGAAATTGAATTGGTCATCATGATTGGGTGAATCTGTATTTAATTTCTTATAACTACAAGGTTCAGTACATGATGGTACATTGATTATTCTACTTTGTTTGGGTTAAATTTGAGGTCTAATGGTAAAAGACGCTGGCCTGCAAAATCTGCTCAATTCGTTCTTGATTTGCTCAAGAATGCTGAGAGCAATGCTGAGGTGATTATACCATTTCTTTTAATTCATCCATGGAATCGTTTTTGGAGTCTGTCCTTGCTAAAAACACAAAATGCATTATGATATTTGAGGTGAAAAGTTTGGATGTTGATGCATTTGATGGTGAGTAACTTTGACGTCTTTCTTTGATGGAAAGGTACCTTGAAGTTGTGATAGCTCACAAGCAAGCAATTCCCTTCACCCATTTCTGTAGAGGTGTAGGACGGGCTGCTCAAGATAAGAACAGACACTCTAATGGTCAAGGACGCTGGCCTGCAAAATCTGCTCAATTCGTTCTTGATTTGCTCAAGAATGCTGAGAGCAATGCTGAGGTGATTATACCATTTCTTTTAATTCATCCGTGGAATCGTTTTTGGAGTCTGTCCTTGCTAAAAACACAAAATGCATTATGATGTTTCAGGTGAAAATTTTGTATGTTGATGTATTTGATGGTGAGTAACTTTGTCTTTATTTGATGGAAATTTCCTATGGAGGGCATGCTCAGTAGTCCAAAGTTCTCAAGAAACTATTCAAGGAACAACATGAAACTGGGCGAATATATGGAGATGTGTATTTGATAATATTAGTATATAAAGTTTAAATTTATATTTCTCTTTATTACTATGTATTTGATATGAAATATATTTAATCTTATTTTGTAATATATTGTGATCTTCATCTTTGGTAAATAACTAATATATAAACTCTAATCCTATACCCTAACTTAAACTATAACCCTATATCCCAAACTTCAAACCCTAATCATAACATACTATTCAAATATAATCACTAATTGTATAACATAAAACTAATATTTTCAAACATTAACCTTAAACCTTAAACATAAAATTTATAACCTCTACAAGTATAATTGTATAAGATTTAGACTACAAACACAAACCCTAAGTGTCTAAACCTTACATTTCTAACTCTTAATCATAAATACTAAATTTGTAATCATAAAACTAAATTTGTAACTGTATATTATTAAACATAAACATCATATAATACACAAAAACAAAATAAAACACTCAATAAATATTCTAAAACCTTAACTTTATATCTTAAACACAACCCTAAACCCTAAACTTCTAAACCTCTAATAATATACATTAAAAGTTTAAACATCAAATAATATAGCAAAATTTAATACTTATAAAAAAAGTTTCAAGTATAAAAAAATTTAACCCTAAATTTATACCCTAAACACAACCCTAAACCCTAAACTTCTAAACCCTTAATAATAAACATAAAAAATTAAACATCAAATACTATAGTAAAAATTTAACACTTATAAAAATTTCAAATATACAAAATTTATCCTAAACTCTATACCCTAAACACAAGCATATATCCTAAACTTCTAAACTCCTAATAATAAACACTAAAAATTTAAACATCAAATAATATAGCAAAAATCTTACACATAAATAATTTCAAAGTTTGCAACATTTTATTTAGAATATAGGGCATTGTAGTATATATTTAAGATTTAAGGTCTAGGGTATTGAAATATATAACTTAGGGTTTACACTTAAACAAAAAATTATATTTGTCATTTAACATAAAAAATACAATAAATTATTGTTTATTCTAAGAACATAAATTTGGTTTATTCTGAGAGCATAAATTTTGAAAAGAAAAAAACATTACAACATATAAGAATAATTTTTCATTAATAATATAAATAAAATATTTATAAAGCTTTTTAAAAAGAGATAAAACAAAAAAAAACTTTTTGAAAGGAGAAACAAATAATTGTGTTTCAGAGCCCAAACATTTGCTAAAAAAAATTGTTTTATAGCCCAAATTTTTGGCTTTCTCGGCTAAAATTTTGCCCCTCCAAATCCCTAATTTCCTAAAAAAAGTTCTAAGTGTCTAACGTTCCCAATTCTTCCACCTGTTTCTTATTCCTCGCAAACCCTAAATCGATTGAGGTAGATTGGCTCTTCGTTGGGCTCAATATTTGCAGTATCTTTGGCTCTGTTCTCATCGTGTTTCATAGCTCGATGGTTATTGGCTGTTTCATTTCAGATTAAGAGAAGAGCGGTTGAGGAAGATTGGATCTTCGTCCGCCACAATCCGGAGAGCAGTGATTGAAGAACGATTGAAAGGGTAAAGTTCTGTTGTTAATTTTTTGCGTAACACCACGTACCGTACGTGTAGGTGTGTACTTCCTTTCTCTACTGCTGATTAGTAAAGCTTCCATTTGTTCTTGTATTGGATTTCTTTTTCTCCGCATTATCTAATAGATTTGATGCTTTTGTGTGTATATCACGGACCAAAGGATGGGTTCAAAGCCATTGATCTCACTATAAACACCCCAAGGCTAGGCCGAAGAGAATCTGATATCAAGAACAGGTAAAGCCAAGTCTGATATCTCTTTGTTGGGTGTATCAGATAGTTAAGCTAAAAGCTTCAGATAGTTAAGCCAAGTCTGATATCTCTTTCAACTATATCAGTTAGAAAAAAACCTTGGTTGTACTAGATTAGATTTTTGGTGTTTTTACCGTTTTGTATATATTTGTGTATCAGCCTTTTGATTTGATTTTTGGTGTCTTTTGTTGTGGGTTGACAAGGCCACTCAGAATTGTGGCAAAGTCCAAAAGTTGTCCCCGAGAGATGAGAGAGTAAGTGTACTCATCTCTATAATCAACTTTTCATTAGTTAACAGTTTTCATTCCCACTCACAGTTATCAAGTTTCATTAGTTAACAGTTTTCTCTCTTCTCACTTCATGTTCCAGCCTTGACGAGCCTAACACTTTCGGAAACAAAATCCACAGGATCTTATCTTGAAGCTTGGGAGTAATCTTCAATACCAGAAGGTCAATGCAAAGGTGATATATGTCTTTTCTCAGGTTACTAGTAACTTGTTTCTTCTACTTTAAGAGTTTTGGATTTATGATATATAATTGTCTTCTTTTGTTGCTTGCACGTGAGCCTGAGTTTGAGCTTGCTTTCACCCTTTTATACCACCTAAAACAGGTCTGATAATTGTTATTTTTTCACTGCAGTGCAATACAACGGGGGATACACTTGGATGAAATCACCTAGCAGTTGAAGATCCCAAAGAACAATCTAGAGTATGCTCTTTCTCTCTCATTATAACCTCTCTTCACATTTGCAAGTTGTTGACTTCGTGAGTCTGATTCATGAATCTACAACTCTAACATGTTGGAATTTTACATATGGCTGGGACTAATAGTTGTTTGAATATTGCAGCTTCATAAAACGTAAGATGGGACAGAGGAGTGTTCACAGTTTCCTTATCTCCCAAGAGGCAATTCACATACTCAGGTATGTATTAACATTTATCTATGAATTGATGTATGTTCTTGGTTATTTTGGGTTTGCCTTAAGTGTGTCTGTGTTATTGAATTGATCATTATCTAGTTTACGGGTCTGGCTTGTTTTGTTTCTCTTTTTTTCCATCATGATTCGTATGAGTTTTCCTTTATATTACAGGAGAGAGTGATGATGATATGGAGGAAACTGAACAAGCAAACCAAAAGTGGAGGAAGAAAAGATTGTTGAATCAGATTCCGAGCTCGATGGAGACACGATTGAACATGATTATGATCCGCCTCGGAAGGTAAGATGACCAACAACCACCAAAACCCTATTGAATATTACTTGATTTTCATCTTGAATTATTAATCGCATGTAGCAAATCATCTAAATCAATCTGGTCTCAAGTCTTCGGAGACATCCATTAAAGGTGTTTATTGTGATACCCCGTATCAAAAATACGGTTAACGGGCAGCAGAAAGTCAACCAGGGGTAAAATTGTCATTTTACTAATGTCGGGGATAAAATGGTAATTTTACCAAAGTTCGAGACGAAAACCGAGAAGGGCCAAATATTCTTATGTTTTAACATAAAGAATGTTTAGAAGATCAGAATTGGAAGAATCGGAGCGGAAATGTGTTTCTCGGCTTGTCGGGAATGGAAACCGACAAAACCGAAGAAACTTTGGAAATTCATATCCGGAGCTACGTAAGCCCGAACGGAGTTATTCAAAATGCTAAATTCATAAAATAGCATGTAGAATCTTATTATGGAGGTTTAGGGATTTATGGGATCATCCAGAAGGTTTCTAAAATATTAAACCCGAAAACTGTCAAACTGAGCATTAGAAGGGAAGGAGGATTAAGGGGTGATTAAAGGAGATTAAGAATAGTTTTTTGGCAACCAAAAATGCCCAGAAAGACACCTGTCTTCTCCCCAGGCCGCCACCTCCCCATGTGTGCATGCATGCATGCATGAAATTGTTCATGAACAAAAAATTGCATGCATGAGCCATAAAATCCATTCAATGAACCTAACCACTTCTCTCTAATCCCTCTTGCTCTCTCGACTCTCTCTCTCTCCCTCTTTTCAGATTCAACCAATAAACCCAGAAACTCATCCCAAAGCTTTGAATCTTCATCCTAAACTCAAGAACATTCATCATGTTCATCAAACCTTCTTCCACAAGAAAACCCATAACTCTTCCATCTTAAACCCAAATTCAGATCTACAAAGTGCTATAGCTTCATCTCAACCTCCTCTATCTTCTCCATCCAACCTCCGCCGTTGTTACCGTTGGAAGTCGCCGGAATCTGGCCAAGAAGCAGTCGTCGGTTAGGTTTTGTGGGATCTTCTCTTTTCTTCATCAGTTTTGGTTATTTTGAGGTTTTAAATGGGTAGCTCTGGTGATTCTGAACAGATTAGTAGGTGGTTCGCCGTCGGAAGTCACTTGAAAAGTAGCCTCCGCCGCCGGTCAACCCTTCGCCGCCGTGGTCAACGCCGGAGCTCAGCCGCCGGAAAGCCTCTCCACCACCAAAGTGAAGCCGGTTCTTCAAGGGTTATAGTGGTTTGATCTGATTGGAATTTGAAGTTGGTTTGAGGTTGATTAAACCGGGTTAAA
Source organism: Orychophragmus violaceus (assembly GCA_030180135.1). NCBI lineage: Eukaryota > Viridiplantae > Streptophyta > Magnoliopsida > Brassicales > Brassicaceae > Orychophragmus > Orychophragmus violaceus. Next base: position 46,037,460 of record CM058231.1, on the reverse strand, counting down.
GTGAGTTGAACCGGTCAACGGTTCAATCTTAAACCGGTTTAATCAAAACGGTTTATTTGGGGGTAAATTGGTTCGGTTTATTCCGTGGTTCATTGGTTCAGTGAATCAGGTCTATTCGGGATTCGGAGTTTGAGGTTCGGAAGTTCGGGATTCGTATCGGGTGTCTCGGTAATTCACATTCACATCGCGCTGTCGTTCCACGACTATTTTTGTGAGTCGGCTCGAAAACTCGTAGATTCATTTAGACCGGAAATTACTAAACCGTAGTGTTAGGTTGCATACCCGTTAATCAAATTGAATATTAAATAATAATTACTTGGGCGTTTAATAACAAACCGGATAGGACCGATTAAGCATGATTAGGGTTTTAGAATTAAAAAGGTTAATCGATTGTGTGCCGCTAGGTTGTCAGTAAAGCTTGATTGATGCATTCATATAGACCATTTGAATAGGACCGTATATGCATATCTATAAGTATAAAGAACAAGCATTAATGAATCTATATACGAGAAATTAAGACGACCTTAAAATATGAATTTAACCTAAACGAACGTATAGAGTATTATAACGGGATCGGGTTATAGGTTATTTGGCGGGAATTGGGTAATGAATCAATTAGTTAATAATGATATGTCGGGGAGTTAGTAAGTTTACTAACTCTAAACCGACAGATCGAGAATGTTGTTAAAAGTTACCTAGGATGGATTAATAAAGAAGTGGCGTGTGTTATGAGCCGTCTACGGGTTAGCAATCCGCTAACCCAAGGTAGCGGACGAGAATGAAGTAAAAGATTTAGAAACCCTAATAGGCATGCTTGTGGTGATTGTGTGATTGATTGTGATTGTGTGTTTCTGTGTTATTGTTGTTGTTGTGAGTTTCTGTGCAGGTTTATTAGACTGCTCGGTGTTGGGCCGAGCAGTCATTGCGGACACTTACTCCGGTCATGGGACCGGGTAAGTTAGTTGGTGCTGACTAGGTATCTTACCTAGTCAGAGCGGTGGTAGGGTAGTGGCTTGCGGAATGGGTGTGGTTATTATTAATCTAATTGCTGATTGTGTGATCTGTGTTAGAGTCCCAGTGAGTCTGCGTGTTTACGTTTCTGCACTAGGACTCTAGGGTGCGTTAGATTCCGCAAGCCTAGGTTTTCTTTTACGTTCCGGTACTTCCGACCCGATTGGATCTTCGGGTTTTACCTAACCGGATCACGGTGATTCTGGTTATGGTGTTAACCTATCGGGTGACGCCGATAGGTGTGTGATTCGGAGAATACGGGGTCATGTCCTAGGGCCGAATCACATGGAAACTCAGGTTACCGGGGGTAACAGGAGTCACCGCGTATCGATGGAAGGAGAACGGTGTCCTATATGTGGGTCTTTGTGTGCACGTATAGGAGTCGAGGGTTAGTTGCCATATAGGTGACGATGTAAACCCGTGGGAGTTACCGAGATCGTAGGGCCCAATGTTGTTTGTTTATTTCTTTTATGCGCGATAGATAGATCGAGTCCAATCGAGGACACGTGCCACAGTGACTTCGATTTCCCTAATTCTCTTTATCTTGGCTTGATTGTGTGTGTTTGGGTTTATCACGACGAAGTAGTGCGTGATCGACCGTTTTATTCCTGCTGATTGTTATTTAGGGTTTTGGGGCGGGATTTGTAGACTCTAGCTAGACTAGAAGCCATTAGTGGGGAGTCGATTCACTGGGTGATCTTAGATCGCTCATTAGACTCTTTTTGTATTTTTCAGGTTTAGCCGCGACGGACGCGGGAGGTCCTCGGTGTGGTTTCGGGATGGCTTGTGACGGGTTTTGATTCGGTGTTTTGAGTGCTTTTATTTCGGTTCGGCAGCTGCGCCTTTTCGTGATTTGTATTTGATCGTTTTTATTTTATGTGGTTGTATTGAAGATTGTTTGTAAAACCCGTTAAACGTTGTATTCAACGTTTGATTACTTAAAAATGAAATTGTTTCCCTGATATGAGGTTTTGGTCCGAACCGACACAACTCATTGAAGTAGTGCAAGTAGTACTACTTGTACTATGGATATGAGGATAGCGGAGTCGAAGATAGATCGGTGCGAGCCTTTTGTCTCAAGCCAAACTAACTTTGGCTTCGTCCTGTGATGAACCTTTCCCGTTCGACTTTCTCGGGCTCGATCGGTCATGTTCTTGTTTGATTGTTGACCGGTCAGCGGAGAACGGGAAAGGGGCGTTACAGGTAAGGTGGTATCAGAGCATGGTTCTGCATGGATTTCGAAACATCTCATTTTAAGTGTTTTTCGTGTTTTATCGAGTCAAATGTGTCACACAAGCATCCATTAGGAAACCGAGCCGCGTCCGTTAAACCCGGGATTGGGATGGGAAAGTAGAATTTTCATATTATTCGTACTAACTTGCCTTGTGTTTTTTATTGCAGTCTTACAGCAGTGTGTCCCGGGGAGAGTGGAGGGGTGTGTGTGCACGTGCAGAGTAGTTCAGTTGAGCAGTATGAGTCAGGTGGGATCAGCCGGTTCAGAGCAGGGCCAGTTAGAGCAGTTTCAGGGATACCCAGCGTCACCAGGACTTACGCGAGGATCTCGTACGACGGATCAGCCGCCAGTTCCGGTGCGACAGATGCAGGGTGCTAGAGCAGCACAAGTAGATTGGTCGCCTCTTCCAGACCCTTAACCTCCAGCGATGATAGATGACGCAGGCAGCAGAGACCCCTACGCAGACATGATGGGATTTCTGGGAGGAGCAGATGCAGAGTTACAGTTACCACCACAGTGGCCCGAGCCAGTTGGACCACAGATACTTGTAACATCAGATGCACCACCGATGTATCAGGCACCGTTTATGGAGGCACCCAAGTTTCCCCCGCCGCTTCGTGTGGAGGACTATCTGATGAGCCCGCTATCATTGGGATTTGACTTGGATATGGAGCCCGTGGACCCGGAGCAGCGTCAGCTGTGGGAGCAGCAGGTGGATGAGTAGGTAGCGATACTTCAGGATGTGTTGGAGCAGCAGGTTGGGCCCCATCATCAGTTAGACCCACGACCAGGATCACCTCGTACGCCGTTGGATAGGGCTACGTCACCGGCATCTACTGAGTCCGAGTTCGAGTCAGTTTCGCCACCAGCTAAGGCGATAGCGGCACCACCAGCAGTACCGGAGAGGAGAGCATGCAGCGGATGTGGAGTATATGATTTCCATTTACATTGGTGTCCCCGCGCAGTAGACCCGCATCTCCGAGAGCCATATCATCCCTTGCCCGGACCAGACCATTGTCCGTTATGTGGTCAGGAGGACCATGGAGCGATGACCTGCCCGACCGCAAGAGCAGGATTGTGTATGCCCGATGGAGAGCCGTACCGAGCACTAGTACCCGAGGACTATGGAGCTGGACCGAGCCGCAGAGATCCCTAGCCCAGTCAGCCACCAGTTATTCTGATGACAGCTGTTCCGTCACCCGACCTGAGCCAGTGAGGACTTGTAAGTTATGCAGAGGTCAGGGACATCTTGCACCGGATTGTTTCATGGATCCCCCGTCAGCGCCGACCGAGCCGACTTCTCCCTGCCAGTTGTGTGGAGGTTATGGTCACTAGGCATCCGCATGTTACCGTGGACCGCGCTCAGCAGTTACTCCGGTTTGTCAGGTTTGTGGCCGCGCAGGTCACGACGCTTATCTATGTCCGATCGCCGAGCCCCAGCATGTCGGAGCGCCATCTCGAGAGGCACACCCACCACACCCTCCCGTTGTACCTGCCAGCGGATACTTCAGTGAGCCGTTTTGCCAGTGGTGTTGGGCATTTCGGTCTTGCTGGAGGCGTTAGGTTAGGATAGGTGTAGTTAGGCCAGGTAAGTTGGGGGTACTAACTCTATGTTTGTCTTATAGATAGATCAGCGGATAGGCGACATTGCGTGTCGTCTTTGACTTTCTGATGTACAGCGGCGTCGTATGGATTTTTGGATATGATGACGGCTTTATGTAGGGACTCTGATCGTAACCATGTACTAAAAACTTTATGATGTATGATATATCGTTTTATGTATATGGTGGATGCAGAGTGTTCAGCTGATCGTTTATAATAGCATAGTAACTATTTGCATGATTGAGATGGTTCGAAAAGCAAATGGTTTACTGTGTGAAACTAAATAATGAGCGGAACTGACGACCGTTCATCATGCCCTGAACCCGGACTGACGACGCATCCGACCGATCATTAGATTGCGTGATTATATGTGTGATAATTGCTTGTTTCATTTCTTGCTTGATTGATTGTTTTGTTGTGCGTTTGATTGCGTAGTGATTAGCGTGTGTTGTTTTTGTTAAACTGATCGTTTTTGGTCTTAGAGACCGTTGGGTTGCTAGATGTTCGGAAGTTAGTTAGTGATTAGTATCCTTCTTTCCTCGTTAGAAAGGTAAGATATTAAGTTTATTTTGGTTTTTATTTCAAGTTTCGAGCTGACTTGCGTACGGTTGAGTTCAACCGTCGATTCACGAGGGAACAGACTTATAAGGTATTGTTATTTAATCACGAGTAACCGCCAGGTACGTGATTAAGTAACCATATTTCTATAGGAAAGTGATATCGGGGATAGAGCGGAAATGTGATGTGAATCCGAGACCGAACCCGAACCCGAAAGCGAGATGAAGTGTCAAGACACCGCGAGACAAGTAGACCGGACCGTGAAGCAGTGGTAAATATCGTCAGTGGGAATGTGTCAGCTTATCATGTGATCGACAGAAAGAGTTGAGAATTAAGATGAGTTAGCAAAGATATTTGGAAAGAAGAATCAGTGATGTTGGAACCAGTCAGTCGGAAGAAGGTGATCAGATTTTTGAAGAGTGTCCCAAAAAGAAGGAAGAAAGTCGCAATCTGAAGGATGTGGAGGTCGAAGCAAAGTGGGGAAGCCAGAAGTAGGAAGAAGAGCAGAGAAGACGACCAGAGTTCAGTTAAGGATCGAGACCGATGAAGTCAGTTAAGAGTGAAGCGGATTTGGGTATCAGTGGTATGCAGCAGTGTTCGAGTATAGAAGCGTCAGAGTGAAGTGATGAAGTGACTTGCAGGGTTCGGAACCAATTTGAAGTCTGTTAGTGACGGAGAATTCGGAGACCGAATTCCTGTAAATGGGGAAGAATGTGATACCCCGTATCAAAAATACGGTCAACGGGCAGCAGAGAGAGTCAACCAGGGGTAAAATTGTCATTTTACCAATGTCGGGGGTAAAATGGTAATTTTACCGAAGTTCGAGACGGAAACCGAGACGGGCCAAATATTCTTATGTTTTAACATAAAGAATGTTTAGAAGATCAGAATTGGAAGAATCGGAGCGGAAATGTGTTTCTCGGCTTGTTGGGAATGGAAACCAACAAAACCGAAGAAACTTTGGAAATTCATATCCGGAGCTACATAAGCCCGAACGGAGTTATTCAAAATGCTAAATTCATCAAATATCATGGAGAATATTATTATAGAGGTTTGGAGATTTATGGGATCGTCTAGAAGGTTTCTAAAATATTAAACCCGAAAACCGTCAAACCGAGCATTAGAAGGGAAGGGGGATTAAGGGGTGATTAAAGGAGATTAAGAATAGTTTTTTGGCAACCAAAAATGCCCAGAAAGACACCTGTATTCTCCCCAGGCCGCCACCTCCCCATGTGTGCATGCATGCATGCATGAAATTGTTCATGAACAAAAAATTGCATGCATGAGCCATAAAATCCATTCAATGAACCTAACCACTTCTCTCTAATCCCTCTTGCTCTCTCGACTCACTCTCTCTCCCTCTTTGCAGATTCAACCAATAAACCCAGAAACTCATCCCAAAGCTTTGAATCTTCATCCTAAACTCAAGAACATTCATCATGTTCATCAAACCTTCTTCCACAAGAAAACTCATAACTCTTCCATCTTAAACCCAAATTCAGATCTACAAAGTGATATAGCTTCATCTCAACATCCTCTATCTTCTCCAGCCAACCTCCGCCGTTGTTATCGTCGGAAGTCGCCGGAATCCGGCCAAGAAACAGTCGCCGGAATCCGGCCAAGAAACAGTCGCCGGAATCCGGCCAAGAAACAGTCGCCGGTTAGGTTTTGTGGGATCTTGTCTTTTCTTCATCAGTTTTGGTTATTTTGAGGTTTTAAATGGGTAGATCTGGTGATTCTGAACAGATTAGTAGGTGGTTCGCCGTCGAAAGTCGCCGGAAAAGTAGCCTCCGCCGCCGGTCAACCCTTCTCCACTGTGGTCAACGCCGGAGCTCCGCCGCCGGAAAGCCTCTCCGCCACCAAAGTGAAGCCGGTTCTTTAAGGGTTATAGTGGTTTGATCTGATTGGAATTTGAAGTTGGTTTGAGGTTGATTAAACCGGGTCAAAGTGAGTTGAACCGGTCAACGGTTCAATCTCAAACCGGTTTAATCAAAACGGTTTATTTGGGGGTAAATTGGTTCGGTTTATTCCGTGGTTCATTGGTTCAGTGATTCAGGTTTTGTGAGTCGGCTCAAAAACTCGTAGATTCATTTAGACCGGAAATTACTAAACCGTAGTGTTAGGTTGCATACCCGTTAATCAAATTGAATATTAAATAATAATTACTTGGACGTTTAATAATAAACCGGATAGGACCAGTGGCGGAACCAGGATGAAATTTTAGTGGGGGCATATACTAAAATTTTATATTATATTATTTATTATAAAAATAAAAATATTAATAAATTTATTTTAATTCACTTTTAATATTTAATTTAAATATTTTTAAATCTTTATTTAGTTAAATTAATATTTGAAAGAAACAAAACATTTATGTATTTTCCTTGTATTTGCAATAAAATATATTTATTAAACTCTCCTTATAATTATTTTATATATTATATTATATTATCTTCTTAGATAATATATGATATATAATATAAGTAATTCTAATATACAAAAAAATTTAACCACTGTTCTTACAATTTAATAGTAATGATTTTTGAAATATAAAAACAATGTATTAGTTAGTTTGAAAACAAATTCATTTTATATCACCATTAAAATCAATTACAAAAATAAATAATAAATATTTTTTTGGATTGAAACAAAAATAATTATCTCTTTCGAATAAAATCTAATAAAAAGATAGAGATGATAAAATAATAATAGTAAGTTGAGTTATATCACAAACATCAAATAGTGTAAGTAATAATTAATTAGATAACAAAAGATTAGAAAAAAATAGAATGACTTGGTGGGATGTGGGTCATGGGGGCATGAGAACAATTCAATTTCTAAATTATTGGGGGCATATTCATATAAAATAACCAATTTATTAAAAAAATCACCTAAAATTTAGGCTAAATAAATGAAATTCATAAATTGGCTGGGGCAACTGCCCCCCTTACATATAGTGTAGCTCCGCCTATGGATAGGACCGATTAAGCATGATTAGGGTTTTAGAATTAAAAAGGTTAATCGATTGTGTGCCGCTAGGTTGTTAGTAAAGCTTGATTGATGCATTCATATAGACCATTTGAATAAGACCGTATATGCATATCTATAAGTATAAAAAAACAAGCATTAATGAATCTATATACGAGAAATTAAGACGACCTTAAAATATGAATTTAACCTAAACGAACGTATATAGTATTATAACGGGATCGGGTTATAGGTTATTTAGCGGAAATTGGGTAATGAATCAATTAGTTAATAATGATATGTCGGGGAGTTAGTAAGTTTACTAACTCTAAATCGACAGATCGAGAATGTTGTTAAAAGTTACCTAGGATGGATTAATAAAGAAGTGGCGTGTGTTATGAGCTGTCTACGGGTTAGCAATCCGCTAACCCAAGGTAGCGGACGAGAATGAAGTAAAAGATTTAGAAACCCTAATAGGCATGCTTGTGGTGATTGTGTGATTGATTGTGATTGTGTGTTTCTGTGTTATTGTTGTTGTTGTGAGTTTCTGTGCAGGTTTATTAGACTGCTCGGTGTTGGGCCGAGCAGTCATTGCAGACACTTACTCCGGTCATGGGACCGGGTAAGTTAGTTGGTACTGACTATGTATCTTACCTAGTCAGAGCGGTGGTAAAGGTACTGCCTTGCGGAATGGGTGTGGTTATTATTAATCTTATTGCTGATTGCGTGATCTGTGTTAGAGTCCCAGCGAGTCTGCGTGTTTACGTTTCTGCACTAGGACTCTAGGGTGCGTTAGATTCCGCAAGCCTAGGTTTTCTTTTACGTGGTCATGTCCTAGGGCCGAATCACATGGAAACTCAGGTTACCGGGGGTAACAGGAGTCACCGCGTATCGATGGACGGAGAACGGTGTCCTATACGTGGGTCCTTGTGTGCACCTATAGGAGTCGAGGGTTAGTTGCCATATAGGTGACGATGTAAACCCGTGGGAGTTACCGAGATCGTAGGGCCCAATGTTGTTTGTTTATTTCTTTTCTGCGCGATAGATAGATCGAGTCCAATCGAGGACACGTGCCGCAGTGACTTCGATTTCCCTAATTCTCTTTATCTTGGCTTGATTGTGTGTGTTTGGGTTTATCAAGACGAGGTAGTGCGTGATCGACCGTTTTATTCCTGTTGATTGTTATTTTGGGTTTTGGGGCGGGATTTGTAGACTCTAGCGAGACTAGAAGCCATTAGTGGGGAGTCGATTCACTGGGTGATCTTAGATCGCTCATTAGACTCTTTTGTGTTTTTCAGGTTTAGCAGCGACGGACGCGGGAGGTCCTCGGTGTGGTTTCGGGATGGCTTGTGACGGGTTTTGATTCGGTGTTTTGAGTGCTTTTATTTCGGTTCGGCAGCTGCGCCTTTTCGTGATTTGTATTTGATTGTTTTTATTTTATGTGGTTATATTTATGATTGTTTGCAAACCCGTTAAACGTTGTATTCAACGTTTGATTACTTAAAATTGAAATTGTCCCTGATATGAGGTTTTGGTCCGAACTGACACAACTCATTGAAGTAGTGCAAGTAGTACTGCTTGTACTATGGATATGAGGATAGCGGAGTCGAAGATAGATCGGTGCGAGCCTTTTGTCTCAAGCCGAACTAACTTTGGCTTCGTCCTGTTATGAACTTTTCCCGTTCGACTTGCTCGGGCTCGATCGGTCATGTTCTTGTTTGATTGTTGACCGGTCAGCTCGACGGTCAGCGGAGAATGGAAAAGGGGCGTTACATTTATGAATGGTGGAAGAGAAGAGACTCAGTTCATGGGGAATCATGGGTGTGGGATCAAGACTTGGCGGATTGGTTGGCCTTGTCTAGACTAAGTTTTTTTTTTGGCAGTAGACTAAGCCACTCGTTTGTTGTTTGTTACACTTATATTATTAATAAAATATTTTTTTTCTTCTGAATTTATCTTTTCGATAAATACAATTGAGTCAAAATATAAATAATAATAGAAATCGAATATGGCTCGGCTCGGATACAAAATATTTTAATACGGCTCACATCAATATAACAAATTTAAAAAGCTATTACAAAATATAAGATAACGAACAAATGATGCCACAATTAAATATACTAAAACGAAATATTAGAGCTACTATAAACTATAAAATGACAATAATGAGTTGCTGTTATAAACCGTATAATAGCTAAGAGTTTTGTGCTATTATAGATCACTATATAATAGCATAACAAATTTACGCTATTGTAGAAAGGGGGTCTAAGATAGCTCCACATGTCATGGCCAACATTAAAACGCTGTAATAGGCATATTATAGCAATTTCACGACGCTATCAATGTGCATTTTTCTTGTAGTGCTATGAGGTTCGGCCTGAACATTGATGCACGGTAAGTCCGCAGAATTGTTCCTGCTAATATTGATGGCGAGATTTGGTACTCATTTTTTATGTTTTTTGTTAAATATAAGAAATTTCAGTGTCGACAAAGGTAGATCTCTATCTCTATCTATCTCCAAACATAAACATATATCATAATGTAACCAATCGAATCTTTCCTTCTTTTTGATTGCTACATTATTTGTAACAGTTGTTTCAAGAATCACTACAAGAAATATGAGCATTAATAGTAGTTTAGATAGCACGTTTTCGATAAGTGCTATTGTAGAAGATATGCTAGAGTGTGATATTCTATTACAGCATTATATCAACGCTATTCTATAATTTCATTAAGCGGGAAACGAAAATAAGTTTTGGAACCAAATTTATGTTACATATACACATAGGCGCCAACACTTAGGCGGAAAAAAAAATGAGAGCCATTCTAAAATTTATTTCCACAAAAACAATATATTAACACTTAAGAGAAAAAGATTAAAAAAATTGTGTCTTCTCTCTCGTCGATTCATTTCACTTCTTTAACATAACCAACACCCGTTCTAGCTCCGATTCTCTCCTTGTTGAAGAAAACACGAGCGGCGGAGAGGCTAGCTCTCCTCCTCCTCCATTTTTACACGCAGATTGGCGAGGCTAGGGTTTTTCCCCCTCTGGCGAGACTCCATTCCCGAGCTACAGATCAATTTCCCTATCACGACTGGTGGCGTTTTGGATTGGTCGGAGACAAGCGACTCATTTCATGCCTAGGATTCCAGCCAGTTTGTTGGTGGCAGTTTGGGAATCTCCTCCTCTTTAGGGCCAGATCTTAGCAAGATTCTGAATCCCGCCGGTAATTTCATCTCTAATTCATTGTCTGTGAGATTTGGTTTTATAATTTGGATGATTGTTTCAATTGTAATCCGTTGCAGATTTCCCAGGGATCAGAAAATTCGAGAGCGGAAATCGACTTTCTGAGGTAACATTTCTTTGCTGGAGACTTATATAATTGACTTCAGACGTATATAATCAATTCCACACGATATGGTGGTTCTCTCTTTGTGTGTTTGTGTGTGTACTGTGTATCTTGTGGCCAATTTCTCACTCAGCTTGACACTAAAATGCAGGCGGTTGAGGCAACAAAGAACGTGGCTCTTGGAAACAAAGAGCTTTCTCAAGCAATCCAGCGTAACAGCAGCAGAAGAACCTTTCTCTTGCTGTTTTTTTTCATCCATACTTTCTCTGTCTTGTTCTTGGATTGGTACAGGCCATTCAATCTCCAACAAACTCACAGTTTGTGTATATTTGTTCGACGTCACCATCATTATTACCAAAGTTGACATTTTACTCATGGTTTTGTTGGAATTGTGTCCAGTAATCTCGGTACTGTCTCTAGAAAGTAAGAGTATGTCAATGATCAGACATAAGTCATATAATACTGGGGGTCATGATGGCTTGCTAGAGTCCGCTCATGATCTATAAGTCTTGGACTTATTGCCTTTATTATATGATCCCATATGGGTCACACGCCTAAGCTAACAGGAAAATGTGTAGGAACGGTTTAGCAGAAGTACGGTAAAAGTGCTAGGCATTTACTGTACTAAGAGAGAGAATAAAAGGGTTTGGCCACTGTGTGTCGATCGATGCACAAGGTGTGTCGATCGACACAGTGCGCGAACGCCTTCGATTTATTTGGTATTTGGGCCAAATGGCCCAAGAGAAACCGGACGAGTTTTATAAGTAAAAACTCGAGTCTGTTTCTTCTCCAACCCTAAGTCCCAGCCGCCAACTCTCTCTCTCTCTGCGCCGAGTTCCTTGTGGTCTAGCAGCCGTTTTCTGTGATCGCGTGTGTGAACCTTTGGAGGATTCATCTCTCGGTGTTTCTCTGATCTCTGACCTGTTCTCCCTTTCCGCTGCAATTAACAGGTAAAAGGTGAGATCTATCATTGTTTCTAATCAAGAAGAACCTAGATCCGCATGTTTAGGATAATCTGAATCAGAGAATTGAATCAGGATCAACTAAACAATCCTTCAGTGGTATCAGAGCTATTGGTTCTGGTTTTTCTTGTTTAGATTCAAGTTTAGGATTGTTTTTCTTGTTTAAAAGTGTTTTGAATCAACTACTGATAAGAGAAATCACTTAAGTAACAAGAATTGAAACCTAAACATATGAAAAAATCGCATGATCAAGCTATATGATTTGGTATGCGATCTGATCCGAGAGAATGAGTATCGGCTGCGATCGCATGGATCGATCGATACGATCGCATGGATCGGTCGATACAGACTCTCGGCAAAACCTGTTAACGCGTGAAAGCATCGATCGATGCAGGATCGATGCAGGTTCGATGTTGGTGCATCGACCGATGCGGTTGGTGCATCGATCGACACGGTTAGGGTTTTGGCTCGTTTTCGTGCATGCGCGAGAGCATCGATCGATACAGGATCGATGCACGATCGATGCAGGATCGATTCTAAGAGCATCGACCGATGCGGTTGATGGATCGATCGATACGGTTGGTTCATCGATCGACATGGTTGGTTTAAGGCTCGGTTTAATATTTTGATTAAAATTAATTCGTCCTGGTTTAATAAACAGATTTAATAATTTTATTAAGTCTGGTTAAACCGGGACAAGAAATCCAATGTCGAAAGAATTATTGGATTTAGTGCCTAAACCAGGATTTTCTAATTTGATTTGGTTGGACCAAATAAATTGAGAAAATCCGGTTTAGTAAATAACCGGTTGACAATTATGGTCATCGTAGTAATTAAAATTTGGTTAGACCAATTTTAATGAACCAGACCGGTTATGTCATTTAATTGGACAATTGGGTCATGTCTTGGACATGGACCAATTCTTGGGCCTCGGGCCAAGAAGTTAAAACAATTGGGCCAATTATTTGAGTCTTTCTTAAGATTAATTTAAAATTTATTTTATAAAATTATAAAGTCGATTTTAAATTAAAGTTTCCGAAATTTTGAAATTAGAAAGTTTCTTAAAATAGAAGTTTCTGAATTTGCATATTTTGGATTTTAAGAAATTTCTAAAGTTAGAAAGTTTCCGGTTTTAGAAAGTTTCCAATTTTAGAAAGTTTCCAAAATAGTAGGTTTCCAAAATAGAAAGTTTCCCGAAATAGTAATCTTCTATTTTGGGAATGAAATTTTAATAAACCTACGAACCTCATATAATATCAAGCGTTGGATGTCTTGTCCAGTCTATGTCAGCTGTCGAAGCCCATTCAATTGTATTCATGGCCTTACAGTGTGAGGGTGTCTACTTTTGCGTGGATAAGACGGTTTGTGATTCATAAATGTCATTGGGAGTCCCAGACATTAATGATTACATGACTGTATAGTCTGGTTTTCTTGACTAGGCCATCGGGAGTCCCGGGCCTTGAGACATCAGAGTGGATTGGGCCTCGGGCCCAGATTCACAACCAAGAGTTATATCACGGATATGATTAGCCGATATAGGGCTTACCGATATAAGCTAAGGTTTGGTGACGGCCAGTGGCCCACTTTAATCTTAGTTATATGTGGATCTTGGAATCATTATATTCTATTGAGGGTAACTTATGTTATTGAATATAATGCGTGATTAATCATATTAAGTATAATACAAGATTAATCATATTGAACATATTAACTAAAATCCTTTTATCTTAATTTTCAGTTATGACTAACACAAACAATCAAAACACTTTCTCGATCCGGTCTGTCCTTAAGATGGACAAGCTGAACGGATCAAATTTCTTGACTTGGTCGCGGAACCTGAGGCTAGTCCTCAGAAAGGAGAGAAAGGACTATGTTCTTGAGAGAGCTCTCCCCGTGAGGATCGGGTCCAATGCCTCCCATGCAGTATATGATGCTTGGAATAAGCATTATAATGATGCGGTAGATATGCGTGGTCTGATGTTGGCTACCATGGACTCAGATTTGCGGAAGCAATATGAGAACATGGAGTCGCCAATAGAGATGATCAGCAGCCTGAAATTGAAATTTCAGGAGCAGGTAAGAGTGGAGAGATACCAGTTGGTTAAGTCTCTCACTAGCTGCAAGCTACCAAATGATCATCCAGTGAGTCCTCATGTCAGTAAAATGATGGGTTACATTGATAACCTGAGGAAACTGGATTATCCAGTTAGCCAAGAATTGGCAACTGAGATCATTCTGCAGTCACTGCCGTCAAGCTATGATAAGTTCAGAAGGAACTATATCAAGAAAGGCTTAACGAAGACGCTGACTGAACTGCATGATATGCTCAAGACAGTTGAGCCAAACGTGAAGAGTACCCTGTACAATCTCATGAATGAGAAGGGTAGGTTTACTAAACCTAATGCTGACAAGGGTGAAGACAAAGTTGTCCAGATTTTGAATCATGGCAAGCGTATGTCTTCTGAGCCCGAGTCAGATACCTCTTACGTTGGTAAGTGCTGCTACTGTAAGGAGACAGGGCATTGGAAGAGAGATTGCATTAAATTCATGGAAGATGATGAGGAGTTGAAGTTGATGTATGCGACTACTTCCTCAGGTATTCATGTTATTACTTCAAGTTCTACCTTATAGGTATTGGATACTGGTTGTGGCACTGATATTTGTTATAATATGCAGAGCCTGGGCAACAGTAGAACTTTGAAGGAAGGGCAAGTGAAACTACATGTCTGGAAGGAGCTTGGGATGCTGCCTCAGCCATAGGGTTTTTCACTTATAGATCCCTTTGAGGCTTGGTTTTGTATTAAGTAATTGCTACAATGTACCTGCTTTAAGCAGAGTTGTCTTTCATTTTCTTGTAAGAATTTGAATGTTTTTCATTTTGATAAAAGACAAGTTTTGTTCTTTTGATCTTAATGAAATATTAATTGTAGCACCCTATTCATGGAATGGGTTTTATATCTTAAACCAAAGAGTGCCTAAATGTAACATAAGTACCGAATTGGTTTAAATCTGATGAATTAAACCTGATTTTTCTTGGCATAAAGTCTTGGTCACATAGAGTAAGTCGGATTCAGAAATCCCATAGTCATGGACTGTTGGGCTCATTTGATAAAATATCTTATGAGACTTGAATTCTGTTTACTAGACCAAAAGGTAAAGGGCCTATCTTAGCCGAGCTAGAGAAAGGCCCAAAGGCTTAATTGGACCTGGAACATACTCATGTATGTGGCCCAATGAGCAGTAATGCCAGAGAAAATCTCCTGTACTTCATTGTCTCTACTGATTACTTCAGTGAGTGTGACTGTGTTCATTTGATGAGACACAAGTCGGAATTCTTTGACATGGTCGAAAGAGTTCCAGAATGAAGTATAGGATCTAAATGACAAAAGTATTAAGACTCTGGATTAAATCACGAGTGAGAATACTTAAGTCATTGATTGTGTGATCATCTGAATGAGTGTGAAATCGTTTCACAGCTCATTTCTCCTGAAAACCTGAAGGTTTTTCTGTGAGAAAGAATCAGATCTTATAAGAAATGATTAAAGATGAGTCACACGAATCTTCCATGATATTATTTAAGAATAACGCTCTAAAATATCTAAGTTTACGCTGAAATAGTTCCACAAATATCAGTTGAAAGACACCACGTAAATGTGGATTGGAATCGATCCAAATTCGTCTTTACTGAGTATTTGTAGTTGTACTACTTCGCTGGTTGTCCGAAGGAAACCAAGGCTTGTTACTTTTACGTCCATTCTGTTTTCTAAGAAGGGAAGTTATTTTCCAAGAAGAACAGTGGGAGTAAAAGTATAACTCGAAGAAATTCGAGAAATACAGGAGGCTGCTCAACCTGTTGAGGGAGAGCAACGGATGGATTTACAAGATTTCTGTAGAATCTACACCTGTGGAGCCTTGTCCGAAGGAAACCAAGGCTTGTTACTTTTACGTCCATTCTGTTTTCTAAGAAGGGAAGTTATTTTCCAAGAAGAACAGTGGGAGTAAAAGTATAACTCGAAGAAATTCGAGAAATACAGGAGGCTGCTTTACCTATTGAGGGAGAGCAGCGGAAGGATTTACAGATTTCTGTAGAATCTACACCTGTGGAGCCTGAAGTTCGCAGATATGAATGAATCAGTTACTAATCCGAGAGTGATTTCTCGTCATTAGTTGAACCTGATAATCATTGAAAGTTCGCATGATCTGATGATCATTGAAAGCGACGAATCTGCGAAATTCAAAGAAGCGAAAGTGAGCCCGGACTCCGAAAAATTACATTTTATGTAAGTTAGCTTCATCGATCCATTCATGGATGGAAGCAAACATATCGGAGTTGGAATCTTCGTTCTGTTGAAGTAGTCAAGGTTTTGACTTGAACAGGAACGAAGCGGAACTGTGTGTTTACTAATAGATTAGTGGGAGCGATATTGCATTTCTCATATTGTATGTCGATGACATACTGATTCTCGAAAATGACGTCCCAATGCTGCAGTCAGTAAAGGACTGGCTTGGGAGTTGGTTCTAATGATTGACATGAGTAAAGCCACATATGTTCTTGGATTTTGGATCTAAAGATAGAGATCCGAAAGAGCTGGTAAGACAAAGTCAGGATTCTTATCCCGACAAAGTCCTACAGGTTTTCAGCATTCCAAGAAGGGTTTTATGCAAATGTCACATGGCATTACGTTAAGCAAGACACAGTGTCCTACGATAACTGCTGAGCTTAAATGCATGGATAAGATTCCATATGCGTCGGCAATTGGATCTATCATGTATGCCATGAAACGTACTTGTTTGATGTTGCTTTAATGTTAAGCAAGACAAGTAAAGACCAGTCAAATCCAGCAAAGAATCACTGGATTGCCGTAAAGAATATCCTAAAGTATTTGAGGAATACTAAGGATAAATTCTTGAGTTACGGAGAAAGTGAGGTGCTACGAGTCGGTAGAGTCTGAAAGGCAAGTTTCCAATAGACAAAGATGATTTCCGATCACAGTCCGGTTATATCTTGTGTCTATCTGGCGGTGCAAGGCACTGTTGCTGACTCCATGACTTAAGCTGAACATTTCGCAGCTTGGGAAGTGGCGAAAGAGGTTGTTTGGAAAGAAGAGTTCGTCACTGAACTTGATGTGATTTCCAGCATAGATGAGACTAGCTGCACATCAGAGGTCCAAACACCTTGAGGATAGGTATAACCTATTCCGTGAGATAAATGACAGAGATGTTAAGTAGATCAGCAAGTTTCAACGAATGAGAACGTTGCTAATCTATTAACGAAGCCACTCCTTAGGCCTAAGCACGAGTCGCGGACTATTGCTGTAGGATAAGTGAAATTAAGATGTAGTCTTAATTTCAGTGGGAGTTATTAAAGGGCTTTATTTAGTTATTGGATATGTTCTTGAAATAACATTTAAGATGTTTAATGAAATTATTATTTCAAGATTATTTTAACTGTGATGAAATAATCGTTCCAAAGTGATATAAACCATTTTATAGGTCATCGAAGTAAATGACTTGATCTTGAGTTATCAAAGTCATTTAGCTTGATCATGAGACCCTATATTTGATAAATGACTTATATCATTATGTCCCTAGTCGAAGGTTGTTGAAATTGGAACACCAACAACCGTGTGAGACTGGATTGGTACGTGACTTATGACAAAGTCTCAGTGTGTCATAGATGCGCGGCATCAAAGTCAGTACATAGGTGTATGTTGGGGAACATACGACCGGACAAGACCCGCTTATAAGAACTCTTCAGGATATTTATATCTGTGTCATAAGAGATTCTTACTACGACTATAGAGTATAGTCCTTAGACCTGAGTTCGCATGCATGTGACTGCACATGGACTGATGCACTTTGATCATTGTCTAACGCTGTCGTTCTGCGATAGTTATAAGGACCTTGTTTGGGTACATTATGAAATGAGTAGTATACAGTGATGGAACAAGACGGAATTTGTCCCTCCAATATAAATGGAGTGAATATCTCTAGGCCAATCGGAGATTTGAATACTGGAAAATGCATGGCCATGCTCAAACGGACTTTCCCGAGTCGTTTGGATTGTCAGTATCAAATCAGAGTCCGATGAACAAGATTAGGCTTTATAAGGATGACACCAATCTTGCCTTATGACTAATCGAGATATTGTGATAAAAGGATTATGAATACAGAGATTCCAGTACAAGTGGGAGATTGTTGGAATTGTGTCCAGTAATCTCGGTACTGTCTCTAGAAAGTAAGAGTATGTCAATGATCAGACATAAGTCATATAATACTGGGGGTCATGATGGCTTGCTAGAGTCCGCTCATGATCTATAAGTCTTGGACTTATTGCCTTTATTATATGATCCCATATGGGTCACACGCCTAAGCTAACAGGAAAACGTGTGTAGGAACGGTTTAGCAGAAGTACGGTAAAAGTGCTAGGCATTTACTGTACTAAGAGAGAGAATAAAAGGGTTTGGCCACTGTGTGTCGATCGATGCACAAGGTGTGTCGATCGACACAGTGCGCGAACGCCTTCGATTTATTTGGTATTTGGGCCAAATGGCCCAAGAGAAACCGGACGAGTTTTATAAGTAAAAACTCGAGTCTGTTTCTTCTCCAACCCTAAGTCCCAGCCGCCAACTCTCTCTCTCTCTCTGCGCCGAGTTCCTTGTGGTCTAGCAGCCGTTTTCTGTGATCGCGTGTGTGAACCTTTGGAGGATTCATCTCTCGGTGTTTCTCTGATCTCTGACCTGTTCTCCCTTTCCGCTGCAATTAACAGGTAAAAGGTGAGATCTATCATTGTTTCTAATCAAGAAGAACCTAGATCCGCATGTTTAGGATAATCTGAATCAGAGAATTGAATCAGGATCAACTAAACAATCCTTCAGGTTTCTTGTGAAATAATTCCACACACAGATGTTGGTGTGTTATATTCTGAACTCAAAGAATTGCAGAAGAAGAATGCAGAAATGGAGGAGCGCAACAAGATATTGTCCTCAAAGGTACTTTGTCTATAATCGCTTACCTCTTTTGCTTGCAAATACCTTGCTCTATTCTTTGGGAAACTGCTGGATACTGTTGGATACTGAAGAGTCGCGTCGATGTAATGATGATGCCTATAACCACTGGAAGCTGAAGAGTCGCGTAAGAGTCATCATTGCGCTTGTCTCGAAATCTTCCCGCTTCGCTATAAATACCTTGCTCTATTCTTTTCCGTTTTCATTTCTCTCCTTCTATATGTACTTCGCTCTCCCTTCTCTCCAGAATTTATTTTCTCTCTCTAGTTTTGTTGTTGTACTAGTAAGTTATGAGAATTGATTCCAATTCAGCATCGTCTTCGGGTCGGGATCTTCATTCGGTAAGACTGTCCGAGGGTAATTCTGTTCAATCTAGTTTGTCCGTAGCGCAACATTCTTCGCCATCGAAACGAATAGAGGTTATTGCCCAAAGTCCTGAGAATAGTCGAGCTCGGCCTCCTTCGGCTTCAGGTAGCATGCAAAGTTTCCGAATTCCATACCTGATAGACTCGGAGGACGACGGTGCTCGGCCTTGGTTGCCTTCGTCTGGTCATCATTTAGGTTCTCTTCCGGTGAAGGCGGAAGCCGTGTGTATGGTAGATCTGGCGAGGATTGAAAGGATGGTGCCAGAGCCGAGCAAGTCTAAGAAATCTCGGAAGAAAACGAGTCGAGAGGCTGTGGATGGCTCGGGAAAGAAAACGCGTCCCTTGCGTCCTTTTCTGCCGACGAAGTGCTCGGATGAAGATTTGGAGTGGCTTTCGGGCAATTGTGCTTCTGGGGGCGCTGGTCGGCTCGAGCTTCGCAAACCCGAGCAGCATGAGTGTAACGCCCTTTTCCCATTCTCCGCTGACCATCGAGCTGATCGGCCAACAATCAAACAAGAACATGACCGGTCGAACCCGAGCAAGTCGAATAGGAAAAGTTCGCCACAGGACGAAGCCAAATACGGATCGGTTTGAGACAATAGGCTCGCGCCAACCTATCCCCGACTCCGCTATCCTCATATCCGTAGCGCAAGCAGTACTACTTGCACTACTTCAACGAGTTGTGTCGGTTCGGACTGAAACCTCATATCAGGGAAACAATTTCATTTTTAGGTAATCAAACGTTGAATACAACGTTTAACGGGTTTTTACAAATAATCATCAATACAATTATATATAATCAATCAAAACACGAAATATCACAGCTTCCGAACCGAAATAAAACGTCCCAAAACCATAGAATCAAAACCCCGCCACAAGCAATCCCGACACTACACCGAGGACCTCCCGCGTCCGTCGCTGCTACACCTGAAAAACACAAAAAAGAGTCTAATGAGCGATCTAAGATCACCCAGTGAATCGGCTCCCCACTACGGCTTCTAGTCTATCTATCATCTATAGATCCCCGCCCGAAACCCCAAAATAACAATCAACAAGCAAATAGCCGATCACGCACTACCACGTCGCGTCGAGCCCACACACAATCAATTGCCAAAAGAAAGAGAAGGCGATTAGAGGAAATTGGGAGCACTGCGGCACATGTCCCCGATTGAGACTCGATCTATCTACCGCGCACTACCAACTACACCAAACACACACACTGGGCCCCTACGATCTTGGTAACTCCCACGGGTCTCACCGTTACCGATATGGCAACTAACCCACGTGACTCCTAGCCGTCCACACAACGACTAGGACACCGTTCTCTGTCCATCGATACGCAGCGACTCCGGTTACCCCGGCAACCCGAGCTTCCATGCAGTACGGCCCTAGGACGCTACCCCGTATTCTCCGGACTACACCCTACAGACGTCACTCCATAGGTTCGCACCTGCCAGCACTAACTGACCAGGTTCTCAATTCCCGAGGATCCAATCGGGATGGAAGTACCAGAACGTAATCACACACCTAGACTTGCGGGATCTAACACACCCTAGAGTCCTAGTGCAGAAATGTAAACACGCAGACTCGCTTGGACTCTAGCAATCAATCACAATCAACAACACAATCAACTCAACACCGCTTCCCGCAAGTCTACTCACACACACCACACCGCCCCCTGACTCAACACCATACCGAGTCAGCGGTTACGACTTAACCGGTCCCATGACCAGATTAAGTATCAACGCGGACCGCTCGGCCCAACACCGAGACGATCTAACAGGCCTGCACAGAAAACTTAACAACAACCACACACAATACAATCACGTAATCAACAGTCTACTCGGCCCAACACCGAAGTAGACTCAGAATCATACACACATGCCTATTAGGGTTTCTAACGTCTTTTAACCAATTCACGCCCGCTACCTTGGGTTAACCGCTTGTTAACCCGTAGACGGTTCACCAATCACAACACTTCTCAATCTTAACCACTCCTAATCATCTTTTAATAACTCTTTGATCCGTCGGTTTAGAGCTAGAAGTTTACTAAACTCCCCGACGTTCCATCATTCATTACTTAGTTCACTAACCTCGGGAAACCCCGATACCATTCATATTCTATACGTTCGTTCAAGATTTAACTTCCGCATTTTAACTCGTCTCAATTTCCGTATATAGATTCATTTAATACCATGTATTACTTACATATATATGCATATATAGTCCTACTCATGCCGCGACTATATGAATGCATCACACAACGTTCTAACAACCTAACAGCACGCAATAGGTTTAATCCGTTTTAAGTCTAACATGCTTCTTTAACCCTAGCCGGTTTACCGTTAATTCAACCAATCAATCAATCAATTCAATTCATTTATCACGGGTATGCACTCCTATCTCTACGGTTTCCCATTTAACGTTTTACATGCATCTACGGTGTTTGAGCCGACTCACAGTGATCTGACGGAACGAACGGCACGGATGCGGATACGGATTCCTGAGACCCCGAACTAAACCCGAACCTCCCGAATACACGAACACGAACCCCGAAACGTCACGAACACTCGCACACGAACCACACACACAAACCGGCCGGAGTCAACGCGTTGACCGGCGTTGACTGCGGCGTTGACCGAGGCTGACCGTTGACCGTTGACCCAACTGAACCGGTTGACCACCCTGAACCACCAACTGAACCGAACCAACTCCAAACCAACCGGTTAGGTCAAATCGTTGACCGGGTTGACCGGTTAACCTAAACCGACTCAAGTAGAACCAAGCCATCTTCTCTCTCCTCATTCTCTCTCTCCTCCGAATCTCTCTCTCTTCTTTCTCTCTCTTCTTTCTCCCTCTTCTTTCTCCGGCTTCTTCTTCCCCGGCTTCTCCTCCGGTCTTCTTCTCCTCCTCCTCCTCCTCCTCCTCCTCCTCCTCCTCCTCCTCCTCCTCCTCCTCCTCCTCCTCCTCCTCCTCCTCCTCCTCCTCCTCCTCCTCCTCCTCCTCCTCCTCCTCCTCCTCCTCCTCCTCCTCCTCCTCCTCCTCCTCCTCCTCCTCCTCCTCCTCCTCCTCCTCCTCCTCCTCCTCCTCCTCCTCCTCCTCCTCCTCCTCCTCCTCCTCCTCCTCCTCCTCCTCCTTCTTCTTCTTCTTCTTCTTCTTCTTCTTCTTCTTCTTCTTCTTCTTCTTCTTCTTCTTCTTCTTCTTCTTCTCCTCCTCTCACACCTTTCTCCTTCTCTTCTCTCTTTCTCTTGTTTTTGTTGGTGTGAGTAACAAATGAAAGGTTTAGCTGCTATTTATAGCAAAACATAATGAAGATATGTGTGACAAGTGTCTCATGACTCATCCCATTTCTTTCTTTGACACATGTCTTGTGACACTCTTCTCATCTCTTTCTTTGACACATGTTCTCTCTTCCTTCCTCCTTCAGCCACGCCAATTGCCAAGAAATAAGGTAGGTTCAGTGTAAACTTGGCTCCCAAGTCTTCTTCTCTCCATGTGACACCTTGCACACTTTTTTTGTATTTGTCACATTACAACACATGTCTTCATTCTACTCTTGCCACCTCTCAAGAAAGCAGGCGACCTGGGGAGAATACACCTGTCCCTGGTGTATGGTTTTAGTCCATAAAAGCCCATCTAAACCGGCCCAAACCAATCAATAATCCCTTTTGCAATTTCTTCTCGGTTTGATCATTCTCCCGATAATTGTTTTAGTAAATATCAGACGGTTCCCATAAATCTCCAAACATCCATAAACTGATTCTCCTTGCTTTTATATGAATTTAGCAATTTGAATCATCTCATTTGGAGTTTCCTAGCTCCGGTTATGAATTTCCGAAGTTTTCCCGGTTTTGCTCGGTTTTCACCCGACCTTCCGAAAAATGCATTTTTGTTCCGTTTATTCGAATTCTGGTCTTGTAAATATTCTTTATGATTTAAAAAGAGAATATTTGGCCCGTCTCGTCTTCCGTCTCGAACTCTGACAAAATTACCATTTTGCCCCTGGGTTTGGCAAAATTATAATTTTGCCCCTGTTGACTTTTCTTCTGCCCGTTGACCATATTTTGTGATACGGGGTATCACAACGAGAGACCCTGGGACTGCCCGGAGGGACGGGTGTGCCTGTATGACTTTTGGTTCAGGCATATCCGTCTAAGGTTTCCTTTACCGAGGTTTCTCGTTGCCTACTGCGAGGAAAGGCGGATCGCTTTGTCCCAGCTGTGTCCGGCGGCTGTTCAGAACCTGGTCGGTTCCATGATTCTAGCCTCCAAGTACGGTGTTGATATGACTCTTCGGTTTTTCGAGGAGATTTCGTCAATTTCGACGAACAGTACGACTATTGGGACCCGGTATGTGTGCATGAGGACCCGTTTCGGAGAGAAGGTTATGATCGGGAAACCATCAAAAGTCGATGACTGGCAGGACCGCTACTTCTATGCTCGGGTTAATTCGGCTTCGGTTCCCGATCCGGAGAGGCCGTATAGGACTCAGTGGAATCATCTTCATGGTAAATGTTTTTGCTTTGCTCGTTCCTCTAAATAGACTAACTCATGCTCGTTCTATTTTTTTGGCAGATCGTCATCCCTTTGATCTCCCGGCGCCAGATAACTTCTTAGCGGATCTCAGGAAGCTTCTTGCTCGGAGAATTCAGAAGTGTTCGGACGTTCACGCCAATCGAGTTAGACGAGCTGTGGAGTGTCTGGACGAAGGTACCTTCCCCTTATTTCTTTTCACTCGGTTTACCTTCTTTAATCTTGATTTCTGCAGGTTGTCATCTTCGTTCGATTGAATCGTTGGCCGAGTATAACAGTCGTCCGTTTGTTTGGTATAGAAAGAGGGAAGCCAATAGAGGAAGAGATGGGCCAGATGGATCTCGAAGTTGTGAACTATGTCGAGGAAAACCTTACTAGTCGTCAGGAGAATCTTGTCGTAGCGCAGGAGAATCTCTCCGGACCGCAGGTAAATCCTGTTGACCTGGATCCTAACCGACCATTTTCACCATGGGTTGGGGAGGTCCCTCCTGGAATGGTTTTTGTAAACGAGTATCATCGGGATTTATTTCGTCAGGTGTGCGCCGCGATGGATGCCGTTGACGCTCAAAAGAAGAAGAAAAAAAAGAAGAAGAGGTCGCGAACTGAGAATGTTCTTGCCGCCGAGCCGGAAATTCCTCATGCGTCTGGCAGGGTCGGGACACCGAGGATACTGCAGAGGTGCCCCCCTGGAGAGGAAGAGAAAGAAAAGCAGGACGGCTGCTGCTGCGATCGATGCTTCCGAGCATCCTGACCTTGGAGGGATGGATCTGGTGGTTCGTCCCGAGACTATGGACGCTAGGGTTGAAACTTCTGAGCGCCTTAGTGCTGATGAGGCGGCTCCTTTGGAGACTCTGGAGGACCATGGCGCTGATCAGGGTGAAGCAGATGGTCAGGAAGGAAACGAGATTGCTGATTCTCAAGACGACAGTGTCATTCCGGACGAAGATGAAATTGATGGGCTTCATTTCCTGGGCCGGCCAGGTGAGGGCGCGTTTATGGACTTTGGCTTTTCCGTGAGGTACGAGGGCTCGAGGTCAATTGCCCGTGATGGAGCGGCCTGCGCGGACTTGTTCCGGATGCTAAGGGATAGTCCGCCGAGACCACTTCCTACGGTTGATCACACGCATTTCCCTGAACACAAAAAGGCAGCGGCCAAGGACATCGTTCGGGTAAGGTTTTGCTCGTCCTTCTTTCCTTTTTTCGTGATTGCTTAGTTTTGATCTGGTTCTTCTTTTGTTTCAGGGCCTTGCCAACTATAACCTGCTCTTTGATGAGTATGAGAAGAGACAGGTTGACCTCGAGAGGATGGTCAGCGGGCTGAAGAGGGATCTTGCCAAAGCTGAAAGGGTTATTACCGAGCTTGAAGGGTACCGCGAGGCGGCGGCCGTTACGGAGGCGCTTCGTTCGTCTTTCAAGGTCGAGGAAGAGAAGGTGTCTGTTCTGGAGAAGAAGGTTGCTGATCTTTCTACCAAGAATGCTCGGTTGGATGCCGAGAACAGGCAGTGCCTGACTGACTGCACGAATGCTCAGGCTGAGGCTGATGAGATGACTGTTCGGGTGGCGAATCTTGAGTGCAAGCTGGAGTCGGAGTGTGCTCGGATCAAAGCTTCTAGTCTCAAAGAAAAGGAGCATATCTCGACAAGGCACATGCTCGGCTCTCAAAAATTAAGAAGGCTACTGAAGAAAAGGAGCTCAGAAGGAAAAAACAGATAATCATGAACCAGGCCGCCGCTGTTGCCGCCATGCTGAAGGTGCTCATTGAAAAAGGTTTTGACATCCCTGCTGAATAGATCACTAGGGCTAATTCTGACTTCGCTCGTCTGAAGCAAGAGCTGAGCGAGGTTCGTTATACGGACTTAGTCAATGATGACTTTGTCATGACTCCCCTTAACAGCCCAGGTCGAACCGAGGAAAATTCGGCGGTGCTCGTTCAGGATCAGCATGGCTCAAACCAGGCGATTGTGACTCCGGCGGTGGTGGATAACCTTCGAGATGCGGAGGATCAGGCCGAGATTCGTTCTACTGAGGCTTCCTAGTTTAGCTTTTCCCTTCTCTTTTTGTTGTAATCGGGCTCATGCCTTGTGCATGTTAGTACTTAGTTCGGGTTCCTGATATAACCGAACATGTTTTGTTTTCCTCTCTCCTTTTTTCTTTTAAGTAATATATAAATTTGGATTGTTTCCGTTTGCGACTTGCCCGGCTTTTTCACGTACTTAAATTTTCATTCCATGTATTCGGCCTAACAGTGCGTTTCGAATTCAGCGAGTGGTATGCTCGAGTTGGATTAGCTAGTTAGTGAGGAGCGGGCAAAGTGCTCGGCTTATCCCGTAGGACCGACCGGACAGTTGTGCGAAACTGGGTTCGGCTTATTTTTCTGTCAGTCGTCCTTATGCGGGAACTGGGCCCGGCTTACTTGGTTGTGGGGTTTGAGTATGTGCTCGGTATCCCACAGGTCGGGCGCGAGTAGGTGCTCGGCTTACCCCTAAGGTCTGATCGGGACATTATGCGAAAACTAGGTTCGGCTTATTTACTGTCGATCAGCCTTGTGCGGGAACTTGGCCCGGCTTATGATGTATCGAGCATTTGGCCAGAATGCCGATTTGTTCGGGTAACTGAAGCGAGTATACTTAATAAAATTTTATTATTGATATAGCTGATCCTCGTGAGAGGTTGTCTACGTACCCCGAAAGGGGATCAACCCGATCGTAGTTCACTTTACATATTACTCGAACTCGTGTATAGCGAGCTCGGAGTGGAGCGAGATGCTCGGGTTTTTTTTTTTTTTTTTGGGCGCGATGCTCGGCTTTTTCCTTGTGAGCGAGATGTGAGGTGCGCGGCCTAGATTATGAATTGAGATCCGTTATCGGTTACGATCTCATACGGAACACCGTGGCAACAAATTATGTATTTCCAGACAAATTTTTGGACATCAAGATCGTGAATCTCCGAGTAGGACTCCGCTTCAACCCATTTCGTAAAGTAGTCAGTCATTATTAGGATGAACTTCTTTTGATGTGAAGCTGGGAGGGGTCCGACGATGTCCATCGCCCACCTCATGAAGGGGTAAGGCGTAGCTGCAGTGGTTAAGAGCTCGGTTGGCTGGTGTATGCTCGGTGCATGCCTTTGGAATTTCTCGCAACGGGCCACGTAACTCTCGCAATCGGCGACCATGGTTGGCCAGAAGTGACCATGTCGTTTGATTTTTGCGGCTAATGCTCGGCCACTCGTGTGATTTCCGCCTTCTCCCTCGTGAGTTTGCTCGGTGACCCTCTGGATTTCCTGCCCGTTTATGCACCGTAAGAGGGCCTTAGATGCGCTCCATCGAAATAGCTCGTCCTTCATCATTACATATTGCGCACATCGAGCTTTTTGTCGGCGGGCTACCCAGCGATCCTCGGGGACCTTCCCGTTCAATATGTATTCTCTGATTTCGTCTCTCCAGTCGACGGCATTTTGCGGGTTCAGGGTTGGTGTCCTTGATGACTTCCTTGTTGCTTTTATAAGCGTCGTCCACTCCCTCGTCTTCCTCGGTAATGTGTAGTACGTCCTTGTCTTGTGCAATGCTCGGTCGAGCTACGCATTCGACTGGAATGATTCGGCGGAGGTCGGGGTCGGAAGTCGAGGCTAGAGCGGCCAATGCGTCTTCGGATGAATTGTCGCTTCGAGAGATCTTTGTCAGCGTTACCGACCCAATTCGTGCAGCGATTTCCTGGACGAGTTTCAGGTATGCGTCCATGCGCTCGTTTTTTTCTTCGTATTCTCCGTTAAATTGGTTCACCACGAGTTGCGAGTCTGCGAACGCGTCTACTTGTTTTGCCCCTACTACTTCGGCCAGTCGCAGTCCTGCGAGCAGGGCTTCATACTCGGCTTCATTGTTGGAGGCTGGGAATGCCAGTCGGAAAGATTGCTCGATTAGTTCGCCGGTTGGGGATGTTAACTTGACACCTATTCCCGAGCCGTTTCTGGACGAAGAACCGTCCACGAACATAATCCATTTTTCTTTTGGGGCCTGAGCTTCGCTGATGGTGAGCTCGGGAGGTAACTCGATTAGGAAATCTTCTAGGACCTGCGCCTTGGCGCTGGTTCGGGGTTTGTATTCGATGTCGTACTCGCTTAGCTCGACTGCCCATTTGGCGATTCTGCCGGATTGGCTCGGACTATGCAGGATTGTTCTGATTGGTTGGTTTGTGAGCACCACTACCGAATGTGACTGAAAATAGGGGGGAAGCTTTCGTGTCGAGATGACGACGGCTAATGCGAGCTTTTCGGGCGTGTTGTAGCGTGTTTCTGCATCGTCGAAGATTTTGCTTGTATAGAAAATGGGTTTTTGGTCACCTCGATCGTCTCGGACGAGCACGCTGCTGATTGCCGAGGTCGATACAGAGATGTACAAGTACAGCGTCTCTCCCTCCTCGGGTTTGGCCAGAATCGGTGGGGGTGGAGAGGTAGGCTTTTAGCTGTTGAAACGCTTCCTCGCATTTGGCGTCCCACTCGAATTTCTTGTTTGCTCGGAGAAGGTTGTAGAATGGGAGACACTTGTCAGTTGCATGTGAGATGAACCTGTTCAAAGCCGCGACGCGTCCGGTTAATCGTTGGACTTCTCGGGTATTTTTTGCGGAAGGGAGCTCGGTGATCGCCGTTATCTTCTTTGGGTTTGCTTCGATTCCTCTTCGTGTGACGATGTAGCCGAGGAATTATCTCGATGTGACCATGAACGTACACTTCGCTGGATTCAGCTTCATTCCATATTTGTTCAAACTTACGAAACATGTTGTCAAGTGATCGATATGGTCATCTGCCGAGGTGGATTTGATGAGCATATCGTCGATGTAGACCTCCATTGTTTTGCCGAGCTGATCAGCAAACATGCGATTGACTAGGCGCTGGTATGTTTGTAACACCCCCGACCCGGACTACGGATGATAGCCGAGTCGGTGGTGCCACAGTATGTCGAACATCGCCAATGTCCCGGCACTGCCCATTGTCTGGCCGATCCACTGTCGATATTCGAACCTCTCAACTAAGGCCTAAGGCTTGCAAACCCGTACCCGTGTCAAGAGTTGTGCCGACTTAGACAAAGTCGTATATCATTAGGTACCAGAGGTTTGATGTCTCGCAAAATACGTGTACCTCGCAAAATATAGTACGTACATTAGTAATCCGTCCGGACAACCTTATTAAAACGCGGAAACGTAATAATATCAAAACGTACTTAGATTTGTAGGTCAACCCACTGTACAAATCTATCCCGGTCACAACCTACGTCCGAATCCGCCCGCTACCCAAACCTAAGGTTACCTGCGAGACAAAAGTTGTATAATGAGCAACCTTATGGGTTACCCAGTGAGTCCAGAGCCCGCTAACAATCGTTAGTGCCCGACCCATCCCCCATAGCCGAAGCATAAACATCTCGCAAGAAAACATCACAATGCAATATCAGAGATAAACGCAAGCGCAAGCGATTAAACCATAATGCATAACACAAATGCATAACCCGTCTAGATGCACTAGACTCTTCCTGATGCTGAGGCCTCGGTGTAACCGGCACCACCACCCAATCTCTCTCTCTCGTGGCTCCTCCCGCACAATCACCCGCGAAGGTTCATGCCCGGCACCACACGTGGCTACCCCCGGCCAATCGCCTCAAAGGTTCAAGGCCGGCACCACACCCGAATCCACGGGTATCCCGAATCCACGGGTCATCGTGTCGTCACACGGAAGCTCGGCCATGGGAGCGACCCAAGTAACCCTCCGAGCCTCTCCGAAAAGGCGGAGGACCTCCATGGGTGGTACCGTTTACACCATCCTAAGACAATATTACACATGTCCTAGGATGCATCACACAACTCAAGTAATATAGACTGCACGTTCCACACATGCATCTAATTACTTTCTCAATGTCTTACGGTGAAGGGACGTGCTAAGGATCCAACGATCACGGCACTCTCTATCACCGCCTCGACAACCGGATGGGAGACTCCATCACGGAGCTACCGCATCCTCACATCATCCATTTCTGGGCGGATCTCACTTCCGTCCCGTACTTATCTCATCACATTTCCGGGTGGATCTCACATCCGACCCGTACTTATCACAATCCATTTCCGGGCGGATCTCACTTCCGACCTGTACTTATCACATCACATTTCCGGGCGGTACCCCGACCAACCCGTACTTATCTCATCATGCTTAAACAAACAACGTCAACCTTGGTCCATGCCTCAACAACTTATCAGAATAGGACGGCACCTCCGTGCTTGTCCTAACCGATCCTGCATCACAACCGTTAAACGTGGCATGCGACCGGGTTCACATTCACGCAATCATTCAACAACACTCAAGCATGATATCAAAGCAAGCATGTCATAACAACACATTCATGCAAGGCGGTAACCCGACATGCCCTCAAGCGGTTACCCGTCATGCATGCAAAGCGAATCCCGTAAGGCTAGCAAGCGGTTCCCGTCTGGTCCGCTAACGGTTACCTATTCCGCTTAACGATTTCCCGTCCTACTTGCGGAATAGTTCCCGTCCTACTTGCGGAACGGATCCCGACCTGCTTGCGGAACGGTTCCCGACCTGCTTGCGGGACAGTTCCCGACCCGCTTGCACACGAATCCCGACATGCTCACAATACCGCAATCAACACGCAATCAATATCAAGCATGTATCACCAACCCAAAAAAACGTGATGCTACACCATCAAAACATGCTTAATATAAACACGCAACGGAGTTAAATCGATCACAAGATTCTGAAGTAATGTTTAGATGAATCCTGATTCAATTCTTAGATTCATATCAACCTAAACATGCAGATCTAGGTTCTTCTTGATTAGAAACAATGATTAGATCTCACCTTATACCTGTTAATTGCAGCGGAAGGAGATAGAACAGGTCAGAGATCAGAGAAACACCGAGAGATGAATCCTCCAAAGGCTCACACACGCGATCACAGAAAACGGCTGCTAGACCAGTAGGGAAGGAGGCGCAGAGAGAGAGAGGAAATCGCAGGGGGCTAGGGTTAATTGCCTGAACTCGTCTCAAGTTTTATTTATAAAACTTGTCCAGTTCCGTTTGGGCCTTTGGCCCAAAAACCAATTAACTCGACGGCGTTCTCGCACTGTGTCGATCGACACACCTTGTGCATCGATCGACACACAGTGACTAAACCCATTTATTCTCTCTAAGTACAGTAAATGCCTAGCACTTTTACCGTACTTCTGCTAAACCTTTCCTATACATTTTCCTGTTAGCTTAGGCGTGTGACCCATATGGGATCATATAATAAAGGCAATAAGTCCAAGACTTATAGATCATGAGCGGACTCTAGCAAGCCATCATGACCCCCAGTATTATATGACTTATGTCTGATCATTGACATACTCTTACTTTCTAGAGACAGTACCGAGATTACTGGACACAATTCCAACAATCTCCCACTTGTACTGGAATCTCTGTATTCATAATCCTTTTGTCTCAATATCTCGATTAGTCATAAGGCAAGATTAGTGTCATCCTTATAAAGCCTAATCTTGTTCATCGGACTCTGATTCGATACTGACAATCCAAACGACTCGGGACAGTCCGTTTGAGCATGGCCATGCATTTTCCAGTATTCAAATCTCCGATTGGCCTAGAGATATTCACTCCATTTATATTGGAGGGACAAATTCCGTCTTGTTCCATCACTGTAAACTACTCATTTCATGATGTACCCAAACAAGGTCCTTATAACTATCGCAGAACGATAGCGTTAGACAATGATCAAAGTGCATCAGTCCATGTGCAGTCACATGCATGCGAACTCAGGTCTAAGGACTATACTCTATAGTCGTAGTAAGAATCTCTTATGACACAGATATAAATATCCTGAAGAGTTCTTATAAGCGGGTCTTGTCCGGTCGTATGTTCCCCAACATACACCTATGTACTGACTTTGATGCCGCGCATCTATGACACACTGAGACTTTGTCATAAGTCACGTACCAATCCAGTCTCACACGGTTGTTGGTGTTCCAATTTCAACAACCTTCGACTAGGGACATAATGATATAAGTCATTTATCAAATATAGGGTCTCATGATCAAGCTAAATGACTTTGATAACTCAAGATCAAGTCATTTACTTCGATGACCTATAAAATGGTTTATATCACTTTGGAACGATTATTTCATCACAGTTAAAATAATCTTGAAATAATAATTTCATTAAACATCTTAAATGTTATTTCAAGAACATATCCAATAACTAAATAAAGCCCTTTAATAACTCCCACTGAAATTAAGACTACATCTTAATTTCACTTATCCTACAGCAATAGTCCGCGACTCGTGCTTAGGCCTAAGGAGTGGCTTCGTTAATAGATTAGCAACGTTCTCATTCGTTGAAACTTGCTGATCTACTTAACATCTCTGTCATTTATCTCACGGAATAGGTTATACCTATCCTCAAGGTGTTTGGACCTCTGATGTGCAGCTAGTCTCATCTATGCTGGAAATCACATCAAGTTCAGTGACGAACTCTTCTTTCCAAACAACCTCTTTCGCCACTTCCCAAGCTGCGAAATGTTCAGCTTAAGTCATGGAGTCAGCAACAGTGCCTTGCACCGCCAGATAGACACAAGATATAACCGGACTGTGATCGGAAATCATCTTTGTCTATTGGAAACTTGCCTTTCAGACTCTACCGACTCGTAGCACCTCACTTTCTCCGTAACTCAAGAATTTATCCTTAGTATTCCTCAAATACTTTAGGATATTCTTTACGGCAATCCAGTGATTCTTTGCTGGATTTGACTGGTCTTTACTTGTCTTGCTTAACATTAAAGCAACATCAAACAAGTACGTTTCATGGCATACATGATAGATCCAATTGCCGACGCATATGGAATCTTATCCATGCATTTAAGCTCAGAAGTTATCGTAGGACACTGTGTCTTGCTTAACGTAATGCCATGTGACATTTGCATAAAACCCTTCTTGGAAGGCTGAAAACCTGTAGGACTTTGTCGGGATAAGAATCCTGACTTTGTCTTACCAGCTCTTTCGGATCTCTATCTTTAGATCCAAAATCCAAGAACATATGTGGCTTTACTCATGTCAATCATTAGAACCAACTCCCAAGCCAGTCCTTTACTGACTGCAGCATTGGGACGTCATTTTCGAGAATCAGTATGTCATCGACATACAATATGAGAAATGCAATATCGCTCCCACTAATCTATTAGTAAACACACAGTTCCGCTTCGTTCCTGTTCAAGTCAAAACCTTGACTACTTCAACAGAACGAAGATTCCAACTCCGATATGTTTGCTTCCATCCATGAATGGATCGATGAAGCTAACTTACATAAAATGTAATTTTTCGGAGTCCGGGCTCACTTTCGCTTCTTTGAATTTCGCAGATTCGTCGCTTTCAATGATCATCAGATCATGCGAACTTTCAATGATTATCAGGTTCAACTAATGACGAGAAATCACTCTCGGATTAGTAACTGATTCATTCATATCTGCGAACTTCAGGCTCCACAGGTGTAGATTCTACAGAAATCTGTAAATCCTTCCGCTGCTCTCCCTCAATAGGTAAAGCAGCCTCCTGTATTTCTCGAATTTCTTCGAGTTATACTTTTACTCCCACTGTTCTTCTTGGAAAATAACTTCCCTTCTTAGAAAACAGAATGGACGTAAAAGTAACAAGCCTTGGTTTCCTTCGGACAAGGCTCCACAGGTGTAGATTCTACAGAAATCTTGTAAATCCATCCGTTGCTCTCCCTCAACAGGTTGAGCAGCCTCCTGTATTTCTCGAATTTCTTCGAGTTATACTTTTACTCCCACTGTTCTTCTTGGAAAATAACTTCCCTTCTTAGAAAACAGAATGGACGTAAAAGTAACAAGCCTTGGTTTCCTTCGGACAACCAGCGAAGTAGTACAACTACAAATACTCAGTAAAGACGAATTTGGATCGATTCCAATCCACATTTACGTGGTGTCTTTCAACTGATATTTGTGGAACTATTTCAGCGTAAACTTAGATATTTTAGAGCGTTATTCTTAAATAATATCATGGAAGATTCGTGTGACTCATCTTTAATCATTTCTAATAAGATCTGATTCTTTCTCACAGAAACACCTTCAGGTTTTCAGGAGAAATGAGCTGTGAAACGATTTCACACTCATTAAGATGATCACACAATCAATGACTTAAGTATTCTCACTCGTGATTTAATCCAGAGTCTTAATACTTTTGTCATTCAGATCCTATACTTCATTCTGGAACTCTTTCGACCATGTCAAAGAATTCCGACTTGTGTCTCATCAAATGAACACAGTCACACTCACTGAAGTAATCAGTAGAGACAATGAAGTACAAGAGATTTTCTCTGGCATTACTGCTCATTGGGCCACATACATGAGTATGTTCCAGGTCCAATAAGCCTTTGGGCCTTTCTTTAGCTCGGCTAAGATAGGCCCTTTACCTTTTGGTCTAGTAAACAGAATTCAAGTCTCATAAGATATTTTATCAAATGAGCCCAACAGTCCATGACTATGGGATTTCTGAATCCGACTTACTCTATGTGACCAAGACTTTTATTCCAAGGAAAATCAGGTTTAATTCATCAGATTTAAACCAATTCGGTATTTATGTTACATTTAGGCACTCTTTGGTTTAAGATATAAAACCCATTCC
The DNA here is from genome assembly GCA_030180135.1 of Orychophragmus violaceus. Classification (NCBI taxonomy): domain Eukaryota; kingdom Viridiplantae; phylum Streptophyta; class Magnoliopsida; order Brassicales; family Brassicaceae; genus Orychophragmus; species Orychophragmus violaceus. The sequence goes on along the minus strand of CM058231.1, from coordinate 46,003,184 downwards.
ATGAATAGGGTGCTACAATTAATATTTCATTAAGATCAAAAGAACAAAACTTGTCTTTTATCAAAATGAAAAACATTCAAATTCTTACAAGAAAATGAAAGACAACTCTGCTTAAAGCATGTACATTGTAGCAATTACTTAATACAAAACCAAGCCTAAAAGGGATCTATAAGTGAAAACCCTACTGCTGAGGCAGCATCCCAAGCTCCTTCCAGACATGTAGTTTCACTTGCCCTTCCTTCAAAGTTCTACTGTTGCCCAGGCTCTGCATATTATAACAAATATCAGTGCCACAACCAGTATCCAATACCTATAAGGTAGAACTTGAAGTAATAACATGAATACCTGAGGAAGTAGTCGCATACATCGACTTCAACTCCTCATCATCTTCCATGAATTTAATGCAATCTCTCTTCCAATGCCCTGTCTCCTTACAGTAGCAGCACTTAATAACGTAAGAGGTATCTGACTCGGGCTCAGAAGACACACGCTTGCCATGATTCAAAATCTGGACAACTTTGTCTTCACCCTTGTCAGCATTAGGTTTAGTAAACCTACCCTTCTCATTCATGAGATTGTACAGGGTACTCTTCACGTTTGGCTCAACTGTCTTGAGCATATCATGCAGTTCAGTCAGCGTCTTCGTTAAGCCTTTCTTGATATAGTTCCTTCTGAACTTATCATAGCTTGACGGCAGTGACTGCAGAATGATCTCAGTTGCCAATTCTTGGCTAACTGGATAATCCAGTTTCCTCAGGTTATCAATGTAACCCATCATTTTACTGACATGAGGACTCACTGGATGATCATTTGGTAGCTTGCAGCTAGTGAGAGACTTAACCAACTGGTATCTCTCCACTCTTACCTGCTCCTGAAATTTCAATTTCAGGCTGCTGATCATCTCTATTGGCGACTCCATGTTCTCATATTGCTTCCGCAAATCTGAGTCCATGGTAGCCAACATCAGACCACGCACATCTACCGCATCATTATAATGCTTATTCCAAGCATCATATACTGCATGGGAGGCATTGGACCCGATCCTCACGGGGAGAGCTCTCTCAAGAACATAGTCCTTTCTCTCCTGTCTGAGGACTAGCCTCAGGTTCCGCGACCAAGTCAAGAAATTTGATCCGTTCAGCTTGTCCATCTTAAGGACAGACCGGATCGAGAAAGTGTTTTGATTGTTTGTGCTAGTCATAACTGAAAATTAAGATAAAAGGATTTTAGTTAATATGTTCAATATGATTAATCTCGTATTAAATTTAATATGATTAATCACGCATTATATTCAATAACATAAGTTACCCTCAATAGAATATAATGATTCCAAGATCCACATATAACTAAGATTAAAGTGGGCCACTGGCCGTCACCAAAACTCAGCTTATATTGGTAAGCCCTATGTCGGCTAATTATATCCGTGATATAACTCTTGGTTGTGAATCTGGGCCCGAGGCCCAATCCACTCTGATGTCTCAAGGCCCGGGACTCCCGATGGCCTAGTCAAGAAAACCAGACTATACAGTCATGTAATCATTAATGTCTGGGACTCCCAATGACATTTATGAATCACAAACCGTCTTATCCACGCAAAAGTAGACACCCTCACACTGTAAGGCCATGAATACAATTGAATGGGCTTTCACAGCTGACATAGACTGGGCAAGACATCCAACGCTTGATATTATTTGAGGTTCGTAGGTTTATTAAAATTTCATTCCCAAAATAGAAGATTACTATTTCGGGAAACTTTCTATTTTTGGAAACCTACTATTTTCGGAAACTTTCTAAAATTGGAAACTTTCTAAAACTGGAAACTTTCTAACTTTAGAAATTTCTTTAAAATCCAAAACCCGCAAATCTAGAAACTTCTATTTTAAGAAACTTTCTAATTTCAAAATTTCGGAAACTTTAATTTAAAATCGACTTTATAATTTTATAAAATAAATTTTAAATTAATCTGAAAAAAAGACTCAAATAATTGGCCCAATTGTTTTAACTTCTTGGCCCGAGGCCCAAGAATTGGTCCATGTCCAAGACATGACCCAATTGTCCAATTAAATGACATAACCGGTCTGGTTCATTAAAATTGGTCTAACCAAATTTTAATTACTACGATGACCACAATTGTCAACCGGTTATTTACTAAACCGGATTTTCTCAATTTATTTGGTCCAACCAAATCAAATTAGAAAATCCTGGTTTAGGCACTAAATCCAATAATTCTTTCGACATTGGATTTCTTGTCCCGGTTTAACCAGACTTAATAAAATTATTAAATCTGTTTATTAAACCAGGGCGAATTAATTTTAATCAAAATATTAAACCGAGCCTTAAACCAACCATGTCGATCGATGAACCAACCGTGTCGATCGATCCATCAACCGCATCGGTCGATGCTCTTAGCATCGATCCTGGTTTAGGCACAAAATCCAATATTTCGACTTTGGATTTCTTATCCCGGTTTAACCAGAATTTAATAAAATTATTAAATCTGTTTATTAAACCGAGACGTTTGATTTTTAATCAAAATTTTAAACCGAGCCTTAAACCCAACCGTATCGATCGATGAACCAACCGCATCGATCGATTCATCAACCGCATCGATCGATTCATCAATCGCATCGGTCGATGCTCTCAGCATTGATCGATGCGTTCACGCGTTGAGCAGGCTTGGCCGAGATATGCGAAATCCATGCGATCGTACGATCGATCCATGCGATTGCAGTCGATCTCTAGCGGTTGTATCGACCGATCCATGCGATCGTATCGATCGATCCATGCGATCACAGCCGATACTTCTTTATGAAAATCGCATTCCAAATCAATATAGCTTGGATTTGCGATTTCAAGTGTGTTTAGGTTTCAATTCCTTGTTGCTTAAGTGATTTCTCTTATCAGTAGTTGATTCAAAACACTTCTTAAACAAGAAAACAATCCTAAACTTGAATCTAAACAAGAAAAACCAGAACCAATATCTCTGATACCACTGAAGTAATGTTTAGATGAATCCTGATTCAATTCTTAGATTCATATCAACCTAAACATGCAGATCTAGGTTCTTCTTGATTAGAAACAATGATTAGATCTCACCTTATACCTGTTAATTGCAGCGGAAGGAGATAGAACAGGTCAGAGATCAGAGAAACACCGAGAGATGAATCCTCCAAAGGCTCACACACACGATCACAGAAAACGGCTGCTAGACCAGTAGGGAAGGAGGCGCAGAGAGAGAGAGGAAATCGCAGGGGGCTAGGGTTAATTGCCTGAACTCGTCTCAATTTTTATTTATAAAACTTGTCCAGTTCCGTTTGGGCCTTTGGCCCAAAAACCAATTAACTCGACGGCGTTCTCGCACTGTGTCGATCGACACACCTTGTGCATCGATCGACACACAGTGACTAAACCCATTTATTCTCTCTAAGTACAGTAAATGCCTAGCACTTTTACCGTACTTCTGCTAAACCTTTCCTATACATTTTCCTGTTAGCTTAGGCGTGTGACCCATATGGGATCATATAATAAAGGCAATAAGTCCAAGACTTATAGATCATGAGCGGACTCTAGCAAGCCATCATGACCCCCAGTATTATATGACTTATGTCTGATCATTGACATACTCTTACTTTCTAGAGACAGTACCGAGATTACTGGACACAATTCCAACAGATTCAACTCCTAACCGTCCCTGCAAAAGGAAAACGTTAATCCTAGCTATCGGGACTCACTATCGGGTTTTCGGTTCGGCAGAGGTTCGGTTCCTAAGCGCCTCTTTCCTCACCTCCTGGCACGCCTTTCCTACTCTCCAGGGACTTCTAATCCGCTTCCCGCACTCTCGGGACGCTCGTCCTTCGACTCTCTCGCGATCGGGGCTCGTTTCCTTCTTTCCGGCAACTTTCTCTCTCTACCCGATTTTTCTCTCCTTTCTCTCTCTAGGATTTCGGTTCTGGTCTGAAAAGTGTGAGTTTCTGAAGGGGAAAGGCCCTATTTATAGGAGAAAACAAGCTGGTGGTGGCAGTTTAGGATGGCGGCCTCCGATTGGCCGGTTCTGAGGCGAACATGCGTCGCGACATCTCGGCGCCACCGTGCTTCATCCCGGCGACGACACCTTGCGTTCAGCATGCTGGAGGACACCTCTGGAGGTGTGTTGGCGCCACCAAGCCACGCCCAGGAGCTTCCACCCTTCCAGCCATGCGCGACGACATGTCGTACTTCCCGATTACACCTCGTGCTTTCCCTCCTTTTACACCTCGTGCTTCTGGGACACCTCGTGCTTGCGCCGGACACCTCGTGCTTTCCGACAGCTTGTGCTTCCGGAAGTAAAAACTTGTATGTGCCACGTCGTGCTTTGGTCCGTCGAGCTTTCGTCCCGTCCCGTCGTGCTTCTAACCCGATAAACCCGATATTCCCGATTTAGTCGCAAATGCGATATCTCTTCAACCGTTCACTCTTTTTAAATTCCGTTTCGACCAAAAGTCTTAGTTTGATCTCCTCTATCACCTCATAATAACGTCCAACCAATTTGGAACTTTCGGATTTTTGGCCGTTCCTCGGCCGTCTTTCATATCCTTCGACCGTCGCATAATCCGCTCGTCCGTTTTGAATTCTGACTCGACCAGAAGTCTTAGAATGTCTTCATTAGCTAATGCCGTTGATTTGAAGTCAATCGCACAACTTTAAATTTCGTCGTTCTTCGTCTGATCCAACCCGACTGGTCGTATTCCTTGTACTGACGTTTTACTCCTTCGGGAGGGTCATTACATTCTCCCCTCCTTATTAGAATTCGTCCTCGAATTCCAATAGTAGAATCGTCCTCGGCTTCTTCCGTCTCTTCACGTCTAGTACTCGCTCCGTTGTTTGGAGACTTGCGGTTTCTCTTGCATCTCCGTCATGAGTTAGACTCCGTCTTCAATCTCGTGGTAGCACTCGATGTGCTCGTTCTTGCTCCGCATTGTTTGGTCTCGCCTCCTTCTCGCTACTCCCTCTACGATTCTCCGGTTTCTTGTTATTCTTCACTCCTTCTCGGTACTTAGTCCATCTCCGGTCTTTCTTCCGTCTATTCTTTCTCCGCGTCTTTAGTCATTCTTTGTTCCTCCTCGGGGTCCGTCTATTCACTTTCCACGTCGGTCTCTACTCCTCCTCGAGGTCGGTCCACTGTCAACTTTGTGCGTCGGTCCTGCCCGGCCTCGATGTTGTAAGTCGTGATCACTCCTTCCTGGAGCTTCTTTCCTTCTCGTCAATCCGGTCCATGGGTTGGCCCTCCTCGTAACTCTCTTGGCCAACTTCTTCTAGTGGCCGGTTACTTCACGTAACCTTTCCATCTCCGTCTCTTTGGTAAATCCCGTTCATCTCGTATGAACGCCTTCTTTTCCCAAGTTCACGATCATTCCTCGTCCCGTCACTTGACGTCTTACTTCCAAGTTCACTCAACTTCTCGTAGCTTCCAACGTTCACCGCACTACAAGAAATATGGGTATTGATAGCACCACGAAAACGCTATCATATGTCTATGATAGCGTTTCCATAAACGCTATGTTTGTTGGAATTGTGTCCAGTAATCTCGGTACTGTCTCTAGAAAGTAAGAGTATGTCAATGATCAGACATAAGTCATATAATACTGGGGGTCATGATGGCTTGCTAGAGTCCGCTCATGATCTATAAGTCTTGGACTTATTGCCTTTATTATATGATCCCATATGGGTCACACGCCTAAGCTAACAGGAAAATATGTAGGAACGGTTTTAGCAGAAGTACAGTAAAAGTGCTAGGCATTTACTGTACTTAGAGAGAATAAAAGGTTTAGCCACTGTGCATCGATCGATGCATAAGGTGCAACGATCGATGCAGTGCGCAAACACCGACGAGTTAATTAGTATTTGGGCCAAATGGCCCAAACGGAACAGGACGAGTTTTGTGTCATAAAACTCGAGTTTCAGACTGATTAACCCTAAGACTGGAGCCGTAAACTCTCTCTCTCTGCGCCGAGTTCCTCTTGTGGTCTAGCAGCTGTTTCCTGTGAAAGCGTGTGTGAACCTTTGGAGGATTCATCCCTCGGTGTTTCTCTGATCTCAGACATACCATCTTCTTCCGCTGCAATAACAGGTATAAGGTGAGATCATCATTTGTTTCTATTCTGAGAAGAACCTAGATCGCATGTTTAGGTTAATCTGAATCTGGAATTGAATCAGGATTCATCTAAACGTCCCAACAGTGGTATCAGAGCCAATGGTTCTGGTTTTTCTTGTTTAGAAGCTTGTTTAGGATTGTTTAAAAGTGTGTTTTTGAATCAATTTACTGATAAGATTAAAACACTTAAGACAAGAATTGAATCCTAAACAAACAGTTGAAAAATCGCATGACCAAGCTATATTGATTTGGTATGCGATCGAAACTGATCTTGCATCGAATGAGATCGCATTGCATCGATCGATGCAATGCAAGGATCGATCGTTGCAGTCGCGAGAGAATGACCGCGATCGCATGGATCGTTCGAACGATCGCATGGATCTCGCGAAAGTCTCTCGGCCAAACCTGATAACCGTTCGTGCACACGTGAGAGCATCGATCGTTGCAGGATCGTTGAACGATCGTTGCAGGATCGATGCTGTGAGCATCGATCGATGCGGTTAGGGTTTCGGCTCGGTTTAATTTAATTAAAATTGATTCGTTCTGGTTTAATAAACAGATTTAATAATTTTATTAAGTCTGGTTAAACCGGGATAAGAAATCCAATGTCGAAAGAAATATTGGATTTAGTGCCTAAACCAGGAATTTCTAATTTGATTTGGTTGGACCAAATAAATTGAGAAATTCCGGTTTAGTAAATAACCGGTTGACAATTGTGGTCATCGTAGTAATTGAAACTTGGTTAGACCAGTTTTAATGAACCAGACCGGTTATGTCAATTAATTGGACAATTGGGTCATGTCTTGGACATGGACCAATTCTTGGGCCTCGGGCCAAGAAGTTAAAACAATTGGGCCAATTATTTGAGTCTTTCTTCAGATAAATTTAAAATTTATTTTATAATATTATAAAGTCGATTTTAATTTAAAGTTTCCAAAATTTTGAAATTAGAAAGTTTCTGAATTTGCGGGTTTTGGATTTTAAAGAAATTTCTAAAGTTAGAAAGTTTCCGGTTTTAGAAAGTTTCCAATTTTAGAAAGTTTCCAAAATAGTAGGTTTCCAAAAATAGAAAGTTTCCCGAAATAGTAATCTTCTATTTTGGGAATGAATTTTAATAAACCTACGAACCTCAAATAATATCAAGCGTTGGATGTCTTGTCCAGGCTATGTCAGCTGTCGAAGCCCATTCAATTGTATTCATGGCCTTACAGTGTGAGGGTGTCTGCTTTTGCGTGGGTAAGACGGTTTGTGATTCATAAATGTCATTGGGAGTCCCAGACATTAATGATTACATGACTGTATAGTCCGGTTTTCTTGACTAGGCCATCGGGAGTCCCGGGCCTTGAGACATCAGAGTGGATTGGGCCTCGGGCCCAGATTCACAACCAAGAGTTATATCACGGATATAATTAGCCGATATAGGGCTTACCGATATAAGCTAAGGTTTGGTGACGGCCAGTGGCCCACTTTAATCTTAGTTATATGTGGATCTTGGAATCATTATATTCTATTGAGGGTAACTGATGTTATTGAATATAATGCATGATTAATCAAATTATACTTTAATGCGAGATTAATCATTATGAACATATAACTAATAACCTTTTTATTTATATATTTCAGATATGACTACTACAAGCACACAAAACACATTTTCGATCCGGTCTGTTCTCGAGAAGGAGAAGCTGACTGGAACGAACTTCCTGACATGGTCAAGGAACTTGAGGCTGGTCCTCAAGCAGGAGAAGAAGGATTATGTCCTTCGAGATCCCCTCCCCGAGAGGCCTCTTGCCAATGCTGCCAGGACTCTGCACAATGCTTGGGAAAAGCATTCGTCAGATGAAAATGATGTTTATTGCCTGATGTTGGTGACAATGACTCCTGAGCTGCAAAAACAGTTCGAAAGTGTATTGTCTCCCATCGAGATCATGGCAAGCCTGAAATCGCTTTTTCAGGAGCAGGCTAGGACCGAGAGGTTCCAGACAGTTAAGAACCTCTTGGACTGTAAGTTGGCTGCGAATGCGGCAGTGAGTCCTCATGTGTTGAAGATGATGGGTTATCTCGATCATCTTCACAAACTCGACTGCCCAATCAGCCAGGAACTTGCCTGCGACATCATTCTGCAGTCTTTACCTGCAAGCTATGATCAGTTCATTCTGAACTTTAACATGCATGGCTTGAGTAAGACACTGCCTGAGCTTCACGGAATGCTCAAGACTGCAGAGCCCAACTTGAAGAAAACCGCCAAGGACCCCAATGTACTTATGGTACAAAAGGGCAAGGGGTTTAAGAAGTCTTCTGCTAAGGATAAGGGAAAGGCCAAGGGTGTCCAAGTCGCGGACAAGGACACGCCAAAGCCCAAGCCCAAGTCCAAGGCTGGGCCTACTGACATGTGCAGGTTCTGCAAAGAACTGGGGCATTGGAGAAGAGATTGTAAGAAATTCCAGGAAGGTCTAAAGGAATTGAAGAAGAAGACTTTCGAGACTTCTTCATCAGGTATTTTTGTTATAGAAGTTAATACAACTACTTCTGATAATACCTCATGGGTCATGGATACTGGTTGTGGGGCTCATATTTGTACTAATATGCAGGCACTCAGCAACAGTAGAAGGCTGAAGCAAGGACAAGTGGAGCTACGAGTTGGGAATGGAGCGAAAGTTTCAGCACTAGCTGTAGGCACATACTTGTTGTCTTTACCTTCGGGATTGATTTTAGAACTGAATAATTGTTATTTTGTACCTGCTATAAGCAGAAATATTATTTCAATTTCTTTGTTGGATTTGGAAGGTTATGATTTTTCAGTTAAGAATAAATTATGTTCCTTCAATCGCAACAATTTGTTCTATGGTTCTGCCCCTCTTACGAATGGGCTTTACATACTCGATCAATCCGCGCCAATTTATAACATTAATACAAAACGGTTTAAACCTAATGAGGAAAACCGAACGTTTCTATGGCATTGTCGTTTAGGGCACATCAGCGAGAAACGCATCAAGAGGCTCCATTCGAATGGACTTCTTGGCTCATTTGACTTTGAGTCATGTGAGAAATGCGAATCCTGCATGATGGGCAAAATGACACGGGCCCCCTTTAATAAACCTAACGAGAGGGCCAGTGACTTATTGGGCCTGATACACACTGATGTGTGTGGCCCAATGTCCACAAATGCAAGAGGAAACTATCAGTACTTCATTACCTTCACTGATGATTTCAGTAGGTATGGATATGTTTATTTGATGAAACATAAGTCTGAATCTTTTGAGAAGTTCAGAGAATTCCAAAATGAAGTACAGAACCAACTTGGCAAAAGCATTAAGGCTCTTCGGTCCGACCGAGGAGGAGAATACTTAAGCCAAGAATTCAGTGATCATCTGAGAGAGTGTGGGATTGTATCCCAACTCACTCCTCCTGGAACGCCACAATGGAATGGTGTGTCTGAGAGGAGAAATCGGACCTTATTGGATATGGTTCGGTCTATGATGAGTCACACAGACCTTCCAATATCCCTTTGGGGATATGCTCTGCTAACAGCAGTGTTCACTCTAAATAGAGCGCCATCAAAAACAGTGGCAAAGACACCATATGAATTATGGACTGGAGAAGCTCCAGTGCTGTCTTATCTCAGAATTTGGGGTTGTGAAGCCTATGTCAAGAGATTGATCTCAGACAAGCTCACACCGAAATCTGACAAATGCTACTTCATTGGTTATCCACGGGAAACCAAGGCTTATTACTTCTATCTACGTTCCGAGAACAAGATCTTTGTTGCCCGGGATTGTAACTTTCTTGAGAGGGAGTTTCTCTCTAAGAAAGACAGTGGGAGTAAGGTACTGCTTGAAGAAATTCAAGATGAACAGGATACTGCTCAACCTAATGAGGAAGAGCAGCAGGAGGACCTACAAGAAATTGTAGAGCCTGAACCTGTAGTACCTGAAGTTCGAAGATCCGGGAGGATCCGTCACGAACCCGAGAGATATCAAGGATTCCTCGTGACTAACTGTCATGATCTTTTGATCATTGATGGTGATGAGCCATCGAACTTCAATCAAGCCATGATGGGCCCAGATTCCTCTAAGTGGCGCAAGGCCACTGATTCCGAAATGGACTCCATGTCGGTCAACCAAGTGTTTTCGTTGGTTGACTTACCCGCTGGTGTAAAAGCCATCGAGTGCAAATGGATCTTCAAGAAGAAGATTGACGTGGATGGAAATGTCCAGATTTATAAAGCCAGGTTGGTGGCAAAAGGTTTCAGACAAGTTCACGGTGTGGACTACGATGAAACCTATTCACCAGTGGCTATGATGAAATCTATTCGGATTCTACTAGCAACTGCAGCTTTTCATGATTATGAAATTTGGCAGATGGACGTGAAAACCGCCTTCCTGAATGGAATTCTGGAAGAGGATGTGTATATGACACAACCTGACGGTTACATAGATCCGAAGAATGCTGGGAAAGTATGCAAGCTTCATAAATCCATTTATGGATTAAAGCAAGCATCGAGGAGCTGGAATCTTCGTTTTGATGAAGCGATCAAGCAATTTGACTTCATCAGAAACGAAGAAGAACAATGCGTGTATAAGAAATCTAGTGGGAGCAAGATTGTATTTCTTATCCTGTATGTCGATGACATACTGCTTCTCGGAAACGACATTCCAATGCTGAAGTCTGTAAAGGACTGGCTTGGAAGTTGTTTTTCCATGAAAGACATGGGTGAAGCCGCATACGTTCTTGGAATTAGGATCTATCGGGATAGACCTAAGAGGCTGATAGGCTTGTGTCAAGACTCATATATTGACAAAGTCCTACAAAGATTCAGCATGAAAGATTCCAAGAAGGGCTTCACGCCAATGGTACATGGCACAACGCTAAGCAAGAAGCAGAGCCCTACGTCGGCTGCTGAGCTTGAGCGCATGAAGAATATTCCTTATGCATCTGCAATAGGATCTGTCATGTATGCCATGATCTGTACTCGTCCTGATGTTGCTTACGCATTGAGCATGACGAGTAGATACCAGTCAAATCCAGGTGAAAACCATTGGATTGCCGTAAAGAATATCTTGAAGTATCTAAGACATACTAAGGATAAGTTCTTAGTGTACGGTGGAAGTGATGTGCTTAAAGTCAGTGGATTCACGGACGCAAGTTTCCAGACAGACACTGATGATTTCCGGTCACAGTCCGGTTATGTCTTTTGTCTGAATGGCGGTGCAGTAAGTTGGAGAAGCTCCAAGCAAGACACCGTTGCTGATTCCACTACAGAAGCTGAATATATCGCCGCCTCAGAAGCAGCGAAGGAAGCTGTTTGGATACGAAAGTTCATTATGGAACTAGGTGTGATACCAGATGCGGCTGAGCCTCTGGCACTGTTTTGTGACAACAATGGTGCTATAGCTCAGGCAAAGGAACCAAGATCACACCAGAAATCCAAGCATGTTCAAAGAAGATATCACTTGATACGTGACATCATTAATAGAAAGGAAGTCAAGATCAGCCGAGTTCCGACAGATGATAATGTCGCTGATCCGTTGACAAAGCCACTCCCAAGGCCTAAGCTCGAGTTCCTGACTGAAGCTGTAGGCATTAGAAACATTGAAATGTAATCTAAATCTGAGTGGGAGCTTTGTGAGCTTTATTTTAGTTATTTGAAATGTTCTTGTAAAACATTATTTTATGTTTTAATGAAATTATTATTTCAAGATTATTTTAACTGTGATGAAATAATCGTTCCAAAATGATATGAACCATTTTATAGGTCATCGAAGTAAATGATTTGATCTTGAGTCATCGAAGTCATTTAGCTTGATCATGAGATCCTATATTTGATAAATGTTTTATATCATCATGTCCCTAGTCGAAGGTTGTTGAAACTGGAACACCAACAACCGTGTGAGACTGGATTGGTACGTGACTTATGACAAAGTCTCAGTGTGTCATAGATGCGCGGCATCAAAGTCAGTACATAGGTGTATGTTGGGAACATACGACCGGACAAGACCCGCTTATAAGAACTCTTCAGGATATTTATATCTGTGTCATAAGAGTTTCTTACTACGACTATAGAGTATAGTCCTTAGACCTGAGTTCACATGCATGTGACTGCACATGGACTGATGTACTTTGATCATTGTCTAACGCTATCGTTCAGTGATAGCTATAAGGACCTTGTTTGGGTGCATTATGAAATGAGTAGTTTACAGTGATGGAACAAGACGGAATTTGTCCCTCCAATATAAGTGGAGTGAATATCTCTAGGCCAATCGGAGATTTGAATACTGGAAAACGCATGGCCATGCTCAAACGGACTTTCCCGAGTCGTTTGGATTGTCAGTATCAAATCAGAGTCCGATGAACAAGATTAGGCTTTATAAGGATGACACTAATCTTGCCTTATGACTAATCGAGATATTGGGACAAAAGGATTATGAATACAGAGATTCCAGTACAAGTGGGAGATTGTTGGAATTGTGTCCAGTAATCTCGGTACTGTCTCTAGAAAGTAAGAGTATGTCAATGATCAGACATAAGTCATATAATACTGGGGGTCATGATGGCTTGCTAGAGTCCGCTCATGATCTATAAGTCTTGGACTTATTGCCTTTATTATATGATCCCATATGGGTCACACGCCTAAGCTAACAGGAAAATATGTAGGAACGGTTTTAGCAGAAGTACAGTAAAAGTGCTAGGCATTTACTGTACTTAGAGAGAATAAAAGGTTTAGCCACTGTGCATCGATCGATGCATAAGGTGCAACGATCGATGCAGTGCGCAAACACCGACGAGTTAATTAGTATTTGGGCCAAATGGCCCAAACGGAACAGGACGAGTTTTGTGTCATAAAACTCGAGTTTCAGACTGATTAACCCTAAGACTGGAGCCGTAAACTCTCTCTCTCTGCGCCGAGTTCCTCTTGTGGTCTAGCAGCTGTTTCCTGTGAAAGCGTGTGTGAACCTTTGGAGGATTCATCCCTCGGTGTTTCTCTGATCTCAGACATACCATCTTCTTCCGCTGCAATAACAGGTATAAGGTGAGATCATCATTTGTTTCTATTCTGAGAAGAACCTAGATCGCATGTTTAGGTTAATCTGAATCTGGAATTGAATCAGGATTCATCTAAACGTCCCAACAATGTTTGCCGCTGCCATCTTAGGTCAGCCATCTACGATAGCACTAATTTGATCTGCTATCGTATATTTGTCTACAATAGCATTAATTTCGATGTGATTGTATAGTTTTCAGTAGCATTGGTTTATCGCCATTTTACAGATTAATGTAGCATATTATTCGTGCAATAATACATATTATAGTGACAGTATTTTAGGGCTGTATTATACTTTATAATAACATTTTTGTATTGTTATATTATTATTTATAATGACTCATCTTTATGGCTATTGTATATCTTATGAACACTTTTATTTTTTGCCATACATAAGCTATTGAAATTTTATTATATAATATTATTTTGAATTCTGATTATGAATTATTATTTTAAAAAATCAATTAGGTTTATATAAAAACAATTATATTTTAAAACTGAATTTTTTATTGATAACTTAAAACATGTTTTACACAAACATAGTAAAAGATACATATCTAGAAATTCCTAACATATTCCTAACATTGTTGATCCTCTTGCATTAGCCCAGCCTTCTACAACAATAGTCAATTACTCAATTGCTTCTCGATGAAACCGTATTCATCCCTTAAGCTATCCACCCTCGGCACTGGTTTCAGCTGGTTCTTTGGGTGCTCGAAGCTCCTCAGTCCCCCCGATGATGTAAAGAAGCAACCTTCAAAACACCAAACCATATGCATAAATTTCCAAAATTGATCTTCCAACGATACACACAAACTAACCAAAATCATCAAAAATATTTCTTTTTGTTACAACTCTATTTATCTTGAAAGAGTTGGTTACCTTTAGGGAATGGACCGTAAGATTTGGAGCAACCTTCTTAACAATGGCTGTGTCATCAGAAAGAACAAGGTGGCCTTCAACATCAGTTCCCCAGAAGAAGGGCACACTACCATCAGCATCCTGCAGATGATGGACAAGAATAAAAAAAACATCCAGATGATGAATAAATAAAAGAAGAGTGTTGTGTGACTATTTACAGAAGCAGCAAAGACGGTTTTGTTGGTGACATCAAAGAGGATAATGTCGGTCCTGCTTATCGGATTCACAAGCTCACAGCTAACCTAAAGACAAACTGTTATTGACAAACCAGTTAAATCATATGAAAAATCTGGAGTAAAGAGATCATTGGAATGCAATATCAAGCTAAGGACGTGCTAAACCTTACAAAAGCAAATCAATTAATCTTCTGAAATGAAGAAAAAACTATGCAAAATGAAATTCAGCAAGGAAAAGAGTAATAATGGTCAGAGAATAGCACCTGTCAGAGAGAAGAACAAATCTTTGATGTGAGTGATCTTCTAAAGCAGTTGCAAGCAACAATCTCTCTGCTGCAATCATGCTGGATTCTCCCCATATTACCTATAACCATGACAACTTAACTTTCAATTCATCCGATGTAATCCTTAGAGGAGTTGGTAATACTTGAATCTGTAAATGCCAAAAAGGCTTTTGTTTTAGATTTATACTGGTACGTTCTCAGGCATACATACATCGATCTTTTACAATCTCAGCAACATGAGCGCATCAAGTTTACAAAACCGAAAACTTGCCACATCTTAACTAGAAACATCAATAACGCAAAAATCAACAAACCAAAACCAAATACAGACGGACCATTTGGGATTCGGGTCGCGATATGACTCCAGCCAACAGAATCGAAAGAGAACGAAGGGAAAAGAAGAACAAAGAGATCCAGATTATTTCGTCACCATCTCTTGGCACGCTTACCATTGAGGCGAGGGGAGAACAACGGCGATTCAAAATCTGAAAGAGAGAGAACCGGCAGTAGATTCAGACAGGGGAAGAGTCCACGGTGGATTCAGGCAGAGGTAGAGTCGACGGTGGGTTAGGATTCGGGTAGTGGGATATGCGACTTTGGCTCAATCTCGAGAGAAATGGGGGTGGTGAAGAGAGAGAGAGAGATATGATGGTGGGTTCACATAGGGTTTTTTTGTTTTGATAATGGCAGGATTTTTAGATTGACTTAGCTCAAAATTTGCCCAAATTTTAGTTTTACCGCCTAACCCAAAAAAAATTGGGGAAGTTGGGCCAATTTAAAATTTTGGCAATAAATTTTTAAAATTGTTTAGCCACTCTAATATTTTAACTATTGGTCTCATTTTGTAACTAAAAATATATAATAATTACTCAAATTATAATTGTGATAATAAAACTTAGTTGATTACTAATTGGTCTCATTTTGTGGATTTAGCATCAAGGAGATTATAGTATGGGTTTAGGGTATTGAAATATAGGTTTAGGGTTTAGGGTTATGACATTGTAGTATATGTTTAAGTGTGGACCTTAAACCCTATATTACAATACCCTAAACCCTATATACTATATTACATTATGTTTATGTTTAATACTATCAATTAAATATTTAGTATTTGATTTTTAGTTAGAAGTGTAGAAATTTAAGTTCTTAGGGTTTTGTTTGTGGTATGGAGTTTAGGGTTTAAGATTTATAAAATGATTTGGAATTTAAGTTCTTAGGGTTTTGTTTGTGGTATGGAATCTTAATTTTAGGTATGTTATAGTAATTTGATTTTGATTTATAATCTAGTGTTTGGATATTTATTTAGAGTTTATAGTATGATTTATGGTCTAGGTATATGGTTAGGGTTCGAAATTTGGAGTATAGGGTTAGAGTTATGTTAGGGAATGAGATTAGGGTTTGCAAAATATAAAAACAATAAGTTACATTATAAATAAAAAGAAACAAATTGCATTACCCTAAACTCTCTAATACACTAATCTCTAAACTAAATACCATAATCTCTCCAATGACAAATAAAAAATTTAGGGTTTAGGGTATAAAATTAATGTTTTAACTTGAATTTTTTAGGGTTTAACTTGAATGTTTTAGGGTATGTTATTAAAAACCGTTAAGTTTTAACTCAAAAATTATGTTGTTTTATTTGGTATTTTAAATTATGTGTTGTTTATTATTAATTTTTATTTATTTATAGAATGGATAACAATGATATGTTAGACAAAATATAGAATTAAACACATGAAAACGAAATACTTGTTGATTCAAGTACTTAAAAGACATACATCCCAGCCAATTTTCTTCGATGGCAGTCATACACTTGATTGGGTACACGACAATGATCTCACCATACGAATGGCAATGGAACAGATACATAAGTTCCCAATGGCTGTAAGAATCTTTTGGAAATGTTCAACTTGATTTTTGCTTTCCACAAGGTGAGCAGCTTGACCTCGATCTCTCCTTGAACATGGGACAAGATCAGCAGCTTCTTGTTCACTCCATTTCCCATCCCTATGAACATGAAAAGAAAGAAACATCGCAACAACATTAGCTCATGTCAAGAAACTTTGGTATACTCTTTAGATCAGCTTCATAAAGCATTCTCTTTAAGATGTAAAAAAAGCATTCTTTATGACAAAACTTGGTTTTAGGAACTTTAAAACAATGACAGTGAGTTTTCTTTGGCTGAGGCACTTTCAAAGTTTGCAGCAGGAACTTTACCGAGACTCTTCTTGGGTTTTGCAGATTCATGACTAAGTTTGTATTAAAGTATACTCAGCAAGGGAACTTGAATTTAAAAAGAGAAAGCATCATTACCTGAAGCAACTGCAATCTGCATTTCCTATGAACTTGAACTCCAATGTCAGAATCCTGATCTCTCTTCCTCGAGCAAATGTTTGCAACCTTACAATTCCCATGACACAGAAAGAGTGGAAACAGCTTGCCTCCTAACCAGGTGACCACGAATAAGTGCTTGTAGCCTTATTATGCTTTTGAGTGCCCAAAAAGCATGCTGAGCCTTCACATAATGAGCTCAGATCAGGATATACAACACAAACACAGAAACCTAATAATTTCAATGAAGAGAGCCAAGCCTACAATCCAAATAGCTGAAAATATTACAAAGTAACCTCTAAACGCAGCCTTCACAGATGTTGCTGCAATCTCTTGTTGGATTCTCTCTACATCAGATTATTAAATGTTACAGACCTACAACATCTACAAACACCCATTCAGGTTATTTGCTGGTCATCAAAACAATAAGAACTGCAAAAGATTGAGAAACAAAACAAAGTTAAACAAAATCTGTAAACATATAAGACTCTACTCGGCCAAACGAGCCACAAACAAGAGAATTCCAAGTCGCCGTTGGTGGATCAGACTCGAAACGGTCGACGAAGAGTAGAGCAAAAAAAATTACCGGTGACTGAGACGACACAAACATAGAAGCGAAGGAGATGGTGTTGGAGGCCATCGTCTAGGTTTTCCCAGAAGTTTACTAAGCTTTTCATCGTTCCTCACTGCAAGCTGAATGTGTCTCGGTACGATAAGTGTCTTCCTGTTATCTCTCGCTGTGTTTCCAGCAAGCTCCTATCCAATCCAATCAAATCAATACGGGACAGAGAATTTGGAATCTAATTATATACCAAACGAATCGATTCGACTTTGATCAGATCGGAATCATACCTCAGCGGCGAGATACTCGAGAACGGCAGAGGGGTATACCGGAGCTCCGGCACCTACACGCTCGGCGTACTTCCCTGCTTTGAGGAATCTGGCGATTCTTCCGACAAGGAACTGAAGACCAGCCTTTGACGATCGAGAGACGGACTTGGTAGCCTTTGGCTTTCCTCTCCCACCTTTGGTTGTGCCGCTTCCTACGCAGAGGTGGAGATTAGATAGGAGACCGTGGAGGAGAAGATCGGAGGCGAAGTTGGTCACGAGAGATCCTTGTCTTTAATTTTTTTTTGGATCATGTTAGCAATTAAAAAAAACAATTCACTTTTAACATAAGCACTAATTTTTCTAAGTATTTTGGCGCTCATAGTATCTATAGCATAAAGTTGGCTCCAAATCCAGTTTTTGTTTCCCGCTTAGCCAAATAATTGTATAGCGTTGATCTAATGCTGTAATATACTACCCCATCCGAGCACACCCTCTACAACAGCACTTACCAAAATCGTGCTATCCTCATGTGCTATGAATACCTATATTTCTTGTAGTGCCGATCTCGGGAAAAGATCGTGACGTTGTTGATCTCACAACAGCTTGACGCTAATCTCTTCTCAAAACTTAGCTACCTTCCCGTAGCTAATCCAACACACATCGGTCTCAAACTCTCACCGATCTCAAACACTCACTGATCTCAAGGTGAGATCGTGATGTTGATGATCCCGTTGTTGCTTGACACCAAAACTCCCGTCAAGATGCAACTACCTTCCCGTAGTTGATCTTCCATCTCGCCTTTGCCGATTCCGCAATAGCCTGATGCTAAACTTCCCGCCGAGACTCTAATACCTTATCGTAATCAACCCACCAACTCGCCATTGTTGATTCCGCCACGATCAACACATGGCCTCAAACGTTCGCCTCAACCACCCACCAGGGTTTTCACTATAAATGGCCTGCTCGGGTAATGGTTCTCGGTGCTGGGCTTTTAGGATAGACGTCCTAAAAGTCTTACTACTTTCTATCCTAAGGTTTTTGGGAGATCACCTCTTCCCGGCAACCTAAGGATCACTCACCAACACCAACCACATTAGGAGAACTTTCCTCAAAACATTTAAGCAAATTAAACCATTCATGCTTAAATAAAACTCCATTCCAAAAACGATTTTTATTTATCATAAAACCGTTACCGCACACAAATATTTACCCGGGTCTTACTAACGCTGAACACACTTTCAAGCGTTGCCCGTCTACACGCACAACCAGTGTATATCACAATACACATCACACATTGCACACAGCAAGCATATATCACACATATATGCATCACACATTAGGAGTTTAGTCAGAACCCAACATACCTCGTCTTTCGGATATGAAGCGGTCCCTGCAAAACAAACTCCTAACTTACTATACTATACTATACTACAATCTTAACCTTCCTCTTCTTTTCCTCCTTCACTTAGGATCGTTGCTCGATCCTCGCGCCGACGATGAGCGATCCACCGGTGTTACCGAAGATGGGGGAGAAGGCGGTCTTCCACACGGACAGTCGGCCTCCTCGTGGTCTTGACCTCCACAACGGGTACACGCTCTGGTCTCGGGTGTTGTCGTTAATAACCCGAAACTCATGTATGGACACCATCGGTCATAGTGACCTCTTCCGCCACAATACCCGCACGGCGGAGTAATCTCCTCCGGCCGTCGGACCCTTCTCCTTGGCTTACGCTGTCGGCTTCCCTCGCCAACTTCCATTCTCGTTTGACTTGTGTTTTGGTTTACAGGCTGAACCGTCTCTCGGACCAGGCTTCCTCCTTCCCTATGAACTCCGGACTCCTGGTCCAACGCCTCCCTCGTCTCCACGTTCTGCTCCTCTTGGTTGTTTACTCTCACTTCTCCTTCCGTCTCGTCAGACGTGGGAATGTCAAGGTTATCCCACCCCAGCGGTACTTGTTGTAGAATTTCTTCGTAGGTAAGGGACCTTGGCGGGTTTCCCCATTCCCACCGTAAGTCTGCTACTCCTCCTTGTTGATTCCCCGTCTCTCCCGGGTTTGTCTCCGCTTCGGGTACTACTTGGTCTTGCTCCAACCGCCTACGCCTTTCTGCTTCAAGTGCGTAGTACGTCCATACCGCATTCACGGCCCAATCTTCCTCCGATCCGGTCGGACTTCCCGGATTTGTTGTACCGTTCCTTGGCCTTCCATACTCTGTGCCCTCGGACCTTGGCTCTTGGGGTGCGTACCGTGAAGTACCCCCAATGGTAAAGGAATAGGGGACCGTAGGTACCCCTGTCATGCTCGCCGAACTCCCCGACGAGATGTCCATCACCTCAGGAGAAGGCGGCTCGAGGATTTCCACCTCCGAATCCTCTGTGGACGTTGCCGCAAAACCGTCGTAAGATTCCAACCCTACGGACATGACTGATGCATCGAAATCCATGTCGAGGTAAAGCATTCCCCGAAACATGTCATCCGCGACTGCCGACTCCGAGCTCCATCCGTCTGAACTCATCTCGCTCGGATCCGTCTCTACTGACGTGTCCGAGTCAATCACAATGACCTCGTGCACCGAACCCGAACTAGTACTTGATTCGCTCGACCCGTCCCCCGAACTTGAACCACCTGATCCATAATACTCCACACTTCCCCCCGGTAACCACTCCGGATCCTGCTCGTACCGTCCCAACCTTCTCGGCATCCTACGAATCTCAACAAAAAGGTAAGTCTAAACCCCCAACCTATCATTCTATCGGCATTCGGACATCCGGATTCTTAAAAAGTGTGGTTGCGACTCAAATGACTCGATAAAACGTTTGAAAACTCTGTCCCGTGAGCATGATCATGAACCATGCTCTGATACCACCATTTGTAACACCCCCGACCCGGACTACGGACGATAGCCGAGTCGGTGGTGCCACAATATGTCGAACATCGCCAATGTCCCGGCACTGCCCATTGTCTGGCCGATCCACTGTCGATACTCGACCCTCTCAACTAAGTCCTAAGGCTTGCAAACCCGTACCCGTGTCAAGAGTTGTGCCGACTTAGACAAAGTCGTATATCATTAGGTACCAGAGGTTTTATGTCTCGCAAAATACGTGTACCTCGCAAAATATAGTACGTACATTAGTAATCCGTCCGGACAACCTTATTAAAACGCGGAAACATAATAATATCAAAACGTACTTAGATTTGTAGGTCAACCCACTGTACAAATCTATCCCGGTCACAACCTACGTCCGAATCCGCCCGCTACCCAAACCTAAGGTTACCTGCGAGACAAAAGTTGTATAATGAGCAACCTTATGGGTTACCCAGTGAGTCCAGAGCCCGCTAACAATCGTTAGTGCCCGACCCATCCCCCATAGCCGAAGCATAAACATCTCGCAAGAAAACATCACAATGCAATATCAGAGATAAACGCAAGCGCAAGCGATTAAACCATAATGCATAACACAAATGCATAACCCGTCTAGATGCACTAGACTCTTCCTGATGCTGAGGCCTCGGTGTAACCGGCACCACCACCCAATCTCTCTCTCTCGTGGCTCCTCCCGCACAATCACCCGCGAAGGTTCATGCCCGGCACCACACGTGGCTACCCCCGGACAATCGCCTCAAAGGTTCAAGGCCGGCACCACACCCGAATCCACGGGTATCCCGAATCCACGGGTCATCGTGTCGTCACACGGAAGCTCGGCCATGGGAGCGACCCAAGTAACCCTCCGAGCCTCTCTGAAAAGGCGGAGGACCTCCATGGGTGGTACCGTTTACACCATCCTAAGACAATATTACACATGTCCTAGGATGCATCACACAACTCAAGTAATATAGACTGCACGTTCCACACATGCATCTAATTACTTTCTCAATGTCTTACGGTGAAGGGACGTGCTAAGGATCCAACGATCACGGCACTCTCTATCACCGCCTCGACAACCGGATGGGAGACTCCATCACGGAGCTACCGCATCCTCACATCATCCATTTCCGGGCGGATCTCACTTCCGTCCCGTACTTATCTCATCACATTTCCGGGTGGATCTCACATCCGACCCGTACTTATCACAATCCATTTCCGGGTGGATCTCACTTCTGACCCGTACTTATCACATCACATTTCCGGGAGGTACCCCGACCAACCCGTACTTATCTCATCATGCTTAAACAAACAACGTCAACCTCGGTCCATGCCTCAACAACTTATCGGAATAGGACGGCACCTCCGTGCTTGTCCTAACCGATCCTGCATCACAACCGTTAAACGTGGCATGCGACCGGGTTCACGTTCACGCAATCATTCAACAACACTCAAGCATGATATCAAAGCAAGCATGTCATAACAACACATTCATGCAAGGCGGTAACCCGACATGCCCTCAAGAGGTTACCCGTCATGCATGCAAAGCGAATCCCGTAAGGCTAGCAAGCGGTTCCCGTCTGGTCCGCTAACGGTTACCTATTCCGCTTAACGGTTTTCCGTCCTACTTGCGGAATAGTTCCCGTCCTACTTGCGGAACGTATCCCGACCTGCTTGCGGAACGGTTCCCGACCTGCTTGCGGGACAGTTCCCGACCCGCTTGCACACGAATCCCGACATGCTCACAATACCGCAATCAACACGCAATCAATATCAAGCATGTATCACCAACCCAAAAAAACGTGATGCTACACCATCAAAACATTCTTAATATAAACACGCAACGGATTTAAATCGATCACAAGATTCAACTCCTAACCGTCCCTGCAAAAGGAAAACGTTAATCCTAGCTATCGGGACTCACTCTCGGGTTTTCGGTTCGGCAGAGGTTCGGTTCCTAAGCGCCTCTTTCCTCACCTCCTGGCACGCCTTTCCTACTCTCCAGGGACTTCTAATCCGCTTCCCGCACTCCCGGGACGCTCGTCCTTCGACTCTCTCGCGATCGGGGCTCGTTTCCTTCTTTCCGGCAACTTTCTCTCTCTACCTGATTTTTCTCTCCTTTCTCTCTCTAGGATTTCGGTTCTGGTCTGAAAAGTGTGAGTTTCTGAAGGGGAAAGGCCCTATTTATAGGAGAAAACAAGCTGGTGGTGGCAGTTTAGGATGGCGGCCTCCGATTGGCCGGTTCTGAGGCGAACATGCGTCGCGACATCTCGGCGCCACCGTGCTTCATCCCGGCGACGACACCTTGCGTTCAGCATGCTGGAGGACACCTCTGGAGGTGTGTTGGCGCCACCAAGCCACGCCCAGGAGCTTCCACCCTTCCAGACATGCGCGACGACATGTCGTGCTTCCCGATTACACCTCGTGCTTTCCCTCCTTTTACACCTCGTGCTTCTGGGACACCTCGTGCTTGCGCCGGACACCTCGTGCTTTCCGACAGCTTGTGCTTCCGGAAGTAAAAACTTGTATGTGCCACGTCGTGCTTTGGTCCGTCGAGCTTTCGTCCCGTCCCGTCGTGCTTCTAACCCGATAAACCCGATATTCCCGATTTAGTCGCAAATGCGATATCTCTTCAACCGTTCACTCTTTTTAAATTCCGTTTCGACCAAAAGTCTTAGTTTGAGCTCCTCTATCACCTCATAATAACGTCCAACCAATTTGGAACTTTCGGATTTTCGGCCGTTCCTCGGCCGTCTTTCATATCCTTCGACCGTCGCATAATCCGCTCGTCCGTTTTGAATTCTGACTCGACCAGAAGTCTTATAATGTCTTCATTAGCTAATGACGTTGATTTGAAGTCAATCGCACAACTTTAAATTTCGTCGTTCTTCGTCTGATCCAACCCGACTGGTCGTATTCCTTGTACTGACGTTTTACTCCTTCGGGAGGGTCATTACAATGTTGCTCTTGCATTTTTGAGCCCGAATGCCATGACCATGTAACAATAAGTACCGCGGTCGGTGATAAAAGAGGTTTTTTCTCGATCATCGGGGTGCATAATGATCTGATTGTACCCTGCAAATGCGTCCATAAACGACAGTAGGTCATGGCCGGTGGTCACTTCAACGAGCCGATCGATATGCGGAAGTGGGAAGCTATCTTTGGGACACGCTTTATTTAGGTCGGTAAAATCTACGCACACTCGCCACTTGCCGTTCTTCTTTTTTACCACGACGGGATTCGCCAGCCAGTCTGGATACTTCACTTCGGTGATCGAACCTGCCTTTGAAAGTCGTTATACCTCATCGTTGACAGCCTTGGCGCGCTCGGGACCGAGCTTCCTTCTCTTTTGCTTGACCGGTTTGAAGATTGGGTCGACATGCAGTTTGTGGCATGCAATGGATGGGTCAACTCCAGTCATATCACCGGTGGTCCAGGGGAAAGTTGTGTCGTTTTCCTTGAGAAACTCCACGAGTTTATCCCGCATGTCTTCGCGAAGATCGGATCCTATTCCAACACAACGCTCGGGATCTTTTGTGTCAATGTTGACTTGTATCACTGCATCCTTCTGCGGTTGATCGGGCGGTGGCAGCTCGATTTGAGGCTCTGCGACTAGATAGGCTTGCGATTTGCGGTGCATTTTGTGCTCGATGCGGAAGCATGTTCGGGATATCTTCTGGTCTCCTCGCAGCGTAAACACGCCGAACAGGGTGGGAAACTTGACGCATTGGTGGTACGTAGAAGGGACTGCTCTCATCTCGTGGATCCAAGGCGTACCGAGGATGACGTTAGAGATAGCTGGTCGGTCGACGACCACAAATTTAATCAGCTTGGTTATTCGGCCGACATAGACAGGAAGTTTGATTGTTCCGATCGTGTTGATCGAATCTCCCGAGAAGCCGGTTAATGGTTTTGTCGATGGCTTGATACGGTAGTCGCTGAGTTCCATTCGTTGTAATGTTTCTCTGAAGATTAGATCTACTGAACTTCCAGTGTCGATCAAGATCTTTTCGACTTCGCAATCACCTATTCGCATAGCGACGACGAGTGGGTCGTTATGTGGTCGGTCTACGCCCTCGGCATCTTGTTCGACGAAGCTGATTTCACCGCCGATTCTGAGTTTGTCCCTAGCGTTTTGTCGGTAATGCTGGGCGGCCATGGCTCGACGTTCATACTCCTTGATCGAACGAACTGAGTCGTTTACCATTGGTAGTCCTCCCATTAACATGTTTATGCGTCTTCTCGGCGGAGGCGTTCCTTCTTCATCCTCTTCGTCACGACCCCGCTTGTTTACGGCCGCTGTGTTTGCGTCTATTTGTTCGACTTCTTCGGCGAAGGCCACTTCCCTCTTTCTTTCTTCTTGGAAGAGCCTGAAGCATTCGGCCTCATTTTTTTCCTGCGCTACTTGATTAACGTGCTTCACAGGTGGTTAGTTGCGATTTAGGACCAACTTCTTGCAATCTTTCTGATAGTTAGCGTAAAGGAGGGCTTGGAGGTTTCTACAATCCTCGGTGTTGTGGCCCGCTCGCTGATGATATTCGCAAAATTGCTTGCTTCTGTCATTTCCCCGGACGGGTTTGTTCCATGGCTTGTTTTGATTTTGACCTTGGTGACCTTGAGATGGTCGACCTTGCTGAAAATTTTGGGGTCGATCGGTTCGCTCTTGTCGTTGGTCTTGGTAAGGGCGTTCCTCGTCCTGTTGACTGTCGTGTGACTGATCGCTGACGTAATATGACGGTTTTCCTTTCCTGGCGATTTCTTCCTCTTTGGTTTTCTTATAATCATGGTCGTAGTGTTGTCGTGGTTCGTACTGATCGACAACATTCTCGGTTATTTCTTTTGACGTTGAACTCTTCGGACCGAACTTCTTTGATAGGGTTTCCTTTTCTTCTTCGAGGTCGATAAAGATTGATGCTCGGTGGAGGGCGTCCTCGAGCGAACTTGGCTTGTTCTTTTTTAGCTCTTCTCGGAAGTTTGATTCGTACCATAGACCGTTTCGGAGAGCGGGTAAGCCCTCACTGCCGGTGATTGTGAGTTTGGCGAGTACGTTCTTGAATCTGGTTATGTACGATCGGAGGCTCTCTTTCTGTCCCTGAGTAACGACCCATAGGTCGGCGTTGGACACTTCCTCTTGTATGTACATTGAATAGTGCTTTACGAAGGCATACGTTAGATCGTCATATCCGTCTATGGAGTTTGGTTCCAGACGAGAGAACCAATCAAATGCCGATCCGGTCAAGTGCTCTACGAACAATTGGCAGTAGCCTGCGTCTTGTTGCCTGATGCTGAAGTGAGTTCGGCCCATTGCTATATGGAAGGCTGTTAGGAATTGCCACGGGTCGGTCTTTCCGTCATACATCATCATTTTTTTCTTTACCTTGGAAGTGGGATGCTCGGTTTGAGTGTTCATGAGTCGTTGAGTGAACGGAGTATTTTGAGTTTCTTCTATTACACGATCGATATCTGGTGCCGAGCTAATTGCTTGATGGACCTTTGATGTCATGTTCTTCAGCATTAGCTTCAATTCCTTGATTTCGTTATCCCTGAGGGTGTCCTCCGTTGAGTTGTTTAAGTTTCCGTCGTCGTTGGGCTCTTCGACGTCCTCGGTCAGCTGTGTGACTGTCCGACTTCTCGAATAATGCTCGGTTGAGGCGAGTCCTGGGAGCGGAGTCCAGTTGGCTTGCTATCCGTAAATCGTTGATCTGTCCCTGACATATCGTATGCGCTGTTGCGAGCTGATCGAATCGGGCATTACTTCCTTGAGATAGCTCGGAGATTTGTGTCATGAGAGCCTTGAGCAAGACAGAGGTGTTCTGCTCGATTTGTTGATCACTCGTTTCTGTCCGAGGCTGCTCGGTGTTTAGAGATTGCTACTCGATGTTTAGAGATTGCTGCTCAGCGCCCGCCGGCTGGATGATCGGGTTCGTGACCTGAGAGACATGTTGAGGCTGAGGTTGGCCTCCTGTTTGAGAAGTGTTCGTTCCCGAGGTCGATTTTTCCGTCACAAGAATGAAATCTTTGACTGGTTGTGGTCCTGTCATTGTTGATCCTGTCAGTTAGTGAAGAAAAACTTTAAGTCCCCACAGACGGCGCCAATTGTGATAACCAGGCTTGTCACAAAGGTTTAAGAGTGCGTCTTGCTTGGGAGAGTTGACGTGCTCGGGTCCGAGGGTCAAAGTTTCTCTAAGGGAGAACCGACTAGGCTCAATGATGAGTCAGGAAAGAAACGTTTGGTGCCTTAAGTAACGAAGAGAGAGAGTTTCTCGGTAACAAGCGTGTTGTATTAAGTGAGAGCCCGAGCTTGTAGAAAGACGAGCTCGGTTTTTACAATTCGGGAATATTAACTCTAGAGAGAGAAAGTAGTGAGAAGTGCACAAATCCCAAAAGGTTACATTAATGTACAATGACGACTCCTATTTATAGTAAAATACGGTCGTACTTTTTACAGGCCGTTGACCACTTGTCGAGCTCGTGCGGATGGGCCGTACTTGTTGACGAGATGGGCTGAGCCGTACATTCCTTTGGCTGTTAGCGTAGCCGAGCTGACTTACTGTCGTTCGGCTGAGCGAGCCGAGCCGAGCCGATGGTAGTGGGCTCAGTTTATTCGTGTGTGTTCGGGCCTTTATTGCTTGTTGGACCGTTTTGCTTCTGTTAGGCTGACCTTTGTACAGAGAATAGATATTGGGCTTTCTAAGTGGATGGGGTGCTAAACCTATATATAACACAAAATAAAAAAAATTAGTGTTATTTTTGTTACAATATTTGTTTGTCGCCAAAAAGTAATACTACAATAATACTATTATAATAATAAAATGAAGCTAGACCATTTGATCATGGACAAAAGGAACGAAGAAATCAAAATGAATGGGATTTGCGTCAGAGGTACAATTACAGAGAGAGAGAGAGAGAGAGAGAGAGAGAGAGAGAGAGAGAGAGAGAGAGAGAGAGGAGAGAGAGAGAGAGAGAGAGAGAGAGAGAGAGAGAGAGAGAGAGAGGAGAGAGAGAGGAGAGAGAGAGAGAGAGAGAGAGAGAGAGAGAGAGAGAGAGAGAGAGAGAGAGAGAGAGAGTAAAAACAGTGGCGATGCATTTAAGACAAAGAGCATCATTGCGAAAGTACGTCATCATTGCCATCCTAACCTCTGTTTTTATATTATCTTTTATGATTTTATTAAATAATTTCTTTTTACCACGTCTTTCAAATCAGTAGCAGCATCTGATAATCCTATGTGTGAATTTGTGATGTGATATGAGCGAAAAGCAAAGCAGCTTCCCTGCCATATTCTTCATTATTAATTTTTTTTTAGTACAACATATTCTTCATTATTGAAAAAGAGTAACGAATGTTTTCAGCTTCATATATTCATCAATGTATTTGATGAGAAGTAGAATAATGGATCATACTACTACAAAATGCACATATTGATCGTCTTCTAAGTTTGTTCATAATTAACATTGACTCATTACAAATGTTAATATATATATATAATGCAAATATTGATCGTCTTCTAAGTTTGTTCATAATTAACATTGACTCATTACAAATGTTAATATATATAATAGATGAATTTCTAACCTAAACTCTCTCGAGTCCTCTCCCCGCCGCCCTCATCTCTCTTCAGTTTGTCTAAACCTAAACTATATCGTCTCCTTCTCTGGCGCCGGAGGCTTCTTCAGCTCCGGCGCCGGACTCTGTTCCTGTTAAGCGTTGTTATCGTTCGTTCGTTTTTCTTTTGTTTTTGCGACTTCCGGTGGTGTCGGGCTCGGCGAAGCTAGATCTGGGTGTGGTCCTATGGCTCCCGGCGGCGCAGCTCCCGTGGTGTCACGGCTGCTGCGGTGGTGGCGTAGATCTGTGCGTCTATGTGTTAGATCTCAGCCGCTGCTGTCTTGCCAAGTACCTGGTCTAGCCTCCTCCGTCTTCTCCGACGTGTTTTTACTCTTCGGTGGTCGTCGGCGTGTCCACCTCCTGGCGACTCGTGCTCAATGTCAGATGGGCGGTGGCGAGGTTATTCTTATCCACCG
The DNA here is from genome assembly GCA_030180135.1 of Orychophragmus violaceus. Lineage (NCBI taxonomy): Eukaryota > Viridiplantae > Streptophyta > Magnoliopsida > Brassicales > Brassicaceae > Orychophragmus > Orychophragmus violaceus. The sequence goes on along the minus strand of CM058231.1, from coordinate 45,974,585 downwards.
GATCTGATCTCTCTCGCGTTGCGGCAGAGAAGGTGCTACCTCCGATTTGCTCCGCCATGAATCTCCTCTCCGTCAGTTCGTGGCCTTGAGGATGGGTCATATGTCGTGCAAGATGGTTGTAGGTGGCTACGGTTTGTGGTTTGCCTCGTTGCGGTGGCTCGCGAGTTGTCCAGACTGGGTGGATCCTCCGGTGGTGTCTCCTTGCGGTGGTTCTGGCGGGTGAGACAACGGTTGTCAGTGGCTCCGGTGCCGTCAGCCTTCGTTTTGGCCAAGGTTACGTCTCCGGTATTTTTGGCCATCCTTGTTGCGGGATTAACAGTGTGGTATTTGGATTTGAGCTAGGGTAGGTTCCGGTTCAAACCGGTGGTGTTGGTGGGTTGGTTTTGGACTAGAGATGTAGATGCGCCGAGATTTTTATGGCGGCTAATTTTTGTTTCTGTGGGGGCTGGTTCCTGAGAGATTCGCTCATTTGGGGATGGTAGTTAGAGTTAACGCTTTGACGGCCCGCTTGGGCTCCCTTGTCGTCAGCGGCAAATTAGTCCGTCATAGGTTTCGGAGATCCCGTTAGTTTTCAGAGAAGCTGTAGGTGTTCTTCATTTGAGGTTTGAGGGTTGGCATTAGGAGGATGCTCGTGGCAACTATGATGTGAACTCTAGTTCTTTAGAGCTATGGCAAAAGCGGGGTGGTCGACGGTTCTCGTTTGATTGTTGCTCTCTCGTCCGGAATTGACTCGGTTGTAAAGTTTTCGCTCGGGCCGGTCTGTACCATTTTGTTGTTTCGTTTTCGAGTGGTGTCTATTTTTAGTTCTTTCTTTTTTGGTCAATCTGTCTTCTTTGTGTCTCTGTATTTCTGTCAAAAATTGAAAATAATAATAAATCTTAACATTTTTACCAAAAAAAAATTATTAATATATATATATATAATGCAAATATTGATCGTCTTCTAAGTTTGTTCATAATTAACATTGACTCATTACAAAAGTTAATATATATATATATAGTACACGTTTGATCAAAAAAAAAAAAAAAATATATATATATATATATATATATAGTACACTTTCGGATGGTTTACAAATATTGCAATATAAATTAAAAATATCTTTGACAAAAAAAAAATTAAAAATATAGTTTAATGAATTAAAATGTAAAATTCAAAATCCAACAAATGCAAAATTCAAAATTCAAAGAAAGTAAACAAAATTTGAGAAAATCGATGAATAAATCAAAAGTAAGAGTAGGTAATAAATTAAATGGGAGATGATGATATCTCCATCACAAATGACATGTCCTTAGCCATATGTCTGTCATACACACAAATATATAAAAATTGATTACAAAGCCATCAAAATTAATAAAATAACTAAACAATAAATGAAATAGGCTCATATCTGAACTACCACTATTCCTTTGCCTTTTTGTCGATATTTTGTCCTTCTCTATTTCGCCTCTTTGATTAGGGAAACCCTTCTTGCTGAACAGTCTCCTATCCTCTCTAATCGTCTATTCCGTAAACTAATCCGTCACTTGTTGCTTAATTTTAAATCAAGCCTTCACTTTTATTTCGTGAAAGTCAACCCATAATATACGAATTAAACCATAATATAACCCATCCTTAAAATGATGACATAGCATTCATAAAAAATCTTAACGGAATATAAAACTATGTCGTTTTTTAGAAAAAAATAAACAACACGATTTTTGTATTTGATGTAGTTTTTAAGATAGAAAAGAACAAATTTCTTTATTTTTTGTTTAATAATATTTTTCTAATAAAACAAGACAAAATATATTTATCTTCTTCTTTCTCTTTCTTCATGTATTGTAAATTGATATATTTGAGAAGGAAAAAAAATCACATATTCTTTGTCTTCATAAGTAAAATATATCTTTGAATCATTGTTATGTCATTCATCTAATCTATTAAAAAAGAAGTACATTACTGTCGATTTTGTAATTCGGTCTATCCAAAAATAGAAATAATTTTAGGGTTTCTTGAGGGATTCTAAAAGAAGAGTTTCATAACTCGGCGAGAATGAATAGAAATTAGGGTTTTTGCAAGATTTCTGGGAAGAAACAAAGCGGCTGAGTGAGGTGTTTAAGTCGTTAGAGAGTAATTGGCTTAAATCGGCTTTAGCTAAGAATTCTCAGAAAAATATAATGAAAATCGGATACTTTATTGAATGGACTTGACATCCTTATATAAGTTTACAGAAGTCGGCTTAACAAAATAGGAAAACCTAGGCTAATATCGAATCTTTCCTGATATCTCGGCGTGAATATCCCAAAGCATATCTTCTTTCTCGGCGTGTTAATCATGCACACCGCTTTCCTTTTTCCGTCTTTGCTTTCTTCCAAAAACCCTAATTTTGCTCCATCGTTGGGCCGAGTCGAGTCGATCTTTTAACTCTAGAATGAGCCATAAGTTGACTTTCCTTATTGGGCCGACCTAAATTCTTGAATGGGCCTTTTGGGAACTAATCTTGACTCCAACAATAAGCCCCCCCCCCCCCCAATGTAGCGATTCGAATTAATTTGGATCGGTGGTTCGAGGAAAATGTCAATTGGTTTAAGAAGTAATTTAGGTTGGTCAGATTTTACCATCATTACTCCGCTTTAATCGAACTGATTCAGTTAAACCGTTGAATACTGAGTTGTACCGGCCCATAGGTGCAGGAAACGAGGCGTCGCTCTAAGTAATTATGGCTTCTCGAACACCACGCCCATTTCCTCTATAAATTCCTCATTTCCACACTCATTTCTCCATTTCCGTTGGAGCGAAGAAATAAAGGTATTCTTATTTTGCTCTCCACCGGTTTTTATTTTCCGATTGTCTTCCGCCGTTGTTTGGCCGTAGTCTTTTAGGATTTTGGATCAAATCCTTTTGATTTCGTTCAGTTCTTCATCTGTTCTTCATTTGGTCATGTCTCTGATCCGTTGTTCGGGGAACAAGGATAGTGGTTTCGGTATCCTCTGAGGACCATTCGCCTAATCGGCGTGTTCTCTCCTCTGACTCATCCTCTGGCAGCACTTCTTCTGACCTAAGGAATCATCTCAGCTACTAAGCGGCCAAAGAACTCGAACGTCGTTACGTGTTATCCCGGCTGACAGGTGCTGTGAAAAGTTCGGGTCGAACAGAGTTCGCGATTCCTCGGCTTCAAGATTCTGATTCTGACGAGTCGGATGAGGCGGAAGCCGAGAAAGATGACTCTGATGAACATGATAGCCAGACAGTCTCTTCGGAGGAAAATACGGGTGCTGCGATTCTTTCACTCGGGTTATCGTCCGGTTCGGAGGGGATATTTGCCAATATCTTCCAGACCCGTTCTACCGAGACCTCGGTTGCTTCTGCATTGGCGGGTTGTGGAGCAGATCCAAGGATTAAATTTATTATTCCCGGCCCAAGGGATCGTCCTTGGACGCCGCCTCCTGGTTACGTGTGTTTATACTGTTGGGATTATGTCCTGAAATCACATTGTACTCACTCTAGAGATAGTTGTATTGTCGAGATCGGACAATTCATATGATACTGGGTAGTCATAATGTTTTGCTAGAAACCGCTTATGACAAATGAGTTGTAACTCATTTCCAGTATCGTGTGAACCTACATGGTCACACACCTAAGCAAGTTGGACATAGTTCGTATGGGATTGATCATTGGCATATGGTATGGTCGATGTGTATTGGATACACATCGAATATGAGGTTAAATGAGGTGTGTCGATCGACACCATTGGGTGCGTCGGTCGACACAAGATGTGTGTCGATCGACACCACTAAGTGTGTCGGTCGACACAAGGCCGAAACCGAAACTGATGTTTCGGTTTATGTCGAGGTCGATATATAAATGGATTTGTAGATTCGACCTAAATAGACGAGCGCTGCCCAGACAGTGTTTTCTCAGAGAGAAAACACAGAAACCTCGAAGAACTCAGTTCCCAGGAGATCCGAGCCCCGGTACTAGCATCCCGGCGGATTCCAGCTTGTGTGCGTGTGGACTGAAGTAGAGGCGCATCATCTGAGGCGCTCCAGAGATCTCGTTTATCTGACCATCTTCCGCTGCCAATCTCCAGGTAAACACGAGATCAGATCCTTGATTCAATTAACTAGAACCTAGATCCTAGGCTTCGAGAACCTGACAGCAATTCTGAATCTGGTAGAATTGCTTGAAGTTCCTTCAGTGGTATCAGAGCCTTAGGGTTTTATCATTGAATCATACCTGTTTATTGAATTTGATGATTTAGATTCGCAAACTAGGTTGTTTGGTTAGAACAGGTCAGATCGATTTCGATCGAGTCTGTGTTTTCGCACAGTGTCGATCGACACACTAGGTGTGTCGGTCGACACAGAACAACAAAAATGACAGATTCGGCGGCTAGGGTTTTTCGCGAAGAAAAACCGAAAGCCTTCTGTGTCGATCGACACAGGTTGAGTGTCGGTCGACACAGAGCAGATTCGGTCGAGTGTCGATCGACACAGGTTAGTGTCGGTCGACACAAACCTAGCGAATGGTTAATCGGTTCAATTGGATTGGACCGGTTATCATGCCTGGTTAAGTCCGAATAGATCGGTTCAAATTGGGTGAATTGGTTCAATTGGATTGAACTGATTATCTCAATTAGAATGAACCGATGAGTTGAATCGGTTTGATTGGATAAGTCGACTCAATTGAATTGGATCGGTTATCGCAATTAGATGAAACTGATTAAAACAGTTTAAATTGGATGAATTGGTTCAATTGGATTGAACTGATCATCGCAATTAGTATAAAACAATCTGAATGGTTAAGATCAGTTTGATCTGATAAGTCGGTTCAATTGGATTGGACCGGTTATTAAAACTGTCTTCGGTTTAGGTCTATGTCGACCGTCACACATGGGTTGTGTCGATCGACATGACCGGTTCGATGAACCGGGTTAATTGGATTAACCGGTTATTGAAGTCCGGTTTTGTTTGGTGGTGTCGATCGACAGACATAGTCTGCGTCGATCGATACAGTGCTCGAAATTCTGGTTATTGAACCTTGAATTTGCAGAAACCAAACTAGACTTAAACCTTGATCAAAGCTTAGCTTCAATATGGTCAACTGTCAAGACTCATTTGATTGTTGTGATAGTCTTGCCAAGAGCTTGGTATCCACAATTACGTGAGTAAGGCAGATAGCAATATTGATGGTCTTGCAGTGCTTGACATCAACAATTACATGACCAAATAGATTGATTTGCTAACCTTTCAGAGTTTAGTTTCATCAACTAAATATCAAGTGACCTTGATGTCTTGCCCAATTTTGTCTGCTGTGAAAACTTGTGTCGTTTGTTGGATAGTCTTGGAGTCCTTGGTATCCACTGCAACATGAGTATGGCAGGTGGTCATTGACAGACTTGCAGTGCGACTGTCATATGATCACAAGACAAAAGAAATTGGTTTTACTTGACTGGGCTATCAGAAGTTCTGGGCCTAGAGACATCAGAGTGGATTAGACATAGTTTGTCTTATCTGCGACCAAGAGTTGTATTGGGTACAATTAGCAATGATTTGCTTACCTAGATAACTAAAGTTTGAATAACGGCGAGTCGCCCACTCGAATTTTAGTAATCTGAGGATCTTGGTTCATTATATTCATAGAGGAAACATTATTTGAATATAATGCGAGTTTTCTTATTTGATAAGATTTTTCATGATATGCATAACTAAATCTTTGTTTTTCGTGGATTTCAGCTTATGTCTGAGACTACTTTCTCATTGCGATCCGTCCTTGAGAAGGACAAGTTAAATGGATCGAATTTCCTGGATTGGTATCGGAATTTGAGAATAATACTCAAGCAGGAGAGCAAGGACTATGTCCTTGAGAAAGCTCTTCCAGAAAGGCTTGGGACCAATCGCTCGAATGCAGTATATGATGCTTGGAATAAGCATTATATTGATGTGGTAGATGTGCGTGGTCTGATGTTGGCTACCATGGTATCGGACTTAAAGAGTCAATACGAGAACATGGAGTCGCCAATAGAGATGATCACCAACCTGAAACTGAAGTTTCAGGATCTGGCACGAGTTGAGAGATTCCAGATGGTGAAGTCTCTCACTGGGTGCAAGCTACCAGAAGATGCTCCAGTGAGTCCTCATGTCATTAAAATTATGGGTTACATTGATAACCTGGGGAAACTGGAATGTCCTGTCAGCTTAGAGTTGGCCACTGACATCATTCTACAGTCACTGCCGTCTAGTTATGATAAGTTTATCAAAATCTATATCAAGAATAACTTGACAAAGACGTTGACTGAGCTGCATGGCATGCTCAAAGCAGCAAAACAAGACATCATAAAGGGTAAAAGATTTGAGAAATCTTGTGTTGGCAAGGGTAGAGGCAGGGCCGTCCAGATTTGGAATCAGGATAAGCCTGTGTCATCTTATAAGCCCAAGTCAGGCCCATCTGGTGTTAGAAAATTCTTCTACTGCAATGAGTCAGGGCATTGGAAGAGAGATTGCATTAAATTCTTGGAAGATTCACAAGAGATGAAGGAGATGTATGGTACTTATTCTCCAGGTATTGTGTTATTAATTCAAGTTCTACATAAGTATTGGATACTAGTTGTGGTACTGATATTTTTGAAATATGCAGGACCTAAGCGACGGTAGAACGTTGAAGAAAGGACAAGTGGAACTGCGTGTCTGGTATGAAGCAATAGTTGCTGCATGAGCCGTAGAGATTCTCCACTTGTAGGAGCCTTTCATACTTGGTTTTAGAGATTAAGTAATTGCTACTATGTATATGCCTTGTGCAGAAATGTCTTTCATCTTCTTGTAAAGAATTTGGATGTTTTTCATTTTCATAAAAGACAAGTTTTGTTCTTTAGATCTTAATGAAATATCATATGGTAGCACCCCGTTTGGAATGAGTTTTATATCTTAAACCAGCGTAAGTTTGAATATAACACAAATACTAAAGGTTTAAGTCCGATGACTCGAACTCGACTTTTCCTTGGCATAGTCGTTTTGACCACATGGAATGAAGCGGATTCAGAAGTTCCATAGTTTTGGGCTCGTTTGATTATTAATCATATGAGGTATGAATTCTGCTCACTGGACCAAATGACTAAGGCCTTTTTAGCAGAGCTAAAAGACAACGGGCCAGAGGCTTATTGGGCCTTACACATACTGATGTATGCGGCCCAACGAGCATTAGTGCCAAAGGAAATATTCTGTACTTCATTACCTTATTGATGGAATCAATAAGTATGGCTGTGTTCATTTGATGAGACACGAGCAGGAATCCCTTGAGGAGTTCCAAAATGAAGTGTAGAACCGATTTGACAGAAGTATTGAGATCCTCGATAGAATCGCGGAGGAAAATACTTGAGTCAAGAATTGGGTGATCATCTAACAGAATGAATCGGATCTTATTAGATATGCTCTGATTAATGATGAGTCACATGAATCCTCCATAATCATTTAAGAATACGTTCTAAAATGTCTGTCTTTGCGCAGAAAAGGGTTTCAATCAGAATCAATTGAAAGACACCACATTGGATGTGGACTGGAAGTTTTTCAATAAAGTTGTTTCTGATCATTTGGGGATAAAAGCTAATAAGCTTGAACCCAATCTGATAAGTTCTACCTCGCTGGTTGTCCTAGGGAAACCGAGGCTTACTACTTTTATAACCAATCCGAGAACAAAGTTTTGTTGTTCGGAACTGTGTCTTTTGAGAAAGATCATACTTTCAAAGGAACAGTGGGAGTAAAAGTACACGTCGAAGAAATTCGATAAACACAGGAGGCTGCTCAACCTGTTGAGGGAGAGCAGCGGTGAGATCTACAAAGTACTGTAGGATCTACACCTGTGGAGCCTGAAATTCGCAGATCCGAAAGGATCCGTCACTAACTCGAGAGTGATTTCTCGTAGCCGATTGTCGTGATCTGTTGATCATTGAAAAGTGACGAGCATGCGAAATTCGAAGAAGCGATGGTGAGCCCCAACTCCGAAAAGTTGCTAGGTATGCATGTTGGCTTCACCGATCTATTTATAGATTGAAGCAAACATCTTGGAGTTGGAATCAACATTCTGATAATATGGTCAAAAGTTTTGACTTGATCAGAAATGTAATGAAACCATGCGTTTACAAGAAGACTAGTGGGAGCGTAGTTGCAATTCTCACACCCTATGTACATAATGTACTTAATCTCATGAACGACGTTCCGTCGGTTAAGTCTTGTGAGACTTGGGTCGGAAGTCAAATTTAAACAAAAGACATGGGAGTAGCCTCGTGAATTATTGGAATAAGAATCTATTGATATAGATTGGATAGGCTAATTGGATCGTGTCAAAATCCTTATGTTGATAAGGTATTGGACAGTTTTAATGTGCTAGATTCCAAGAATGGCTTCATACCAAATGTCTTATGGCAACAATATTAGCAAGATGAAGTGTTTTTGAACACTGGCTGAACTAGTATTAATGAGAGTGATTGCTAATGTTGATGCAATAGAATCCATCATGAATGCCATATTTTGCGCTCGTCTAGATGCAGTTTAAGCATAGAGCATGACGAGAAAATACCAAATATGTTCCGGTAATAGTCACTGAACAGTTACCAGAAATATCCTAAATGTTTGAGGAACTCTAAGGATAGTTTCGTGGTGAACTGAGGAAGTGACGAACCAGTTGAAAGTAGTTAGACGGACAAAGACGATTCCCGGTTCCCACCTGGTTATGTCTCTTTGTCTGAATAGCGGTGCTATCTGTTGGAAAGGCTCCAAGCAGTGGACCGTAGAATAGTGCTTTTGTCTGAGTGGCGGTGTGGTTTGTTGGAATTGTTTCAAGCAATAACACCGCAGACTCTCCCACAACCTAAGCACGAAATTCATTATGTTGTTGTAGGTATAAGATATCTGAAGAGATGATCTTGATTCTAGTGGGAGTAATTCTAGTTATGTTGTAATCTTTACATAGACATCCTATGGTAGTCTTTATGTAAGTCAAACTGACATCGGTATTATTTAATTATTGGATAATTAAGTAATAGTCCCAAAGTACTTTATGGTCATCATATAGGTCATCAAGTTGAGGACTTGATCATGAAACCCTATAGGTAAAAGATGACATAAATTATGATTGTCCCTAGTCGAGGTTATTGAAGTGGGGCACCAATAACCGCGCGAGACTGGTATGTGAGGTGACTGTTGGACTAAGTTTCATGGAGTCAATGATATGATTATCACAGTCAGTCACATAGATATGTGTTGGTGAACATATGATCGGACATGACCCGCTAATGAGAACTCCACAGGATAGTTATATCAGTGTCATGGGAGGTTCTCATTACGACTATAGAGTATAGTCCTTAGACCTGAGTTCATCATGCTTTCTAGCATATGAATTGGTGCGTTTTGACCTTGTCAAACGTCGTTTCGTAACTGGCGGCTATAACGGCATTGCTTATGCGTATCATGAAGTATGTGTAGAAACAGGGATGGAACAAGATGGGATTTGTCCCTCCCAAGTAACGGGAGATAAATATCTCAGGGCCCATCGAAGATTTGATACTGAGAAAATGCATGGCCGTGCTCAAACGAGGTGATTGTCAGTCGTTTGTTATATCAGTATTGATCAGGAGTTCGATGAACATGATGTTGGATATAATAAGGATGACACAATCTCTTGCCTTATGCCATATCGAGATATAGAGAAGAAGGGATTGTAAGAATATGTGATTCCAGTACAAGTGGGAGATTGTTGGGATTATGTCCTGAAATCACATTGTACTCACTCTAGAGATAGTTGTATTGTCGAGATCGGACAATTCATATGATACTGGGTAGTCATAATTTTTTGCTAGAAACCGCTTATGACAAATGAGTTGTAACTCATTTCCAGTATCGTGTGAACCTACAGGGTCACACACCTAAGCAAGTTGGACATAGTTCGTATGGGATTGATCATTGGCATATGGTCTGGTCGATGTGTATTGGATACACATCGAATATGAGGTTTAATGAGGTGTGTCGATCGACACCATTGGGTGCGTCTGTCGACACAAGATGTGTGTCGATCGACACCACTAAATGTGTCGGTCGACACAAGGCCGAAACCGAAACTGATGTTTCGGTTTATGTCGAGGTCGATATATAAATGGATTTGTAGATTCGACCTAAATAGATGAGCGCCGCCCAAACAGTGTTTTCTCAGAGAGAAAACACAGAAACCTCGAAGAACTCAGTTCCCAGGAGATTCGAGCCCCGGTACTAGCATCCCGGCGGATTCCAGCTTGTGTGAGTGTGGACTGAAGTAGAGGCGCAGCATCTGAGGCGCTCCAGAGATCTCGTTTATCTGACCATTTTCCGCTGCCAATCTCCAGGTAAACACAAGATCAGATCCTTGATTCAATTAACTAGACCCTAGATCCTAAGCTTCGGGAACCTGACAGCAATTCTGAATCTAGTAGAATTGGCTCGAAGTTCCTTCATATACGAGTCCTATTTCCTTAACGCGGATACATCGGGCAACCGACTTTGGCTTCCTCTTCCTGATCTTCTCGCCTCCTATTGCGCCCGGCGCGAGATAGCGATCTCACAACTTTCAGCTACTGCGTTTCGTCACATGGTTGGACTTCTCGTCTTAGGCTCTTATTGTGATATCACTATCAGCGTTAGGATATTCGAGGAAATGACCTCCATTAGTCAAATGAAGAAGACTAGCCCGAGATGTTTCGCTATCAGGATGAGGGTGGATCAAGATGTTGTCTAGGGTGCGCCGATCAAAGTTCGCGTCTGGCAGAGATTTTATTTTTACGCCGAGATAACGCCATTGTTTTCTCCAGAGCGACATAGCGAACCTAGATCGTCGTGGAACACTAGTATTGGTAGATATTGTTCCGACTTTGTTGTCCGGTATTCCAGATGATTTACTCATTTTACTTTTCTTCTTCGCAGTGCGTCATCCGTTCTACAAGCCTTACCCGGATGACTTCTTTGCTATTGTTGAGAAAATCCGAAGCCTCAGTCACCGCAAGTGGAAGCATATTACCCGGGAGCATATCAGTCGGTCTCTTCCGAGGATTTCTAAAGGTAGATTTTTCCTGACTTACCGGCTGGATCTGTCGTGCTCTTTTGAGTTCTAACTCCCTTTTTTTAGTTAAGTGGAATACTCTAGATAAGGTTAACCCAGCTGATTTAAAGAAGTCGAGAATGGGTAAATTGAAGAAGATTACAGTCGACTATTCGCAGAGGCTCACCTCAAATCTTTCGAGCTCGGCTGCGCCGATTAAGGAAAATGAGACGATTCCTTTGCCCCGAAGCGGTGGTGATCCGTCTTCTGTTTCTAGGGAGAAGCCTTCTGACCCTCAGGATAATGTGTTGGTTAGATCGAATATGGCGGCTCCCCCCGTGAAGGTTCCTTCGAAGATCCATTCCAAGAAGAGAGCGGCTGTAGAGAAGCCGGACCAGGAGAATCCCGCGAAGAAGGCGGCTACTGATGAACCTGTCACGTCCAAGGCTTTGGACCCGTGGAAGCGGTTTTATTCTGAGGACGGGGAAAAGAAAAAGTTTCTCTCTCGTAAGGAAATCGTCACGGTTCTTCCCCGGAGCTCGCAGAGAGATGCAGATGTGAGCACTCGGCCTTCGATCCATAATTTTGCCTACCAGTATGAAAGTGAAATCCCTTTCATTCAGAATACACGACCATGCTTCGAGTTGCTAACTTGTCTGAGAGGGAATGATTCGGATTGGCCCCTGTTGAAGGAACTCCCGCACTCTGAATCAATCCTTGCACTGAAACAGGCCGAGGCAGCGGTAAGTTTATTTCGCTTTTTAAATTTAGTTTATAAGGTCCTTTTAGTAACACCATTTATCATTTCAGATAATTGCGGCGTCGAACCGCGTCGAACCACGTGGCGTTTGAGAGTGCATGGAGCTCGCAGAAGCTCTCGGATGCTGTAAAGAGGAGAGAAGTTCATCTCAAAAAACTGAGGGACGAGAAAGATGCACTGGAGGCTAGCAACTTGATGCTCTCGAATAAGCTCCGTGAGGCAAAGGAAAAATTGCGCAAGGCCGATGAGAAGGCAAAGCCGACTTCATTAAGTACCAATCCGAGGGACGGCGTCAACAAAAACTCTGCGGAGAGTTGATCCTGAAGGAAAGGAACCGCGTGGAAGCCGAGATGAGGGCGAAGGCCCAATCCTACTTTTATCTTTTCCACCGCTTTGTCAATGAGCAGGAAGATGCCACCGCGAAGCAGATTGAGCATGGTCAGATTTCTGGTCTCAGAAAGTGTCTGGTGAAGCTTAACGGGGAAGGCGTGCCGATTCCTCAGTCAGTCATGGATCAGTTCACTGCAGATGAAGTAGAGATCGATGCCAAAATCGATGTGATGGAAGTCTTGACGAAGGAAGAGCTGAAGTTCGTCATTTCCCCGACTCTTCATCCTCTGGTGGGGTCTCTTCACCGTGACTCAACACCCCCTGTTCCAAGAAACATCGATGAATTCGGGACTAACCGTGGGGTGATTTTCAGGTTCTTCCTGACAATCTTGTTCAGTCGACTGATAATCCGGAGACTGAGGCTCAGGCCGGCGCATCCACGGTGGTTCAAGATGCGAGTGCTAAAGATGGAGAAGCCGAGAAGGCGAATAAGTCGGAGAAAGCGGCGGAGACAAGGGTCGGGGCCGAGTAATTTTCTGGTTTTTCTTTGTTTTAAGTATTTGTAACTTTTGTATGCTAGTGTTGTAAAAACTTCTCCTCGTTTGAAGGAGGTATTCTCGGTTTTAATTTAAAGCATGTTTATCTTCCATTTCCTGAGTACTTGTCTTTGTGGATAATCGGACTGTTCTGTGTTTCCTTTAATTCGTTTGTACGAATTCGGCCGAACATCGATTAGATTATGGTTTAGTGTGAGACTACCTGCTTTATCTCAAAGCGTTCATTCCACTGGATTTATAATTGCGAGGCTTATGCGTTCTCGGCTTACTCGTTCTACGGACAGGCGAATGTGCAAGGCTTAAGTGCTCGGCTTATTTGTTATCGCCCACCTCAAAGAACATACGGGTAAGGACCCGGTTTTTTGGTGCGAGATGGATCTTGGATTTTCCTCGCCGCGATATGCATCTCGCGTGCAAGGAAGACCACACTCCTTACCAGGGAGGGCGAAGCTAATAGTGCGAGTCTTATTTGGATGCTCGGCTTAAAGTTAAGGCGTGTATTGCTCGACTTTTGCGAACTATGGAGCTCGGCTTTAATCTTAGTTTGTCTAAGACAAGTGGTTTTAACTCGACAAGAGTAATAAGTTAAAAGAATAATAACTCGGCATAAGTTAAAAAGAATAATAACTCGGCATAAGTTAAGAAGAATAATAACTCAGCATAAGTTAAGAATAAGTTTAAAAAGAATAATAACTCGGCATAAGTTAAGAAGAATAAGAGCTCGGCATAAGTTAAGAAGGAAAATTAACTCGGCGTAAAATGATGCTGATTCGGCTGGAGGTACTTCTAACTCGGCATAAGCTGAAAAAAATAAAAAAATTATTAAGTTTGTGATTGTGCCGGTGAGGGTTGCCTACATATCTTCCGGAGAAGAATCAAGTCACTCGTAGTTTATACATTTTTATTTTTATTTTTATTAAATTTTTTTTAATTATTTTTTGCGCTCATACCGAGGTGAGATAGTCGCCTAGAAGTATTCCTTCAGACTTGATGAATTCCATGAACGCGGCAAAGCTTTGCCCTTCATTGATTCGAGCTCGTAGACACCGGGTTTGACGACCTTTGTTATCTTGTAGGGTCCTTCCCATTTTGCACCGAGTTTGCCTACTCTCCATTCTTTGGTATTTTCATACACTTTGCGAAGCATGTAGTCGCCGAGTTGGAAATGACTTTCGTGTACCTTCTGGTTGTAGTACCGAGCTGCGAGTATTGGTAGTTTTGGATGCGGAGCAGAGCCCAATCTCGTTCTTTCTCTATTGTATCGAGGGCGTGAAGCAGCATTTTTTCGTTGATCTCGTTATGCTGAGGCATAAGAGCTCGTCGGAGAGTATAGATGTTAGCCTCTGCCGGGACCATTGCTTCCACGCCAAAGGCTAAGGAAAATGGGGTGTCCCCAGTTGCGCGGCGAGAAGTTGTTCCGTGAGACCAGAGGACTCCGTCCAGTTCATCGGCCCACACTCCTTTCTTCTTTTCGAGACGTTTTTTTGATGCCGTCAATGATGGTCTTGTTGGTGGCTTCTGCATGACCATTTCCCTGAAAATATATCGGTGTTGACTTACTAAGTCGTATGTCCCACTTCTTACAGAACCCTTCAAATAAGATTGACGTGAATTGCGATCGGTTATCAATGACGATCTCATAGGTAACCCGTATCGACATATAATGTATTCCAGACGAAGTTATGAACTTGGACATTGTGGATTGATACATAGGCTTTGGCTTCGACCCATTTTGTGAAGTAGTCCGTCATGATCAAAAGAAAACGCCTTTGGTTTGAGAGCGGCAGCGGGCCGACGATGTCCATTGCCCATCTCATGAACGGGTATGCCGCGGTGGATGTAGTAAGTAGCTCTGTAGGCCGGTGTATGAATGGTGCATGACGTTGACCCTTCTCGCACTTGTTGGAGTAGGTCTCGCAATCGGCGACCATAGTTGGCCAGTAGTGACCATTTAACTTGCTTTTAAGAGCAAGAGACCGACCTCCAGAGTGATTTCCGAAAGCTCTTGAGTGTGTTTCCTCGAGAACTCGGCGGATTTCATCTCCATATATGCATCTGAGGAGGATTTTGTTGGCCGAGTATTTGTAAAGGAGGCCGTTGTGTGTCGTATATCGCGCACTTTTGACTTTTAGTCGCTGTGCAGCCCATTTATCCTCGAGAAGCTTTCCCTCGGTTAAGTATGCCAGTATCTCTTCTCGCCAATCCGTATCGTGATTTGTTAAGAATGCAGTGAGATTGGTGTGCTCAACCTGACTATTTTCCGGACCGACTTGATTGTCTGATTGTCTAATCGTGAGGATAGTATCGTCAAACGGATCTTGATGAGTACTTTCTGGCGGCGGGATTCTCGGTTCAGGAATCACCTCTATTGGAATCCGTCGGCAGAGATCGGGATTCGGTATTGATGCCAGAGATGCAAAAGCATCAGCCGGGGAATTTTCTTTCCTTGGTATCTGAATTATGTCAAAGAAATCGAAAGAGCTACTAAGTTCCTATGCCGCCTTTCGGTAGGCTTCCATCCGTTCATTTTTAGCCTTGTATTCACCGTTAACTTGATTTGCGATGAGCACGGAGTCACAATGGGCTAGGAGATTCCGCACTCCGATCTCTTTGGCTAATCTGAGGCCGGCCAGTAAAGCCTCATACTCGGCCGTGTTGTTAGATGTTGTGAATCCAAGTCAGAGTGAATGTTCTAGTATCTCACCGGTTGGTGATATGAGACCTACTCCTATTCCTGCTCCTAGTTTTGAAGATGCGTCGTCGACATATAATTTCCAAGTTTTTTCTACTTCCTGAGTGTAAGATTATGTGTGTTCATTGGTGTAATTATCAGATTACAACCTAACATAATCAACTAGGATCTAGGTGATTTGCAGATGAATCATAAACAGATCAGGATGGTTACCTTGTGATTGCAGCGGATTGATCAAAGGAATATCGAGATCTGCAAGAGCTGGTAGAAACAGGCTCCTCCTAGGTATCCACACGCTTACAAGCTACTGGATCAGGCTGCTAGACCAAGCTGGAATCAACAGAGAGAGAGAGGACGGCTCAGGTGTAAAAATCGCAGAAGCAAGAAGCATTAGGGCTTCCTGCGCCTCTCCTCTTTCTAGAGATAGTACGGTAGATTTCAGGACATTCCCAACACTGAGTCTCGATATTTGTCTCGGGTGATAGTTCAACAAGGAAGTCGGCTATTACCTGAGATTGCACAGTTGTCCTTTTCCGGTAATTGATATCGTATTCGCTGAGTTCTACTGTCCATTTTGCTAAGCAGCCTGATTGTCATGGACTGTGTAAGATCGTCTGAAGAGGTTGGCTACTCAACACGGCAATCGTATGAGATTGGAAATAAGGGCGTAATTTTCGCGCCGAGGACACGACTGCGAGCGCTAATTTTTCTATTGCGGGATACCTTGTTTCGTCTCCGTTCATCGTTTTACTGACATGGAAGAACGGCTTTTGTTCGCCTTTGTCTTCGCGGAATAGGACCTCACTTACTGTAGTTGTTGAAACCGCGATGTATAAGAAATGCGTTTCTCCGTTCTCTGGTTTTGATAGCACTTGTGGGTTTGATAAGTAGTCCTTGAGATGAATGAAAGCATCTTGACACTTATCGTCCCATATGAATCTTTTGTTCCCCCGGAGGAGTTCATAAAAGGGTAAGCATTTGTCCGTCGAACGAGATATGAATCTGTTCAGGGCGGCTATGCGGCCGGTAAGACGTTGTACTTCACGAGTATTCCTAGGTGATGGTAGGTCGATGATAGCCGAGATATTTTTCGGGTTGGCTTCTATCCCTCTTTGAGTGACGACGTAACCCAGGAATTCACCTGATGTCACACTGAACGTGCATTTAGCCGGGTTAAGCTTCATTCCGTACCTGTTGAGGATGCTAAAGCATTCCCTCATATATCCAACGTGCGGAGATGCAATCAAGGAGTTAACCAGCATATCACCAATATACACATCCATCGTCGTGCCGAGCTGACTTACGAACATTTGGTTGACCAATCGCTGATACGTAGCTCCTCTTAAGGCCGAATGGCATAACCTTGTAGCAATAAGTGCCGCGTTCTGTTATAAAAGCTATCTTTTCTCGATCGTCTGGATTCATAAGTATCTGATTGTATCCAGAAAATGCGTCAATGAACGAAAGAAGCTCATTTCCAGCCATAGCTTCGACAAGTCGATCGATGTGTGGCAGTGGAAAACTGTTTTTGGACAGGCTTTGTTGAGATCCGTGAAATCGACACAGACCCTCCACTTTTCGTTTTTCTTTTTACAACAACGGGTTTGCTAGCCAGTCAGGATATTTGACTTCCTGAATTGAACCGGCGTCGAGAAGTTCGTCAACCTCGTCATTAACGACTTTGTCTCTATCGGGGCCGAGCTTGCATCTCTTCTGCTTGATTGGGTTGTAAGTTGATCCACGTTGAGATCATGAGTCGTGATGGAAGGGCTGAGGCCTTTCATATCCTTGACCGACCAAGCGGAGGTTGAAACATTTTGCTGTAGGAATGCGATCAGTTCGTTCTTAATATCATCTGGTAGTTCTGCGCCAATTCCTACGCACTTACTCGCATCGGATTCGTCGATAATGATTTGATGAATGAGTTCCTTTTCTAGGCCTTTCCTGCCTTGCTCTGTATTAATCATGCATGATGTTACTCTCATCTTGTGTTCTCTTACGAAACATGACCGACTTGCTCTTTGACACCCTTTCACTGTTTAAATTTATTTAGGTAAAGGGAATTTCAAACATTGATGGATACCGCTTTCATGATGTATAACCAGGGAGTGCCGAGAATGGCATTGTAAATCGTCGGTTTATCGATAACATAGAATTTTACTAGTTTGTTGACTCCACCAGCGTAAACAGGCAACTTGAGCTTTCTGATCGTATATGTCGTCTCGCTTGTGAAACTGGTGAGCGGCTTAGCCTTCTGCTTTATGTCTTCCTCTTTTATTTCCATCTTTTTCAACGTATCTAGGTAGATCAAATCGATAGAACTGCCGGTTTCAACTAGGATTCGAGATACTTGACAGCTCCCGACGAGGAGTTCGACTACTAGAGGATTGTTATGAGGATAATGAGTTCCCCAAAGATCTTGATCAGTGAAAATGACGGGCGGCTCGTCGGAGAGGATAGCCTGCAGTGCGTTTTGGGCGGCCAGAGCCTTGTGCTCGTACCCTCTGATTGACCGAACCGAGTTGTTTACCAAAATTAAAACACCCATTTTCATGTTGATCCTTCGCAAAATTTTAGGGGCTTCATATTCTTCCTCCTCCTGGTCCTCACGGTCGCGTTTCATTGCTACGCTTTTAATGCGGCGTTGCTGTTTTCCCTGCTTGGGTGATTGATCACCGATCTGATCTTCCCGACTTTGCTGCGATTCTTCCCTTAATTCATCTAGAGATGCCTTTATCTTACCGCTCCTGTATCGGGCATATAATGTGTCTTTGAGAGTCCGACAAGCTGAAGTGTTGTGCGATGTAGTCTTGTGATACTCGCAATATTTTTCTTCCGGCTTCGAGGTGTTCTGCGGTGTCGTGTCCTTGTCATCCTTTCTTCATTTGTTTCAAGGTTTGGACGGGCGTTAACTTCCAGAATTGCCGACCACCATCGTCGTCTTTGTTCCTATCTCATAGTGCTGCCTCGGTTCTCGATCCTCATTCTTATTGGTTTGCTTAGTGGAGCCGAATTTCTTGGCCAAGGCCACTTTTTGTTCATCTAGCTTGATAGATTTGTTTCTCTATAGTCAGCGGCAGGTTGAGAACCAAATCTTGGTAAAGGGGGTTTCGTGCCACACAGCGTTCATCAAAGCCGTGATAGTGAATTTTTCTGGGGCCTCGACGTGCGTGATGGCGGTCTTGAAACGATCTATGAAGGCTCGCAGTGTTTCCTTCTTCTCTTGTGACATGAACATCAGTGTGTTCAGCGAGGTATTTTGTTCACATATGCGAAGTGGTGCCTTATGAATGCTCGTGTAAAATCGGAGAAGCTATTGATTGATTCGGGCGGGAGCCGAGAGAACCAAGTCAATGCATCTCCTTCTAGGGTTTTGGCGAATAGCTGGCAAAAGCCGATGTCACGTTCCCTGGTTGATGAGAATCGTGCTTTTGCTGCCATGATCTTGAAAGTAGTTAAGTGAGAAGCGGGATATTTTGTACCATCATATGTCGGCAGCTTAAGCTTCTCCTTTTGACGAACGTATGTATTCGTGATACGTGAGGTGAAGGGTGTCCTCTGTGTCTCCTCGATGATTCGATCGATCTCCGGAGAGAATCCTTTTACATGGTGTACCTCGACCTTGAGTTCTTTGAGGGTATCTTTTAGCTTGGTTAACTGCTTCTCGACATGACTTGGATTTATCCCTCGGGTAGGTGTTTCTTGAATGTCACCATGGTATG
Organism: Orychophragmus violaceus; assembly: GCA_030180135.1. Lineage (NCBI taxonomy): Eukaryota > Viridiplantae > Streptophyta > Magnoliopsida > Brassicales > Brassicaceae > Orychophragmus > Orychophragmus violaceus. The sequence continues at coordinate 45,955,484 of CM058231.1, read as the reverse complement.
AACCTTGTTCGTGACGATCTCGGCGTGAGTCATGCTCCCGGCACGAGTCATGCTCCTGGTGCGAGTCGTGCTCCCGGCGCAAGCCTCTCATGCGGTGTGAACCTTGCTCATCCCGAGATTCGTCTCGTTCGTAGTGCGGAACGTACTCATCGTCCAGATCTCGGTGGGGGTGAGTATCGTTCATAATTTGAGTCATCTTGCCTTTGGCGCGAGTCTCGCTTGGGTTCATCTTCCGAATCCCGTCTTCGGCATGAGTCTCGCTCATGCTTATCATCCCGATCTCGCCCTCGGTGCGAGTCTTTCTTGGGTTCGTTGTTTAGATCTTGCTCCCGATGCGGATCTCCTTCGGGCGTATCGTAGACTAGCCGTCTAACGACGTTTTCCTTTGCCTTGGGGGGAATGACGCGTTGGGATTTTCTCGACTGTTGATTGGAGGGAATTTTGTCCTGCTCAATCTGCAACTGGTCGATTTTCTCTGAAATCTCTTTTAGCAAATTGTTCTGGGAATCGATTTTGGCTATCAGAGTGGCTAGAACAGAGTCTTGGTCGACTTGTTCCGCCGTGTCATCGACTGGCGGGATATACCCGTCGTCTCCTCGAGTTTTTCCAGACTTAGAGCCTCGTGGCGGTTTTCCGTTGAGTGCCCCGGTCTCCTCATCGTCGTGATCATTTAGTTCAGGATTACTTAGCTCCCAATCAACCCTAGGGTTGATCCTGGGATTGACGTCGTCGTGGTTTCGAAACATCTCGTGTTCAGAAATTTCTTTAAGAAATCCCTACAGTCGGCGCCAATTGTTTATTTCGTACTCGGCCTATACAAAGATAAAAAGAGTTTTAGGATTTTTTTGAGGGATTCTAAAAGAAGAGTTTCAGAACTCGGCGAGAATGAATAGAAATTAGGGTTTTTGCTAGGTTTCCGGGAAGAAACAAAGCAGGTGAGTGAGGTGTTTAAGTCGTCTGAGAGAAATTGGCTTAAATCGGCTTTAGCTAAGAACTCTCAGAAAAATATAATGAAAATCGGATACTTTATTGAATTGACTCGACGTCCTTATATAATTTTACAGAAGTCGGCTTAACAAAATAGGAAAACCTAGGCTAATATCGAATCTTTCCTGACATCTCGGCGTGAATATCCCGAGCATATCTTCTTTCTCGGCGTGTTAATCACGCACGCCGCTTTCCTTTTTCCGTCTTTGCTTTCTTCCAAAAACCCTAATTTTGCTCCGTCGTTGGGCCGAGTCAAGTCGATCTTTTAACTCTGGATTGAGTCCTAAGTTGACTTTCCTTATTGGGCCGACCTAAATTCTTGAATTGGCCTTTTGGGAAAGGTGCTAATCTTGACTCCAACAATTATGTAATAAACTTTATCTCTATGTATTATTTATAATATATATTATTTGAAGTTTAAATATTCGTTAAAAATAAAACAGTAAAGCAATTTATATTAATTTATTCATAATATCCTCTAATATATTTTATTTTTCATTTTCTACCCTAATCAAATCTAATAAATATATTTTTTCAAAACTTTAGAAAATTAATATTTAATTTCATAGTCAATATTAAAATAATATTATAAATTATTATTAACTAAATTTTGACTTATAAAAAATAAAAATCAAGCATATAAATCAATTGGTACTATATAATTATATAATTTAATACATAAATTATTTTTATAAATTATAATGGTAATTAAAATAAGCATAACCAAAACAACACAAATTCATATTTTCCGACATTATTCAAAGTTAATAGTATAAAAATAAATACTTAAATTACCATTAATTAATTTTAACTAAAAATAAATAATTTTGAAAAATTGATTAATTAATTTTTCAAAATTAGTAAATTTTATATATTATAATTTTTAAAAATAATTTTGATTCAAATATAAAGTTTAAAATCTTACTATATAATCATAAATAAAACCTAATTGACTAAAATTTAAATTCCGAATATTATTCCAAACAAAAAATATTATAAAACCAAAGAAAAATAAAAGATAAATCAAATATCTAAACCATAATATTTAAAATTTTAGAATCAAGACTAAACCAAATATAATAAATTTCTAATATTATAACCAGCGGCGGAGCCACTTGGAAAGCAAAGGGGTCAGCTGACCCCGGTCAAATATTAAAATTTAGAGTAGTTAGGTTAGTTCAGTAAAATTCAGTAGCTCAATTGGTTGAAGTGTTACTTACTGCCTCCCCTAAGTTGGTTTCGAATCTCCAGCATGCACCCTCTAAATTAATTTTCCTTTTGTAATTCCACAGCACTTTGTCTTTTCCCTTTTACCATAAATAGTTTTTTTTTTTTTCTGTTTGTCACAGTTTTTTAAGTATTATTTCCTTTTCTTTTCTGTTTTTCACCAAAATTCAAAAAATATTAATTTCTTCACACTCATAATTTAGTTTTGAAAAAAAATCCCATAAATAATTCCATTTCCTCTTTTTATTTGTTTCTTCACTAAATAAAAAAAAATTATTTATCCCTTATCACCACTAATTTTAGTTCATTTCTCAGTTTTATATTTCATTTTCTAATATAATAATTTTATAAAAAGTCTTATATGATAAGATAAGATAAGATATATATTAAAAAAATTTGGCAATATATTATATTTTATTTTGTTTGATTATACTTTTATTTTATTATTTAAAACTATTTTTAATCTACTATCATTTTAATACTTTTAGAAAATTTTGAAAACAATATACTAAATTAAATGACTTATGCTATATATATTAATATATTATATTAAATTCGAGATAAATATCTCGGCATCGGAAACGGCTACAGAATATCATATCAGAATAAAAATTCTGGTGACAATAGAAATTGAATCTAAGCTAAGCATTATACATATTTTAAACAGAAAATATTTTAAAAGTATTATATATATTTTTAAAATATTTGAATAAAAAATATTTAGAATATAACCCCGGTTAAAATATTTTCTGGCTCCGCCACTGATTATAACACATATAAAATCATAAAATTTTATTCAAAAGTATAAACTTTTTAAAAATAAAAATATGTTCGCTAATCCTAAATAGAATGTGTTTCAATTTTACTTATGTATGAAACTTAATCAATATTAGCTCAATTAGATTTGTATTAATTCTACAATAAAAATATTTATGTTATACTTTAATAAGATTTTTGTGATTAAAATATAACATTCAAAATTCTAATTGTAAAAACAAACATTAAACCTAATTTAGATTTAATGTAAATTTATTGTTATAAAATATGTCATATGCTAAACGTACAATAAACATTGTATAGCATATAGGCGACTGTATATAGGAAAAATATACGATGGATGTGTTTTGTAGGAAAATTTTTATAAACATAAATTTCTAATAATATATACATATATAATCAATTTTGCGACAAAAGTAAACAAATAAATAATATCTATGATAATTATTAAATATCTATAGTAGACTGAATATGTATTTACATTAGTATTATTTAATAATATCTATGAAAATTATTTAATAAACTTAAATAATTAATAGTATTGAAATAATAGTTTAAACTAAGTAACTAAAACTAAAAGTAATATAAACATAGAAAAACTTATAAATAAAGAAAGTATTATAAATTATATTAAAATCATAGTTAAACTAAATAATAATATTGAAATTATAGTTATACGGATAATATTGTATAAACAATGTATAATCACATATATATATATATATATATATATATATATATAACTATTTTACGTTTTACTGTATAGTTATACTTTATAGGATAAAATTGTACGATTTTTTAAATACATCCATACAAACTTTATTTTAAAACAGTATATACAGTCGTATAAACAAAATAAATCCAAAAAGAAAAAATTATTAAAACCAAAATAAAACATCTACACAATAACATTTAAGATTTTAAAATGTATACAAAATAATAGTTTTTAAAATATGTAATAAAAAATAGATTTATAATTAAAAAAACCGCGATCACCACGAATATAATACTCGTATAAATAAAACATTCAATCCTATTATATATTTTTTTGAACGAATCCTATTATATATTTGGCATATCAATTCAATATAATTTTGAATTTACCAAAAACTTCATATCCAACCACAACTCGTAATGTTTTATAATTGTCTAAGCTCTGGCAATGATTTTACTAGCCGAGCATAATCCTCGAAAATGACCTTATGAATCAATGACGTTGACAATTAAAACAGATTTCACTTTCGTATTATTATGGGTTTCTATCGTGCATTTATTTTTTTGTAATACGGCTGCACCTTTTATAACTTCACAAAAATTAGGTTAGGTGTAGTAGCACACAAATTGAATTAGTTAACTAATGTTATAGGCTTATCATATATACCCACTAACATTAGGTAAAATCCATATAGGCACTTATTATTCCAAATCCAAATTAAAATAACTAAGGCACATATATATATATATATTAATTTTATTTAGCATTTAAATAAAACGTTATTAAAATTTTAAATATACTTTAATCTAATTTGTTAAGTGTGTGACTTTGTAGAATCAACCTATTCTCAATCTGTGATTTCTAACAAAACATAATAATTATTTAATATTATATGATTATTAAACCTTGACATTACGACTTTAACAGGATTAAGTACAATTGATTTAAGAACATTCCCAACAATGTTCTATTTGTACTTAAATCATCTATACTCATAATCCTTTTGTCACTATATCTCGATATTAGAATAAGGCAAGAAATAGTGACATTCTTATTAAACTAGATCACGTTTATCGAATTCTGATTTATATTGATCAAACAAACCACATTCACCTCGTTTGAGCACAACCATGCATTTTTCAGTATCAAATCTTCAATAGGCTTTATATTTATTTCTGGAGGGACAAATCCCATGTTGTTCCATCCATGTTCCATACAAAATTCATAGTACACCTAGTAAATGCATTTATAATCATCTATTACGGCTGACGTTTGACAAGGTCAAAGTGAACTAATCCATAAGTAAGAAATCATGACGAAGTCAAGTCAAAGGACTATACTCTTTAATCATAATGAGAAACTCTCTTGACACTCATATAACAATCTTGTAGATTTCTCATAACAGGTCAGTCCAATACTGTGTTCACCAACACATATCTATGCGATTGGTTTTAATACAACATATTAAATTACTCCACGAAACTTAGTCATTAACCACCTCACATATTAGTCATCTTTAGTTATTAAAGTTCCATTTTACTAACCTTGGTTAGAGACCACAATAATTTATGTCATCTTACACTTATAGGGGTTTCACGATCGAGTCACGTACTTGATGATCAATAAAATGATATAAATTATTTTGGGACTATTATTTGTTATCCAGTAACCAAATAAGTGTGAATCAAATTTAATTAATTTGAAAACATAAACAAATGTATGTAAACATGAACATCATATCATAAAAAGAAAAATCCTGTCACTAAAATCAATATCATATCCTAAGAAACTTAATGCTCATAGCAGTAGTATGACTCTCTTGCTTAGGCCGTGGAAAAGGTTTAGTCAATGGATCAACAACATTTGCATCCGTTAAGACTTTGCTAATTTTTATATATCCTCTATCAACAATCTCACGAATGAGATGATATCTCCTCTGAATGTGTTTGGATTTTTGGTGGGATCTAGGTTCTTTTTCTTGTGTGATTGCTCCATTGTTATCACAATAGAGATCCATTGGGCCAGAAATACTAGGAACTACACCTAGTTTAGTAATGAATTTCTGAATCCAAATAGATTCCTTTGCTGCTTTTGAAGCATAAATTTCAACTTCGGTTGTAAAGTAAGCTATGGTGCTCTACTTGGAACTCTTCCAACTTACAGCTCCTCCATTTAGATAAAAGATACAATTAGATTACGATCGGTAATCATCTTTGTCTGACTAGCAACTCGCATCGGTGTATCCACTCACAACAAGCTCATTATTTTCTCCATATAACAAGAACTTATCCTTAGTATTTCTCAAATATTTAAGGATGTTCTTAACTGCTGTTCAGTGACTCTCATCTGGATCAGATTGGTATCTACTTGTCATGTTCAAAGCACATGTAACATATGGATGAGTATAGAGCATGACATAAATGATATAACTTATAGCAGAAGCATATGGGATTATACTCATCCACTCTCGCTCATCATGTTTCAAAGGACATTGAGTCTTGCTGAGAGTTATGCCATGAGACGTTGGTAGACAACCTTTCTTGGAATCATGCATTTGGAACATGTGCAAGACCTTAATTATATAAGTATCTTGACACAATCCAATAAGCTTGTTTAATCTATCTCTATAGATTTTTATTCCAAGAATATATGCGGCTTCTCCCATGTCTTTCAATGAGAAACAATTTCCTAGCCAAATTTTTACAAAATTAAGCATAGGAATGTCATTCCCAATAAGAAGTATATCATCCACATACAACACTAAGAAAAAACTTCACTCCCACTATTTTTCTTGTAAACGCAAGGTTCGTCTTCGTTTCTAATGAAATCAAACTTTTTGATTGCCTCATTAAACGGAAGATTCCAACTCCGAGATGTTTGCTTCAAACCATAAATGGAACATTGAAGCTTTCATACTTTCCTAGCACTTCCATGGACTGTGAAACCCTCAGGTTGTATCATGTACACATCTTCTTCGAGATTTCCATTAAGGTAAGTTGTTTTCACATCCATCTGCCATATCACATAATCATAATAAGCGGCAATTGCTAGGAGAATTTGAATGGACTTAAGCATTGTGATTGGGGAATAGGTTTCATCACATTTTATACCATGAATTTGCTTGTAACCTTTAGCCACCAATCTTGCTTTGTATATCTGTATATTACAACCCATGTATGTTTTCTTCTTGAAAACCCATTTACACTCAATGGTTTTGAAACCATCATTTAAATCAACAAAAGTCCATACTTTGTTTACGGACATGGATTCCATTTCAGATTTTGCAGCTTGTAGCAATTTTTGGGGGTCAGGGCCCATCATTGCTTCCTCAAAGGAAGTAGGTTCATCACTCTCTATTATCAATAGTTCATGATGATCATTCACCAAAAACCCATATCTAACAGGTTCGTGATGTGTTATTTCGGACCTACGTACCTCAGGTTCCACATGTTTAGATTCTACGACTCTTCGTAAATCTAGTTGATCCTCTTCATGAGAAGCTGAAACAATCTCATGTGTTCCTCAAAATTCTTCGAGTTGTACTTTACGCCCACTGTTTTTATTAGAGAGAAATTCTCTTTCTAGAAAAGCACCATTACAAGCAACAAACACTTTATTCTCGGTTTGTAAAAGTAATAACCTTTGGTTTCTTTGGGATAACCAACAAAGTAGCATTTACCAGATTTAGGTCCGATCTTATAGGTAAACATACATTTAATATAAGCATCACATCCCCAAATTTTCAGAAAAGATAAATTCGGAACTCTTCCAGTCCGTATCTTTTATGGTGCCTTCTCAACTGATTTTGATGGACATCTGTTTAGCATAATGAAAATATTTATAGGGTGTATCCCCAAAAGGATAATGAAAGATCTGCGTGACTCATCATTGATCTAATCATATCCAATAAAGTTTGATTTCTCCTTTTGGAACCCCCATTCAATTGTGGTGTTCCTAGAGGGGTGAGTTGTGAAAAAAAATCACATTATCTCATATGTTCATCAAAAGTTTGACTCAAATATTCACCACCCCGATCTGATCGAAGAGCTTTGATTGTTTTTCCAAGATGGTTTTGTACTTCATTCTGAAATTCTTTGAACTTTTCAAAGGATTCAGATTTATGTTTCATTAGATAAACATAACCATATCTAATGAGTCGTCAATAAATATAATGAAATACTGGTAGTTTTCTCTAGCATTTATGCTCATTGGTCCACATACATCAGTATGTATAAGTTCCAATAAGTCTTTAGCTCTTTCATTGTGTCTAATAAAAGAAGCTTTAGTCATTTTTTCCAATAAAAAGATTCACATTTTTCATATGATTCATAATCAAATGAAGACTTCTTCTTAAGACTTCTTTTCTTCTTTTTTAGAGCTTCCAAGTATTTATTGTAGTTTCTTTTCCAATACCCCAAAACCATTACAATAATGGCACTTCTCATCATTAGAAGGAACATGATTAAATAAAAGGGCATGGTTAGACTCACTTAGATTCACAATCGAGATCGTCTTGCCGTCACCTTTGTTCTTACCAAGTTTCTTAAACTTTTTACCCTTTTGTACAATAAGGACATTTGGAATGTCCTTCTTAATGTTGGGTTCATCAGTTTTGAGCATCCCATGTAGCTCAGTCAAAGTTTTTATCAAGTTGTTCATGTTGTATTATTCATAACAATCTAATCAATGCTTGACAGCAATGACTGCATGATGAGATCAGTAGCCAACTCTTGACTGCTAGAAAAAATCCAGTTTTATCAAGTTATCAATATAACCCATCATCATAATGACATGTGGGCTAATTGGACCGTAATGAGAGCTCTAACCATGTGGTATCTCTCAGTTCGTGTTTTTTCTTGAAACATTCCTTTGAAACTAGTGATCATGTCAATTGGTGATCCACGTTCTCATATTGCTTATGCAAGTCTGAGTTCATGGTAGTTAACATAATAAAACACACATCGACCATATCATTGACATGCCTGTCATAAACATTACTTTATGCATGTTGAGCATTGTTCTTAGGTTTCTCAGGAGGCCCGACTCATAGTCAAGGGTCCTTTATCCAATTCCGCAGCTTTGTTTCCACTAATGGTCTATGGGATGTTAAGCATATTGGTGAAGCTATCTCTTGGCGAGGCACAAGACAATCCCATTTTATCCAAGAGCGTCTGGATAGAGTGCTCTCTAATTGTGAATGGATTGACACCTTTATTTCGGGTCGATGTGAGTATCTCCGCTTTGAAGGCTCCGACCATAGAACTGTCCTAACCTATCTCAATACAGAAAAAGCCAAGAGAAAGCGACTGTTTCGGTATAATAGAGACTTGGACAATGATGAGGAAGCAAGACTGATAATCGAAAATGCATGGCAGAGGGATATAGAGGAAAGGGTCTCAACCAAGATAAGTTGTTGTAGGAGAGAATTGATAAGATGGACCAGAGAAAAGAAAGAAATCAGTGCTAAAACAATCCTTGATCTGCAATCAGCCCTAGAAGAGTCTCTCTCTTTGTCCCCTCCAAACCAGCTCAAGATCAGAGAGCTAACCAGAAATCTTGACTTAACTTATAAAGCAGAAGAGTCCTTTTGGCGCCAAAGGAGTAGGGTATAATGGTTACAAGGTGGTGATAGGTGTCAGGTTTTATCCTATATCTAACTGCAAGTGCACAGTTCAGTAGTTGTAGTATATAGGTATCGAATCCACAGGGACTCCGGTATTCAATAGCTAAAGAACAGGAAATTAAACTAGGAAGAAAGCAATGTGATTGAATTAAAAGCAATGCGAGAAAGTAAACAGAAAGCAGAGATTGTTGGTTGTGAAAATAAGTTATTAAGAGCGCTAAGTCTAGGGCGTTCTCAGGAAATCAGACAAGCAGACAGTTCATTCAGCAAGGATCTAATTAGGCACAGTTCTAGAACTCAAAACACAGATATAGAATTAACCAAATTCCTTTGCGATAATTCTCTAAGTCTAAGTGCAGCAAACCAAACTTTCGTTTGCGAGAACTAACAGATTAAACTAGCATTAATCCCAAGTTTGATATGTTCACAATTATCCTAAACCAAACTTTCGTTTGCGAGAAGTTTAATTGCTCAACCTAATTAGTTCATATTCCTAAACCACACTTCCGTGTCGTATTTAGCAACCTAAGATCTAGATTCTAATTGATCAGGTTAGAACTAGCTTTAAGCACAATTAGATTGAAGAACAGATATAGTTATGAATCCTTAGCTGAATTAAACAAGTCTAGCAAGTCATGAAATCCTATGTGAGAAACCCTAAACCTAACTAGGAATCTACTCAGACATAGATAATGAAAACATAATCATATGATGAATAAATTGCATAGAAGATAAAGAATAAAAGGGGTTTGAAATCTTCTCCAAATACAGATGAAGTAAAGGTTCAGATCAGCCCCAAAAGCTCTAAAAATCCTCTGCTCTTAATTATGAAAGCGTATCTAAATAAAACACCAAAAACTTAATTATATAGGTCTAATCTCGGCCAGGGGCTTCTTTGTAAATATCAGGAACTTCTGGATCAGAGTGCAATATCTTGACTCTTCATAAACCGCCGAGTTTCGGCCCATCTCGCTAGTGCAACGATCGATGCTAGAGTGCATCGATCGACGCATTTATCTGTTTCGGACAGTGAACTCTATCTCTCGGCCAAACACTCCAAATATCTCCAAAAAGTGCCATAATCACCAAATATGCTCCAAACCTGATTATACCTGTAAAAGACTCTAAAAGAACACAAAAAGACACTAAAACACACTTATAGCATGGTCTAAAACTAGTAAAAACCATGATATATCAACTCCCCCACACTTAGACTTTGCTTGCCCTCAAGCAAAACAGAGAACTAAAGATTGGTGAAGAGGTTTGAAAACTCTTCAGAAACTCATTTCATCCTAGAAGCTACAATACTCAGATTCTCCTTAGTAAACCACTGAAAGAATCAATCACAGGATATCAAGACCAACATGTACTTCCCCCACACTTAGCAACTGTCCTAAGTAAACTCCACAATCACATTCAAGCATTCAAATTCTCCCTACTGACTTCTGCAAGTATTTAAGTGCAGTCTCACCTAAGGAGTATCGATCAAAGGGCACATGGATTCTTACCTTATCAGCTCTAGACCACCATACTATCTTTCTCTAGTCCCTTTCTTCTCTTTCCCTTCCTTAACAAATGATTTTTCCCACATTGGGTATCATTTTATTTTTTTTATCAGTGTTCTTCCCGTTATGGGGTGTACTTTGGACACATTCCATGGATGCATAAGGGATAATAGTGTTTGCTACTATTCTCATGACCACTTCGGAGTTACTAACTCATCCTCAGTTTATTATCTTCTTTTTTTTTTACTTTATGGAAGGGGAGAAGGGAACTAAATAGGATAGGTTGACAGACTGTGTCAGAACTAACAAGGGAGTCTGACACAAAGTATACCAAGCCCTTAGATGAGAAATCTAAGTCAGTATTAAGGTTGAAGTCAGTAAAAGGATCCTCTGATACCTGAAGTGATGTGGGTGTTCCCAGTAGGTTGATCTGTGTCTGGGTTTTCTAATAGTCAGAGATAGATCCTGCAACTTCATCCCAATGGTTACTTAAGTTCCTGCAAGTCTTGTAAATCTTCTCAGAAAATCATAGTTTCTTACTTAAACAATTTTGACTCAATAAAACAATTTTTTTTGAAAATCGGACTGACTCTTAAGAAAACAGAAAGATAAACGTCAGTAGCACCTCCTCCACACTTAAGACACACTGTCCCTAGTAGTGTCAAGCGAAGGATCGGTAAAAAGAAAACAATAGATAAAAGATGAGATTATGTCTGTCGGGTTTACCTCTGTCGCTCAGGCATCGATCGTTGCACTAAGTGCATCGACCGTTACTTGGCGATTTTCGTGTATGGTCGATCGTTGCTCAGGACCGCAACGATCGCTGCAATGCGATTCCGATCGTGTTGTGACGATCGACACAGAAGTGCGTCGATCGACGCACTGCGATTTATCCGAAACCTGCAAACATAAACTCACCAGAAACAAAAACAAACGTAAAATCCTAACAAAAACACCAAAAATTAAGTAGAAAAACACTAGTACATAATGGTGGGTTGCCTCCCACCCAGCGCTTGTTTAAGGTCAATAGCTTGACCGGACAGACAAGATTTTTCAGGCACCAGGAGATCCCAACAGAGACTTTTTCTGTCTCTGTCCAAGTCTCCTCATCCAAGGTGGCGAGTAGGCTGTTGCAGAATGCTCATGTCCAAGAAAAGATGGAGTAAAATGCGCTCCAGGATCTATAATCACAGTGTCATCAGGCTGCTCATTGTCTGCCTCCCTTATGGTGAATGTCTGCCCATCTATCAGTGGTCTTCGCAGCTTATCCATCTCATAACGCAGCGGCTCATCTTCCAGATGGAGGTCAATCAGGCTGTTCCTAACATCAATCACCGCTCCTGCTGTAGCCAAAAATGGTCTTCCAAGCAGCAATGCTTCATCTGGATCACAGTCATATCTCAGCACTAAGAAGTCTGTTGGAACTAAGTAGTTTCCAACTCTCACCGGGATGTCCATCAGGAGTCCTTCAGGAACTCGTATGGAATGATCAGCTAGGACAAGAGAGGTCCTAGTAGGAGTAAAATCTAGCATACCCAGCTTCTCTGCCACAGAGTATGGCATCAAACTTCCAGCAGCTCCTAAGTCACACAGAGAACGCCTGAAACTATCCTCAAAGATAGAACAATCAAGCACAAAGACTCCAAGATCAGGCAGCTTCTTCGGGATCTTGGTTAACAGAACATTACTAATATGCTGAGGAACTATAACCACCCAGTCTCTCAGCTCTTCATCTAGAGGCAGCATCTTGTTCAAATACCTCTGCACACATGGATGATAAGGTGGATCATCAGAAGTTGGAATTTCTTCCAATTCTTCACCAATCTCCTCTAGCTTCTTAAGCTCTTCAATTTCCTGTTTAATCACTTTAGAAACTGGGGAGTGTTGTCTAACAATCTGCGCATAAATCTCCTGTTGAGAGATCTCAGAGACTCCAGAGAATAAGCCATCAAGCTCTAAGTCTGCATCAATACCATCATCACTCAGCAAATCTGTCTGTCCACGACGTGCATCGATCGACACTAAGTGTGTGTCGATCGTTGCAATGCTGCAATTTCCACCCGAGAGTTTTTCACCAAAATCCGGGATTTCTTCTTCCTTCACCAATTCAGCTGTACTTAGCTCAAATTTTTCACCTAGGTGAGATCCATCATTAACGTACACAGACCAGTCCTTAATATGAGTGTCTGCTAGTCCTTTTCCCTTTATTGAGCTGGAAATCTGGTTTACCTGAGTATCCAACTGCTTCATGTGAGTGTTCAAGGACTCAAACTTCCCATTGAGGTCTTCATAGACAGCATCTAACTTCTTGTTATAGTCCACAGAAATCTTGGTCTGACTCTCCATTAGTTGTTCCATCATAGCTTCCATTCTACTCTCATGAGCTGTAGGTGCAGGAGGAGTCTGATAAGATGAAGATCCATAGGTTCTCTGAGTACCTTGTCCAAAGGTCTTCTGAAAACCACTTTTCTGTCCTCCATTGAAAAATCTGTTTCCCTGTTGATTGCCAAATCTATTACCTTGGAATCGAGAACCTCCTATGTAATTCACCTCTTCCTCCTGAGTGTCCTCCTCAGTCTGAATTACCTCTACATCTTGGGCAAAGTGGACAGCTTTCTTACCTGCTAGGAGATTGCAAACCGTGTCCAGCCTAGATCTAATATCAGCTATGTCAGAATTCTCTACACTTCCACCAGATTTCTTCCTCCTCTCATCCATAGTCTTACAGCTGTTGCTGCCTATTAGATTCTCAATCAACTGCTTAGCTTGTGTAGGAGTCCTGGTGTTGAAGTTAGCATTACTGGAATTATCCAGCGCAGACTGATATGGAAGATCTATGCCTCTGAAGAAGATACCAATCAACTGAACCTAAGTGAATCCATGGTGTGGGCAGTCACGCTGATACTGCTTAAATCTCATCCAGACAGTCTTTAAAGGCTCCACAGCTCCTTGGCAAAAGGTGAGTATGTCCTGTCTGGACTGGTCTGAGCGCGCATCATCATAGAAGTGACGCAGGAACTCACTCTTCAGGGCTGCCCAAGTAGTATACTGAGCAGGTGCCAGCTGCTTTAGCCATGCACTAGCGTCTCCAGCAAGACTGTGCGGAAAGAGCTTAAGGAACAGATAGTCCGGGCAGACTCCATCATACTTCATGCCAGTGACTACGTCCTCAAACGAATCAATGTGATCCATAGGCTGCTCCGTTGGGTAACCATGAAATGCATTCTGTCTCATCAGCGAGTAGTAGATGGTTTTGATCTCAAAATCATTTCTCTCAAAAGCAGGAAGCACTAAAGCTGATCGGTTTGCGTGAAACTAATCCGGTCTGTTGTAGTCAGCTAAAGTCCTCTCACGTACAACCATCTCTCTACCTTGGGCCTGTCCTTGACCCTGGTTCTGCTCCTGTTGCTGTTGCTCAGGAGGATCAGGGATGACATTCCCTTCAGCATCAACCCTTTGCCAAGCAGCATTGTATGGGTTGTTATCTCGGTCCCTCAGGGTACCTTCAGCATCACGTACCAGAATTAAACGCTCACGCACCATCCTTTCTCTTCTTTCTCTTCTGTTGGTTCTCTCTAGACGCCCAAGTTCTTCAAGATCGAGATTAACTAAGTCCAAGTTCGGATTACTTCTAGTTTTCTGCGTCTGCATAAACTGTCTGTAATCGTCCGGCAACGATCGATGCTATCAGTGCAACGATCGCTTCAATCTCTGAATCGCCTAGTGACGATCGATGCTTAGGGTGAAACGATCGACGCAGTGCGATATTGGTACCTGCGACAGAGAGAAAAACAGACAAAAATCAGTAGCTAAAAAAAACAAAAATAAAAACGAAAACAAAACGAAAAATCCTAGTAAAACCCTAGGTTCTAAGCTATTGAAGACTCAAAGAGTCCCCGGCAACGGCGCCAAAAACATGATAGGTGTCAGGTTTTATCCTATATCTAACTGCAAGTGCACAGTTCAGTAGTTGTAGTATATAGGTATCGAATCCACAGGGACTCCGGTATTCAATAGCTCAAGAACAGGAAATTAAACTAGGAAGAAAGCAATGTGATTGAATTAAAAGCAATGCGAGAAAGTAAACAGAAAGCAGAGATTGTTGGTTGTGAAAATAAGTTATTAAGAGCGCTAAATCTAGGGCGTTCTCAGGAAATCAGACAAGCAGACAGTTCATTCAGCAAGGATCTAATTAGGCACAGTTCTAGAACTCAAAACACAGATATAGAATTAACCAAATTCCTTTGCGATAATTCTCTAAGTCTAAGTGCAGCAAACCAAACTTTCGTTTGCGAGAACTAACAGATTAAACTAGCATTAATCCCAAGTTTGATATGTTCACAATTATCCTAAACCAAACTTTCATTTGCGAAAAGTTTAATTGCTCAACCTAATTAGTTCAGATTCCTAAACCACACTTCCGTGTCGTATTTAGCAACCAAAGATCTAGATTCTAATTGATCAGGTTAGAACTAGCTTTAAGCACAATTAGATTGAAGAAAAGATATAGTTATGAATCCTTAACTGAATTAAACAAGTCTAGCAAGTCATGAAATCCTATGTGAGAAACCCTAAACCTAACTAGGAATCTACTCAGACATAGATAATGAAAACATAATCATATGATGAATAAATTGCATAGAAGATAAAGAATAAAAGGGGTTCGAAATCTTCTCCAAATACAGATGAAGTAAAGGTTCAGATCAGCCCCAAAAGCTCTAAAAATCCTCTGCTCTTAATTATGAAAGCGTATCTAAATAAAACACCAAAAACTTAATTATATAGGTCTAATCTCGGCCAGGGGCTTCTTTGTAAATATCAGGAACTTTTGGATCAGAGTGCAATATCTTGACTCTTCATAAACCGCCGAGTTTCGGCCCATCTCGCTAGTGCAACGATCGATGCTAGAGTGCAACGATCGATGCCAGCATTTATCTGTTTCGGACAGTGAACTCTATCTCTCGGCCAAACACTCCAAATATCTCCAAAAAGTGCCATAATCACCAAATATGCTCCAAACCTGATTATACCTGTAAAAGACTCTAAAAGAACACAAAAAGACACTAAAACACACTTATATCATGGTCTAAAACTAGTAAAAACCATTATATATCAACTCCCCCACACTTAGCCTTTGCTTGCCCTCAAGCAAAACAGAGAACTAAAGCTTGGTGAAGAGGTTTGAAAACTCTTCAGAAACTCATTTCATCCTAGAAGCTACAATACTCAGATATCTCTTTATTCTTTGTACTGAGGTTCTCTCCGGGTTATGCTCAAGGGCCCAATCGTCTGGTAAGCTGAGAGGAATTAAAGTTGCTCGTCGCTCACCATATATCAATCATCTACTCTTCGCTGATGATATGGTGTTCTTTGGGAGGACAAGTATTAGATGTTGCCATACTCTTATGGAGATTCTAAGGAGGTATGAAGTATGCTCTGGACAGGTTATAAATACTGCAAAATCTGCAGTCAACTTTTCCAAAAAGACGCCACCAGACATTAAAGAAAGAGTAAAACATTCTTTGGGCATCGAAAACGAAGGTGGAGTTGGGAAATATTTGGGGCTCCCGGAGAACTTTGGACGGAAAAAGAAAGACATATTTACTGGATTAGTGGATAGAATCCGTCAAAGATCACATAGTTGGACGACAAAGTTCCTTTCCAGGGCCGGTAAGCTAATCCTCCTCAAATCAGTACTCTCTGCTCTACCAACCTACACAATGTCTTGCTTCAAGCTCCCAGTCTCTCTCTCTGCAAAAGAATTCAGTCCATATTGACTAGATTTCGGTGGGATGCATCTCCGGATAAGAGGAAAATATCGTGGGTAGCTTGGGATAAATTCACTTTACCTAAGAAGTTGGGGGTCTTGTCTTTCAAGAAATCGAAACCTTTAATATTGCCCTCCTAGCTAAACATAGCTGGCGCATCTACAAGAACCCGAACTCTTTGTTAGTGGAAGTCTTACTTAGGAAATACTGTTTTGATGGCTCCATTTTGGAGTTTGAATTGAAGCAAGGTGCCTCCCATGGTTGGCAAGGAATCATTGTCGGGGCTAAGCTGTTAAAGCAGGGATTGGGCTGGACTGTGGGCAATGGGGAAGCAATAGAGGTCTGGAACTCATCTTGGCTCTCCCCTTCTCAGCCTCTACAACCAGTCGGCCCCAAAAATAGAGACGAGCTTCACCTTAAGGTATCGGCTTTAATCAACCCTAACACCCATGATTGGAACGTTGAAGCCATACAACGCCATATACCTCTCTATGAGGATTTAATCAGATCTGTTATTCCAAGCTGTCATGACCCAAAATACCAGCTGGTCTGGCTTGGGAATAAAACAGGGGATTATTCTTCAAAGTCAGGGTATAATTTTGCTATAAGCTCATCCTCCACTTTACCGCTGAATAGCTTTGATTGGAACATATCTATCTGGGCTGTGAAACCCAGTCCGAAGATCAACCATTTTATGTGGAGAGCTGCAAGTCTTGCCCTTCCAGTGGGGAATCAACTTACCATCATGGGTGTCCCGAACGCTTCAACCTGAAAATTCTGCCATGAGACGGAGACGGTTTAACATACACTCTTTCATTGCCAATTTGCACTCTCAATCTGGTCTCAAGCCCCTCTCTCCAGAATTCCAGCCTACTCGACTCATGCTGCAACCATTCAATCTTTGTTGGTAGATTGTTCGAAGCTGACAGTCTTGCCACCCGTTGGCTTAACAACTCCTTTCTACCCTTGCCTTTTATGAGGAATATGGCCAGCCCGTAATAAACTATGTTTTGAAAATACAAGGATCACTGCCCCATAAGTAATAACGAAAGCCATCAACTATGCCAAAAAATAGGAAGCTGCTCAGCTACAGGTTCAGAAAAAGAGTGCGTATGGTCGAAGAAAACCTCTCCAACGAAGAAGCGCAGGTGTAGCCACATGCTTCATTGATGGAGCATGGAGCGCAGCAACGAAAATTGGAGGAATGGCTGGACACTCAAAGATGAACAGGGGGCTCCTATTATTCACGACTCATCGACCAGGACTTTCGTTCCTTCAGCATTGGTAGCGGAGGCTCTGGCTATCAAAACCGGTATCACTGCGGCAGTCACTCATGGTATCTTGAATCTACAAGTTTGTACTGATTCTGAATCTCTCTACAATACCCTCTCTTTGGGATCAAGTTGGACAGAAATTGCGGGCATTCTTAGTGACATTAGAAGCCTTGCCTTATCTTTCAACTTTCTATCTTTTCATTATATACCTCGGCTTGAGAATAGCTCAGCTGATTGCCTTGCAAAAAATGCTTTAAGTTTGTACTGCCCTTTGGGTGCTAACTCTTGATTAAAATCAAATGAAACTTTGACCCCAAAAAAGAACTTTGGTTAATTATGGTTATTGAGAATTGGGCATTTTCGAAATTTTAAGGAAAACGTAAATTGATGGTTTCAAATGATGCAATTGGTTGTTATTTGCTTATATGTGTGAGACTACTTTATTTGAATGAGTTTGGTTTCACAATTTTTTTTGCAAATTGCATGTTAAGAACTTATTTTCAAGAAGTAGTGAGATTGATGTTGAATTGAAGTTACAGTGATGAAGAATTGTGAACTTGAAAGTTTGAAATAGAGTTGTTTAAGATATCCTAGCTTGTTAGATCACTTAAATTGAAAATTCTTGACATAAGCTAGATATCAAAGTGCTTGATCATTTAGATGAGTTGATGGTTTTTTGTCATTGATTGTTGCTCCTACGAAATGGCTATGTGATTGATGCTTGAAGCTTTGTGCTTGTGTTGTTGGATATTGTGCAAAACACTTACTTTTTCTTTGAGTAATTCTTTGTAGGAAGATGACTAGAGCATCCACCAACGCAAATTCCAAGTTTAAGACTCCAAGAAGAGATGAAGGGACTTCAGTTTCTTCGCCGAGTGCTAAGGACCCAAATGGAAAGGGTTTGGCTATTGAGGAACAAGCAACAAATGATCCCGCATTAGTTACAAAGTAGAAGGAAAAAAGGCCTCAGAAGAAGGTTTACACAGGGGCTGAGTATATGGATAAGCTTAAGCGTATCAAGTTTATGGCAACCAAGTATCCTCACTTTGCTTCTTTGGAGGTTTTGGGATTATTTGAAGATGTGATGGCAATCTTCAAAAACATGGGATTGCAGAAGTTTTTCAGTTTGGCTAGTGCTGGCTACCAAAGTTCAACTTGCCAATATCTCGTAAAATTGGAGCTGACTTACTACGCTGAGGAGGAAGCATTGAACTCAGACGAAGGCTTTGGGAATATTGAGTTCAAGGTTGGGGGAAAAAACTACCATATGAGCTTTAAGGAGATCAGCGATATCTATGGTTTTGTGGAAGAAGGTGCACAACGGTGTACGTATTTCTCTATCCACAAATACGACCTCCAGAAACTGTGGGACACAATTGCATCTGGAACTTATCATCCGGGAGTAATGAAGTCAGCGCGAGTCCGCTATCCTGCCATTCGCTATGTGCACAAGGCATTGGCCTACACCATATTTGGAGAAAGAAAACATGCCATGTAACTGAGTTGAAGATGAGAGTTCTGTACCTTGGACTACTGCATCTCTTAGGCATGTTATACGATGGTAAGGAGATGCCTCCAGTTAGGTACAGACCAAGCATGGCTTCAATCTTGGTGCATGAGTTTGTGGGGCATAAGGAGTGGGCCATGACCTACAAGGATGCTAAGCCTAAATTGACTATGGGACGCTTGATCACACCAGTTCTACATGTTAATGGCATTAAGCTGGAAGGATCTTTCGATCCTAAAACCCTTGGAGAGCCTGCAGAGATAGATTGGTTGGACTTGGCACATCTAGTTAAGAATCATTTCTTGAGTGGTGGAATACCTTGGAAATTTTCTTACAGGATGTGTTCTAATACTAAGTATGAGGTGAGGATCTTGCACCCTAATGTGGCGATCACAACATTCGACAAATGTGCCAACATGTTGTTCAACCCGGGGAGTGAGCATCAATATGACCCCACCACTCAACCTATTCTTGATCCGCTTCCTCCCAAATGGAAGTTGAGGAAAGGAGATGCATGCCCAAATGTGGCGGGAAGCGAAGGGGAAGGAGAGTATGACACAGAGGAAAGACCTCTGGAGGAAAATGTCTACGGTCTCCAACGATACTACTTTCAGCCGTTTCTAGATCCCATTACCAACGGGCCACTGATGTTGTGCATGAGCAGAACAAGCTCCTTTTTAAGATGAACAAATGGCAAGATAAGACTATAAGCAAGCTGGCTAATTGGTTGAAGAAGGTGACAAAGGCACTTAAGCTTCTAACATGTCGAAAATAAATGGGAAGATCCTCGTCTCAGCCCCAAGCAGAGCAGACAATTGATCAAGCTGTTGAGCTGATAGATAAAATGTGCCACTACATTGCTGGAAACGAGCTGACGACAATCTCTGCTGAGGCCTATTACAAGCCTCATCGCCCTTCAAGTCACGAGCTGAAGAGGAGAAAGAGGAAGGTAATGAAGACTCCACCTTACTCATCATCGAGTCCTACTCCATAGG
This sequence comes from Orychophragmus violaceus, assembly GCA_030180135.1. Classification (NCBI taxonomy): domain Eukaryota; kingdom Viridiplantae; phylum Streptophyta; class Magnoliopsida; order Brassicales; family Brassicaceae; genus Orychophragmus; species Orychophragmus violaceus. The sequence continues at coordinate 45,935,106 of CM058231.1, read as the reverse complement.
AGATTCATCCTCCTCCTCCACCCACAATTGACCAAGTAAACACTCCTACCTTTGCAAATAGTTTCTTTTTAGCTTTTTCATGCATTTTTGTGTGTTTACCGATCTTTCTTCCTCTCTTTTGTCACACAAGAGACCATGTGACTTAAGTTTGGGGGAAGATCAAGTTGCTAACTTGTTTATTTTGATCTTATTTTTGATTTCAAACCTTTGAGTCTCATCTATGTGTATTCAAAAACAAAACAAAAAATCAAAAAAAAATTTTAAAAAAAAAGCATGTAGTTGCATAGCATATTAGGATTGAGTCTAGATTATCATGTAGGTTTCACAGGGGACAATGATGATATTTTCTTGTACAGGTTCGCCAAATTAGTTGCTTGTTGCTTTGATTGATTTTGAAAAAAGGAAAATCCATTGTTGGATCTTTCAATTCTGAAATTTCATATCCTTGTGGAACTTGCATTATCTCCAGCTCAATTATGTGATATTAGACTTAATATTGACTTAATTATCTCACTTAGGGGATTGAAATACAATCTCATGGTCATTGCCCGGGTTCTCTTATCCATTTTACCACTCTTCTGTTAACCGGGGCAGCCATTGATTACTTGATCATGGTTCCCTTACCCTTAACCCTAACCATTCCTTTTTAACCTAAATGATTTGATGAGTTAGGTTTTTTCCTGATAGAATATGACATGTGCAGAATCTTGAGAGTATTGGGAACTACAAAGGGGGATTCTCATTATGGCTAGCTCTAGTACCACATAAGTCTAGTACTTAGGATGAGAACTAAGTTTAGGGGAGTGTTGAAAGAAGTTTTGGGACCAATGATCAATGAAAGAAAGAAAGAAAAGTGTTCAAAAAGAAAATTCACTAGGGAATTAGAAGTAAAGTGTGCAATAAGTGGGAATGAATAAGTGAACCCCTAGAAGTATTACCAAAAAAAAAATCAAGTAAGAAAGGGGTTAGAAGTGCAAAATGAGCCAAAGTGTAAAAACCAATTAAGATTCCCTATTTGACAAGAAAAAGGAAATAAAAGTTCTTTGGGTAAGTGTAAGTGAGGAAAAGATAATGAGTTTGAGTTTGGTGAGTGAAAGATTGTCATTAAGCAAAAAGATAGAAATATCAATCTAGGATTGAGTAGAACAATGAGGATCAAACTTTGTATGCATGAATTGTTCCCTTTCTTAGATAAATTTTGTATAATGTCAAATGCTCCTTATCGGTCAACATGTATCAGCCTACACCAACTGATGCCGTCACTCGCCCATAACCAAGGAGAATCACAGAGAATGTATCGGCCTAGCATATCGACTAGATCAGGCCGATACGACTGCATGCTCACTTGACGAGTAACTGTAGGATTAGAGGTGTTTTTCAAGGTTTAATTGCAAATTACAACCTAACACATAATCACAATTGTATCTAGGTTCTAGTAACTGAATCATAAACAAACCTGATCTTTACCTTTGCAGCGGAATGGTTGTTGGTAACGAGATCAGATCAGAACAGATGCTTACCTGTTCCTCCTCGGTATCCACACTCTTACAAGCAGTGGGATAGGCTGCTAGACCCGATGGATGAACAGAGAAGAGAGAGAGAGATCAAAGAGCCCCTGCGGCCATGGCTGCTCCAAAATCGCCAATGAGCATTAGGGTTTCATAACCCCTAATGTTGCAACTTAATCTCCTCATGGGCCCAAGTTTAATTAATTAATTAAACTAATGACCCATTAGTCTTTTGGGCCCAAGACACAAATCAGACAAAAACCTATTTGTTGTCTGGCCCAAATCTCTGTACAAATGCAGTAAATGCCTTAGCATCTTACCGTATTTATTCCATCTTAACTTTCCCGTTAGCTATGGTGTGTGACCCTTTGGGATCATACAATACTGGTAATAAGTCCTAAACTTATAGATCAAGAGCGGACTCTAGCAAGCCATCATGATCACCCAGTATTTATGACTTATGTCTGATCTCGACATTTATCATACTTTCTAGAGATAGTACAGTAGATTTTAGGACATTCCCAACAATCTCCCACTTGTACTGGAATCCTACATTCCCTAGTCCTTTTGTCTCAATATCTCGATCTGGCATAAGGCAAGATGCGTGTCATCCTTATATAGCCAGACCATTTTAATCGGACCATATTTGATACTGACAATGCAAACGACTTGGGCAAGTCCGTTTGGGAGTGGCCACTCTCTTACCAGCTATCAAGTCTCCGATTGGCCTAGAGATATTACCTCCGTTAAACGGCAGGGACAAATCCCATCTTGTTCCATCACTATGAACTACATACTTCATAATACACCCAACCAAGGTCCGTATAGCTCCCAGTTACGAAACAGCGTTAGACAATGATCAAAGTGCATCAATCCATGTGCAGCCACATGCATGCGAACTCAGGTCTAAGGACTATACTCTATAGTCGTATATGAGAACCTCTCATGACACAGATATTAATATCTTGTAGAGTTCTCATCAGCGGGCCATGTCCGGTCATATGCTCCCCTACATATACCTATGTGTCGACTTTGATGCCGCGCATCTATGACCCCTCGAAACTTGGTCATAAGTCTCAACACAATCTAGTCTCAAGTGGTTGTTGGTGTTCCAATTTCAACAACCTTCGACTATGGACACTATGATTTATGTCATCTCGTTAAATATGGGGTTTCAGGATCAAGTCTACTCATGTACTTCGATGGCCCATATATAATGACATGAATCATTTTGGAACGATTATTTATATCACAGTTAAAATAATCCAGAAATCATAGATTTCATAAACATAAAATATTATGTTTACATGAACCTTTCAAAATAACTAAGTAAAGCCCTTTACAAACTCCCACTGAAATTAAGACTACATCTTAATTTCACTCATCCTACAGCTTCAGTCCGCGACTCGTGCTTAGGCATAAGGAGTGGCTTCGTTAATAGATTAGCAACGTTCTCATTCGATGAAACTTGCTTATCTACTTAACACCTCTGTCATTTATCTCACGGAATAGGTTATACCTACCCTCAAGGTGTTTGGACCTCTGATGTGCAGCTAGTCTCATCTACGCTGGGAATCACATCAAGTTCAGTGATGAACTCTTCTTTCCAAACAACCTCTTTCGCCGTTTTTCAAGCTGCGAAACGTTCAGCTTAAGTCATGGAGTCAGCAATAGTGCCTTGCACCGCCAGATAGACACAAGATATAGCCGGACTGTGACCAGGAATTATCTTTGTCTATTGGAAACTTGCCTTTCAGACTCTATTGACTTGTAGCACCTCACTTTCTCCGTAAACCAAGAACTTATCCTTAGTATTCCTCAAATACTTTAGGATATTCTTTACGGCAATCCAGTGATTCTTTGCTGGATTTGACTGGTCTAAACTTGTCTTGCTTAACATTAACATTAAAGCAACATCAAAACAAGTACGTGTCATGGCATACATGATAGATCCAATTGCCGACGCATATGGAATCCTATCCATGCATTTAAGCTCAGCAGATATCGTAGAATACTGTTTCTTGCTTAACGTATTGCCATGTGACATTGGCATAAAACCCTTCTTGGAATGCTGAAAACGTGTAGGACTTTGTCAATTTAAGAATCCTGACTTTGTCCTACCAGCTCTTTTGGATCTCTATCTTTAGATCCAAAATCCAAGAACATACGTGGCTTTACCCATGTCAATCATAAAACCAACTCCCAAGCCAGTCCTTTACTGACTGCAGCATTGGGACGTTATTTCCGAGAATCAGTATGTCATCGACATACACTATGAGAAATGCAACATCGCTCCCACTTATCTATTAGTAAACGCACATTTCCACTTCGTTCCTGTTCAAGTCAAAACCTTGACTACTTCAACAGAACAAAGATTCCAACTCCGATATGTTTGCTTCCATCCATGAATGGATCAATGAAGCTAACTTACACATAGTGTAATTTTATGGAGTTCGGGCTCACTTTCGCTTCTTTGAATTTCGCAGGTTCGTCACTTTCAATGATCATCAGATCATGTGAACTTCCAATGAATCAGGTTGTGCAACTAATCACGAGAAATCACTCTCGGATTAGTGACTGATTCATTCAGATCTGCGAACTTCAGGCTCTACAGGTGTAGATTCTACAGAAATCTGTAAATCCATCCGTTGCACTCCCTCAACAGGTTGAGCAGCCTCCTGTATTTCTCGAATTTCTTCGAGTTATACTTTTACTCCCACTGTTCTTCTTGGAAAGTAACTTCCCTTCTTAGAAAACAGAATGGACGTAAAAGTAACAAGCCTTGGTTTCCCTAGGACAACCAGCGAAGTAGCACAACTACAAATACTCAGTAAAGACGAATTTGGATCATTTCCAATCCACATTTACGTGGTGTCTTTCAACTGATATTGGTGGAACTATTTCAGCGTAAACTTAGATATTTCTAGAGCGTTATTCTTAAAGAATATCATGGAAGATTCGTGTGACTCATCTTTAATCATTTCTAATAAGATCTGATTCTTTCTCACAGAAATACCTCAAGGTTTTTCAGGAGAATTGAGCTGTGAAACGACTTCACACTCATTCAGATGATCACACCATTAATGACTCAAGTATTCTCACTCGTGATCTAATCCAGAGTCTTAATACTTCTGTCACTCAGATTCTATACCTCATTCTGGAACTCTTTCGACCATGTCAAAGAATTCCGACTTGTGTCTTATCAAATGAACACAGTCTTACTCACTGAAGTAATCAGTAGAGACAATGAAGTACAGGAAATTTTCTCTGGCATTACTGCTCATCGGACCACATACATGAGTATGTTCAATCTCCAATAAGCCTTTGGGCCTTTCTCTAGCTCGGCTAAGATGGGCCCTTTGTCTTTTGGTCCAGTAAGCAGAATTCAAGTCTCATAAGATATCCATTCAAATGAGCCCAAAAGTCCATAACTATGGGGTTTCTGAATCCGATTTACTCTATTTGACCAAAACATTTATGCCAAGAAAAATCAGGTTTAATTCATCAGATTTAAACCAATTCGGTATTTATGTTACATTTAGGCACTCTTTGGTTTAAGATATAAAACCCATTCCTTGAATAGGGTGCTACAATTAACATTTCATTAAGATCAAAAGAACAAAACTTGTCTTTATCAAAATGAAAAACATTCAAATTCTTCACAAGAAAATGAAAAACAACTCTGCTTAAAGCAGGTACATTGTAGCAATTACTTAATACAAAACCAAGCCTCAAAGGCATCTACAAGTCCCTACGGCTGAGGCAGCATCAATAGCTCCTTCCAGACACGCAGTTCCACTTGCCCTTCCTTCAACGTTTTACTGTTGCTCAGGCTCTGCATATTATAACAAATATCAGTGCCACAACCAGTATTCAATACCTATAAGGTATAACTTGAAGTAATAACATGAATACCTGAGGAAGTAGTCTCATACATCGACTTCAACTCCTCATAATCTTCCATGAATTTAATGCAATTTCTCTTCCAATGCCCAGTCTCTTTACAGTAGCAGCACTTACCAACGTAAGAGGTATCTGACTCGGGCTCAGAAGACACACGCTTGCCATGATTCAAAATCTGGACAATTTTGTCTTCACCCTTGTCAGCACTAGGTTTTGTAAACCTACCCTTCTCCTTCATGAGATTGTACAGGGTACTCTTCACGTTTGGCTCAACTGTTTTGAGCATATCATGCAGTTCAGTCAACGTCTTCGTTAAGCCTTTGTTGATATAGTTCCTTCTGAACTTATCATAGCTTGACGGCAGTGACTGCAGAATGATCTCAGTTGCCAATTCTTGGCTAATTGGATAATCCAGTTTCCTCAGGTTATCAATGTAACCCATCATTTTACTGACATGAGGACTTACTGGATGATCATTTGGTAGCTTGCAGCTAGTGAGAGATTTAACCAACTGGTATCTCTCCACTCTTATCTGCTCCTGAAATTTCAATTTCAGGCTGCTGATCATCTCTATTGGCGACTCCATGTTCTCATATTGCTTCTGCAAGTCTGAGTCCATGGTAGCCAATATCAGACCACGCACATCTACCGCATCATTATAATGCTAATTCCAAGCATCATATACTGCATGAGTGGCATTGGACCCGATCCTCTCGGGGAGAGTTCTCTCAAGGACATAGTCCTTTCTCTCCTGCCTGAGGACTAGCCTCAGGTTCCGCGACCAAGTCAAGAAATTTGATCCGTTCAGTTTGTCCATCTCAAGGACATACCGGATCGAGAAAGTGTTTTGTTTGTTTGTGCTAGTCATAACTGAAATTTAGAGATAAATAGAGTTTTAGTTATTTAGTTCATAAAAGAGTAATCTTAATAACTTATAAGAAGACTCGCATTGCATTCAAAATTTCTTTGTTTAACCTCATAAGAATGCAATGATTCCGAGACCCATGTTCAGCTAAGTCCAAAGTGGGCCACTGGCCGTCACCCAGAAGTAGCTTCACTTGGTAAGCATACACACAGCTAGTTATAACCATATAACTCTCGGTCGTGGATTGGGCCCAAGGCCCAATTCACCAGATGTCTCAAGGCCCGGGACTCCCGATGGCCCAGTCAAGGAAACCAATCTCTTGCAGCCAAATAATCACTAAAGTCTGGGACTCCCAATGAAATTAGTGACTATATACTACTTTACTTACGCGAAAACAGACACCTCACACTGTAAGCCATATCTGTAATCGAAGAAGCGTTAAGTAGCTGACAATATTGGAAAGACATCCAAGCTTGATATTGTTTTTGAGGATTTTCAGTTTTATTTCCAAAAATAGAAGATTACTATTTTGGGAAACTTACTTATTTTAGAAACTTTCTAAATTTAGTAACATACTAAAATAGAAATTTCTAATTTAATATTTTATAAATATTTTGGGTTGGGTCACAAATTATAGGCCCAATTCTTGGCCCAAGACCATAGAATTCCAGCTGGCCCAATAATTTGACATAACCGATCCGGTTTATTAATTCTGGTCCAAGACCAAATTAATTATCAAAACCATCGGTTATTTACTAAACCAGACCAGCTCTAAATTATTTGGTCCAACCAAATCAAACTTAGACCAGCCTTCGGTTTAGGTTAAAATTTAATTTTTGAATTTCAATCCGGTTTAACCAGAAAATAAATAATACCATGTATTAAATAATTTCCAGCAAACCGCGATTCGGGTTAACCGCTTGAACCACCAATTAAATTGGATCGGTTCAGTTAAATCCAAAACCGGGAAGAAACACCTAGTGTTTTAGCCAATTTGATTTAACTTGCGGTTTAAGGCTTTAAACACACAATTAACCGCCAATTAAATTGGACCGGTCTAATCGGTGTGGTTTGGGCAACGAACCGCGAAGCTCGGTTTAACCGATTGACTATTCGCGGGACGTAAAATTTTAACGGGCCAAACGATCGGATCCATGATCCAACTCGGTCCATCACGCATGATCCGTCCCTCGGCCTCACGATGGATTGATCGATCTCGGCCATTCACGATCACGCCGGCTCGATCAAAAGCATGATCACTTCTCGATCACACGCCTTAACATCGGCCGATCATCACACGCGATCCAACGATCGATCAACATGCCATGAACCCACGATCGCTTTGATCAACATGCCATGTGCACGCGATCCAACGATCGATCATGTGCATTTGATCATGTGATTGACAAAGTCACCATTATGATTATCAAATAAGACAAACACAATTTTGTCTTTAGCTTGATTATCATAATCGATTAACCTTTTGGCCCATTAACGATTGATCACATGATCTTCGACCACGATCAATCGATCTTTCGTCCACTACTCGATCATCTCGGCCCTCGGTTCAATTACGATCGATCAGCATGAATCATTGATTAATCATCGACTCCAAGCCGAGACCTTATCAACCGGACAATACATGTGATTATAACCGAGACCATAATAAAGCATTATGGCGATTAGGGCATAGATACCAAACGGATCACGCTTCAATCTTAATTATTGATCCGAGACATCAGCAAGTAAAGCGATTAGGGTTTATTAATTCTTAATCAATTTACTTAACAAAATTGATTCTTTTTAAACAATTAATCAACCCTATGATCCAAATTACATGCAACCTAATGAACCTGGCTCTGATACCACTGTAGGATTAGAGGTGTTTTTCAAGGTTTAATTGCAAATTACAACCTAACACATAATCACAATTGGATCTAGGTTCTAGTAACTGAATCATAAACAAACCTGATCTTTACCTTTGCAGCGGAATGGTTGTTGGTAACGAGATCAGATCAGAACAGATGCTTACCTGTTCCTCCTCGGTATCCACACTCTTACAAGCAGTGGGATAGGCTGCTAGACCCGATGGATGAACAGAGAAGAGAGAGAGAGATCAAAGAGCCCCTGCGGCCATGGCTGCTCCAAAATCGCCAATGAGCATTAGGGTTTCATAACCCCTAATGTTGCAACTTAATTTCCTCATGGGCCCAAGTTTAATTAATTAATTAAACTAATGACCCATTAGTCTTTTGGGCCCAAGACACAAATCAGACAAAAACCTATTTGTTGTCTGGCCCAAATCTCTGTACAAATGCAGTAAATGCCTTAGCATCTTACCGTATTTATTCCATCTTAACTTTCCCGTTAGCTATGGTGTGTGACCCTTTGGGATCATACAATACTGGTAATAATTCCTAAACTTATAGATCAAGAGCGGACTCTAGCAAGCCATCATGATCACCCAGTATTTATGACTTATGTCTGATCTCGACATTTATCATACTTTCTAGAGATAGTACAGTAGATTTCAGGACATTCCCAACAGTAACGACCAGATCAAACCGATGCAACGCACCTGATCCTATCGGCATACAAACATCGACCAAAACCGGCCGATATCTTCTCCATCAAAGACCATTTGATCCAATTGAACCAGATCGGTACCCGGTTTGTTTCGGGTTAACCCGGTTCGTCAGTGTTCACTATTTAAAGACAAAAACTTGATTTTTGTTGCATAAGCTTTCTTTGTTCCAAAAAAAAAACTCTCTTTGAATGTTTTGTAAGAAATTTTGAATCTTTAAGTAATTTAAGAGTAATTTGTCTTTGATTTCTTTTTATCTTATTTTAGTCTTTCACTAATCATCACTTAACATGATTCTCATTGGTTTTGTTGGGTTTAACATGATTAGTGAGTAGTTTCTACCAAGGTTTATGGGTTAGGTAGGTTAGGGTGATTTAGAGTTATTCATGGATGCTTAGGGCTAGATTACTAATGATCCTTCCTATTTAAGTGCTCTTAAGGCTTGATTAAGCTTGATCAAGTTGATTTAGAACATTGGCAATTTGTTGCACACCAAGTGTTTGATCAAATACTAGATATAACTTTCTTAGGGATTTGTATGTTTAGCTCATGAGAATGATTATCTAAAATTCTTATTAGCTATAGAGAATCTGAGATTAATGCTTGTCTATCTTTATTTCACAAATGAGAATTTGATCTTGATTAAAGATTATGAAAAGTAATTAGTGCCAACAGATTGGATTAATTACTGATTGAGTTCTTTGCTTAAGGATTAGCATCTTGAAGATTGTTGAGCATTCATGATAGCTTTAGATCACTCTAGCCATTGACCTACCCCATTGTCCTGACTTTTATTATTGAATTTAAGTGTTTAGTCATTTGTCTGCTTGCTTATATGTTATTGTATGTTTGATCATCTTGTTTAGTGACTTGTTAAGTTTAGTGCATTCTTTGTGATTGATCCCATCTAGATTTGGATTCATACCTCGCACTACTCGATCAGCACTTGAGGAATTGATACACATCTCAAGGATCACTAAAATCTTAGTATCACTTTCTCAAATTTTTCTTGATAAGTATCATTAACCATATGAACAGTACCTACACCATAATGAACTTCCATTCTACTTTCTTCTAGTCCTTCTAGATTATATGGCTCACTAGTACTTCCAAATGGTTCTCTTTTACTACTGCCATAAGGTTTCTAATAATATATCACATCTTTCTCCATGAAGATACCAAGTCATATAACTCGACATAAACCCTTCTTTATACAAGTGAGTCCATACTAGATCAATCTTAACATTCCTAGCATTCCAGAAAACACTATATGGGCATTGTATCTTACCTGATTTTCTCTCTGATGCTTGACTACATGCAACTTACATGAATTCACAAACATTTTCTGCATATGGCTGCATCAATAAGTTCGTCACCGGATCATGAATCGGTTCGTCCATCCACGATCTAAAATAGTTTGAAGATATTTATCTCAGATGAAAACGTTTTCGAGTGAGAGGGTGAGAGAGATTAGTGAGAGATTTGTGAAGTTTGAGAATGAGGAAGGTGATTATATATAAATTTTGAAAATTGGAAAACCGATGGAAATAGCCGGTCCATCGATTTTCCGTCGGTTCATTTGAATCGTAAACAGTCATATACCAACGGATCTATTAACGGCTAAGGAAAACGATGGATTAATGACGAAAAACAAACGGATTAATCCGTTAGACAGATCTGTCGGTTTTCCGTTACTAATTACCGACGGATGATAATCTGTCATTAATTTCGTCACTTTAGACCATGTTTTTAGTAGTGTGTGATATTAGTCTATACTCTACATACATATATATATATATATATAACATTATATGCATTAGGTTATAGACACCAGGATCTCCTTAACTACTTCAATTGCCGAGTTAGAGGGATGAAACCGAGGATGGCTTGTTCTGTCATCGTAATACTATTTTACGTAGTAATTTTTGAAATAATAAAATTACTCTTTAGATGCAAAAGGATGCAATTTTTTTATAGCCTATAATTATTTTATATCAAAAGAAAACGATCATCCAAATAGAAAGGAGATGAAATAATAATTAATATATAACCTGACTGTTGACAAAAAAATAATATATGTAACCTGACTAATTGAATATGGACTAAGGAACGTTTCAAACGTTTGGCAGAACAATCCCAATGATACATATGACGATATAATTGACTTACAACGAAATAGTTAAATTTCAACGAAAGCTTAACCTTCTCCAAAAAAGTCCTACTCCAACAAAATGAGTCGCACACACATATATATATAGTTTTTTTTGTCAACACACATATATATAGTTAATTACCTAGTACATCGCTTTGTAATACCGTACTACGTAAGTGTTGATGGTCTGTAAGTAGTAGTATAAGGGGACTGACTTTTTGTGCCATTAATTTAAACATCATTTGGTACAGTGTGTTATTTTTCAAAAAGTTGATTCCAAATATTAGGAGAGATTATATACCAGAAGCCTCTGAACTCCCACATATTTTTCAAAAAAAAAGAATATAGTTTCATTCTATTATATCTAATAATTACCAGAACCGGAGCTGAGATATTCGAGATCCTATGCAATTTTGTCATATAATTTTATTTTTATACTAATAAAAATTATATCTAAAATGGTTATATAAACAAAGAAAATAACTTAAACAAAAGAAAAATAGAAAGATAAAAAAAGAATTTTTTTAAAAAGTATAATTTTAAATACTTGCAACTTATATAATTTTTTATATATTTTCTAGAATATTTTATGTTTTCTTTAACAAACATATGAAATATACTATATATTTGTATAAACTAATATATATAAATAAGATTTTTATAAATTTTGGGAGCCTTTATATAAGTGGGTCCTATTCAAAAGTTTCAAAAAATGTGGTCGAATTCGGCTCTGATAATTATGCAGCATGATATATACAAGGGCAGAGCCACTTATATAATAGTAGGGTCAGTTGACCCATCAAAATTTACAAAATTTTATTGTATTTATTAACTATTTCATCAACTAGCTCCTATCTAATTTTCTTTATGATCCCATTTGTTTTTTTTTAACATCAACTTGCATTGCATTAATTGGATAATACATAGTCTTTGTGTATACAATGAAACATATAGACGGGTACATAGTTATGGTAGAAATAATCAATATTCCCAAGAATTGGCTTTTTTGCTAATATGTCAGCTGCACGATTAGTTTCTATATTTGACCATTGAAAGTAACAACTTCGAATCGATCCTTCCAGTGTTTGATATCTCTGATCCAGTTGTAGTTGGTAAAGTGGAGAGTTGTACCATTGAGGCAGTGAATTAAAACTTGGTTGTCATCTTCAAAGATTACTTTAGTATATCCTTTCTCCCAATAGTGTTGCATTGCTAGTAGGAGGGCTTAAAATTCTGCTTCCAGAGGTGTTTCAGTTCGTCTTCCTTTAGCTTGTGCACTGCCAATATATACTCCTTTCTCATCGCGTAAAATCCATCCACACTTGCTTCGGAGTACATTATTGACATGAGATCCATCAAAATTACATTTCATCCATCCAGGAGGAGGTCGTTTCCAGTTCTGGGATTGAGATGGTTGCAAGGAGTTGTGGTCGTAATGATTGTTGGCCATATGGATTTGGTCACAGATCGTTATCCATTCATGTGCATCGTCTTTGGCAAGTCTCAGAGTTTTCCTCCATGCCGTGTTTTTCCTTTGGAAAGTTAGGATGTTCCTGCTTCTCCATATTCTCCAGAGGATCCAAAAAGGCAGGTGTTTGAGATGTTGTACTTGTACCTTGTTATGGCATGCGAAGCAAGCATCTATTTGAGCTTCTAGTGTGGATGTTGTGTCTGATAATCGCATGTCTGGTAATCCCGAGGCACGCCATATGGATTATGCATATACACAGTCAAACAAAATATGTTTGGTTGTTTCCTCGTGTGTACAACAGTATTTGCACGTTATGTCGTTGACAATATGTCTTCTCTTGAGGTTATCACCCGTAGCTAGTGCCCCTGATATTAGTCTCCAAATGAAGTGATGGAGTTTCGGGGGCAGTTGGAGTTTCCATAGTTTCTCTTTAAATGGTATGTGTCTGCCTGGTGGGTTCATAGGAGGGTTAGAAAGGAGATGAGTGGCTAGCCAATATCCAGATTTAACTGTGTAGATACCATCCTTATTGTAGTGCCATCCCAGAAGATCAAGTTCTGCATAAGGACTGATTTTTATGGCTAGAACTGTTTCTATATCTTCATCACAGACCTTTGATCTGACGAGTTCTTCATTCCAACCTGTTTTATTGTCGTTAAACCACTCTCATACCAGGATATTGTCAAAGCTGTTGTTTCGAGGTCTTGGAGGTCTAGGTGTATGTGGCAGCCAAGGATCAACCCATGTTTGTACAGTTGTTCCATTACCGATTACCTACCGTAGACCTTGCCGAAGTAAATCACGACCTTCCATAAGAGATCTCCAGATGTAAGATGCTTTCTTCCCTATCTTAGCATGGAGAATGTGGCTATCTGCAAAGTATCTTCCTTTTAGGATCTTAGCAACCAAGCTGTCAGGGTTTTGGAGAATTCTCCAAAATTGTTTTCCAAGTAATCCAATATTGAATTTTTGTAGGTCTCTGAATCTCAAACCCCCCCTCTTTCTTGGGTAAATACATGCGTTCCCAATTAAACCAGTGCATACCTTTATGGTTATCTCCTTTGCTCCACCAGAATTTAGGTATGGTTGAGTTGATATCTTCACATATTTCTTGAGGGAGTTTGAAAACATTCATATGGTAGATGGGCATCGCCAGGGATATTGATTTGATCAAGACTTCTCTACCTCCTGGTGTAAGGTATTGTTTGTGCCAATCTTCTGTTTTTTCTTTAACCTTCTCTTTGATGTTCTGGAGCATATCAGCGTTCCTGCTTCCGAATTGTTCAGGTACACCATGGTATTTGCTTCCTCCTCCATCATTATGTATCCCCATTAAGTTCCTCATTTTTTTTTGATATTATCTATGACTTTGCTGCCGAAAGTGATTGAGGATTTCCTTAATTTTACTGCTTGACCGGAGACAGATTCATAGAGTGAAAGAATTCATTTAATGGCTTTGCAAGATTTCTCATTGGCAAGGCTAAAGAAGAATGAATCATCCGCAAAGAGAAAGTGGTTCACGCTCGGTCCTCTAGTACTGATTTTGATGCCTTGAACGCTTCTGTCCCTCATTGCTTTGTTCATAAGGTGGGAAAGGACGTCTGCACACAGTATGAAGAGGTAGGGGGACAAGGGGTCCCCCTGTCTTATACCTCTTTGTGGTTGAAAGAAACCTTGTGTATTACCATTGATGAGTATAGAGAAAGAGACTGAAGAGACACATTACATTATCCAGGTAATCCATTGCTCAGATAATCCCATATGAATCATTGTTTCTTGCAGAAAATCCCATTCCAAGCGGTCATAGGCCTTAGTGATGTCAGTTTTCAGAGCCATGTAACTGTTTGCTTGTCATTTCCTCGATTTCAGACTGTGGTAGACCTCATGAGCAATGATAATATTATATGTTATCATTCGTCCAGGGATGAAGGCGTTTTGGTTTTCTGAGACAATCCCATGCAGGTTTTCTTGAGCCTGTTGACTAAGATCTTTGATATGATCTTGTAGGATACATTGCATAACGCAATGGGGCGGAAGTCAGCCATCGTTGTTGGAGGATTCACTTTTGCTATTAGGAAAATGTTGGTGTGATTGTGTTGATGGTCGAAGCATCTGGTGTTGAAGAAATCTTTAACTTCTTGGATGATTGATGCGGATATGTCAGTCCAAAAGTGCTGGTAAAAAGCACCTGTAAAACCATCTGGCCCAGGTGCGCGATGAGCACCTATACCATAGACTGCATTCTTGATTTCCTCTTCAGAAACATCTGCTGTGATGTCTGCATTCATTGCTTCTGTTACTTTACCCTGATAACCGCTGAAAACTTCTGAAAACTTGGAGCTACAGACAGGAGTTGATGTGAATAGAGTTGTAAAGTATTCTTCTGCAACTTTAGCAATATGCTTATCCCCTCTTTGAAAAACTCCGTGTGAGTCTTGTATGGATGAAATAATATTTCTTTTCTGTTTACACTTTGCAACAGAGTGGAAATATTTAGTGATTCTATCCCATGTCTTGAGCTTGTTGGTTCTGGTTTTCATTTTCCAGTAAGTTTCTTCATCAATATAAGCTTGAGTTAAATCTTTCTTGAGCTTTTGTTTTTCTTCCTTCATAGATCGAGATGAGGACATAGCTTAATCTAGTTGTTTTCGAATCAGGCATATCCTTTCCTGAGCATTGATTATGTTTCTTCTTTTCCATCTGGATATGTGTGTTCTGCATTTATATAATCTTTGGGTCAGGGGGATGTTTCCTGTTCTGTGAGTTGCATCCCATCCGGCAAGAACTGTTTCTTTAAAACTATCCTTATGTACCATTCTTGAATCAAATATAAATCTTCCTTTACGCTCTCCCATATTATCATCAATGAAGGTGATTAACGGTTGATGATCTAACTCACCTAGTTCCCGATATTCAGTGTGAGAGCCCGAGAATAATTTATGCCATTCTGTGTTGGCCATAGTTCTGTCTAAGCAGCATTGAACGTTGTATTGTCCTCTTTGACCAACCCAAGACAAACGATTTCCACTTGTACTGGGATCACTAAAGTTGCAGGTCCTAATCATTCTTCTCATGTCAATAAAGGAGACTTCACTGTGTATACGACCTCCTTGTTTTTCACAATTGCTGAGAAGATCATTAAAATCACCCAGGATAAACCATGGAAGTCCACGTCTAGTTGTTGCTAATCTTTCAAGTTTTTCCCAGAGATGGTTTCGGAGTTGAGGGTTAGGATTTTCGTAGACAAATGACAAATTGAAGCTTCTTTCATTACTTTCAATGAAACAGTCTACAAGATTGGGAGAATGAAATAACACAGATAAATTTACATGTGGCTTCCAAAATACTGCGAGTCCACCACTTAATCCTAATGGGGGGAATGAGAAGGTGATTGATACATCCAAGTTGACATCCAACATCATGAACATAATCATTTTGTTGTTTTGTTTCAGCAAGGCAGATGATGTCCAGGAGATACTTCATGTTAATCTCCTTAAGGCGTCGAACCGTCAAGTCTGTGCCTAGCCCTTGACAGTTCCAAGCGGTTGTTCTCATGGTGGAGCTGGTGGTTGAGGGCCCACCTCGCCACACACAGTGTTGGATGTGTCAACATCCGGGGTTGCGCTGCTAGATTCTTCTTGATCCCAATGTTTGTCACGGATTATCAGTGGATGAGCCCGGTCCATGTCCTGATCTTCATGGTTGTTGTCCATAGCAGAGTTATTCTTTCTTTTGCGGTTAGGAGTGGTATCTCCTTTGGAATAGAATAGACCAAGAACATTTTCCCCTGTTTCACCATAGATTCTTGAATAGATCCCTCCAGGAATATCACCAGTGGAATTACCAAACGGTGGGATTGGGATGAGTAAGTGATTCATCTCCATCTCATCAGAAAACTTCGTCCTCATGGTTGTTGGTTCATAGAGTTCTTCATATTCATTTTCCAGGGGAATGTAGTCTTCTTCAGGATCCAGGTGGTGTTCCTCCGCATCCACATTGTTTTCCTGATGATTTCCGTTATCCGGTATGCCAACTTGGTTGTCATCATCAATTGCATTTCTTTGGTCATCAACTTCTTGGATGATTATACCAGGGTTTCTTCTCGGACTTGGGAGTGGATGTTCATCATTATCATCATCACCGTCATAGGAATGATCTTCTTCACCTCCGTTTTAGATCAAGCATCTTTCAGATTCATGAGTGACCATACCGCAAATTTTACAAAAGCCCCTTAACCTCTCATATTTCAGACGGAGAAGAGTGTTGGTACCAGGGACAAACTGGAAATTCTTCTAGAACTTGAGAGGTTCCATGACGTTCCAGTTTAGCCTGACACGGACGTATTCAATGCGTGATGCTGTTTCTGCGTTGAAATCCACTTCCATTAAGAGACCAAGTTGCCTTCCAATGTAAGTAATCATGTTGAGGCTGAGATATTGGAATGGAATACCCCGGATTTGGACCCAAAAGGGTATGAAGTTCATGTCCAATGGATTCATCTGTGGAGACCATTGTTGTAAAACCAGCATTCTGTCAGAGAAAGCCCAGGCCCTCGGCGTAGAACCATATGGAGAGATTCTTCTGATGGGAACACAAATTGGAAACGTCAGTCTTCGATGATTCTTCCATGAACATAACCTTCTTGACGCGGAAGGTTGACAATGATTGAGCGAAGGTTTTGTTTTAGGGGTAAGACTAGTCGTCCCATGAGGATGAAACGGTTTTCATTGGAGGCTTCATTCACAACTTCAATTGGTAAGAGGATCAGAGGATCATCAACACCGATGTTGACATCCTGGAAAGCACGTAGGAGGTTATCGCCCATTTTTGGTAGAATGATGTAAAAGCGTAAAGGGAATTTGGTTGTAGAAGTGTGGAAAAACAGATACGAAGATCCTTTCTCTTCTCTGTTTTTAAAGGCCAAATAACAGAGTAATTGTTTATTCAAATTTCCATCACGATCATTCTTGGTGTTGATCACGATCCCATTTGTTTATTTTCCAGGTCTCTACTCTTATTTATTTTCTTTTTTTTCAGTTCCATATTATTTCCTTTTTCACTTTACATCTTCATCTGATCAATTTTGATTAAAAAAAATATCTAAGACTTTGCAAACGATTTCCTATTTCAAAGCCCAGTGTATATTTGTTTTTTTATTTTTATTTTAAGAAGTCAAAATATACTTCATTGCTTACCTTATTGTGCAATACAAATAGTGTACGATACAAATCTTTATATTAATTAGAAAATGCTTTTGGCATTATATTCACTCTCAAAATGGTTGATTACTAAATTACCATTAATGAAATTAGGTTTTTTTACTATATTAACTTTAATTAATATTTATAATTCTGTTATTTATTATATAAGTTTTAAATTTAGTTTTTATTATCTTTTAAAGATATACATCATCTAGATAAGAAAATAACAAGATAAATACGAAAAATATTTTGAACTATGAACTTTTAATATTGATAACTATGAATATTATGGATAATACAAATTTATAAAGTAATTTTATAATAGTTATATAAATTTAAAATTTGGATAAATATAAACGATAAAATACTTTAAATAAAAATTATAATATTTATACATATAATTATATTTTATTTTAAATTTTATTTATGAGATATATATAACTTTGAATAAAAAATAAAAAATAAGATGATAAATACAAAAAAATATTTATGAAGCATATATAATTATATTATATTTCAATTTTATTTATGAAGCATATATATATATATATATATATATATATAACCTTGAATACAAAATAAAAATAAAATGATAAGGTGAAAATATTTATCAAGATTTTTAAATATTAATAAATATGGTTGTTATAGATAAATTATTTTATAATAAAACTGTAATAATATTTTAATAAGAGATTAATTGTAATAATATTTATATATATTTAGTTACGTTGACAATATATATATATATATAATCAAATTAATATATATATATATATATATATAATATAGATTTTGTTATAATTTTCATTTTGCTAAATTAAATTGATGATTTGCTTAAGGAAATTTGTGTGTTATAATGTAAATAAAAATGTTTTAATAAAAGGTTAAGTATAACAATGTTTATATCTATATGTAATTATAAATATTATGATATATATTTTGTTATAATAATATTATTGTTTAGTTATATAGATGATTTTTTTATTTTTAAAAAAATTGTGTTAATAATATTTGTGCTCGTACCATGTGCGAGCGAATCATGCTTGTTGATGTTACAAAAAAATATTCTCATTTTTTTGTTACAAACCTTTATTCTACTTTAAAAATATTTTAACCATCTGATGATAAATAAATAAGCATGAACTTCTATTCTATTATACAAATTTTAATTTTAATATAATATTCTAAAATCTTTCTTTGCTCAGTGTCTTCAATTATTTAAAATCCTAGAATATTTTTTTTTTGTTTTATTGAGAATCTGAGAAATTTTCTTATAAAATTTAAATAGTAAAACTAAAATTTAATTTAATGATAGAATAAATATATAGGGTATTTGCTCTTTTATTGTATAAGATACAATTTAATATTTTAATATTTTTATCCCGATCAAATAAAATTTTGACGCCACCACTGGATATATATATATATATATATATATATATATTGAAATAAAAACTTTAATCGTTTTTTGAAAGTACTGCACCGAGTTTTGCATTTTCCGACATTTAAAGTTAAATCTTAAAAATGAAACTTATATACATAAGAAATATGCCCCATGGATGAACATTGTCTTTCATATTATGTGGGGGTCGCTGTAACGTTGAGAGATACATACAGAGAGATAACAGAAAGATAAATTTGAGATAATGTGTCAAAAAAAACAAATAATTTGTAGTGAAATAAGAAGATCACAAAATTGGGTTTCGGATGAATTCATGAAGAAAATGTTGGTGATGTATCTGTGTAGTGTGAATTATGAATTTGGATAAAGATTGAATCTCGTACGAGAGCATTTTTTAAAGAGCATTTCAACTCTATCTCAAATTTTGGGTTACACGAAATTTCTTTTGTAGAATAAGATAATCAAAGTCTCACTCTTGTTTTAGATTAAGATACAAGATACGCAAATAGAAGTTTTGTGTTTGTATGTGTTTCTTCAAAGATATTGATGATCTTTTGAAGCAATGAATTTCTCTCTTTTAGATCTTTTTGTATTAGTTGTTGTTGTTTGCTTTTGCTTTAAAAATTTTTGTTATGAATTTGTAAAATGCCAACAACTCCTTATATAGAGATCAAAAGGGTGACATTATTAATCACCAATCATTGCAACTATTCACCAAAAGTTGTAATGGTTCATTACCAAAGTTTACAATGGTTCAAAACTAAAGGTTGCAATGGTTCATAACCAAAGGTTGCAATGGTTCATAACCAAAGGTTGCAATGGTTCAAAACTAAAAGTTACAATAGTTCATATCCAAGAGTTGCAATGTTTCATTTAATAAATTACAACTCTTCATTAATGTTTACAACCACACTTAAATATATAACATTCCTCCCACATATAAGTGTAACCACAAATTCACTGAATATATAACACATATATCAAATTCAGCATAAATGAAAAATATCGTAACGATTAAATTTTCATCTTAGTGATATTACACATTCCAAATGCCCGAGAATCAGGATGTCCTATGGATTGAATCCTATCAACCCATTTGGGCACATGAAGATAATACACACACGAATTCTCACACTACTCTAAGTGTTTATACATAACACTATTATAAGCCATATATCCCTATCCATTCATGAGTGCTTACAAAGTCAAGTCCTAACTTCTTGAAGCGGCAATACTTCACACTCATATAGGTAGATACTTTTAATCATGCACCTGCAAATTGCATTTTTCAGAAGATCTATCAAGAATAAAACTTCAACATCTCCCTTTCTTGTAGGTCCAAGCACATACCTTATGATGATATAAACATGTGCTTCAATCTTTAAGTGTAGGCTTCCCACATTGAATTCAGCCCCTAACATCGTATTAGAGGGGATTGGGTATCCCACAGTTAAAAATTTATATGAACTTTAATCCCATCCCTTTTAACTGACTTAACTACCAAGTCCCTAGTTAATCCTTTCGTCAAATAATCTGCTAGATTTTGTTGAGACTGAACATATTCTATGGTAATCACTGAAGGATTACGTGTGTTCATTGGTGTAATTGTCAGGTTACAACCTAGCACATAATCTTAAACAGATCTAGGTTCTTGTAATCGAATCATAAAACAAACCTTATCTTTACCTTTGCAGCGGAATGATTGGTGGTAATGACAAGATCATATTAGAACAGATGATTACCGGCTCCTCCTCAGGTATCCACACGCTTACAAGCTTCGGATCAGGCTGCTAGACCAAGTCGGAACAACAGAGAGAGAGAGGAAGGGTGGCTGTGAAAATCGCAGAGGCATAAGCCTTAGGGCTTCCTGCGCCTCTTTTCTTCCTTATATGGGCCCAAGTAATTAAACTAATGGCTCATAAGGCTTTTGGGCCCAAGGCCCAAATCAGACAAAAGACTGTCTTTTGTCTGGCCCAATTCCCTGTACAAATACAGTAAATGCCTTGCATCTTACTGTATTAATTCCATGTTAACTTTCCTGTTAGCTATGGTGTGTGATCCTTAGGGATCATACAATACTGGTAATAAGTCCTAAACTTATAGATCATGAGCGGGCTCTAGCAAGTCATCATGATCACCCAGTATTTATGACTTATGTCTGATCTCGACACTTATCATACTTTCTAGAGATAGTACGGTAGATTTCAGGACATTCCCAACAATCTCCCACTTGTACTGGAATCCTACACAGGACATTCCCAACAATCTCCCGATTGTACTGGAATCCTACATTCCCTAATCCTTTTGTCTCAATATCTCGATCTGGCATAAGGCAAGATGCGTGTCATCCTTATATAGCCAGACCATCTTTATCGGAACAGATTTGATACTGACAATGCAAACGACTTGGGCAAGTCCGTTTGGGAGTGGCCACTCTCTTACCAGCTATCAAGTCTCCGATTGGCCTAGAGATATTACCTCCGTTAAACGGCAGGGACAAATCCCATCTTGTTCCATCACTATGAACTACACACTTTATAATACACCCAACCAAGGTCCTTATAGCTCCCAGTTACGAAACAGCGTTGGACAATGATCAAAGCGCATCACTCCATGTGCAGCCACATGCATGCGAACTCAGGTCTAAGGACTATACTCTATAGTCGTATATGAGAACCTCTTATGACACAGATATTAATATCTTGTAGAGTTCTCATCAGCGGGCCATGTCCGGTCATATGCTCCCCTACATATACCTATGTGTCGACTTTGATGCCGCGCATCTATGACCCCTCGAAACTTGGTCATAAGTCTCAACACAATCTAGTCTCAAGTGGTTGTTGGTGTTCCAATTTCAACAACCTTCGACTATGGACACTATGATTTATGTCATTTCGTTAAATATGGGGTTTCAGGATCAAGTCTTACTCATGTACTTCGATGGCCCATATATAATGACATGAATCATTTTTGGAACGATTATTTATATCACAGTTAAAATAATCCAGAAATCATAGATTTCATAAACATAAAATATTATGTTTACATGAACCTTTCAAAACAACTAAGTAAAGCCCTTTACAAACTCCCACTGAAATTAAGACTACATCTTAATTTCACTCATCCTACAGCTACAGTCCGCGACTCGTGCTTAGGCCTAAGGAGTGGCTTCGTTAATAGATTAGCAACGTTCTCATTCGATGAAACTTGCTTATCTACTTAACACCTCTGTCATTTATCTCACGGAATAGGTTATACCTACCCTCAAGGTGTTTGGACCTCTGATGTGCAGCTAGTCTCATCTACGCTGGGAATCACATCAAGTTCAGTGATGAACTCTTCTTTCCAAACAACCTCTTTCGCCGCTTCTCAAGCTGCGAAATGTTCAGCTTCAGTCATGGAGTCAGCAACAGTGCCTTGCACCGCCAGTCAGACACAAGATATAGCCGGACTGTGACCGGGAATTATCTTTGTCTATTGGAAACTTGCCTTTCAGACTCTATCGACTTGTAGCACCTCACTTTCTCCGTAAATCAAGAATTTATCCTTAGTATTCCTCAAATACTTTAGGATATTCTTTACGGCAATCCAGTGATTCTTTGCTGGATTTGACTGGTCTTTACTTGTCTTGCTTAACATTAAAACTACATCAAAACAAATACGTGTCATGGCATACATGATAGATCCAATTGCCGACGCATATGGAATCCTATCCATGCATTCAAGCTCAGCAGTTATCGTAGGACACTGCTTCTTGCTTAACGTATTGCCATGTGACATTGGCATAAAACCCTTCTTGGATTGCTGATTAGGTGTAGGACTTTGTCAATTTAAGAATCCTGACTTTGTCCTACCACCTCTTTTGGATCTCTATCTTTGGATCCAAAATCCAAGAACATACGTGGTTTTACCCATGTCAATCACAAAACCAACTCCCAAGCCAGTCCTTTACCGACTGCAGCATTGGGACGTTATTTCCGAGAATCAGTATGTCATCGACATACACTCTGAGAAATGCAATATTGCTCCCACTTATCTTTTAGTAAACGCACAGTTCCACTTCGTTCCTGTTCAAGTCAAAACCTTGACTACTTTAACATAACGAAGATTCCAACTCCGATATGTTTGCTTCCATCCATGAATGGATCGATGAAGCTAACTTACACAAAATGTAATTTTTCGGAGTCCGGGCTCACTTTCGCTTCTTTGAATTTCGCAGATTCGTCGCTTTCAATGATCATCAGATCATGCGAACTTTCAATGATCATCAGGTTCAACTAATGACGAGAAATCACTCTCGGATTAGTGACTGATTCATTCAGATCTGTGAACTTCAGGCTGTACTGGTGTAGATTCTACAGAAATCTGTAAATCCATCCGCTGCTCTTCCTCAACAGGTTGAGCAGCCTCCTGTATTTCTCGAATTTCTTCGAGTTACACTTTTACTCCCACTGTTCTTCTTGGAAAGTAACTTCCCTTCTTAGAAAACAGAATGGACGTAAAAGTAACATGAGATTGTACAGGGTACTCTTCACGTTTGGCTCAACTGTCTTGAGCATGTCATGCAGTTCAGTCAGCGTCTTCGTTAAGCCTTTCTTGATATAGTTCCTTCTGAACTTATCATAGCTTGACGGCAGTGACTGCAGAATGATCTCAGTTGCCAATTCTTGGCTAACTGGATAATCCAGTTTCCTCAGGTTATCAACGTAACCCATCATTTTACTGACATGAGGACTTACTGGATGATCATTTGGTAGCTTGCAGTTAGTGAGAGATTTAACCATCTGGTATCTCTCCACTCTTACCTGCTCCTGAAATTTCAATTTCAGGCTGCTGATCATCTCTATTGACGACTCCATGTTCTCATATTGCTTCAGCAAATCTGAGTCCATGGTAGCCAATATCAGACCACGCACATCTACCGCATCATCATAATGCTTATTCCAAGCATTATATACTGCATGAGAGGCATTGGACCCGATCCTCACGGGGAGAGCTCTCTCAAGGACATAGTCCTTTCTCTCCTGCCTGAGGACTAGCCTCAGGTTCCGCGACCAAGTCAAGAAATTTGATCCGTTCAGTTTGTCCATCTCAAGGACAGACCGGATCGAGAAAGTGTTTTGATTGTTTGTGCTAGTCATAACTGAAATTTAGAGATAAATAGAGTTTTAGTTATTTAGTTCATAAAAGAGCAATCTTAACAACTTATAAGAAGACTCGCATTGCATTCAAAATTTCTTTGTTTAACCTCATAAGAATTCAATGATTCCGAGACCCATGTTCAGCTAAATCCAAAGTGGGCCACTGGCCGTCACCCGGAAGTAGCTTTACTTGGTAAGCATACACACAGCTAGTTATATCCAATAACTCTCGGTTGTGAATTGGGCCCAAGGCCCAATACACCAGATGTCTCAAGGCCCGGGACTCCCGATGGCCCAGTCAAGGAAACCAATCTCTTACAGCCAAATAATCACTAAAGTCTGGGACTCCCAATGAAATTAGTGACTATATGCTACTTTACTTACGTAAAAACAGACACCTCACACTGTAAGCCATATCTGTAATTGAATAAGCGTTAAGTAGCTGACAAGATTGGGCAAGACATCCAAGCTTGATATTGTTTTTGAGGATTTTAGGTTTTATTTCCAAAAATAGAAGATTACTATTTTGGGAAACTTACTTATTTTAGAAACTTTCTAAATTTAGAAACATGCTAAAAATAGAAATTTCTAATTTAATATTTTATTAAAGTCTTCGGTTGGGTCACAAATTATAGGCCCAATTCTTGGCCCAAGACCACAGAATTCCAATTGGCCCAATAATTTGACATAACCGAGTTGGTTCATTAATTCTGGTCCAAGACCAAATTAACTACTAAATCCGACTGGTTATTTACTAAACCAGACCAGCTCTAAATTATTTGGTCCAACCAAATCAAACTTAGACCAGCCTTCGGTTTAGGTTAAAATTCAATTTTTGAATTTTAAATCCGGTTTAACCAGAAATTAAATAATACCAATTGTATTAAATAATTTCCAGCAAACCGCGATTTGGGTTAACGGCTTAAACCATACATTAATTAAATAATTAATGATTCATACATTAAATCACGCTAACCAATTATTGAATTTTTAAAAAAATCTCAATCATAACAACCTTAGCAAATCGTGATCTCTTTTACAAATTATGATTTTTCCAAATCACTTAAACAAAATCGATCGTGAACATGCTATTAACAAGAAGACAAAAAAAACGATTTTGTCTCTATTCAACATCAAACTTATAATCAATTCATGCTCAAGAGAATCACTAAAAGACAAACTTATCAAGCGATTATGACAATTAGGTTAACATGTGATTGTAATTCAATAATGCTTCTTTAACAAAACGATCATGATAATCATATAAGACAAAATTGATTGTTTGAACAATAAACGATCGCTAACAATTCAATAATGTTTATTCAAGCGATCATGACATTACTTAAGACAAAATCGATTTTGACTTTTTCAATACGACAAACGATTCCTTAAGCTCGATCGCTAACAATTACCATTAATTATCCTTATGATCATGATATACACATGAACGATTTTGTCCAAACCAACAATCGATAATTGCTTCACAGCCTTTTACAAACCGCTTATGTTGATTAATTCAGTCAATGATTATTCACGATCAACAGCAAATTTAAAAGGCAAAGTCAACAGCAAAATCATGACATGATCCAAATTACAAGAATCTAATGACCTAAGCTCTGATACCACTGAAGGATTACGTGTGTTCATTGGTGTAATTGTCAGGTTACAACCTAGCACATAATCTTAAACAGATCTAGGTTCTTGTAATCGAATCATAAAACAAACCTGATCTTTACCTTTGCAGCGGAATGATTGGTGGTAATGACAAGATCAGATTAGAACAGATGATTACCGGCTCCTCCTCAGGTATCCACACGCTTACAAGCTTCGGATCAGGCTGCTAGACCAAGTCGGAACAACAGAGAGAGAGAGGAAGGGTGGCTGTGAAAATCGCAGAGGCATAAGCCTTAGGGCTTCCTGCGCCTCTTTTCTTCCTTATATGGGCCCAAGTAATTAAACTAATGGCTCATAAGGCTTTTGGGCCCAAGGCCCAAATCAGACAAAAGACTGTCTTTTGTCTGGCCCAATTCTCTGTACAAATACAGTAAATGCCTTGCATCTTACTGTATTAATTCCATGTTAACTTTCCCGTTAGCTATGGTGTGTGACCCTTAGGGATCATACAATACTGGTAATAAGTCCTAAACTTATAGATCATGAGCGGGCTCTAGCAAGTCATCATGATCACCCAGTATTTATGACTTATGTCTGATCTCGACACTTATCATACTTTCTAGAGATAGTACGGTAGATTTCAGGACATTCCCAACAATCACCCCATGAGTGATCAGCTCACGTACAACGCTATGTCTAACACCCAGGTGTCGCGACTTACTATTATAGACCTGGCTATAGGCCTTAGCCAAGGTAGCTTGACTATCACAACGGATATATATTGGTGATACTGGTTTCGGCCATAATGGAATCTCATATATTAGGTTTCATAGCCACTCCGCCTCTTTACTGGCAGATACTAACGCTGCGAATTCTGATTCCATAGTTGAACTTGTAATGCAAGTTTGCTTCTTGGAAGCGCGCGAAATGACACCTCCCCCAAGTAAAAATACCCAGCCACTTGTAAAAGAATGATCTTCTACGTTGCTAATCCAACTTTCATATGAATACCCTTCTAAAACCGAACGAAATCCGACATAAGACAAACCATAATTTATGGTTCCTTTCAAGTACTTGAGTATCCGTCTTAAGGCTTGCCAATGTTGAGTACTAGGTTCACTAGTGTATCTACTCAACCTCCATGCATCATAAGCTATATATGGCCTAGTGTTGGTCATGGCATACATTAAGCAGCCAATCACTTGTAAATACCCGAGTTGTAACACTGCTTGTCGTGTATTCGGCATAAGCTTCACACTCGCATCCATGGGAGTGCTCATTGGAGAACAATTCTCACAATTAAACCTTTTAAGGATTTTCTCAATATAATGATATTGCGACAACATTAGTCCTTTACTTTCACGCTTGATTCTAATTCCAAGAATCACATCCGCCTCCCCCATGTCTTTCGTAGAAAAATTTGATGACAAAAATGCTTTTGTAAGCTCTACATGTCTAAGGTCAGTGCCAAAGATCAACATGTCATCAACATACAAGCAACCGAGTACTCCATCACCAGACTCATCAAATTTGATGTATAAACACTTATCTGACTGATTTAACTTAAATCCACTTGATAAGACAACCTTATCAAACCTTTGATGCCACTGCTTAGGTGTTTGTTGTAGCTCATACAATGACTTTATTAACTTACACCCCTTATGCTCATCACCAGGCATAATAAAACCCTCAGGATGTTTCATATACACCTCTTCTTCCAAAACACTATTCAAGAATGTTGTCTTGACATCCATTTGGTGAATCACAAGGTCATTAATAGCTGCCAAAGCAATTAATAGCCTTATAGAAGAGATCCTAGCAACTGGAGCATATGTATCGAAATAATCCATACCTTCCATTTGTTTAAAACCTTGAATTACCAATCGAGCTTTAAACTTGTCGATTGTTCCATCAACTTTCATCTTCTTTTTAAGATCCATTTGCAGCCCAAAGGCTTGCAACCGGGTGGGAGATCCGATAAGATCCAAGTATTATTTCCTATGATGGAGTCCATCTCATCATTTATTGCTTCTTTCTAAAAAGCAACATCTTGAGACTTCATAGCCTCATCATATGTCCTAGGATCATCATTTATATGATACCAATATGAGTATTGGAAACCAATCTCATCCTTTGATCCCTCAACCAAATAGAATTGAAAATCAGGATCGAAAGATTTTTTGATCCTCCCTCGCTTGCTCCTACGGAGCATGGGTGACATGTTAGGAGGTATGAATGTTTCGTCTCCTTCCTTAGTTCCACTTGAACTAGAAATAATATCCTTTGGTATAGGTATAGATGAAAAATAGTTTTCATCAAATATTACATCTCTCAGTTACGGTGTGAACCAATATAGAATCATTAGGTTCTATGACATAAAACCTATAAGCCTTGGAATGCTCAGCATATCCAATAAAGATGCAATCAATACCTCTTTCTCTCAAGGTTTTAATCTCTGGTTGCGGAAGTCTAACGACAACCCTACATTCCCAAACTCGAAGATAATTCAAATTTAGTTTCTTTTGTACCAAAGTTTTTTCACTTTTTGTAGGTTATACATGGAAGCTCTCCAACATCATCATCCAAAATATACTGAGGACGAGCGTGAAGATCGGAAACAAAGACACTTCTACGTTTGGTTAAACTTTTATGTAAGATTTTGAATTTGAAATCTTACTAAACCCAAAGAAATAAGGTAATTCACTACAAGAAAACAGGGCTATTACCGACGGAATTACCGACGGAAGTAATTCCGTCAGAAATTACCGACGATAAAACGACGACTTTCATACGGGAAGTTTTCCGACGGAAAACCGTCGAAAATTTCCGACCGTTTTCTCATTCCGTCGGAAACACCCGACGGTAAACCGACGGTTTAATTTTCCGTCGGTATTCCGTTGTATTTCGGTCGGTTTAGCGTCGGTTTACTATAGCCGTTAAACTGACCGTCAATGGAACCGTTGGGTCGACTAGAAACCGACCGATTTCCGACGGAATTCCGTCAAAAATTATGCTACATATACCTCATCCCTCCTCTCTTCCCCTCCACACCTATCCCTCCATAACTCTCTCTCTCTCTCTCTAATACTTCTAGTAACCAAGAAAAATGTCTTCTTCTAACTATTATAGATCGTGGATGGACGGAGTTAGGATTGATGAGGCGACGAAGCTAGTGGACCGGGAATATGCACTTGGTATTGCAGAGTTCATGTCGCTAGCTTGCAATCAACCACATACGCTGAAAAATGGTAAGTTAAAATGTCCATGTGCGAATTGCCGGAATTTTAGAAATCTTACGATTGGCGAAGTATGGTTTCACTTGTATTCAGTTGGGTTTATGTCGGGTTATAAGATTTGGTATCTTCATGGGGAAACTTCGGATTATGCAAGTAGTAGTAGAGAACCTTACGGTGGTACTAGTACTAGGGAACCTAATGTTAGTTCTAGCGAACCTTATACTGCCGATGTAGATTTTGGTGTAGGCACCATTCAGATGGTTAATGATGCACATAGAGAAATTATTCCAGAGGTAGGTGAATATCAAATTCCTAGGGTAGGTGAGGAACCAAATGTAGAAACTAGGAGATTTTTTGACATGTTAGATGCAGCGAAGCGGCCGCTTTACGATGGTTGCAGAGAGGGTCATTCGCCATTATCATCTGCTACAAGATTAATGGGCATAAAGACGGACTACAATCTGCCGGAAGAATGTGTGGATGCGATTTGCGAGTTTTTGAAAGATATTCTTCCAGAAGATAACCTTGCGCCGGGTTCATACAATGAGGTCGAGAAACTGGTTAAAGGGCTGGGATTACTGTATGAGATGATAGATGTGTGCATCGACAACTGTATGATATACTGGCGAGAAGAACAATTCCGTCTGGAATGCAAATTCTGTAAGAAGCCGCGCTATGAGGATACAAGGGGAAGAGCTAAGGTTCCGTTCAAGCGAATGTGGTATATGCCATTAACCGATAGGCTGAGGCGGTTATACCAGTCGGAGCGAACTGCGGGGGAAATGAGATGGCATTCTGAGCATAGAAGAGAGGCAGAGATTGCACATCCGTCGGATGCTGAAGCGTGGAAACATTTTCAGAGATTATATCCAGATTTTGCTTACGATCCACGTAACGTGTACCTCGGATTATGCACAGATGGTTTTAACCCGTTTGGAAGGCATGGGAGACAATATTCGTTGTGGCCTGTGATTCTGACTCCTTATAATCTACCGCCGACTATGTGCATGCGTCGAGAGTTTCTTTTCCTCTCCGTACTCGTTCCCGGTCCAGAGCACCCGAAAAGATCACTTGATGTATTCTTGCAGCCGTTGATACATGAGTTGCAAATGTTATGGCAGCCCAGTGTTGTAGCATACGATGTTTCATGCAAGGAAAATTTTTTGATGAGGGCTGCATTGATGTGGACCATTAGCGATTTTCCGGCTTATGGTATGTTATCAGGATGGACTACACATGGGAGGTTAGCATGTCCGTATTGTCAGGAAAATACCGATGCATTCCAATTGAAGAATGGACGTAAATCATGTTGGTTTGATTGTCATAGAAGATTTCTACCGCATGATCATCCCTACCGGAAAAACACTAAACATTTTACGAAGAAGAAGAAAGTGTTTGATGATCCTATTCTTCCAGAAGCTGGGTCGACTACCTTGGGCCTCTTAGAAGGATTTGGTGCATTAAGAAGTAGTGAGTGTGGTGGGAACGGGCATGAGAATATATACGGAGCTGGTATAGTCCACAACTGGCACAAGCAAAGCATTTTCTGGGATTTACCGTATTGGAAGGACCATTTACTAAGGCATAATCTTGATGTCATGCACATTGAGAAAAATTTCTTCGATAACATTATGAACACTGTGCTCAACGTGCAAGGGAAGACGAAAGATAATGTGAAGTCTAGGCTTGATTTACCTGAAATTTGTGATCGGCCTGAACTTCATCTTCAGACGAACGGAAAACCGCCAATTCCAGCATATTGGGTAGACTCGAAGTCAAAAGAAGAGTTGTTTAAGTGGATTATGCTACAAGTTAAATTCCCTGACGGGTATGCATCAAACTTGCGTAATTGTGTTGACACTGACGGAGGAAAGTTTATCGGAATGAAGAGTCATGATTGTCATGTGATGATGCAGCGACTCCTGCCGTTTGCGTTTGCTCATCTCCTTCCTCGAGATGTCCACAAAGCAATTGCAGCTGTTGGATCTTTTTTCAGGGATATATCCACCAGGACACTCACTGTTGATGGGATCAGGAGTCTGGAGCAAAATATTCCAAAAATATTATGCAATCTGGAAAAAATATTTCCACCGTCTTTCTTCGACGTCATGGAACATTTGCCTATCCATCTACCGGGTGAAGCTAGACTTGGTGGACCGGTACAATATCGGTGGATGTATCCGTTCGAGCGATATATGTTCCACCTTAAAAAGAAGGTGAAGAATCCCGCTAAAGTGGAGGGTTCTATTGCCGCTCAATATAACAACGAAGAGACTGCGACCTTTGCTGGCTACTACTTCCCTTCGCAAGTACGCACAAGGAGCAGGCGCCCAGCTAGGAACGATGACAGGGGAGAAAGGCAAATTTATCGGTCAAGCGTTCCTAACATTTTTCAACAGGTTGGGCGGTTAAGTGGGAAAGTAGGCAAGCGGCAACTAACACCTCAAGAGCATACACATCTCCACAAGTACATTCTAACCAACTGCGATGAAGTATTCCAATATGAGAGGTATACATGTTAGCTAGATTTATAATTTTGTATTACACTTGCTTTACTTATTGATATTCTTTTTACTTTTTGTAGGATATATATGGAAGCTTTCCAATTTCATCATCCGGAATTGGACGAGGGCGAACGTGAGGCTCGGAAACAAAAATACTTCAGCCGTTGGTTAAACTTTTATGTAAGAATTAGTTTCTTAAATCATATAAAACACTTACGAACTGGAGCAATATCTTTTAACTTTGATGTGATCATATTGTTAGGTCCGGGGGGAACTCAATGCTGGACGCATCCCCGATGATTGGTTAGTTGACATTGTGGAGGGCCTCCACTACACAGCAAAGTCTTATCCAAGATATTGCACTAGGGGGTATGCATTTAAGGTGCATGTAGAAGGGTCAACAAGAATTACTGCCGATCACGGAGTATCATCTGCATCCGGAGAAGTTGTTTACTATGGTATTCTTAAAGAAATACTAGAAGTAAAATACATAGGAAAGCTTGGAATGCGCTGTGTGGTTTTTCTATGTGACTGGTATAACCCAATCGTAGGGCAAGGTGTTGTGATCGACGAGTTCGGTGTGACGTCGATTAATTCGAGCAAAAAACTAAGAAACTACGATCCATTCATTATTGCATCACAAGCAGATCAGGTAAGTAATTGTAAATAATTATTTTGGATTTCAAACTCTAATTAAAAAAAAATTAATAATATAATATTTACGCAGGTGTGTTACATTCCATACCCTCGACTAACTTATAAAAATGATCCATGGATCACCGTTACAAAGATAAACCCTCGAGGGAAGGTGTACGGAGTTGAAGAGCGCGAAGTAGAGCCCTTACAAACAAGTGGTTCTGGTGTGATCGCCCCGGTAGAAGAAACCCTTGAAGTTAATTTAGTTGTCGACTTTAGTCAATTCGGGGACATTGTTCTTCATTCAGAATCAGAAGAAGAAAGAGGCGAATTTGATGATAGTGACTCAATTTCGTCCGACTACAATACATAAAGTGATGAAGAATAAAAATGTATTATGAATTTTATATTTATGATTGTTCTTAAATATATATATATATATATATATATATATATATATATATATATATATATATATATATATATATAATGTGTTATATATATATGTCTGAGAACATCAATAACATTATTTGAGAGTACGTACAAAATAAAAGTAATTTTAGACTGTTATAGATATATAGAATTAGTATGTAATTTTAAACAAATAATACTAAATGGATCAACTGGTTAAGGGTATAAAATACATGGGTTCAGGTCCGGGTTCGAACCGGCCCTTCCTCGGTTACATGTTTTTTAATTTCCGACGGAATATCGTCGGTTTTTCGTCGGTTGCTCGTCGGTTTACCGTCGAATTGTCGTCGGAATTCCGTCGGTTTATCGTCTAAAAACCGTCGGCTGACAGCAGTAAATCTCTCGAGTAAATGTTATTTAGTCGGTAAATGTCATGTCCAAATTAACTCGATTTCCGACGGATTTCCGTCTGTTTTACCGTTGAAAAGTTTTCTATATATACACGGCCAATTCATGAGATTTTCATTCAAATCATATAAACACAACAACTAACCAAATGGATTTCGTTTATTTTTCTCCGGAAGCCCGTGAAACGGCAATACGCCAACTTGGAATGCCGGGTCGGAGTCATCTTCCTAATCTCGACCCAACCAGGCAAACTCATCGGGGGATTTGGTTCGGGTACAACACGGTTATTATATCCGTGACCAGTGAGATCATCCAGACACGTTGGTCCGGCGGCTATCTGACGTACTACCAACTCCCGACGTCCTTCAAAGAAGCGTGGTTCATGGACTTTCTCGTAAGTAATTTCATATTTTTATAGATTGTTATATTAATGTAATTATAATTAACGTATATATTTATAAAATTAATTACAGGAATACTTCACCTGCTCTATGGACAATTTGTTCCGCGTCTGGCGGGAATTCCACAGGACTGCTAGGCGGGTTTTCCAAACAAAAATGCGGCGGTTGAAGCTACTCTGGCAAAGAGGAGAAGAAAGACCTGCGTGGATTCCTAGGAGGTCTTGGAGATTGCTGGTGAGCCAATGGCGCGAGACGGACGTTGGAGATTGGTTTACTAACCAATTCCCGAACTACAATAGATTTTAAATAATGTTGTTTTTTATTTCTTGTAATGTTTTAAATTTCATGTCGTTTGTAAAATATGTTTTTAATTCAAGTACTTAACCTATTCGGAAATTTTAAAAAAAAATCAAAACCAAAGCATAATTACATATACAATTAATATGTAATCATAAACGTCTAACACAATCTGGCTCAATTGGTCTAATGCGAGAGAACGATACGTTTAGGTGGCGGGTTTGAAAGGAGCCCGCCGCATTATGTATTTATTTTAAATTTAATTTGCGACGGAAATCCGTCGATTAAACATTATTCTGACGGTATTCCGTCGGTAATTATTTTCAGACGGTATTCCGTCGGTAATTTTTGACGGATTTTCGACGGTATAGGGTTTAGGGTTTTAGAATGATAAAAAAGAATCGCAAAACCCGTCACTAATCAATGTAATGTTATAATATATTATAATTCTTTAGTATGTGATCTATTATGATAGTTTTTGTTTGATTTGAAAAATTAAAAACACGTTTGACCTAAACATTTCGAATTGTACATTAACGTTTAAGAAGAACTTTATGTAAAACACTATCTCACTATGATTTTTCTAATTTTCTTCAAATCGAGACATGTAATTATAAACTTCATGCTTAATGCTACACTAATGTGTTACCAGAAATAAAATGTCCAACCCTAAAACCTAATCCAAACCCTAAACCCTCTTCCCTCGGAAATCCGTCGGAAATGTCCGACGGATATTCGTCTGTTTACCGTCGATTTTCAGCATTTACCCCCTTTGGTTAAGTGTCTCGTCAGTAATTAAAACCATTTCCGACGGATTTCCGTCGGAAATCCTGGCAAAATGTGTTGTATAAATATATACGGACTTGTCTTTAATTTTTTCTCTCAAATAATCAATTATACGCTACCAAAGAAAGAAATCTTACCCCAAACCCCAACTGAAACCCTAAACCCTCTTCCCTCGTAATTCCGTCGGTAATTTCCGACGGAATTTCGTCGGAATTCCGTCGGTTAGTGCATTTATCGGTCAAAATCTAAATTAACTCCCTTCTCTTCCCTATGCAACGCATTGGTAAAGTGTATAGTCAGTAATTAAACCGATTTCCGACGGAATTCCGTCGGAAATACTGTCGAAATGTTTGTGTATATATATGTACGGACTTTTCTTTGGTTATTCAAACATTTCTTGTAAGATTCTATTCAAAAAACCAAAAAATGGATGATGTCTTTCTAACCCCGTCAGAACGTACTTGGATAATTACAAGGATATTACCTCAACCGGGACGGGAACATCTTCCTGTGCTGGATCCTCACCGCCGTAACCGGACCATTTGGTTCCATTCTAATGCTGCAATTCCCGCTGTAATTAGCGACATAATAGAGGCTCGTTTTGAAACCGGTCACCTAGCTTACTACAATGTCCCTAGAGGCATTAAGGAGTTATGGTTCGAGGATTTTCTGGTAAATAATTTGTTATTTTTTTGTGTAATTTTGGAATTTTGTACATTAATAAATATTTTTCACTTATTAAATTGCAGGAATTTTTTAATTTTGATCCGCAAATAATCTTCGAGGTTTGGGTGGAATTCCACGTGGTGGCTAGGCGTGTTTTCCAGACCAAAATACGTCGGGCCAAACTGCGATGGTATAGAGGACAAGGAAGACCGTCGTGGATGTCGGAGGGGGATTGGAACCGCATGGTTCAGCTTTGGGAGGAGACTGACATCGGCGAATGGTTCGGGAACATTCCCCCAAATAATAACTGAATAATTTTATAGATATGCTATTTATTTTTATGTAATGTTTAATTTTATGCAACTACTTAAGTTTTTAATATATGTGATGTTTTTATTTTTTTTTTAATAATCAAAATAATATCAGAACAATAAGTAAAATTATCATGTAAGTATAAATAACTAACACTAAATGGATCAACTGGTTAAGGGTACTCTATGTATTAGTCGAGGTCGGGGGTTCGAACCGAACCTTCCTCCAATTTTATGTTTTTAAAACGTTTATAGATATATATACAAACACTTTGTATCTATAAACAACGAATACTCAATGGATCAACTGGTTCGGTTACACAATAAATTGTTCGAGGTTGCGGGTTCGAACAGAGCCTGCTGATAATTTTTTTTTTAATTTCCGACGGATAACCGTCGGTTTTCAGATAACCGTCGGTTTTTCGTCGGAATTTTTGGCGCATTTAACCCGAAATTTTTCGAGTTAACCGCCAATTTTTTGCAAAAACATTTGAACCGCTTGGAATACCGACGGAAAACCGACGACAAATGATTTCCGACGGATTTCCGTCGAAAACCAATTAATATTCTCACGATCTAACTTCTTCTTCTCCATTTTCTCTGCAACTTCTCTCTCTCTCTCTAATCGCAAAATCGGACCTCTCTCTACGATTCCGCCGGATTATCGCCGTTTTTCCTCATTTCCGACCGCCACCAAAACCACAAACATGTAAGTTACCCTTTTAACCGATTGATTTTGGATAATTTTGCTTAGATTTGTAGAAATAGTTGCATGTGTTGGATAAAACGGTGGTTAGGTGTTGACTAATAGATAGAATGATAGTCAATAGGATTTATGCTTGTTTGAGTTAGATTGATTGTGAATTTCATGGTGAAGTTTTTTCAAAATCATTTAAATTGTTTTTTGGTGTAAATTTGGAATTTGTTTTGGTTTTTTAAATGTTTTAAAACGTTTTCTCATTTCTATAAAATTTTAAAATCGTTTTTGTAAATTATTATGGGTTTTTTAAATGTTTTAAAACCTTTTGTTAATTTTTATAAAAATTTAAATTCATTTTTGTAAATTATTATGATTTTTAAAGGTTTTAAAAACTTTTACTGCTCATTTTAAAATTTTTTAATTTTTTTTTTGAGTTCTAAAATGTTTTCTATTTTTTATATAAATTTAAAATCGTTTTTATAATTTATTTTTATTTTTTATATTTTGTAGAAAAATTTAGTGTTGATTTTAAAATGTTTATAAATTTTTTTTTGAGTTCTTAAACGTTTTTTTATTTTTTAACTCTTAAAAACTTTTTTTTGCAATGTATTGTGAATTTTAAAACGTTTTAAAATTTTTTTTTGTTGATATACATGTTTTTTATGAATTCTTAATTTTTGATTGGTATGTAGGGATGATTTTCTGGCGTTTGAGATGCACCTTATGAACGACAGTCCAATAGATGAGGTGCCTCAGGAACCGGTCCATCGACAACAACCGAGAGCCCAACGGTCTCGGTCGACTCAGGTGCTACCCATACCGGATCCGACACAGCCGGGAACGTCTGAGACTATGCCGGAAGCTAGTGGGAGTCATTCCGTGTCTCAGGCGCCCCACTATGTTTTACCGTCGATTGCCGATGAGATATCGGCATTAGTCGATCAGCCGGGACGAGAGATGCTCAAACGGCTCGACCCTTTCTACGAGACCAACCCGGGCACTTTCTGGTATGAAATTTATAACTTTAGATTCTCATTAACAATTTTTTGCATATTCTATGTTTTAGTAACCCTTTGTTTTTTCTTGTCTTATATATTAGGTTTACGTTGACCGAGTCGAAGGTCACGAAGAGCATCTTGGGAATGATGTACAGCATGCTCAAGTACGGGTACCCGACGTACAGGGAGATGCCTTTATCCGATAGGCATAACTGGTTCCGCCAATTCGCGGTAATACCTCCTCGTTAACTTTGTTGTATATATATATATATATTATAATTATTTTTAATAATCTATGTTAAAGTTTTTAATTCTAACAAATATTTATTTTTTGTTTTGAATAGCAAGAGTATACTTGGGATAGGAAGTATACGGTTATGGTGGAAGACGAGTTCCACCAGAAGGCGGCGACGCATTACTCAAACGTCCTCAACACTTGGAAACAGAAGTTTTGCCGTAATGAAGTTCCCAAGGGTATTAACCAAGAGAGCGATACTTGGAAGGGCTTCATCCGTCATTGGAGTAAGCCTGCAACCGCTTCTACGAACTCCCAGAACCGTAGAAGTGAGAGGGATGGTGCCGGTCCCGCAACTCATAATGCGGGAGCAAGAAGCACCGCGTCAAGGAAGATAATCCTGGTAAGCAGTTTTTTTTTTACAATTTTCGTTATGTTAAGTTATATTTAAATTTTAAGTTCAAAATAGTTTTTGCAGAAACAAAAGAAAGGAGGGCGAGATCCGACTCATATTGAGCTCATCGAGGATGGCCACAAGAACAAGGAAACGGGCCAAATCCAAGATCCAATTGCTCGGAGGATTGTGGAGTCGACGAAGAGGCGTTTGGATGAGGTGGTAACCCAATCCGAAGGAATCGGTTCAACAGAAGAGATACCGGACGAGCAGATCAACCAACTCTTCCTCGCGGTAAGTTTTAAAATTTAAAGAATTTGAAATATGTTTAACCATAAACTCTAACTTAAAATTCATAACGTATTATTTACTTTACAGGAAACTGAGAAGAGAAGAGGACGAGTTTTTGGTTTGGGAAACTTGGCGGACAAAGTGTCGACACCGCATTCCCGTTTTCGTCCGGAAGAGGACTATGCCCAGATCTTAAGGGAAAAGGATGCGGAGATCGAAGCATTGAAGGCTAGTCAATTGCAAATGGAAGCCCGGATGGAAGCCCGGATGGTAGAACAAGCTGAAGCAAACGCAAAGAAGTTCGAAGAGATGAACCAACGGTTTGAGAAATTCATGCAACAACAAGCCAATCTTTCAAATGTCGGACCGTCGACCAAGACCGGAGGGAAGACAAAGAAGTTGAGGAAGAGGGCGACGTGAGCGTGATTCGCTCCCGTTGAATGTAATTTTTTTTTATGGTTTTATGTAGTTTTTAAAACATGTTTTGAATATTTAAATAATTTTTTTTGTTTTAATTAATAAATTTGCGAACATATATATTTTTTTTAAATTATTAAATATCCGTCGGTAAACCGTCGATAAAACGCCCTCGGTAAACCGTCGATAAAACGCCCTCGGAATGCCGTCGGTAATCTTCCCTCGGAATACCGTCGGTAATCTTCCGTCGGAATACCGTCGGTATTATGCGTCGGAATACCGTCGGTATTATGCGTCGTAATACCGTCGGTATTATGCGTCGTAACACCGTCGGTATTATGCGTCGGAACACCGTCGGTATCTACGTCGGAATACCGTCGGTATGCACGGTCGGTTTATAGTCGGTAAACCGTCTGAAAAAACCCTCGGTTTACGGTCACAAAACCGTCGGTAAATGTGCGTCGATAAACCGTCGGTAATCAGTCGGTATTATATCCGTCGGTATTCCGTCGGTTTTTATAGACGAAAAACCGACGGAAAGTTTTTACCGACGAAATAGAAATGACGGACAGTTTTCGTCGGAAATCCGTCGGAATACGTCTTTTCCGACGGAAACCCGTCGATTTAATCCCTCGGTAATGGCCTGTTTTCTTGTAGTGATTTTATTAATTCCAACGTGATATATTTTTAGGTTGAAAATGAACTCAAAAACGGCCGCACCCCCGATGATTGGTTAATAAACATATTCAACGGCCTCCACTACAAGACAAAGTTTTATCCAAGATATTGCACAAGGGGGTACATGTTTAAAGTGCATGTAGAAGGATCTTCTAGAATAACCGCCGATCACGGTGTTTCATTTGCATCCGGCGAAGTTGTGTACTATGGGGTTCTAACATAAATATTAGAAGTAAAGTACACATGGAAGCTTGGCATGAGATGTTTGGTCTTTCTGTGTGATTGGTATAACCGGATCTTTGGGAAAGGTGTAACCATCGATGAGTTTGGTGTGACGTCTAATCATTCGAGAAAGAAGCTTCGATAGTATGATCCATTCATTATTGCTTCACAAGCAGATCAAGTTAGTTATCGAATTTATGTCTTTAAAAATTAATGTTAAAACCTGATTTTTTTCTACTACCATATAAATGATTAAATATTTCATGCGGGTGTGTTACATTCCTTACCCTTGGAAAACATACAAGAACGATCCATGGATCATAGTTACGGAATAAACCCACGAGGAAGAGACTACGGAGTTGAAGAAAAAGAGCCATTGCAAGCAAGCAGAAGTGGTTATATAGCTCCCGTAGAAGAATTCCTTGAAGTTAATCTAGTCGTTGATTTTAGTCAATTTAGGGATGTCGTTCTTCATTCAGATTCAGAAGAAGAGAGGGGAGAACTCGACGACGACACCGATTCAATTTCAACCAACTACGACTCTGAAACCAATGCAGATTAAATATAAAATTATATAATTTCTTTTCTTTCAAATTTTATTACAAGTTGTTTTAGTTATTCCAATACTTTTTCTAATAATGTGAAAACTATATCATTATCTACAAATAATTGTATGATGAACAGTAACGGAACATTCAGCTAAATTGGTGCTGTCCTTGAATCTCTCTGTCCCGCGTTCGACTCCCAGGGGTGTCGAAATTTTGTATAACATATTAATATAACCGAGGGAAACCCGAGGGCATAAAATGGTGTAGATCCTGAAGTAAATCTAACGGAATATTAAAATATGTCGGTTACCTGTCGGCAAATTACAGGCAGTAACGTGACGGTTAAAAAAAAGGTGCTGATCCCGACGGAAATCCGACGGAAGATTAAATTCAGTCGGCTATCCGTCTGATTATTCCGATAGATAACCGACGGTTTAGGGTTTGGGGTTTCAAAAATTAAAACCAATAATCGACAAACTTCCGAGGAAATAATGTAAGGATCTTTTGTATTGGATACCATCCATCACAATATCCAATAACATGTTTTTAACCGTTTTAGGAAAATCAAGCATGTCAGAAGAAAACACATCTTAGTATACAATGATGTTTAAGAATAGTTTGTACTGAATATTTGTTCGATTTACCGTTTATACATTTTCTGTAATCAATTTGAAAGGATACTACAATTACTGTTGTTAATGTAACATGTAAATGCAGAACTTGCAAGACCCCAAAAACCATACCCTAAAGAAACCCTAAACCCTATCTCGTCAGAATTCAGTCAGTAATTTCCGACGGATTTCCGACGACTACACGTTATCCGTCGAAATACCGTCGGTATGGGCGAGTCAAACGCTCATTAACTATCATTAGTTTCCGTTTATTTTAAAAAATGTTTCGGAAACGAGCATCTCAAAAATTGACCATGGAACCGACGACATTCCGTCGGTTTTTTGTCATAATTTGTTTTAATAAAAAGAAGACCGGTTTCCATGTTTTTACCATCTTCAAATTAAAAAAACTTCAGTTTCAATTAGTATGGACACCGTTCGATTATAGTCTGAGAACCAAACTGACATTAAACATCGAGACCGTTTTCCAATGCTACACCCGTCACGCAAAGACCGGACTATTTGGTTCGGTTTTAATGCTGCACTCCAGTCCGTCTTCAGCGATGTCATCCAACATCGCTGGTCCAGAAATTTTATGACTTACCGGCATATTGCTGGAGGTCTTAAAATCACTTGGTTCTTCTACTTCCTCGTAATTTCCTTATTTTATTTTACGTTATTCGGCGATATTCTCTATTTTTTAAAAAGACTATTTCAACTTTGGTCATGAAATTATCGGACAAATGTGGCGGGAATTCCACTGGATGGCCCAACGGGTTTTCCAAAAAAAATTGCGTCGTTTGGAACTACGATGGAAAAGAGTGGAAGAGAGACCAGCAGGGATTGAAGCTCGTGATTGGAACCGGATGACCGAGAATTGGACGAAGATATATGAAGGGGATTGGTTCGGGAACCAAAATTAATAAATTATGTATTTTCTACAAAAATATGAATAAATAAATTTATATAATTTTAATAAATAAAATAAATAATTTTTTTTAAATATTGTAACTTTTTAATTCGCATAGTATTTATAAAATATTTATTGAATTTTAATATATAAATATCAGTATAAACAAAACAATTTTAAAAATTCCATAATTAAAGAAATTAAAAAATATATACATTTCTTTGTAGAATATTTACAACTTACACACATAGCCTACTAGTTACCGAGCATATCAGATAAACAAAGGACCAAGGTTCGAGTGACGCCAAACATGGTTTTCTAATATTTTATCACCAACAGATTTCCGACGGCGAGATCGCATTCCTCGGAAATCCGTCGTTAAATTTCAGTAAACGGTCAAAAACCGAAATAACTCTATATCTCTTCCCCATGAAATATTTCGGTAAGTGTCTTTTCGGGAATTAAATATGAACCGACCGATTTTTGTCGGTTTTTCCGTCGAAACCTTTTGTATAAATAGGGTACGAATGTCTCAATATTTTTCATCTTCTTAACAAACACTTCTATAATTTCAAAAAAAAAAACAAAATGGGTTTCGTGTATTTATCCCCAGAAAACCGCTCCAAGTTCATTCGGGAAACCAGTCTACCGCGTCGGGAAAGTCTCCATGTTCTTGACCAGTCTCGTCAAAACCGGACTATTTGGTTTGGTTACAACATGGACATCCCATTTGTCATAAGTGATGTCATCGAGACTCGCTGGTCCGGGAGTTATCTTGCATACTACAATGTTCCCGACCACCTTAAAGCGGCCTGGTTCGAGGATTTTGTGGTAAATTATAATTTCCACATGCATGTAGTCTTTTTAAACTATAAAATTTCTAATATCTATTTTGTTTTCAAATTACAGGCCTACTTCACTTTTATCGCGTACATAATCTTCACTGTTTGGTGGGAATTTTACAGGACGGCTAGGCGGGTTTTCAAAACCAAAATGAGTCGGATGAAGTTGCTCTAGGAAAGAGGCGATCCAAGACCGTCATAGATTTTGGTCAGGGAATGGAACCGCATGATCGATCTGTGGGATGAGACGGACGTCGAGGATTGGTTCAGGAACCACTTCCCGAATTATAACTGATCCGTCTATACTATTAAAAATAAAATAATTATGTTATCTTTTTAAATATTAAGGTTTTATATTGTCAATAATTAAATAAGAATGTTTGTTTTTTTAAAAAAATAACAAATAATTGTATCAACATATTATTATTTGCTTTCATTAACTTAACGAATATAACAACTTAG
This sequence comes from Orychophragmus violaceus, assembly GCA_030180135.1. NCBI lineage: Eukaryota > Viridiplantae > Streptophyta > Magnoliopsida > Brassicales > Brassicaceae > Orychophragmus > Orychophragmus violaceus. Next base: position 45,892,301 of record CM058231.1, on the reverse strand, counting down.
CATACTGGTTTCTAACCTTACTACAATTCCCTTCTGTCTCGGGTTCGAGTGACCCATGTAACAGGTTTAAATCCGTTTTTCTAACAGATATTAACGTACAAATATATTTAGTTATACAATATACCGATGAATATAAAATATCAAAATGGTTGCGGGGCTTTGTTCCGGTTCTATAGACCCGGGTTCTAGTCGTGTCGAACCCGTTTTATATTTATTACCGACGGAAATTGAATTTTTCGTTGGTTTTCCGTCGGTTTTCATACTACCAATTTTTTACCAAATTTTTTGAGAAACCGCCAATTTTTTTTGCCAAATAATTGGACCGTCAATTTTAAAAAGAAAACCGACAATAATGAATTTTCCATCTGTTTTCCTTTGGAAATCGAGAAATAATGAACCGACAACATCTTCTTCTTCCTCATTTCTCTGCAACTTCTCTCTCTCTCCTAAAACGTTCTCTACCTTCTCTCTACCATTTCGCTCCAATTCCGGTAGTCAGCCGAACAATACGACCATCAATAGCTTTATAATCATGTAAGTTTCCTTTTTAACCGATTAATTTTCGTTTCAAACCGTTTTTTTGGTGGTTAGATTATCAGTTTAATGGTGCATGTGTTTTTTCAAAGATAGTTCTAGTAGTTATGGGTGGAATTTATTGATTTAGGATGTTATTTAGGTTTTTCATATAATGTGATTTTTTTAAATGGTTTAAATTTTTAATCGTTTTAAACAATTTTCCCAATGTTTTAAAACATTTTCACCATTTAAAACATTCTAAAAACCTTTTGTAATCGTTTTTATATTTTTAAAATTTTTCTTATACTTGTTTTGAATTTTTAAAACGTTTTTGATTAGTACAACATTTTAAAAACGTTTTTATAAAAAAGTTATTTTTCTTTAGTAAACAATTATTTATTATTTGATATATATGTTTTTATATGATATTAGTAATTTTTTAATTTTATTTTCCGATTTTTAATTGTGCAAGAATTTTTAAAAATTTTAAAGTATTTATTAAAAAAAACATTTTTGAAATATATAGTAGTTTTATAAAATCATTATTATCTTTAGTTTTTGTTTAACTGAGTTTTCTTTAATTTTCTAAAATTTTATATTGTTTTATAGAATTTTTAACTTTTATATTTGTTTATTGTTTGTAGGTACAATTTGGAGACTTTGAGGAGTATTTGGTCGCTCAACCAGATTAGATAGAGACGGCTCAGCAACAACCGAGACCGGCACGACGGTCTCGCTCGGCTCAGTCGAGACCGTTACAGCAGACCAGTCTCATCCTCGGCAAAAAGCTCCTAGTGGGAGCCATTCTGTGTCTCGGGTGCCAGAGACACAGCATGTTCCGCCATCTATTGGAGAGGAGATACCAGCGTTAGTCGACCAACCGGGACGAGAGTTGCTCAAACGTTTTGATCCCAACTACGAGATCATCCCAGGAACTTATTTGTAGGTCTTCTAACTTCTAGATTTTCACATTGAACTTATTTATTATACACACTTTTAATGTTTAATTTTTTTGTCTTATCATGTTTCCGATGACGGAATCGAAGATCACAAAGAGCCTCATGGGCATGATGTACAACATGCTCAATATCGGATATCCAACCTACATGCATATGCCTTTATCCGATAGGCATAACTGGTTTCGCCAGTTCGTGGTACGTATCTTCGTTCGTTAACTTTGGTATATATTTCATATTATTATTTTAATAATTGATAATAACAAATGTTAACGTTTTGTAGCAATAGTATACTTGGGATAGGAAGTATATTGTTCTTGTGGAAATGGAGTTCCACATGAAGGCAAAAGCACATTACTCGAACGTCATCAACGAGTGGAAACAGAAGTGGGTGGTGGAAGAGGTTCAGAAGGGAGTGAGCGATGAGGTGTGGAAGGGGCTGGTCCGTCATTGGTCGCTGCCTGCAACAGCAGCGACCTCTTCGACGAACTCCCAAAATCGCAGAAGTTAAAGAGGCAGTGTCGAGATGGCGACCTATAACGTGGGAGGAAAGAGCACAATACAAAGGAAAATTAAGTTTGTAAGTTTTCTTACTTATATTTTTCCATAATTTAATATTTTTTTCTAATCAAGAATTTTTTTTTGCAGAAACAGCGAGAAGGACGAGTCCTAACGTTTGTTGACCTCATCGAGGGTGGCCATAAAAACAAGACTACCGGTGAGATCCATGATCCGATCGCTTGAAGAATTGTTGAGTCGGCGAAGAGGCGAGTGGATGAGGTGGTTTCCCAATCCGAGGAAGTCGGCTCAACGGAGGAGCTATCGCCGGAAAAGGTCAACGAAATCTTTCTCGAGGTAAGATTTTATGTTAACTAAAATATGATATAATTCTTACATACTTGATTTCTAACTAGTATCATTAAAAACTTTGAAGGAAAAAGAGAAGAGAAAAGGCCGTATATTTGGTTCGGGAAATTTGGCGGAGAGAGTCTCGACATCGCATTCCCACTTCCGTCCAGAAAACGAGTCCTTCGCCGAAGACTTGAGGGTGAAAGACGAGGAAATCGAAGCGTTGAAGCTCAATCATGCGCTGATTAAGCCCAGATTGCAGAGGAAAAGGCAGAAACCGGAGGCAGATAAAGGCGATGAATGATCGGTTTATGTACTACATCCAACACGGCACTCTTCTGGAAGGAGTTGGAGTGGTAGCTCCAGGAGCGGCACCGAGGGCGGGAACGAGAGCTTCGGGGACTGGATTGGGGACGGAGACGGGGTTGGGATCGGGATCGGAATCCGCAGCCCATCCCCGTCAAATGTAATTTAAAACATTTTTGTTTTATGAATAATTTATAAAAATAAAATTTATAATTAATTTTCATTTTTATTATATTTTAATTATAATATTAATAAAATAATTATATAATTTGGAAAAAATATTTTATTGAAATATATTTTTTTGCCCTCGATAATCCGTCGGTAAACCCCGATTTATTCTCGTCGGGGAACCGTCAGAAAAAACCATCGGAAAACCATCGGTATTAGTCGTCGATAATCTGCCGGATTATTTCCCTCGGTAAACCGTCTGTTTAATTTCCTCAGAAAACCATCGGTATTAGCCGTCGATAATTCATCGGTTTACTTCCCTCGGTAAATCGTCGGTTTACTTGCCTTGGAAAACCGTCGGTTTATTTCCCTCGGTAAACCATCGGTTTACTGCCGTCAGTAATCCGTCGATAATATTCCCACGGAAAACCGTCGGTAATTTTCCACCTGCAAACCGTCGGTTATTCGTCGGTTATCTTCTCTCGGGACATTATCGGAAGTCCATCGGTTATTTACCTCTCGATGATTCGTCGATAATCCGTTAGTAATTACCGACGAAAAATCGACGGATATCTTTTTCTGGCGAAATAGAACCGACAGATGCTTTTGGTTGGAAATCCGCCGGAAAGGATCATTTCCGACAGAAATCCGTCGATTTCGGCCGTCGGTTATTGCATGTTTTCTTGTAGTGCGTCTCCTTACCATTTGACCACAAGTCTTTGGACGAATTTTGTAACTAAAAAGATCAGAATTGCATGTTTTCATATAGGGAAAAAGGATGGCATACCCCTAAGTTTATCGACATCCAACAAATTCGACATTCTATGATAACACACATTGGACACTGAATCAATCGTAAAGCGGATTCCTAAACATTTTTTATTAAAAATTCCTAAAATCTAAAAATTTGTCTATAACATTTTTTATTTTCTCTAAAATTAAAGTTGTTTACATTAGTTTGAATATGTTTAATTTTTGAGTATATCATCATATTATGTATAAATTGGAAATATTATAAATAATCTATCATTTCATTTAATTAGTCCGAGTACGTATATTTGATGCGTTTGTTTAGAACATTTGAAATAAGTTTTTCATTTTTGGAAAAAAAAGTTGATATTGACTTGATAAATTTGAAATAAAAAGATACGTGTGTTTTATGAATATATTTATCAAACACATAGCTCTTAAAGATATATAAAGCTTATATATTTGTTAGGAGAAGAATTCTAGGTCCCCACATATTATGTGAATCTTTAACCAAAAGTTCATATTTTAGTGGTAAAGATAGTGATAGCACCCGCTATTCATATTCAAATTTTCTTGACCATTTAATCACACTTAAAATTTGGAAAAAAGTTTACAAACGTATTTAAGATCTCATAAAATTAGTCTTTAAAATTAGAAAATCTTTAGGATTTCCACGGTTTATAAGAAAAATAAACAGTCTTTAAAAGACTGTCTTTTGCGAAGGCCCGATGCTAAAACTCGACGAGCATTTAATGCTCTGAAACCTACCACTCATGATGATGTTAAACGTTGGATAAAACCGGTAAATTAGAGAGGAGATGCTAAATCTGTTAGCAGCATGTATGTCACGAAATGAAATGTTGAGTGATGATGTGTATCTCAGGTCAATGAAGATGAAAATCCGTCTGGTTTAAGGAATCCACATCCAAACCCGAGAACAATTAAGTACGGCTAAGTACCTCCCTATAACGATAGAGGGAAGATGAGAACTTCTGAAGATCATATACTTTCATCTTTTAGACTAGGTTCTATTCGCTTTTCAACATTCGGAACTCAACCGAAACTCCTTCGGATGGGTTGAAAAAAATTATTCATGTCGACATGTTCTTTTCCCATTAAGTCACGTGTCGATTCTAACTTAATTGTCGTAAACTAATGGGGAAGACACTCTCTTGTCTTTTTTCTTTTTAAAGGATCTTTTATTCATTTTTGTTTGTTGATAGTTTTAGTTTAATGGAGACACTCTCTTGTCATTCTATTAAGTTTTCTATTTATCTTTTTAATCTAATCATTCACAAAAGTTTGAACCAACTTTTCAAACTCATTAAACCAAAACTATTCCACCTGAGCACATCCAACATTCGATCCGAACAATATTACAATTTGAAATAACAAAAAAAAATTCAAATAAAAATATCTTTTATTGATCTTAGGTATATCAGATCTATGAAAAGGCTCAGATTAATTTCTAATGAGATGTTCAGTTCATGGATATAACTCTTTCCGAATATGCAAATGAGCCGGAATAAAATGCCTATATCTATGTAACATATATGTATCCAAAATAATGTGTTGTAGTTTCTCGCAACATATGGATCAAACTCGAAGTGCTAAAACGTTCACAATCGGCTTTTTATCACTAAACCACAAAGTCTATTAATTCTCTCGAGGAAAAATCTACCAATTGACCTGAATAATATTTTTGACATATCTTGCAATTTCAATATTACATCCATATTTCCTATTTCAGTGAAAAAATAACACAGTTAAACTGCTTTAGCCTCACACGTCAATCAATATTTTTGTTGTTTGTAATTGATTTTAATTATTAAATTTAGATGTACAGGTATAAAAAACTTCAAAACTTACTACTCACTCTATTTCTAAATAATTGATGTTTTATGATTTTCACACATATTAAAAAAATAAATTAAAATGTGTTTATAAATATACTGTTTTTTGTTACTAACAATTTTCTATAATTTTAAACTAATATAATTTAATAAATTTATATATTTCTTGAAGTTTACAATTTATTATCAATAATTAATAAAAATGCATAAAATGTAAAATATCCATTTTGTAAAACAAAAATAAAATCTAAAAAATTATTTTTTAGAAACGGAGGAAATAGTATCCAATGTAGTTATTTCCAATGTAAATGGTCTGTTGAAGTAAACCTTTTTGGTAATTAAGATTAAAATAAAAACTTAATATTATATCTTATTTTTTGGTGTAAAAAGAAAGAAAAGATGATGCAACCGTGAGGGCGAGAGGTGCAAGGCGAGCAAAATGGTTTGCTAATTCCTCTATTAGGGTTTCTTCAAATGGACTCTGAGAATCTGGGGGATTTTGGTCAACACTGGGAATTGTGTCGATATTCTCATTAAATATTTTTATTAGTGCGTAGATCAATCAACTAAAGTGTACCAGAATCATCATTGTTATGCTTAAATTCAATTGACTAGTTGACAAAAATAATGCAATTGACTAGATACAGTTGTATTGTAATACGCAAGAGAGAAAAAACAACGTTATTCTTATTTTTAACGCAATCATTAAATTTGACAAAAAAAGAATTATATAAAAATAATAAATAAATGCGTCAAAATATATAAACAAATAAATACTTTGCTGTATCACTGGTAAAACAGTCATTTTGGAAAAGTTTCTGTTTTCATTTGATTTTAATCTCCTTACCACTAACTGACATAAACAAAATCATATATTATACATCATTAGTTAAGTATATAAACAAAAACAAATATAAGTATGGGTCAAGTGACCCTCTTTATATTGAACTGGTTCCGCCACTAGCTATACACATATATTAGATGATTCGTCCGCATTTTGTATGAGGTGAATTTTTTTTGTCGACGATTGTTTATTTTTATTTAAGAAATTAATGTGTATTAGTATTAAAAAACTTTACAAATTTGAAAATAACAATACTATAGTTATAGAGATTAGAAGATGTAAGTTAATGAATAGAATATATCATTACTACAATTTTATTAATTTGTTTCTTTTATATAGTAGAATTGTATTATAGTTATAATCATTTTTGGTAATTAATTCTATAATAAAAGTGAAAAGATTGTCGTATATTTTGTAAACCGAAAGTATAATTTAGAACATTACTTTATCTATAGAAATAGAATTAGTGAAGCATTGTTTGTGGCAAATTCCATATATTTGTTTTGTATATTTATATTAATCAATTTCTACAATTTCATTAAATCTGGTAATTCATTTTCTACCAATTATATAAAGAAGAAGTAGTTGTATGAAACATAAATTGTAACATAAGCAGTTGTAGAAATACTTACAATCCAAAACATACACTTAGGTTTGAGTTGAAATTTTTTGTAAAGGGTACAACAATATAGACTAACAGAACATCAAGTGCGCATGTTGTTGTTTGAGTAGAGGAATAACCAAGGAGTCGTTGGGTTTTCCCAAAGTAACTCCAACACGAAAGTATTGTTGGGCTTGATGTTGTTTGCCGTAATAAATTCGCTTAAGAAACCTGTTAAACGTAAACGACGTCTAGTACTTCCAAACTCCATCACTAAAAATACTGGCCACCGATCACCACTCTCATTTGCCAATATTATTCATTTTTCTACAGTCTTTTCCAAATCATTTGGCTTTACAAACTTCTGAGGCATAAACTATATCAACATAATTTTGTTTATTTTAAAAAAATCAAGTTATGACGAATGAGAAATAAGTAAAGCTTCTGAAAATCATATATGATAAACACTTACAATTCTGCTGCTTTTATTGTGTCTTTGGTGGCTGACTTTGTCAGGGATATTCTGCATTAAAGATAAAACTTTTTAGGAGAAGTTTGAAGTTAATAAAATTATCCCAAAAATAAAGATAAATATAGTGGAACAACTTCAATTACATACCGCATCATCAAGAGATTGTGGAAGAGGAGGTTTCACAAAATTCATATTGGTCATTGTTGTAGTCATGTGTAGTTTGAACTAAATCTGATATCATTAATCGATAAGATATACTGAGTAATTTAGTACAAAAAGGTGGAACATCATGGCGAATCGAAAGTATGAAGAAACCAATCTCTAAATCTGTAACACTTGTTGTTCATAAACTATAAAATAACAAAATCTAATAACGGTTTAAAGAAATTTAAGGGTCAAAGTTAAGGTTTACATACCTTCAATTTAGTCATTGTCAGAAGAGAATAATCAGTAAGGGAAGGTACGGTTAACAGAAACTGAAGAATGATACCGATTTTGGTAAATATTTATTATACATTTTTTAGTTTCATTATTATCCATGATATAAACAAAATTTGAAATGGGCTTTAAGCTATTTTTGTAAATAATTACATGTAATGGGCCCTTTTAAGCGGATTTATTTTCTTGGATCCATATAAAATACAAAAATTTCGCTTTCAATAAAAATCAATGTATAAAAAATATTAATACAATACATATGGTACAATAAATAGCTTAGCATTTACATCTAAAGTTCTATAAAAAGATATAAAGTACCTAAATATTACCTCAATAATATCTAATATTAATATTTTCATATATATATATACAAACACTTAATAATCGACAATGTGTGCATCTTAGTAAACGTATCTATAATTATTTCTAATTATCTGAAATTCTTGTTAAATAATAATATTATGCAGAATAAAGTAGCATGATAATTAATAAGATTAAAAGATGTAATGTTTGACGATAAAATAAGTTAAAGCCTTTAGATGGGCGTTAAGTTAAGATAACAAAAAAAAAACAAAATGTATTACAAACGACATAAAAAGTACTTGACTTAAAAAGAGTTGGATTCAGATGAGGAGGATCATGGTTTGAAATTGACTCACGTGACTTTAATCCAGCGAGCCCTAAACGGTTAAAAAGAAAAGGTGTTAAATGCTAAACCACAAAAATATAATTATAGAATTGTAATTGTTGAAAAACATACCACTCTTTCATCTGGTTAACCTCTTCTAACTCGGGATCAAATTCAATTTGAGAAATCGTTCTGGAATCTTCGACATACAGGGTACCTATGTGAAAAATAGAATAATTAATTTAGATTCTGTAGTTATCATTTAACGGAAATAAGGGAATTTTGTAAATATGTAAGGAAAAAATATTTACTTACCCAAAGTACGATTGACTCTCCAAAACCTCAACACACTAATTGCTTCATAGTTTCCGGATGAGTGCCAGAATTCATGAAACTTAATTACATGAGGACCCCTAGCCAGACATTTTATGTAAGATCCACTACGGTTATAGTATTTAAAAATGGTTATTTTTAGTAAATTATATAAATTTATAGTTGGAATAAGAAATGTTAATGGTGTCGTCAATGGTTATAAATAAATTAAAATTAAATGTATTTATAAATTTATATTGTTTTACCTCATTTCCTTAAGATGAAATCAAATCTGCTTCACCGAGTCAGATAAGATTTGTCTCATGTTGATCTTTTCTTGGTCACATGATTCCAAATGACCCACAAATTTGATGCATCCAATGACATCTACAAAACAAATATATGAAATTTTCCAAAAATATTATGTATGGTTGAACAAAATATATTGTAAGATACATAAAAGCTATAAACGCCCAAACATACCAATGGTATGCTTTGATAATATTTTACGATCTAATATTGCTTCCAATCCAATAAATCGTAGAAATTATCATCAACAACAGTAAAACAGTTCGAAATTTGAGTTTGAGAGTTTATCACTATCTTTTTCATTGTAGGAGTGTATCTCGAATAACTTGATTGTTGATGACATCAAAGTTTTGGACATACTTCCATGATCCCTCCTCAAAGTTTTCGTTTATTTTTTGAAAGACATTTGTGGGTATTGTCGCTTCATTCTTGAAACCCTAAAAATGCAATATTTTTTCCAATAATAAGTAGATGAATCTAATATGAAAGAGTATGTGGTTAAATCTTATCTAGGTTAAATAAATCGATAAAAATCAAACATTTTCATCACAAAAGATTACATGACCTTGAAGACCACTTGGATGTACGTTTGTGAACCGCCTTCTAATGATCTTCAAGTTACATTTCCAGTCGTTTTTGGTGTTGTTGACGTCCCATAAGAGAGTGAAGTTTTCCATTTTTGTCTGGTTTGATTTTTTCTGGTATGGAAGAATTTGATTTTGGAAGAGAAGAAAAAATGATAAATATAGCAAAGTTCGTACATTTTGGAAAAAAATTAAGCAACCGTTTATAAATGAAAAGGTGTAACCATTGAAGAGTTAAGTTTTAAAAAGTTGAAGTGATGGTTGTGGTTTCAATATTGCTTTTAGTGGGGTGTAGATAGATTTTATTATGATTGAACATAATTTTTTAATTTCTTAATTTAGTGTTTCAGTATGTTCAATCCTTGTGCTAGTGATATTAGTTGATTTTAGTTATGTTTTTTAAATAACAAAATCTATAAAAAAGAAATTACAATCACGAATATCTCTCTAACGTAATATTTTTTGTTCTAAGTAGAAACGTCTATGATTTTGCATTTAATATGATCATTAATATTATTCCTTATCTCAATATTCTCAAAATCTTTTATGATATCTTGCATGTCGGACAAAATCTATACTAAATTTGTGTTGCTTGTAAGTTTTTGTCAAATCAATTTATGATCATAATTGAAGACATAGCAATATTTTATTTTAAATGCTGATATAATACTTTCCTTCCTTATCGAATGTTTGAACATTTGTTTTGTTTATTATTCGTAAAAATCTATCATTGTTGGCCTACAAAGAATTTATTTTATTAAATATTGTTATAAGAATTTTCATCAATAAGTCCATATGATGCATCTCCAATTACTGATTTATTTTGGATAGAAAAATACTGCAAAATAATTGATTTGAAACGAAACAAGAGTCTAAAACATATGAAATAAAATTCACTAAAACATAACGTAAAAACTACTCCTGATCTACTAAGTAAGATTTCTAAATTCCTCCCTGTAAACAACATTTGTAGTCTTTTTCATCACATTTTCATATTCATCTGTAATAAGAATCTTCAATCGAGACCTTGATTTCACTCTAGACAAAGCGACATATAATTGTCCATGTGAAAACATAGGTCTAGGAAGATACAAACCGATATTATCAAGTGTTTGACCTTGACTTTTATTGATGGTTATTGCAAATGCTAACGCCACAGGAAATTGTCGCCGACGCATCCTAAATGGAAACTTTGTATCTAATGGTGTGACATACATTCTGTATAGAAGTATCTTTCGACCAATAACAGATTTATTCCCTGTTAAAATCATTACTTCAATGCAATGAGGTCTGAGGTGAGTAATAAGTAACCTTGTTCCATTGCAAAGACCACCATTAGGATCAATGTTACGCAAACACATCACTGCAACACCAACCTTTAGCTTCAAACAATGTTTGAGTAATCCAAGCACATTTATGCTGTTCAAAAACTCAATAGGATAATTGGTATCATCATCTACGGCAGCATCTGAAGGAATAATACTGTCGGAGCTTCGATATGTTACTTCTTTGCCTATAACGTAAAACTAAACAGGTTAGACAATATTATAGATAATTTAGTTGAATAGAGCTAAAATATTCTAATAAGTAAGATTGTTATATGCATGCCAACTTGGAAAGCATATAATCATTAATATCATCAACATTATCGTTGGTATGACTGAGTATAGCTCTGTTTTTAAATAATTGACCACCTATTGAGTTAACAAAGTCCGGACCATAAACTTCATTAACTATTGTCTCTATTGGTTTTTCACACTCGGTTATTAACAAATCTTCAGGGATATCGATCTCAACGACACCATCATTTGGAGAATTAATCTTGCCATCACCTATATCCAATAACCATTCTGAAAATGTTTTCAACTCTTCGGCATCTTCATCACTAATTCCACAAAGCAATCTCATGTTTTTGTAAGTGTTACAACTTTACATGATTGCCATAGTTCCGAAGAGTTTAAAGTTGCAAAGATTGTTTCTGATCTTCCTCCCCCGGGAACTACTGGAAGAATCTGCCTAAAATCACCACAAAAAAACAACTACCTTTCCTCCAAATGGCCAATCCTCCTTTTCTATGATAATATCGCGCAAACTTTGGTCTAAGATTTTCACACAATGTTTACTCATCATAGGAGCTTCATCCCAAACTAACAGATTAGCAACTTTTATCAATTCAGCAAGATCGGATCCTGGCTTCATATTGCAACTTGTGAACTCGTCTTGATTGATCGGAATTGCAAATCTTGAATGTGATGTTCTCCCACCTTTCAATAATAAAGCAGCAATTCCACTTGAAGCAGTATTGATCACAATAAGACCTCTGGAAAGAATAAAAGCACTTAATAGATTCCATAGGAATGTTTTGCCCGTACCTCCAAACCCATAGAGAAAAAACATTCCTCCTTTATCATTCACAACTGCATCCAATATAGTTTCATATACTATTCTTTGCTCGTCCGTTATCATGGAAAGAAGTCTCTCTTCTTCTTTTCTTTCATCCTCACGGTTATAATTCCTCTCATCATTTATTAGACGGTTGTTGTTGTACTCTTCATAATCTTCTGGTTGTGGCATCTCAGGCCATTTAGTAAGTGATCCACCATAACTTTCCAACTTTTTTTAGTATTCTTGTCAATGCTATGTTTTTCCTTTGATCATCATTTAAAATCAAATATGCATGATTAAAACAATGTTAACAATATTATATCTTCATGATGTATTTGAATGTTTCAAAATATTAAATAAAAAACAAATATAAACAGTCAAAACAACTAAAAAAATATTTGTAAAGATTTTTAGTACATACCAGGATTCCGACGATTTCTCCTTTCATCAATTAGAATGTCTTCTGTTAGATATTCCCATGTTGAATTCCACACAACCAAAGGATGGGAAATACTATATGTTATTAACATCTGAACAAAATAATCCAGAAGATAATTTCCATTGGCCCATTCACTTGCTTCCTCAATTGCTAGAATAAATTATTTGTCATCATATAGCAATCCTTGAGTATCACATGCATCTTTAAAAGTATGATAGACAATTCCTTCGAATTTACTTATATCCTCATAGCATTCCGGTCTTTTAACATAGTTTAGAAGTATTCTTAAATAATACAACTCACTGCATGCTGGACTCACACGGCCAATCCTACCAATCACAGCACCAACCTTTCTCTGCCTTGGTTTCCATGACCTCTCTTTTGATACCCATGTAAACTTAGTTGGGAACTGTGAATAAGTGATATCCTTTGCAAGATTAGGATATTTCCTACATGCCACCATCCAAGCGATAAACATAGATTGTATAAGCAAAGTCTCAATGGGTTCATCTTCATCAAAGAAGACAATCTGCTGGTTTGGAAGATGAAAACCAAGTTTCTCAATAGCTACACTACAGTAATGTGTAAATATACGCCACGTTGCTTCGTGCGGTGAAAGATATCTAGCAATCACAGAGTGAAAAGAAATGGATTAAAATATTATGATAAATGTTATACACATAATCAACAGTGTACAAAAAACGAGTCTAATACCTGTAGTTATAATAGTGCTCAATTTCGTCAATAACACCATCTTCATTCTCTTTTTCAATAGTAGCCGCAATATAATCAGGACATTTGTGAATGTATTTAAACAAATACTTTATGGCTCGCGACTGGACACACCACTCAACATTAATATGTGCACGATATCGAAGCATGAGTTCCTTGTTATATGGAACAACATATCCATTGTCAAGTTGAAGTTTTCCCTTTTCAACAACCTTTTATCATCTCTACGTCTGTAGCAAGGAAAACTATTAGTATCAATTGTTGTCATATTGTTTACCGGCCTAGGATACTTCTTTGAACATCTTCTGTTTACCATACAAACACTACTCTTGTTTGCGTTTCCACATGGACCATGTATCATGCATTCTGATACTGCTGCGTATAAGTTCGGTTGTATAACCTTGTATGGTATTTCTGAACAAATAATCTTATATATGACTTCTTTTGTTGAGAATTTGTAACCTTTTTCCATAAATAGTAGAATATGTGCATGCGGCAACCCTTTTTTGAAACTCAATCGTGTACATTGCTGTAATATATGAACAAAATATAAATTTTTTAAATTTTCATCTTGTAATTCAACCACGCTTGAAGGTATATAAACAAATATCAAAATATATGTAGTATATTTAGATGAATAGGTAAACAATGAGGAAGTAAAATATAAACCTCCAGCAGTCTTTCCTAAGACACCTCCTCCTTTTTTGGTTAATTCCATGATCAAACTGTCAAGTTTTGCTTTAAATATTTGACAAATGATATTTGGTCTATCCTCGATGGTCAATCGAAATTTCTCCAGGAACCTGGTTATCTCCAGCCACTTAGGGTTGCATGTGAAAGTAATGAAAAGGTCAGAAAAACCTAAGTATTTGCATATAGCCATTGCATCCAAATAATGATTATGCATCTACCTAAAATCACATGTAAAACTTGATGGAATAAATATGTGTCAACCTTGTTTTAGAAGATTAACACCTCCCGCCTCAGCCATTTTTGAATTTTTTCGTAGTTTTCTGATCGAAGCTTCTTCTGGTTTTTCCAAACATAACGCAACCGGTTGGATCAGTCATCGTATATACGTCAACTAAAAACTGTTGAAACAATCTTCCACATCTGTTTATTGTAGGGGCCTTGCCAACTCTTTCACAAATTCTATATGCAAAAAATTCACGCACAGAAATAACTTTCCTCTTCCTTCAATCATCATCTGTCAAACCTATAGGAATTTGTAATCGAAAACCATCCTCTCCGTATAAAAACATAATTGGATACTGGAGAGGCAAGTAGGCTGGATGAAGTTCACTAATCCTATGAAATTCGCCCTCAGTTGTCTCCAATATAATGTCTCTTGTCTCCATGTTACAAACAAAATCTCCGGGAATAAGTGCAGCCACTTCATCTTTTATTGGCATATTGTGAGTCCTTGCATCTTTTGCTCTACTTTTAATGAATCTGAGACGGAAACCAGTATCTTGGGTAACATCAAATCTATCTCTGGCTGCCCTCAATGAAGCAACATAAGGATTAACCTCATCTAATATATTCTTCAAGATTTCGACAATTTGAATCATCAATTTTGTTACATCTCTGTCGTTATCTCCCTTATAAAAATACATATTATAATCAAACATATTTTTAAACAACCATATGAAGAACATACAATTAGCATTTATAAAAAGTAGTAAACTCTTACCCGTATGCCGCAATTCTATTAGTAAGTTCATTTAACGTATCATAAATGTATAGCTGCAAAAACTTAGGACGCTCTCCAATGTTTGGGAAGAGAGCACCAATTCTATGATAATTTTGGCCATGCATCTTGAAAACATATGATCCACGTCCATCGTTGACGGTATGATCAATCTTCCCTCCAAGTGAGGTGAATGCGAACATCATATTATAAGCACTAATAAATTCGCGAAAATGTTTGGACAATTCACTACCATTCAAAAGTAATTCCATTAACGCCATTGGAGGATTCTTGAGCTTCAGTAGGACGATTTTTCCTTTCTTAAAACAAATTGTAAGATCTGGCTGCATTTGTCTATTTCTCTTTCCTATTCGTTCTCCATACCACATGTATGCTCCACAGTATTGACACTTAAAAGATGGATCTCCATCGTCAAAGTAACCTATTAATTATTTGTAAATGATGTTTTCACTACAAGAAAACACGCAAATACTGAGGGAAGAAATCGACGGGTGTCCGTCGCAAACGGTCATTTCTGATGGATTCCCCACCAAAAAAATCTGTCAGTTCTATTTCGTCGGAAAAAAATATTCGTCGGTTTTTCGTCGGTAATTACCGACGGATTACCTACGGTTATAAAACCGACAGATTATCGACGAATTATCGACAGATCAATAACCGACAGACTTCTGATGATATTCCGATGAATAAACCGACGGTTTTTCGTCGGTAGTTACTGACGGTTTACTCGGATTACCGAGAAAAAAATGAAGGTTTTCCGACGGATGACCGATGGATGATAAAAAAAAATTTGCAATTAATTTTTTTCTTAAATTATAAAACTATTTTATTAATTTCAGAATTTACAAAAATATAATAAAAACAAAATTTTTACAAAATTTAAAATATTAAATGATTCATATTCATGTCTCGATAGGTCTCGATCTCGTTTCCATCCCGTCCATGTTCGTGTTCATGTCCCCGAAGATCTCGATCCCGTCCCCGTCTCTGTTCCAATCCCATTCCCGTCTCTGTTCCAGTCTCTTTCTCTTCCCCGGCCATGTTCCAGTCTCGTTCTCTTCCCCATGTCCATGTTCCACTCGCGTTCTCTTACCCGAAGGTCCAAATCGCCGTTAGCCGCCACGGTGTTGCAATACAAAATTTTCCAAACAAACAATAACGAAATATTATTAAGAATTAAAATACAATATTCTATAAATATTATGAAAATGTAATTTTACAATCTATTATTAAGTGAATAATACAAAATTAATTTTATAATATTATAAGAAAATGCTTTTTAAATGTTTTATTAATCAAAAACATTTTTAAAATTAACTACTAGATTTTAAAAAATTTAAATTGAAAATGTTTTTAAGAAATTAACATGATTTGAAATAATCAGTATATCATCCTAATCACTAAATTCCACCTTATACCACCTAAAACTATGTATGAACAACACATGCAAAATTACACACTAATCAAACCACCTAAAAATCGATTAGAACAGAAATTAATTGGTTATAAAGCAAGCTTACATGAAGATAAAGGATGTGACGGCAGGATTTCTCATACCACAGCCAGATTTGGAGGAAAAAGGTAGAGAGAAGGTGGAGGAAAAGTGGAGAGAGAGAGGAGTTGCAGAGAAATGAGGAAGAAGAAGATGCTCTCTGACTTCATATTTTTAGATTACGGACGGAAAACCGTCTGAAAATTCATTTACCGTCAATTTTCCGTCGGAAATTTGGCGGTCAAATTATTAAGCCAAAATTTTGGCGGTTAATCGAAAAATTTGGAAAAATTGGCGGTAGCAAATTACCGACGGAGAACCGACGAAGAACCGATGGGAAACTGACGGTTAACCGTCAAAATTTTCCGACAGAATTCCGAGGGTTTAGGGTTTAGGGTTCAATTAGGGTTTTGACTTTGGCATTTTATAATGTTCACATTTATATGTAACATTAACATTGAAGTTTTTGATTATACGCCTAAGTTTAAAGAAAATTATGCAAATGACAAGTTAGATAAGGTTTGACAATAACTTCGACTTAACCGTTATTGTATACTACGAAGTGTTTCGGTCCAACGTGTTGTAATTTTTTCTAATCATACAAACCATTTCATTAGGATCAGATATTGAAAACTAATAGTACAAACTATCATTACATTAACTACTGAGAGGTTTTACGATTATCTGTTTCCCATTCTGAAACCCTAAACCCTAATCCATCGAAAATCCGTTGGTAGTTATCGACGGATTTCCATCGGAATAACAAATACCGACGGATGTCCGTCGGAATAACAAATATCGACGGATTTCCGTCGGAAATCTAAATTTTTTAAAACAAATTTTTTTCGCACCTTGCGAGGTTCGAACATGGGACGCCTTGAGGGCTGGTGGTGTTTAATGACCAATTGAGCTAAGTAGTACATTTTAATTTTGATACCATTATTTTTAAATATTCATACTTAGTAATAGAAACAACTAAAAAAAAATCAGCTAACGACATGAATTCCGTAATACCGAGTGCATATTCTTTGTGCACTAGAGTTGTCGCCTCATCAATCCTAACTTCGTCCATCCACGATCGATAATAGTTAGAAGAAGACATTTTCTCAGTTAGAGAGAGAGAGAGAGAGAGAGAGAGAGAGAGAGAGAGAGTTATGGAGGGATAGGTGTGGAGGGGAAGAGAGGAGGCATGAGGTATATGTAGGATAATTACCGACGGAATACCGCCAGAAATCCGTCGTTTTCTTGTCGATACAACAGTCACATTAACGGTCATATTAGCAGCTACATTGAACCGACCATAAACCGACCGAAATACGACGGAAAACCGACGGAACATTAAACGCCGGTTTATCGTCGATATTTTCCGACGGAATGAGAAACCGTCGGAAGTTTTCGATGATATTCCATCGAAAAACGTCCCGTCGAAAATTTGTCGGTTTATTGTCGGTAATTTCCGACGAATTTTATTCCGTCGGTAATTTTGTCGGTAAAGGCCCTGTATTCTTGTAGTGTTTAAAAGATGGGTAATATTATATGATATGTGAACAAACAAAAATATTAAAATATATCAGTCATATCATCTAAAGCGTCTTGGGTATTTACATCATTTTCTATGTGATGAGATACATCATCCATATCCTCTGCAATTGAATCTACATCACTTGCATTATCTTCATCATCAGATTTACTTACATCGGCATACATGTTTGCAAAAGCTGAAATAGAGTTTTGGCAATATAGTTAAACAAATTAATAACTAAAAAATTTGCGCAAAATCATAGTAATTTAGAATTGATTATTGATTATAACCATTTATACCTTGAGGATGGTAATTAATCTCAGTTATAGGGGAGCATTAGATGGGCTTTCTTCCACATTTATTGATGATTGACCGAATCTATTTTAGCTTTTTTCTTTTCTTTTTCTTTGAGATGAAATAGCTTTCAATTCCACTCAAAAAGTATACAGTTAGTGCAATGATTTAATTGTGGATGATTTTTGTAATAGAGTAATCTTGATGGAAAACCTGATGTAACTACTGACTCCATGGTCTGTAAACAATATGGAATTTGAGCTATCACTTGTGCATTCCAAACTCTTTCTTCCTGTGATATTTTCCAAAATTAATAAATATAGAAAAGGATTGTCGTTTCAAATATTAAATCGATTAAAGAGTCAAGCAAAGAAAAAGTACCACGACTTTTATAGTGATTTCTGTGAGACACATTTTCACTTGAAACATGTGTTCTTCGAGGAATAATATTGGTAATATCTCGCATCTGAGTGATAGATCCAATACCATTCTTGCTCGGACCATTTGTGATATTTGAATATGCTCTCGAAGATTTGGTTGAGGGTCTACCTACTGTTTAAATTAAGTATAATTGTATCAATGAATCATCCCATTGTAAGAAATGTAATGATATTTTATATCGAAGTCAAACCTTTCTGAAGAGGAGGTGATAACGGTTTGTTCTGACATCTTCTTCCACCTAAGACCACATCATATAAATGGTTAACATATATTGTTTATAAACTGAATTATATAATTTCAATCACTCACGTTTCCGTAATGGCGGTGACACGAAATCATTTTCTTTATCAGAATCGGTACCACTTCTTTTCATGGTATTTTCGAGACTATATTGATACTCTCCAATATAATTCTCAAATCTTCAAACAATCATATTATGAATGATATTGCACTCTTAGAGAATAATCCAAACCAAGTAGGTCTATTATAATTTAAAAATCTGTTGCGGATTTGACTCCACAAAATCTTTCTAATTGCGCATTTGAAATTTGAATAGAATATTTGGTTTCCTTAGTTAAATGATAATTTTCAATTCATAATTATTGATAAAATTACGATACAGAGTATTTGAATATAAATTATGTTGTTAATTAAGGAATGAAAATATATTGTTTAAAGCGTTGTATCCATGGTTCTTAAACAATATTGATAACATCCAAACACAATTGTACAAAACACATGCATTCAATAATGAAGCAGGGATATGAGTCATATGACATTGTACGTTAACTTCAGTGATGGAATTTTTTTGTTAAAGTCTGGAAGATATTTAAATGGGCCATATACAGAATATGTCCCTTATGGTTGTGAAGACGATTTTTGGTTATTAGACCGATGCTTTTTGCTTATGATATGTAAGATCTTAACTCGGTCTATCCAAAGATAGCAAGAGTCTTAGGGTTTTTTTTAAGGGATTCTAAAAGAAGAATTTAAGAACACAGTGAGAATTAGGAATTTAGGGTTTTATGCTGGTGTTTCCGAGATGGAAGCCGGTAAAAAAGAATGTTAAAGTCGCCGGAGAGAAGTTAGGTAAAAGTCGGTACTCTAAGATCTCTCAAGCAAGAATATTATGAAAAGCGTGAATGTTATTGATTTGTGGGGTGTCCTTTTATAAGGTTACAAGTCGGTTTAATATATAAGGAAAATAAATACGAATATTTCCTAAAATCTCGGCTTTATCTTGATATGGAATATTTCCGTATTATTGATGTCGCCGCGCGGCGTCTTTGCCTCAACACCTTCCAAACCCTAATGTAAGCCGGTCGTCCCTAGTTCGGTTTAACCTAAGTTTTACCGCCTTGGGCTTCTTACCGACTTTCCAATCTGGGCCGACCTAAACTCATGAATAGGCCTTTTGGGAAAGTGCTAATCTTGACTCCAACAATAAGCCCACCCCCCCCCAGTGTGGCGACTTGAACTCAAGTCGGCATTACGCGGAGTTAACTTTTGGTTTAAGAAATGAGTTTATAGGCCCATATTTGTCATCTGGCGAAGTTTATTTTGTTTCGGCCCGTATTCTTATCGGGTTGTTCCGGCTCGGCCCGGATTGGTGAGATTTAAGCAAGTTGGTTTAGAACCGATGGAGATTCGGCGAAACCGGAATTGATTCTTGGTTTAATCACCGGATAGGTGCGAAACACGAATCGTCGCCTAGGTAATGATGTGCCTCGATCCCTGCGCCGTCATTTTCACTATAAATAGTCCCTTCTTACTTCCTCATTTCGCTCAAGTGAAGAAGTTTGGAAGGTAATCCTCTCCCTCCCGGTATTTATTTTCCGATCATCTCTCCGCCGCTACTTCGTCTTAGGCTTTATAGGTTTTTAGATCAATCTTCGTTTTTCTCTCGTGTTCTTCATTTATTCTTCAACAAATCATGTCTTTGATCCGTTGTTCGTTGAAAAAAGACAAAGAAGTTGTTACCGTCTCGTCTGCGGAAGACTTATCAAGTCGTCAGCCTACTTCTTCTGCTTCCACGTCCTCGAGCACTTCGTCTGACTTGAGGAATCATCCCGTCCATTTTGAGATTTAAGAACTCCGGCGTCGTCGCGAGACATCACGTCAGACCGATGCTGCCGAGAATTCTGGCCGGGAAGATTTGATCATTCCTCAGTTACGGGATTCTGATGATGATGAGGACGACATTGATGGTGATCAGGACGGTTCTGAAGATAACGTTCCTCCTGTATTATCGGTCGGTCCTAGTGAAATGTTTAGTAACGTTTTCAGGACCAAATCTACCGCGTCGTCGGTAAGATCTATGCTTCAAGACTGCAGAGCTGATCCGAAGATCAAAGTCATCATCCCCTTTCCGCTTGACCGTCCTTGGAGTCCTCCACCGGGATACATGACCCTTTATGAGTCGTATTTTATCAATACCGACACTGGGGGTTGTCGTTGTTGTTTCCCGCTACCTGACTTGTTGATCTCGTATTGCCACCGCCTTGAAATCGCTATTTCCCAACTCTCAGCTGTTGCGGTTAGCCATATGGTCGGTCTTCTGGTGCTAGGGGCTGAGGCCGGCATTACAATAACCGTGAATATCTTCGAGGAAATGACGTCGATCAATCGTATGAAGGCTACTAGCCCAGGGTGTTTCGCGGTTAAACTCAAAAGTGGCAATCGCGTTCTGATAGACGCGCCTAAGAAGATCAACAATTGGCAAAGATCCTATTTCTTCGTCGAGCTATCTTCGTTAGTCGTTCCTGACAAGCATAAGGAACTTATCAAGACGTCTTGGAATACAGACTATGGTAGATGTCGTTCCAAATTTGCTGTCTCTTGAACGTGATAATTTACTTAATTCCTTTTTGTTATTGCAGTGGATCTCCCTTTTCTGAAGCCGTATCCCGACAACTACTTCTTTATCCTCGAGCAGATTCGGGCTCTCGGTTTGCGGAAGTGGTCAGACCTTACTCGCGAACGTATCAATAAGTTTCTCACGCGGATCTCCGAAGGTTCGTTTACCGCTTTATGATAGTCTTTTTCTTGTTGGTTCTGATTTTTCATCTGTTAATCCAGTTAAGTGGGACGCCAAGACGAAGGTTGCTCCTGATCAGCTAGAGAAGCCAAGAAAGATGGGCAAGGTGAAGAGGATTGTGTCCGTTGACTATTCTCAAAAGATATCTTCCAATCCTTCTTCCTCAGCCGAGCCGTCAAAAGAAAGAGATGCGGTTTTACTTCCTCAGGATGACGGTAAAGTGGCGACTGGTGTTGTTGAGAAGTCGACCGCTCATGCTGCTGCTCCTACTAAGACATCCATGGCGGCTCCACCGGCCAAAGTACCAGTCAAATCCCAATCTAAGAAGAGGTTAGCTGAAGGAAGATCGGATCAGGAAAATCCGAGAAAGAAACCTGTCGTTGAAAGCCAAGTCGCTAAAGAGACGTCTGAGCAACTCAACAAAGACAATGATTCTGGTAAATCTAAGAACCCTTGGAAGCGTTTTTACGAGGATTCTGGGGACGTTGCTGATGCTGCTAGCATATCAAAGCCTTTTCTTACTCGCAAAGATCTCGTTCTTGCTCGTCCTCGCGGTCCGTCGAAAGGTGGAGCCGTTCAGCCTTCCATTCATAATTTTGCTTTTCAATACGAAAGCGACATCCCTCTCATCGACAATCCTCGAGCGTGTTTTAACATGCTGACTTGTATCCGAGGCAATGAGTTAGATTGGCCTAAACTTGAAGAGCTTCCTCAATCTGATGCTATCGTTAAGCTGAAGCAAGCCGAGGCGGCGGTAAGTCGATCTTTAGTGTTTTTACCTTCGACTTCCTATTTGTTTCCTTTTACAATTTTTGCTTAACTCCTTTTCAGGTAATCGCGGCGTCTAACGTGTGGCCCTTGAGAGCGCTTGGAATTCCTCAAAATTGACCGAGGCCGTGAAGAAAAGGGAAAACTTTCTTGCCAAGGCGAATAAGGAGAAAGAGGTGTTGGAAGCGAATAACTTGGTTTTTGCCAATAAACTTCGTGACGCGGAGGAAAAACTGCGCCTTGTCGAAGAGAAGTCGAAGACTGATCTTCTGAAGTTTGAATCGGACAAGAAGAAGCAACAGAGGTTCTGGGCCGACTTAGTCCAGAAGGAAAAGAATCGTGTTGAGGCCGCAGTGCGAGCGAAGGCGCAGACGCATTTTGACCTCTTCCAGCGATTCGTGAAAGATCAGGAAGTCGCGACCAAGTTGCAGGTTGAACAGGGTCAGATTTCCTGTCTTAAGAGATGCTTGGAGAAGCTCGTTGAACAAGGCGTGCCCATACCGAAGTCGGTCCTTGATCAAGTTGTTGCTGGTGAAGTTGCTGTTGAGGCCAAGTTTGATAATCTTGAGGTTGTGACGAATGATGAGTTGAAATTTGTTCTTTCTCCCATTCGTCATCCTCTTCTTAACTTATCCCGTGATTCTCCACCGCCTGTCCCGAGTGATGTTGACGAATTCGGGACCAACCGTGGGATTATTCCGGAGGCCGTTCCTGCTGATCTTGTTCGGTCTGTCAGCTCGGAAATCACGGCTTTGGATGGCGTTTATAAGACACATGAGGTGATTGCCGAGAAGGTTAACGAGCCCGAGAAGTCGTCGACCGGGACTAACTAGGATCATGTGCTGCTTTTGTTATCATTTTCTCTTTCCTTTTTTTGTAAAACTTTTAATAAGTTATGTTGTATTGCCTTTTCTTGACAATTCAGTTATCAAATTTGCTTTTGACGAATTCAAACAAGCTTGACTTTCATTATATGAATAACTAAGTCGAGCTACCGTATTAAGCTTGACAAACTTAAACATGCAGCGACTTTCATTAGACATGAGTCGGGCTATTCTTGTTTTGAACTTGTTTTCTGACAAATTTGACTATATAGCTATTTTGCAGATTTTAAGTCGGACTATTCTTGTATTAAACTTGTTCTTGACAAATTTAATCAGACAGCGACTTTAGTTCGTATTTGTAATTAAGTCGGACTAATCTTGTATTAAGTTTGTTTTCAGCGAGTTTAATCGGTTTCGTGACTTGGAGTATTGCTCGTAACCAAATCGAAACAATCTTGTATTAAACTCGTCGTCAAACTTAAACAATTTAGCGACTCTTGCCATAAGGCGGTTTGCGAGTCTTACGGGTGCTCAGCTTTATTCTAAGGGCGGACGAATGTGTGAATCTTTTATGTTTGACTTATTTGTCATCGCCTACCACGAAGAATGTGCGAGACGGGTCTCGGCTTTTCCTTACCACGATGTGCACCTCGTGCGCAAGGAAGACCACGCCCCTGTCCAGGAGGCATGATGCTAGTGCGAGTCTTTATTAGATGCTCGGCTTTCTGCGAGTTGCTTTAGACTCGACTTTTGCGAACTATGGAACTCGGCTTTTTGCGAGTTACTTGGACTCGACTTTTGCGAACTATGGAGCTCGGCTTTTTTGCGAGTTACTTGGAATCGACTTTTGCGAACTATGGAGCTCGGCTTTTTTGCGGGTTACTTAGACCCGACTTTGGTTTGCGAGTTAGAACTCGGCTTAGGTTAGTATTAAGAGTATTTAACTTAGTGAAAAGACTGACCTGATTTGGCTTTTGGTGAGCTTTTAAAGGCGGTATATGTGCTGTAAAATGAGAATTTTATTAGATTTGCGACTGTGCCGATGACGGCTGCCTATGTATCTTCCGAGGAAGAATCAAGTCGCTTGTATTTCACAATACATTTTTTTTTTTGGCCTTAGCCTTGCCGCCTTAGAAGTACTCTTTCAGACTCGCCGAATTCCAGGAACGCAGTAAAGCTTTGACTTTCATTGACTCAAGCTCGTAGACTGCTGGTTTGACGACTTTCGTGACTTTGTAGGGTCCTTCCCATTTCGCCCCGAGCTTGCCTGCTCTCCACTCTTTGGTGTTCTCGTAAACTTTGCGGAGGACGTAGTCGCCGACTTGAAAATGTCGCTCCTTGAATTTTTGATTGTAGTACCGAGTTGCGAGCTGTTGGTAATTCTGAATTCTGAGTAGAGCTCGATCCCGCTCTTCTTCTATGGTATCGAGAGCTTGGATCAGCATTTTTCCATTGATCTCGGTATGGTGCGGCAAAAGAGCTCGGCGGATGGTGTAAATGTTTGCCTCTGCTGGTACCATCGCTTATACGCCGAAGGCTAAGGAAAACGGGGTGGCTCCGGTTGCGCGGCGGGGGGTCGTTCTATGTGACCACAGGACTCCATCCAGTTCGCCGGCCCAAACCCCTTTTTTGCTCTCAAGGCGTTTTTTAATGCCGGCAATGATGGTTTTGTTTGTAGCTTCGGCTTGCCCGTTTCCCTGAGGATATCTCGGTGTTGACTTGCTGAGACGTATATCCCACTTCTTACAGAACTCTTCGAATAGGTTCGAGGTAAATTGCGACTCATTGTCTGTGACGATCTCATAAGGCAACCCAAAACGGCATATAATGTATTTCCAAACAAAGTTCTGGACCTGGACATCGTGGATTGCGACGTAAGCTTTGGCCTCTACCCACTTTGTGAAGTAGTAGGTCATGATAAGCAGGAAACGCCTTTGATTGGATAATGGTAATGGTCCGACGATATCCATTGCCCATCTCATGAATGGATAAGCCGCGGTCGAAGTCGTAAGTAGTTCCGTAGGCCGATGTATGAATGGTGCATGACGCTGACACTTTTCACACTTGTTGGAATAGGTCTCGCAATCGGCTATCATAGTCGGCCAATAGTGACCGTTCAGCTTGATCTTGAGGGCGAGAGACCTGCCTCCGGAGTGGTTTCCGCATTCTCCAGAGTGCGTTTCTTCGAGAACTCGACTTACTTCATCTCCGTGTATGCATCTGAGGAGGATTTTGTTAGCCGAGTATTTGTAAAGGATACCGTTATGGATGGTGTATCGTGCACTTCTGACTTTAAGTCGTCGCGCTGCCCATTTGTCTTCCGGAAGCTTTCCTTCTGTTAAATATGCTCTTATTTCCTGTCGCCAATCTTCATTGTCGTCTGTTAAGAAAGAAATGAGGTCGGTGTTTTTTGCTTCAATGTTAAGGCACATGTCGTCCTCGTCACTCTGTTGGATCGTATTGTCAGGCTCTTCTTGATCGCTTTCGGGGGGTGGGATGCTCGGTTCGTGGATTGTTTCTACCGGGATTCGTCGACAGAGATCGTGTTTCGATGCCAGCGATGCAAGTGCATCTGCCAGGGCATTTTCGTTCCTCGGTATCTGGATGATATCAAAGAATTCTAAGGAGCTGGTGAGTTCTAATGCCGTTTTCCGATAAGCCTCCATTCGCTCGTTTTTAGCTTCATAGTCTCCATTGATTTGATTTGCGATGAGCAAGGAGTCGCAATGGGCCAGAAGATGTCGTACTCCGATTTCTCTGGCTAGCCTAAGGCCGGCTAATAGAGCTTCATACTCGGCTGTGTTATTAGACGCCGTGAAACCCAATTTGAATGACTGCTCTAATATCTCGCCGGTTGGTGATATGAGACGTATCCCTATCCCGGATCCTTTTTTTGGATGAAGCCCCATCGACGAACAGTTTCCAGTTCTTGTCTTCTATCTCGGTACCGACATCCAGTTCAGGCGATAGTTCTACAAGGAAATCAGCTATTACCTGCGACTTGGCGGTTGTCCTGTTTCGGTATTCGATGTCGTACTCGCTTAGCTCTATCGCCCATTTAGCCAGGCGACCAGACTGTCCTGGGCTATGCAAGATTGTCCGAAGGGGCTGGCTGCTTAATACAGCGATCGAATGCGACTGAAAATAGGGTCGTAACTTTCGCGCTGAGATGACGACCGCGAGGGCCAGTTTCTCCATTGCGGGATATCTGGTCTCGGCTCCGTTCATCGTTTTGCTTACGTAGAAGATCGGCTTTTGCTCCCCTCGATCTTCTCGAACCAGTACACTTCTTACTGCCGTTGTTGAAACCGTGATGTATAGTAATAGTGTCTCACCATTTTCTGGTTTAGACAATATCGGCGGGTTTGACAAGTAGTCCTTGAGCTGAATGAATGCCTCCTGACACTTATCGTCCCACACGAATATTTTATGTCCCCGTAGGAGCTCGTAAAATGGCAAACATTTTGTTGGATTATGTTAGTTCATAGGTTTAATTATCAGATTACAACCTATCACATAATCAACTAGGATCTAGGTGATTTGCAGTTGAATCATAAACAGATCGAGATCATTACCTTATGATTAGCGCAGCGGGTTGGTAATGAAGAGATCAATGAGAGCAGATGATTACCGGCCCCTCCAAGGAATATCCACACGCTTACAAGCTACTGGATCAGGCTGCTAGACCAAGCTGGAACAACAGAGAGAGAGGAGGACGGCCAGACCTAGAAATCGCAGAAGCCTTGGGCTAACTGGCGTCCCCTCTTTCCTTATATAGGCCCAAGTAATTAAACTAATGGCCTATTAGGCTTTTGGGCCCAAGGCCCAAATCAGACAAAAGACTGTATTTTGTCTGGCCCAATTCTCTGTACAAATACAGTAAATGGCTTTCATCTTACTGTATCAATTCCTTTTAACTTTCCCGTTAGCTATGGTGTGTGACCCTTTGGGATCATACAAAACTGGTAATAAGTCCTAAACTTATAGATCATGAGCGGGCTCTAGCAAGTCATCATGACCACCCAGTATTTATGACTTATGTCTGATCTCGACACTTATCATACTTTCTAGAGATAGTACAGTAGATTTCAGGACATTCCCAACAATCTCCCACTTGTACTGGAATCCTACATTCCCTTGTCCTTTTGTCTCAATATCTCGATCTGGCATAAGGCAAGATGCGTGTCATCCTTATATAGCCAGACCATGTTCATCGGACCAGATTTGATACTGACAATGCAAACGACTTGGGCAAGTCCGTTTGGGAGTGGCCACTCTCTTACCAGCTATCAAGTCTCCGATTGGCCTAGAGATATTACCTCCGTTAAACGGCAGGGACAAATCCCATCTTGTTCCATCACTATGAACTACACACTTTATAATACACCCAACCAAGGTCCTTATAGCTCCCAGTTACGAAACATCGTTAGACAATGATCAAAGCGCATCAATCCATGTGCAGCCACATGCATGCGAACTCAGGTCTAAGGACTATACTCTATAGTCGTAAATGAGAACCTTTTATGACACAGATATCAATATCTTGTAGAGTTCTCATCAGCGGGCCATGTCCGGTCATATGCTCCCCTACATATACCTATGTGTTGACTTTGATGCCGCGCATCCATGACCCATGAAACTTGGTCATAAGTCTCAACACACTCTAGTCTCAAGTGGTTGTTGGTGTTCCAATTTCAACAACCTTCGACTATGGACACTATGATTTATGTCATTTCGTTAAATATGGGGTTTCATGATCAAGTCTTTCTCATGTACTTCGATGGCCCATATATAACGACATGAATCATTTTGGAACGATTATTTTATATCACAGTTAAAAATAATCCAGAAATAAAATTTCATTAACATTTAAAAATGTTTACATGAACCAATCAAAATAAATAAAATAAAGCCCTCATAACTCCCACTCAAAAAGAGATTACATTTGAATATCTCTAATTCCTACAGCAGCAGTATGCAACTCGTGCTTAGGTTTCGGGAGTGGCTTTGTCAACGGGTCAGCCACGTTCTCATCAGTGGGAACTCTGCTGACCATCACTTCACCTCTATTCACTATATCACGAATCAGGTGATACCTTCTCATAATATGTTTTGATTTCTGATGATGTCTCGGTTCCTTAGCTTGAGCAATTGCACCATTGTTGTCACAATACAGTGTTAGAGGCTCAGTGGCATTTGGGAATACACCGAGTTCAATCATGAAGTTCCTAATCCAAACTCCTTCCTTCGCAGCTTCTGAAGCAGCGATGTATTCAGCTTCAGTTGTGGAATCTGCCACGGTGCTCTGCTTGGAGCTCTTCCAACTTACTGCACCGCCATTCAGACAGAAGATGTAACCAGACTGTGACCGGAAATCATCTTTATCTGTCTGAAAACTTGCATCCGTGAATCCACTCATTTCAAGCACTTCACTTCCTCCGTAAACCAATAACTTATCCTTAGTATTCCTCAAATACTTTAGGATATTCTTTACGGCAATCCAGTGATTCTCACCTGGATTAGACTGGTACCTACTCGTCATGCTTAGTGCATAAGCAACATCAGGACGAGTATAGATCATGGCATACATGATAGATCCTATAGCCGAAGCATAAGGAATCCTACTCATGCGCTTAAGCTCATCAGGTGTTTTAGGACACTGAGTCTTGCTTAGTGTAGCACCATGTATCATTGGCGTGAATCCCTTCTTGGATTTATCCATTCCGAATCGATGCAGGACTTTGTCTATATAAGAATCTTGACAAAGTCCAATCAGCCTTTTAGATCTGTCTCTAAAGATTCGAATTCCAAGAACATACGCGGCTTCACCCATGTCCTTCATGGAAAAACAACTTCCCAGCTAGTCTTTAACAGACTTCAGCATTGGAATATCATTTCCAAGAAGCAATATGTCATCGACATATAGGATAAGAAACGCCACTTTGCTCCCACTAGTTTTCTTATACACACATTGTTCCTCTTTGTTTCTGATGAAGTCAAAGTTCTTTATTGCTTCATCAAAACGAAGATTCCAACTCCTCGATGCTTGCTTCAATCCATAAATGGATTTGTGAAGCTTGCATACTTTCCCAGCATTCTTAGGATCAATGTAACCGTCAGGCTGTGTCATATACACATCCTCCTCCAAGATTCCATTCAGGAAGGCGGTTTTCACATCCATCTGCCAAATCTCATAATCATAATAAGCGGCAGTTGCTAGGAGAATCCGAATTGATTTCATCATGGCCACTGGTGAATAGGTTTCATCATAGTCTATACCATGAATTTGCTTGAAACCTTTTGCCACCAACCTGGCCTTGTAAATCTGGACATTTCCATCCATGTCAATCTTCTTCTTGAAGATCCATTTACACTCGATGGCTTTAGCACCAGCGGGTAAGTCAACCAGTGAAAACACTCGGTTGCCAGACATGGAGTCCATCTCGGATTCAGTGGCTTCACGCCACTTTAAGGAGTCAGGGCCTATCATGGCTTCTGCAAAGTTCGAGGGTTCATCACCGTCAATGATCAAAAGATCATGGCAATTAGTCACGAGGAATCCCTGATATCTATCGGGTTCGTGACGGATCCTTCCGGATCTTCGAACTTCAGGTACTACAGGTTCAGGTTCTACTACAACTTCATGTAATTCATCCTGCTGTTCTCCCTCATTAGGTTGAACAGGTTCCTGTCCTTCTTGAATTTCATCAAGTTGTACCTTACTCCCACTATCTTTCTTAGAGAGAAATTCCCTCTCAAGAAAAGTACAATCCCGAGCAACAAAGATCTTGTTCTCGGATCGCAGATAGAAGTAATAAGCCTTGGTATCCCTAGGATAACCAATGAAGTAGCACTTGTCAGATTTTGGTGTCAGCTTGTCTGAGATTAATCTTTTGACATAGGCTTCACAACCCCAAATTCTGAGAAAAGACATTACTGGAGCCTTTCCAGTCCATAACTCATATGGTGTCTTTGCTACTGCTTTTGATGGCACTCTGTTCAGTGTGAACGTTGCGGTCAGCAAAGCATATCCCCAAAGGGATATAGGAAGGTCTGTGTGACTCATCATGGATCGGACCATATCTAACAATGTCCGATTCCTTCTCTCAGACACACCATTCCACTGAGGTGTTCCAGGAGGTGTGAGTTGGGAGATGATCCCACACTCACTCAGATGATCACGGAATTCCTGGCTCAAATATTCTCCTCCTCGGTCCGACCGAAGAGCCTTAATACTTTTACCAAGCTGGTTCTGTACTTCATTTTGGAATTCTTTGAACTTCTCAAAGGTTTCCGACTTATGTTTCATCAAGTAGACATATCCATATCTACTGAAATCATCAGTGAATGTAATGAAGTACTGATAGTTTCCTCTAGCATTTGTGGACATTGGGCCACACACGTCAGTATGTATCAGGCCCAATAGTTCACTGGCCCTTTCTGTGGGTTTATTAAAAGGGGCCCGTGTCATTTTGCCCATTAGGCAAGATTCGCATTGCTCACAAGACTCAAAGTCAAATGAGCCCAAGAGTCCATTTGAATGGAGCCTCTTGACGCGTTTCTCACCTATGTGCCCCAAACGACAATGCCAGAGAAACGTTTCATTTTCTTCGTTAGATTTGAACCGTTTTGTATTAATGTTATATACTGGAGTAGATTGATCCAGCATGTACAGCCCATTAATAAGAGGGGCACAGCCATAGAACATATCATTGAGATTAAAGGAACACAATTTATTCTTAATAGAAAAATCAAATCCTTGTAAATCCAATAATGAAACTGAAATGATATTTCTGCTTATAGAAGGTACAAAATAACAATTCTCAAGTTCTAAAATCAATCCAGAAGGTAAAGACAACAAGTAAGTGCCAACGGCCAGTGCTGGAACCTTCGCTCCATTGCCAACCCGCAACTCTACTTGCCCTTGCTTCAACCTTCTACTGTTGCTGAGCGCCTGCATATTAGTACAAATATGAGCCCCACATCCAGTATCTAATACCCAAGTGGTATTATCAGAAGTAGTAGTATTTACTTCAATAACAAAAATACATGAAGCAGTAGTGGCCAAGGACTTCTTCTTCTTCAGACTTTCCTGGTATTTCTTACAGTCCCTGCGATAATGCCCTGCCTCTTTGCAAAAGTGGCAGATATCAGAAGGCCCAGCTTTAGACACGGGCTTGGGCTTGGACTTTTCGTTGTGGACTGCCTTGCCCTTTCCTTTGTCTGCAGCGGATTTCTTGAAACCCTTGCCCTTCTGCACCATGAGTACAGACGGCTCCTTGGCCTTCTTCAGATTAGGTTCCGCAGTCTTGAGCATACCATGTAGCTCAGGCAAAGTCTTTGTCAACCCATGCATATTATAGTTCAAGATGAACTGGTCATATGCAGGAGTAAGAGACTGCAGAACGATATCACAAGCAAGCTCTTGGCTTATAGGACAGTCGAGTCTAGTCAAATGATCGAGATAACCCATCATTTTCAGAACATGTGGACTCACTGCTGCATCCTTAGCCATTTTACAGTCCAAGAGATTCTTTACAGTTTGGAATCTCTCTGTACGAGCCTGCTCCTGAAACAACGCTTTCAGGTTTGCCATCAGTTCCATGGGACAAGTCAGGCCTTCCCACTGCATCTGCAGTTCGGGAACCATTGTCGCCAACATTAGGCAAACCACGTCATTAGCATCTGAAGAATGCGTATCCCAAGCATTCTTCACAGCTTGTGCGGCATTATTCGCAGGTCTAGGGGGGAGAACTCTTTCAAGGACATAAGCCTTCTTCTCCTGCCTGAGCACAAGTCTCAGGTTCCTGGACCAGTTCAGGAAGTTTGATCCGTTCAGTTTGTCCTTCTCAAGGGCAGACCGGATCGAGAAAGTGTTTTGTGTTGTTGTGCTTGACATAGCTGAAATTATGAGACAATAGAGTTTTAGTTATTTAGTTCATAAAAGAGTAATCTTAAATAACTTATAAGAAAATTCGCATTGCATTCAAAATTTCTTTGTTTAACCTCATAAGAATGCAATGATTCCGAGACCCATGTTCAACCAAAACCAAAGTGGGCCACTGGCCGTCACCCAGAATTAGCTTTACTTGGTAAGCATGCACACAGCTAGTTATATCCATATAACTCTCGGTTGTGGATTGGGCCCAAGGCCCAATTCACCAGATGTCTCAAGGCCCGGGACTCCCGATGGCCCAGTTAAGGAAACCAATCTCTTACAGCCAAATAATCACTAAAGTCTGGGACTCCCAATGAAATTAGTGACTATATACTACTTTACTTACGCAAAAACAGACACCTCACACTGTAAGCCATATCTGTAATTGAATAAGCGTTAAGTAGCTGACAAGATTGGGCAAGACATCCAAGCTTGATATTGGTTTTGAGGATTTTAGGTTTTCTTTCCAAAAATAGAAGATTACTATTTTGGGAAACTTACTTATTTTAGAAACTTTCTAAATCTAGAAACATGCTAAAAATAGAAACTTCTAATTTAATGTTTTATTAAAGTTTTCGGTTGGGTCACAAATTATAGGCCCAATTCTTGGCCCAAGACCACAGAATTCCAATTGGCCCAATAATTTGACATAACCGAGTCGGTTCATTAATTCTGGTCCAAGACCAAATTAACTACTAAATCCAACTGGTTATTTACTAAACCAGACCAGCTCTAAATTATTTGGTCCAACCAAATCAAACTTAGACCAGCCTTCGGTTTAGGTTAAAATTCAATTTTGAATTTAAATCCGGTTTAACCAGAAATTAAATAATACCAATTGTATTAAATAATTTCCAGAAAACCGCGATTTGGTTAACCGCATGAACCACCAATTAAATTGGATCGGTTCGGTTAAGTCCAAAAATTGGGAAGAAACGCATTGCGTTTTAGCCAATTTTGACCTAACTTGCGGGTTAAGCTAAAGCTAACAATGAAACACAATCGGTTTGATCGGTTCATTGTCGCGGGTTAGGGAAGGACGAACCGCGAAGCTCGGCTGAACCGATTGGCTACTCGCGGAACGTATGCCTCGCCAGCCGGATCACGCATCGCCGGATCGAGAAGATGAGCCAAGCTTGCTTTCGGGACCTCGCGCGATACGATCGGGACAGGCGCATGCGGGACGACGACGAGAAGCTGATCGGGACGTATTGATTCGCATCAGATACGCGATCGATCCCGCATCAGCTCGTTGCGATCGGGTCATCGGGACGGCGAGAAGCAATCGATCCGATCGATATCGATACGCGATCGCATTGCTCACGCTCCCTCGTCGATCGATACTCGCGTCCAAGTCGGTCGATCCATGATCGTCTCGGCTAAATCGCATACCGATGGGATTCGGTTCATGCGATTTACATATTAGGTTTTTAAGTTTTCTAATCAAATTTCTTAACATAAATTCGATTCTAAACATTTAAAACAACCTAAATATGATCCAAACAGCAAAAACCTAACGACCTAGGCTCTGATACCACTGTTGGATTATGTTAGTTCATAGGTTTAATTATCAGATTACAACCTATCACATAATCAACTAGGATCTAGGTGATTTGCAGTTGAATCATAAACAGATCGAGATCATTACCTTATGATTAGCGCAGCGGGTTGGTAATGAAGAGATCAATGAGAGCAGATGATTACCGACCCCTCCAAGGAATATCCACACGCTTACAAGCTACTGGATCAGGCTGCTAGACCAAGCTGGAACAACAGAGAGAGAGGAGGACGGCCAGACCTAGAAATCGCAGAAGCCTTGGGCTAACTGGCGTCCCCTCTTTCCTTATATAGGCCCAAGTAATTAAACTAATGGTCTATTAGGCTTTTGGGCCCAACGCCCAAATCAGACAAAAGACTGTATTTTTTCTGGCCCAATTCTCTGTACAAATACAGTAAATGGCTTTCATCTTACTGTATCAATTCCTTTTAACTTTCCCGTTAGCTATGGTGTGTGACCCTTTGGGATCATACAAAACTGGTAATAAGTCCTAAACTTATAGATCATGAGCGGGCTCTAGCAAGTCATCATGACCACCCAGTATTTATGACTTATGTCTGATCTCGACACTTATCATACTTTCTAGAGATAGTACGGTAGATTTCAGGACATTCCCAACACATTTATCCGTTGACCGGGATATGAATCTATTCAAGGCGGCGATGCGGCCAGTGAGACGATGTACCTCTCGTGTGTACCTGGGAGATGGCAAGTCGATTATGGCTGAGATCTACTTTGGATTAGCTTCTATTCCTCTCTGAGTTACAACGTACCCAAGGAACTCTCCTGATGTTACTCCGAACGTACACTTGGCTGGGTTGAGCTTCATTCCGTACTGGTTAAGGATGTTAAAACATTCCTTTAAATGGCCGACATGCTGAGAGGCAATCAAAGATTTGACCAGCATGTCGTCGATATAAACCTCCATCGTCGTGCCGAGCTGGCCTGCAAACATCCGATTGACCAACCGCTGGTAGGTGGC
Organism: Orychophragmus violaceus; assembly: GCA_030180135.1. Classification (NCBI taxonomy): domain Eukaryota; kingdom Viridiplantae; phylum Streptophyta; class Magnoliopsida; order Brassicales; family Brassicaceae; genus Orychophragmus; species Orychophragmus violaceus. The sequence goes on along the minus strand of CM058231.1, from coordinate 45,857,592 downwards.
GCCGGCGTTTTTGAGACCAAAGGGCATAACCTTATAGCAATACGTACCGCGTTCAGTGATGAATGCCGTCTTCTCTCTGTCGTCCGGGTTCATGAGAATTTGATTATATCCTAAGAATGCATCCATGAATGATAGTAATTCATTTCCGGCAGTTGCTTCAACAAGTCGGTCGATATGTGGTAGAGGGAAGCTATCCTTTGGGCAGGCTTTATTGAGATCTGTGAAGTCGACACATACTCCCCACTTCCCGTTTTTCTTTTTCACGACCATTGGGTTAGCCAACCAATCGGGATACTTGACTTCCTGGATTGAACCGGCTTCAAGTAATTTTTCTACCTCGTCATTGACCGCTTTAGCCCTTTCAGGACCGAGCTTTCGCCTCTTCTTCTTAATTGGTTTATAAGTCGGGTCGACGTTGAGCTCGTGGGTTGTGATGGTTGGATTGATGCCTTTCATGTCTTTCATTGACCACGCAAATGTTGTGACATTTTGCTGTAGGAAGGCGATCAACACCTTTTTGATGTCTTCAGGTAGTTCTGCGCCAATCCCTACGTACTTGCTTGCATCGGAGTCGTCGATGATGACTTGTTGGATTAGCTCTTTCTCAGGACCTTTTCTTCCTTGTTCTGCATTGATCATGCATGAAGGTACTCTGATCCTATGCTCCCTTGCGAAACATGACCGACTCGCCCATTGGCATCCTTTGACCGTCTGGATTCCCTTAAGTGTTGGGAATTTCAGACATGGTGATAAGTTGACGATACCGCCTTCATGCTGTATAGCCATGGAGTTCCCAAAATTACGTTGTAGATGGTTGGTTTGTCAATGACATGAAACCTCACCATCCTGTTAACCCCTCCTGCGTAAACCGGCAGCTTAATCGTCCCGATCGTGTATGTCGTTTCGCTTGTGAAGCCGGTGAGCGGCTTGGCCTTCTGTTTGATGTCCTCCTCCTTGATTTCCATCTTCTTGAGTGTGTCTAGGAAGATCAGATCTATTGAACTGCCTGTGTCGATTAATATTTGAGATACCTGACAGCTTCCGATGAGGAGTTCGACCACTAATGGATCGTTATGAGGATAGTGAGTTGAAGGATTGTTTAGTGTTTCCTGGTTCAATTATCAGATTAATTGATCCTACTAAACATTCCAGATCTAGGTTCTCTTGCTAGAATCATAAAGGATCTCACCTGTTACCTTGTTATGCAGCGGAAAGAGGAGGTACGGGTCAGAGATCAGCAGAACCACCAAGAGATAGCTCCTCCAAAGGCTCACACACGCACACTGCAGGAAATTGGCTGCTAGACCAAGCTGGTGGGAGGCGCAGACAGAGAGAGAGGGAGGCGCAGACTGCTTGAAAAAATAAGAGCTAGGGCAAGTTTTATTTATTAAAACCCTTGTCCAGTTCTTATGGGCTTTTGGGCCCAATTCTCAGTCTGATTAAATCCCTTAGATTTAATCAGGCCCTTTAGTCTCTCTAAGTACAGTAAATGCCTAGCACTTTTACCGTACTTCTGCTAAACCGTTCCTACACATTTTCCTGTTAGCTTAGGCGTGTGACCCATATGGGATCATATAATAAAGGCAATAAATCCAAGATTTATAGATCATGAGCGGACTCTAGCAAGCCATCATGACCCCCAGTATTATATGACTTATGTCTGATCATTGACATACTCTTACTTTCTAGAGACAATACTGAGATTACTGGACATAATTCCAACAATCTCCCACTTGTACTGGAATCTCTGTATTCATAATCCTGGACATAGTTTCCAAAATTAGTAGGTTTCCTAAAAGGAAAGTTTCCCAAAATAGTAATCTTCTATTTTGGGATGAGATTTTAATAAACCTACAAACCTCAAATAATATCAAGCGTTGGATGTCTTGTCCAGTCTATGTCAGCTGTCGAAGCCCATTCAATTGTACTCATGGCCTTACAGTGTGAGGGTGTCTACTTTTGCGTGGGTAAGACGGTTTGTGATTCATAAATGTCATTGGGAGTCCCAGACATTAGTGATTACATGACTGTATAGTCTGGTTTTCTTGACTAGGCCATCGGGAGTCCCGGGCCTTGAGACATCAGAGTGGATTGGGCCTCGGGCCCAGATTCACAACCAAGAGTTATATCACGGATATAATTAGCCGAGATAGGGCTTACCGATATAAGCTAAGGTTGGGTGACGGCCAGTGGCCCACTTTGATCTTAGTTATATGTGGATCTTGGAATCATTATATTCTATTGAGGGTAACTAATGTTATTGAATATAATGAGAGATTAATCATATTAACTATAATGCGAGATTAATCATATTGAACATATTAACTAAAATCCTTTTATCTTATATTTCAGCTATGACTAGCACAAACAATCAAAACACTTTCTCGATCCGGTCTGTCCTTGAGATGGAGAAGCTGAACGGATCAAATTTCTTGACTTGGTCGCGGAACCTGAGGCTAGTCCTCAGGTAGGAGAGAAAGGACTATGTCCTTGAGAGAGCTCTCCCCGTGAGGATCGGGTCCAATGCCTCCCATGCAGTATATGATGCTTGGAATAAGCATTATAATGATGCGGTAGATGTGCGTGGTCTGATATTGTCTACCATGGACTCAGACTTGCGGGAGCAATATGAGAACATGGAGTCGCCAATAGAGATGATCAGCAGCCTGAAATTGAAATTTCAGGAGCAGGTAAGAGTGGAGAGATACCAGTTGGTCAAGTCTCTCACTAGCTGCAAGCTACCAAATGATCATCCAGTGAGTCCTCATGTCAGTAAAATGATGGGTTACATTGATAACCTGAGGAAACTGGATTATCCAGTTAGCCAAGAATTGGCAACTGAGATCATTCTGCAGTCACTGCCGTCAAGCTATGATAAGCTCAGAAGGAACTATATCAAGAAAGGCTTAACGAAGACGCTGACTGAACTGCATGATATGCTCAAGACAGTTGAGCCAAACGTGAAGAGTACCCTGTACAATCTCATGAATGAGAAGGGTAGGTTTACTAAACCTAATGCTGACAAGGGTGAAGACAAAGTTGTCCAGATTTTGAATCTTGGCAAGCGTGTGTCTTCTGAGCCCGAGTCAGATACCTCTTACGTTGGTAAGTGCTGCTACTGTAAAGAGACTGGGCATTGGAAGAGAAATTGCATTAAATTCATGGAAGATCATGAGGAGTTAAAGTTGATGTATGAGACTACTTCCTCAGGTATTCATGTTATTACTTCAAGTTATACCTTGTAGGTATTGGATACTGGTTGTGGCACTGATATTTGTTATAATATGCAGAGCCTGGGCAACAGTAGAACTTTGAAGGAAGGGCAAGTGAAACTGCGTGTCTGGAAGGAGCTTGGGATGCTGCCTCAGCCGTAGGGTTTTCACTTATAGATGCCTTTGAGGCTTGGTTTTATTAAGTAATTGCTACAATGTACCTGCTTAAGCAGAGTTGTTTTTCATTTTCTTGTAAGAATTTGAATGTTTTTCATTTTGATAAAAGACAAGTTTTTGTTCTTTTGATCTTAATGAAATATTAATTGTAGCACCCTATTCAAGGAATGGGTTTTATATCTTAAACCAAAGAGTGCCTAAATGTAACATAAATACCAAATTGGTTTAAATCTGATGAATTAAACCTGATTTTTCTTGGCATAAATGTTTTGGTCACATAGAGTAAGTCGGATTCAGAAATCCCATAGTTATGCACAGTTGGGCTCATTTGATCGGATATCTTATGAGACTTGAATTCTGTTTACTGGACCAAAAGACAAAGGGGCCTATCTTAGCCGAGCTAGAGAAAGGCCCAAAGGCTTATTGGAGATTGAACATACTCATGTATGTGGTCCGATGAGCAGTAATGCCAGAGAAAATTTCCTGTACTTCATTGTCTCTACTGATTAATTCAGTGAGTAAGACTGTGTTCATTTGATGAGACACAAGTCGGAATTCTTTGACATGGTCGAAAGAGTTCCAGAATGAGGTATAGAATCTGAGTGACAGAAGTATTAAGACTCTGAATTAAATCACGAGTGAGAATACTTGAGTCATTAATGGTGTGATCATCTGAATGAGTGTGAAGTCGTTTCACAGCTCAATTCTCCTGAAAACCTTGAGGTTTTTCTGTGAGAAAGAATCAGATCTTATAAGAAATGATTAAAGATGAGTCACACGAATCTTCCATGATATTCTTGAAGAATAACGCTCTAGAAATATCTAAGTTTACGCTGAAATAGTTCCACCAATATCAGTTGAAAGACACCACGTAAATGTGGATTGGAATCGATCCAAATTCGTCTTTACTGAGTATTTGTAGTTGAGCTACTTCGCTGGTTGTCCTAGGGAAACCAAGGCTTGTTATCTTTTACGTCCATTCTGTTTTCAAGAAGGGAAGTTACTTTCCAGGAAGAACAGTGGGAGTAAAAGTATGACTCGAAGAAATTCGACAAATACAGGTGGCTGCTCAACCTGTTGAGGGAGAGCAACGGATGGATTTACAGATTTCTGTAGAATCTACACCTGTAGAGCCTGAAGTTCGCAGATATGAATGAATCAGTCACTAATCCGAGAGTAATTTCTCGTCATTAGTTGAACCTGATGATCATTGAAAGTTCGCATGATCTAATGATCATTGAAAGCGACGAATCTGCGAAATTCAAAGAAGCGAAAGTGAGCTCGGACTCCGAAAAATTACATTTTGTGTAAAGTTAGCTTCATCGATCCATTCATGGATGGAAGCAAACATATCGGAGTTGGAATCTTCGTTCTGTTGAAGTAGTCAAGGTTTTGACTTGAACAGGAACGAAATGGAACTGTGCGTTTACTAATAGATAAGTGGGAGCAATGTTGCATTTCTCATATTGTATGTCGATGACATACTGATTCTCGGAAATAACGTCCCAATGCTGCAGTCGGTAAAGGACTGGCTTGGGAGTTGGTTTTAATGATTGACATGGGTAAAGCCACGTATGTTCTTGGATTTTGGATCTAAAGATAGAGATCCAAAAGAGCTGGTAGGACAATGTCAGGATTCTTAAATTGACAAAGTCCTACACGTTTTCAGCAATCCAAGAAGGGTTTTATGCCAATGTCACATGGCATTACGTTAAGCAAGATACAGTGTCCTGCGATATCTGCTGAGCTTGAATGCATGGATAGGATTCCATATGCGTCGGCAATTGGATCTATCATGTATGCCATGACACGTACTTGTTTTGATGTTGCTTTAATGTTAAGCAAGACAAGTAAAGACCAGTCAAATCCAGCAAAGAATCACTGGATTGCCGTAAAGAATATCCTAAAGTATTTGAGGAATACTAAGGATAAATTCTTGATATACGGAGAAAGTGAGGTGCTACGAGTCGGTAGAGTCTGAAAGGCAAGTTTCCAACGGACAAAGATGATTTCCGGTCACAGTCCGGTTATATCTTGTGTCTATCTGGCGGTGCAAGGCACTGTTGCTGACTCCATGACTTAAGCTGAACATTTCACAGCTTGGGAAGCGGTGAAAGAGGTTGTTTGGAAAGAAGAGTTCATCACTGAACTTGATGTGATTCCCAGCATATATGAGACTAGCTGCACATCAGAGGTCCAAACACCTTGAGGGTAGGTATAACCTATTCCGTGAGATAAATGATAGAGATGTTAAGTAGATCAGCAAGTTTCAACGAATGAGAACGTTGCTAATCTATTAACGAAGCCACTCCTTAGGCCTAAGCACAAGTCGCGGACTGTTGCTGTAGGATAAGTGAAATTAAGATGTAGTCTTAATTTCAGTGGGAGTTAGTAAAGGGCTTTATTTAGTTATTGATATGTTCTTGTAAAACATTTTAAGATGTTTAATAAAATTATTTTATGATTATTTTAACTGTGATGAAATAATCGTTCCAAAGTGATATAAACCATTTTATAGGTCATCGAAGTAAGTGACTTGATCTTGAGTCATCAAAGTCATTTAGCTTGATCATGAGACCCTATATTTGATAGATGGCTTATATCATCCTGTCCCTAGTCGAAGGTTGTTGAAATTGGAACACCAACAACCGTGTGAGACTAGATTGGTATGTGACTTATGACAAAGTCTCAGTGTGTCATAAGATGCGCGGCATCAAAGTCAGTACATAGGTGTATGTTGGGTACATACGACCGGACAAGACCCGCTTATAAGAACTCTTCAGGATATTTATATCTGTGTCATAAGAGATTCTTACTACGACTATAGAGTATAGTCCTTAGACCTGAGTTCGCATGCATGTGACTGCACATGAACTGATGCACTTTGATCATTGTCTAACACTGTCGTTCAGCGATAGTTATAAGGACCTTGTTTGGGTGTATTATGAAATGAGTAGTTTACAGTGATGGAACAAGACGAGATTTGTCCCTCCAATATAAATGGAGTGAATATCTCTAGGCCAATCGGAGATTTGAATACTGGAAAATGCATGGCCATGCTCAAACGGACTGTCCCGAGTCGTTTGGATTGTCAGTATCAAATCAGAGTCCGATGAACAAGATTAGGCTTTATAAGGATGACACTAATTTTGCCTTATGACTAATCGAGATATTGAGACAAAAGGATTATGAATACAGAGATTCCAGTACAAGTGGGAGATTGTTGGAATTATGTCCAGTAATCTCAGTACTGTCTCTAGAAAGTAAGAGTATGTCAATGATCAGACATAAGTCATATAATACTGGGGGTCATGATGGCTTGCTAGAGTCCGCTCATGATCTATAAATCTTGGATTTATTGCCTTTATTATATGATCCCATATGGGTCACACGCCTAAGCTAACAGGAAAATGTGTAGGAACGGTTTAGCAGAAGTACGGTAAAAGTGCTAGGCATTTACTGTACTTAGAGAGACTAAAGGGCCTGATTAAATCTAAGGGATTTAATCAGACTGAGAATTGGGCCCAAAAGCCCATAAGAACTGGACAAGGGTTTTAATATGAGTCCCATATAGATCTTGGTCGGTAAAGGTGATAGGAGGATCGTCTGACAAGATTGGCTGGGGCGCCTTTTGCGCGGCTAATGCAAGACGTTCGTATACCTTGATTGACCGAACCGAGTCGTTTACGGAGATGAGACCGCCCATGATCATGTTGATTCTTCGGATGGTTTTAGGAGTCTCCTCTTCGTCCTCTTCCCCTTCTTCTTCTTCTCGATTGCGTTTCAAAGCTATGCTTTTGATACGCCGCTGTTGTTTCTGTTGCTTGGGAGCCTGTTCGTCGGTTTTTCCTTCCCCTTGCTGCCCAGATTCTTCTCTTTTTAACCTGTCGATCGCCGCTTTGATTTCTTCATCGGAAAGCCGGGCATAGAGTGCGTTTCTGAGGTTCCGGCATTCGACAGTGTCATGCGACGTAGCCTGATGGTATTCGCAGTACTTTTCTCCTGCGGCGGGGGCGGCTTGTTGTGCCTTTCCCTTTCCCTCTTTGTTTCGTTTGTTCCACGGTTTCGACGATCGAGATTTATCAGCGTTATCGACAACCATTGTTGTCTTGGCACTTTTGTCGTAATGTTGCCTAGGTTTCCTTTCTTCCTTTTTGTCCGACTGTTTAAGCGTGCCAAACTTCCTTGCGAGAGCCACCTTCTTCTCCTCTAGCTCTACAAATTTGTTTGCTCGGTGGAGGGCGTCTTCGATGGTTAATGGCGGATTGACGACCAAATCTTGGTAGAACGGCGACTCATGCCAGACGGCGTTTGTTAGTGCCGCAATGGTGAATTTATCTGGGGCATTAGCTCGCGTCATAGTCACTTTGAATCGGTCTATGATGGTTTTTAATGTCTCTTTCTTCTCCTGCGTCATGGCCATCAACGCGTTCAGCGATGTATCTTTGTTTACGTAGGCAAACTGATGTCTCACAAACGCTTTCGTCAGGTCCGAGAATTCGTTGATCGATCTGGGTGGCAGCCGGGAAAACCAGGTTAGTGCGTCTCCTTCTAAGGTTTCCGAAAACAACTGGCAAAGGCCGATGTCGCGTTCTCTAGATGATGTGAATCGCGCTTTAGCTGCCATAATCTTGAAAATCGTCAGATGAGTTGCGGGATCTTTCGTGCCGTCATACATCGGTAATCTGACCTTCTCTTTTTGGTGTATGTATGTGTCCATAATACGCGACGTGAATGGTGTTCTTCGAGTTTCCTCGATGATCCGGTCGATCTCAGGGGCGGATCCTTCAACGTTGTGAACTTTGTCTTTCAGTTCTTTCATGGTATCTCTAAGTTCGGTCAGCTGTTTCTCGACATGGTTGCGACTTGCTCCGCAAGTAGATGCTCTATGAGTTTCCCTGTGTGATATACTTCGCTCGTGGCGATAGTTATCACGGTACGAGTCTTCCTCATACTGCAAATTTCGTCTGTGATGCCGGCCCCGTGTCTCGTAGTCGGTGCGCTCATCTTTATCGGGTGAGTATCTGTTACCGTACCAGTCGTCCCGTTCCCGGCTTGGGCCCCGTTTAGTTTTTTCTGAACCTCTTTTTTGACGCGAGCTTGGTTCGCGAGTATCCTCTTCATCGCGTTCCTTGCGTGAATTGCTTCTGGATTCGCTGCTCCTTTCTCCACGGTTCTCCTCAGATGTATCGTAGACCAGCCGTCTGGCGACTTTGTCTTTCACCTTCGGTGGTACTTCTCGCTTGGGTTTCCTCGACCGCTGGTCCGAGCGGATTTTCGCTTGTTCTGACTGCAATAGCTCAATTTTTTCTGAAAACGTTTTGATCAAATCGTTCTGTGATTCGATTTTGGCCATCAAAGTGGCTAGAACTTTGTCTCGCTCGATTTGTTATGCCGTCTCTCTGAGTGATGGGACATTTTTACCGTCATCTCGAGCTTTCTTCGACTTAGCGGCATCTTGCGGCTGTTTGCCGTCATGCGCCGTATCATCTTCGTGATCACTTTGGTCGTAATCACTTCCTTCATGATTGCTTAGGTCAACCCTTGGGTTTTCCGGATCGATTTCGTTACGGTTTCCTGACATCTCGTTCAGAAATTTCTCTTAGAAATCCCCACAGTCGGCGCTAATTGTAAGATCTTAACTGGGTCCATCCAAAGATAGCAAGAGTTTTAGGGTTTTTCTTAAGGGATTCTAAAAGAAGAATTTAAGAACACGGTGAGAATTAGGAATTTAGGGTTTTATGCTGGTGTTTCCGAGATGGAAGCCGGTAAAAAAGAATGTTAAAGTCGCCGGAGAGAAGTTAGGTTAAAGTCGGTACTCTAAGATCTCTCAAGCAAGAATATTATGAAAAGCGTGAATGTTATTGATTTGTGGGGTGTCCTTTTATAGGGTTACAATTCAGTTTAATATATAAGGAAAATAAATACGAATATTTCCTAAAATCTCGGCTTTATCTTGATATGGAATATTTCCGTATTACTGATGTCGCCGCGCGGCGTCTTTGCCTCAACACCTTCCAAACCCTAATGTAAGTCGGTCGTCCCTAGTTCGGTTTAACCTAAGTTTTACCGCCTTGGGCTTCTTACCGACTTTCCATTCTGGGCCGACCTAAACTCATGAATAGGCCTTTTGGGAAAGTGTTAATCTTGACTCCAACATGATACGGGACACCGTAAATTATTATAACGTTTATCTGAATATAAATTTAAAAATGCCATTGTTTGAACAATAAATCTCACTGAGAAGATAATTCAATGAGTAATATTGGATAACTTAACCACCATAATCAAATTTGGATATATGGATTACTATGTAGAAAATTTTATTCCATTAAGAAGAATCCATAAAACAAAAATAAACGATTAAATGGACATATAAAATAGGAAAAACCGAATTTATTATTCAAAAATGCTTTCGTAATGCAACAATAAAGGTATACAAATGTGAATTTTAAAGAACATACAAAACAATATTGTTCATATTATCCTTCTCTTTAACCCTTCATTGACTTCCTGCTTAATCTTCTTTGTATGTGAATTTTCACCAAAACTGCTTGATAAGTAGCTATCTTCTAAATTTGTCTTTAAAAAATCTTACAACTCAATGTATTTGTATAAAACATAGCTGCAAAATAATCAAAACAACATAACAAAATTAGGATCATGTTAACTTTCATAATAGTGACCTATCGTTTATTTTGGTATGAAACATAGATGCAAATTAATCAAATCCACAAAACAAAATTAGAACAATATTAATTGTAAGAAATAGATATATAGTGTTTGGCTTGGTAGGAAACATAGCTGCAAACTAATCAAACCACATAACAAAATTATAACTATATTAATTGTAAGAAATAGATACATATCTTTTGGCTTGGTATGAAACATAGCTGCAAATTCATCTAAAACCACAAAACAAAATTAGAACCATGTTAATTGTAACAAATAGATACCTATCGTTTGGCTTGGTATGAAACATAGCTGCAAATTCATCTAAAACCAAAAAACAAAATTTGAACAATGTTAATAGTAAAAAATAAACACATATCGTTTGGCTCGGTAGGAAACATAGCTGCAAACTAATTAAACCACATAACAAAACCAGAATCATGTTAATTGTAAGAAATAGATACATATATTTTGGTTTGGTATGAAACATAGATGCAAATTCATCTAAAACCAAAAAACAAAATCAAAACCATGTTTTTTTTTTTTTTGTCACTGGAATCAAAACCATGTTAATTGTAAGAAATAGATACCTATTGTTTGGCTTAGTATGAAAAATAGCTGCAAATTTATCTAAAACCACAAAACAAAAAATTTGAACAATGTTAATATTAAAAAATAAATACATATCGTTTGGCTTGGTATGAAACATAGCTGCAAATTCATATAAAACCTCAAAACAAAATTAGAACTATGTTAATTGTAAGAAATAGTACATATATTTTGGCTTGGTATGAAACATAGCTGCAAATTCATCAAAAGCAGAAGACAAAATTAGAACCATACCAATTATAAGAAATAAATATCTATCGTCTGGCTTGGTATGAAACATAGCTGCAAATTCATCAAAAACACAAAAAAATTAGAACAATATTAATTTGAAACAAAAGAAAAATTTTGAGATATGGATGTTATGAGTTTGTAGAGACTCTATTTATAAGGATCAAATTATTTAGGGTTAGACTAATTTATGAAATCTTCTGTTGCAAGATTAGAATATTTTATAAGATACTCTCATTTCAAATTTGTTTATTATTGTCCATAGTTATTAGTTGCTAAATTTTAGGTTGTAAAATAAGAAAATATATTTTAAAATAAATATAAATTGTAATTAAAATTTAGGGAAGAAGTTAAGATTATAATTCAAAAGTTTAGTAAACCACATTTAATTATTAAATTTGATTAATTGTCGATAACTTGTAGGCACATATAAATCGAAAAACTCAACTTTAACTTACTCTTAATTTTTAAAAAATTACTTAATTTAGGATATCAACAACATTTAGTTATCAACTCGAACGTAAAACCACATAATAAGTTTCCTATTGAATTTTGACTGCAGTTGCCAAAAAACGACATGCTATCATTCACTAAATCTCATATTTTAATTATATATTGAAATGAGAAAAATAACCTTTCACCGAATAGAAGAAACAAACATTGAAATTATGTTTATTGATTGTTAATTTAAAAATTCTCTTCAATTGATTTTTTCTTCATAACAAATCAATTAACGGTCAAAAAATAGATTGAGAAAATCAGGATCTCTTTTAGTTTTCTAGAAAATATTAAGTTGATTTTCCTTACTAAATACTTTTACTACGAAAAATTTATTTTTATATTAATTAGAAAGTATTTTTGACAATATATTCACTAGAAAAATAATTATTTTAAATAATATATTTATGTATTTATTTTATACATAAAATATAAAATATAATTTATTTTATTACTATTAATTTTATTTATAATAAATTATAAATATATTATTAAATATAAAAATATATTTATGTTTAGTTAAAATTGTCTCATATAGATTTTTATAATATCATTATTGTTGTTATATTAATTTGATAATTTTTTATTTTTTTAAAATTTATATTTAATAATATTTGTATTCGCATATATGCGAGCGAATCATATTAGTATATTTTAAAACTATAGTAAAGTTGGCCATTAGACAATGTTAGATGTCGATAAAAATAAAATAAAAAAAGATAATAATTGATTTTGTTTTTGTTTAAACATAGGTTTGTTAGTGGATGTTTTTTGCGCTAATTAGTATTGTAATTATAATATGTTTTTGTTTTTTAACAAAAACATAAGTTTGATTGATCTTTCTCACCACATTCATGTTATTTGTAGAGTTTGTGAAGTTATTACAGAATTAGAGTATTTTTCACTATTAAAGTTTAAAACTCTGGAATTTTTTTTTTTTTGCATCAAAATCATCTTTTATTAGACATTGTTAAGATAGCTAGTTTAACCTAGCTGAATTTGTCGGGTAACAAGAGAGAAAGCTACATCGCGAGCTCGTGCGCCTTTGGCAAGGCCATCTGCTCGGAAATTTAAACTTCTACGAATAAAAGATAAACTAAAACCATTTAAAGAAGATTTAAGAATCCTAAACTCGTTCATCTCTGCTGCTAGGGCTGGCCAATCTTCATCTTTCTCAAGGATACAGATCATTTGTTGACAATTTGTTTCAAAGGTAATCTCCGGTAGACCTAGGTCTTTCAGCTCTTTCATTGCCCATAACAGCCCTTCTAGTTCAACCTTCAATGGTGTTTGACACTTTAGACATCCACGCGTACCTGACATGATTTGTCGGTCGCCATGGAAGAGTATAAAACCCAGGCCAGTAGTATGAGCTGACTCCGTCCATGACGCATCAACCATGCACCTCCATTTTGGATCACTTCCTTGGCTCGTCGTCGTATGCTCCTCTTCCATGATCATATGTTCCTCTTCTATTTCTTGAGAGCATTGTGCAAGCTTCCAGGCCATGGCTTCATGTTCTGCTAATTGGAATGTGTATTCTGGTGAGACTTCTTTTTCTTCAAATACTTTAGTATTTCTAGCTTTCCATATATACCAGAACAGCCATGGGAAAACTTCAAGTTGCTGCGATAGTGCTCCTTGTTCTTTTGCTCTCCAAAGCAAGTAGTCGATATTGCAAAACAGAGCTGCGCTCGAGAATATCCCCAGATTTGATGGAATAGTATATAGCGCCTAGCATTGGATCGCTGGTGGGCATTCGAAGAAGATGTGAATTATGGTTTTGTTTGCCTTCCCACATCTCTGGCAGACCTTTCGGTTCCACAATGGCGATCTACCAGTCGACTAGCTGACTGTAGGAAACCTGATAGATGATTCATCTTTCTTGAAGTTTTTAGTTTCCATACTTGGGCTTTCAGCGTGGAGATGCTTGGCTCGTCCAATGGTTGTCCCCAGCGCGGAGGTATCCAGCTCGAACCGTGTATGCCCCCGTCTTTGAGTGATCCCAGTTGAAGGAGTCTCGTCTGATGGAAGGAGATATTCGCATGTGTTCAATTCGGTGCAGGTCCTCTTCAGCTAGCAATTGTCGAGCTAGCTGGATGTTCCAACTCTTTGTGTCCTGATCGATTAAATGTCTGACGCAAAGGAACAAATCCCTCGGGGCTCCGGTGTCAAGCGCGTGTCTAGGTGGGTTATCGGGGATCCACGGACCAAGCCAAACATAGGTGTCCATTCCATTGCCTCTAGTTTACCGCAACCCATCGCAGATTATGTGCTTGCTGCCAAAATACTGCTCCAGCTCAAGGATGGGTTACTTGATTTCTCTATGCTCATGGGGTTTGAGTAGCGGTAATATCTTCCTTTGAGGGTTTTTGCAAGAAGGGAACCTGGATAGATTAGGAGTCTCCAAAATTGTTTAGCCAGCAGGGCCAAGTTGAAATCTCGGAGGTCTCGGAAACCTAGTCCGCCCTTATCTAGAGGAACGCATATCTTATCCCACGTGGCCTAGTGGATACCTCTTTGATTGTTTTTTGAGCTCCACCAAAAGTGTGCAATTGCTCCTGTTAGTTTCTTGGTTATCTCTTGGAGAAGTAAGAAGCATGACATGACGTATGTCGGAATAGCTTGCGCGACAGATTTAATTTGGACTTCTTTGCCTCCCTTGGAGAGGAGTCTTACGGACCAGCCATTTTTTCTCCCTTGGAGTCTCTCCCGTAGATCTGCTCTGGCATGCCCAAGTACATCCCCATCCCACCTTCTTTTTGAATTCCGATTGATCGTTTAAGATCGTGTTTTCGAGACGCTACCACCTTAGAACCGAACAAAACTGAATATTTGGATTTGTTCAGTTGTTGTCCTGAGGCGTGACCGTATATGTCAATAATTCGCATTAGCTCTTCGCATTGGACTTGATCCGTCTTACAAAAGAAGAGGCTGTCGTCAGCAAAGAGAAGATGTGAGATAGGTGGACATGATCGTGCGACCTATTCCTTCAATCTTTTTTGTCCTTTCTGCTTCCTTGATGTGGGAGATTAGTACCTCTATACAGATTATGAAGAGGAATAGATATAACGGGTCTCCGTGCCGTAGACCACGGGACGGTGCAATGTGTCCTTTCGCTTCACCATTGATCAAGACTTTATAAGACACATATTTTACACATTGCATTAGAAGCTGGACGCATCCATTATCGAAGCCCATTTTTTTTAGAAGTGCTTCTAGGAAGCTTCACTCCACTCTGTCATATGCCTTGTTCATATCAGTTTTAATTGCGACATACTTTGATTTGCATCTCTGATTGGTGCGAAGTGCGTGAAACATTTCCTGGGCTACCAATATGTTGTATGTGATCAGACGTCTAGCCACAAAGGCTGATTGTGTCTCTGATATTAGTTTAGGGAGGAACCTTTTCATTCGGGATGTTAAGATCTTTGATATGATTTTTTAGCTGACGTTGCAGAGGCTTATTGGTCGGAATTCCGACATTTTTGATGGTCTCTCTACCTTTGGTATCTAGCAGATATTCGTTTCGTTTAAACGATCGTCAAATTCTCTTGTTTCAAAGAATCCATTCACCATATTTATGACATCAGCTTTAATGACGTTCCAGAAGCGTTGGTAAAAGAGACTAGTCATGCCATCAGGCCTGGGCGCTTTGTCGAGGTTGATGGCGAAGACTACATCTCGTATTTCCTTTTCCTCCGGTACTCGCTTTAGGTTTTGATTCATACTTTGGGTTACTGACGCGGTAACATACCGGATTGAGTCTTCGATGGTATCAGGGTCTGACGATGAAAAGAGAGAATGAAAGTAGTCTGCGGCTACTTTTTCAATTTCATCTTCCGTCTCAGCCCATGCTCCTTGCTCGTTTTTCAGTCGAATTATCCAATTACGAGCCCTTCTTTGTTTTGTGATCCCGTGGAAGTATTTAGTATTCCTATCTCCATATTTTTGATGGATGGCTCTACTCTTTTGTCTCCATAAGATCTCTTCGCCTTTAAACGCAGTGCATAAGCTCCACTTTAAGGCCAATTCTTTTTTGTGGTCATAGAATCATCACCTTGAGCGGCATCTAGCTTCGCTTTTATCTCAGTGATCAGTTTTTCATTATTAGTCGGATTATTTCTCTTCCACTGGGATATGGTCTTACAGCAGGACTTTATCTTTTCAACTAAGCCGAGATTCTCAAACCCTATTCCATCATGCCATCCTTCTTTGATAGTCTCCGCGAAGCCCTCCTTAGATAACCATATGCGGTCGAATTTAAAACCTCTTCTTCTTTTGCTTTCCGAGGATTTGAAATGTATTAAGATAGGTCTGTGGCCAGATCCCCATCTAAGTAGATACTCCACAATAGTGTGGGAAAAAAAATTGTGCCAATCTTCATTGCCAACTGCTTGGTCTAGTCGGCATTGGATCCTTCCATTGCGTCGTCTTCCAGCCCATGAGAAAAAATTCCCTTTGTGGGGGAGCTCAATCATACTACAATTAGAGAGCATTGTTTTGAAAGGAAGGAAGGATGCTTTCGAAATTTTTCTCCCGCCTTTTTCTCATTGTTGTTTGTGATTTCATTGAAATCACCCAACATCATCCACACACCTTTTTTGGGTGGTACCGATCCTAGACAGGCGTTCCCATACGTTTTCACGGTATTCAACAACCGGATCTCCGTACACAAAAGTAATGTATACCTTGTGTCCTTCAATATTTGCTTCGATGTCTATCATACGATCATTAGAGAACATAATATTCACATCAAAGTCTTTCATATAGAACAAAGCTAGTCCACCGCTTCTCCCTGAAGGATCCACGATGAACAATTTATTGAAGGATTGTTTAGTTGATCCTGATTCAATTCTTAGATTCATATCAACCTAAACATGCGGATCTAGGTTCTTCTCGAATAGAAACAAATGATGATCTCACCTTTTACCTGTTAATTGCAGCGGAAGGAGAGAACAGGTCAGAGATCAGAGAAACACCGAGAGATGAATCCTCCAAAGGTTCACACACGCGATCACAGAAAACGGCTGCTAGACCACAAGGAACTCGGCGCAGAGAGAGAGAGAGTTTTCGGCTAAGGGGCTTGGGTTAATTGTTCTGAACTCGAGTTTTATCTTATAAAACTTGTCCGGTTCCGTTTGGGCCATTTGGCCCAAACCCCAATTAACTCGACGGCATTCGCGCACTGTGTCGACCGACACACCTTGTGTATCGATCGACACACAGTGGCTAAACCGTTTTATTCTCTCTAAGTACAGTAAATGCCTAGCACTTTTACCGTACTTCTGCTAAACCGTTCCTACACATTTTTCCTGTTAGCTTAGGCGTGTGACCCATATGGGATCATATAATAAAGGCAATAAGTCCAAGACTTATAGATCATGAGCGGACTCTAGCAAGCCATCATGACCCCCAGTATTATATGACTTATGTCTGATCATTGACATACTCTTACTTTCTAGAGACAGTACCGAGATTACTGGACACAATTCCAACAATCTCCCACTTGTACTGGAATCTCTGTATTCATAATCCTTTTGTCACAATATCTCAATTAGTCATAAGGCAAGATTGGTGTCATCCTTATAAAGCCTAATCTTGTTCATCGGACTCTGATTCGATACTGACAATCCAAACGACTCGGGACAGTCCGTTTGAGCATGGCCATGCATTTTCCAGTATTCAAATCTCCGATTGGCCTAGAGATATTCACTCCATTTATATTGGAGGGACAAATTCCGTCTTGTTCCATCACTGTAAACTACTCATTTCATGATGTACCCAAACAAGGTCCTTATAACTATCGCAGAACGATAGCGTTAGACAATGATCAAAGTGCATCAGTCCATGTGCAGTCACATGCATGCGAACTCAGGTCTAAGGACTATACTCTATAGTCGTAGTGAGAATCTCTTATGACACAGATATAAATATCCTGAAGAGTTCTCATAATTGGGTCTTGTCCGGTCGTATGTTCCCAACATACACCTATGTATTGACTTTGATGCCGCGCATCTATGACACACTGAGACTTTGTCACAAGTCACATACCAATCCAGTCTCTCACGGTTGTTGGTGTTCCAATTTCAACAACCTTCGACTAGGGACAGGATGATATAATCCATCTATCAAATATAGGGTCTCATGATCAAGCTAAATGACTTTGATGACTCAAGATCAAGTCACTTACTTCGATGACCTATAAAATGGTTTATATCACTTTGGAACGAATATTTCATCACAGTTAAAATAATCTTGAAATAATAATTTCATTAAACATAAGAATGTTTTACAAGAACATATCAAATAACTAAATAAAAGCCCTCAAACTCCCACTCAAATTTAGATTACATTTCAATGTCTCTAATGCCTACAGCTTCAGTCAGAAACTCGAGCTTAGGCCTTGGGAGTGGCTTTGTCAACGGATCAGCGACGTTATCATCTGTCTGAACTCGGCTGATCTTGACTTCCTTTCTATTAATGATGTCACGTATCAAGTGAAATCTTCTTAGAACATGCTTGGATTTCTGGTGTGATCTTGGTTCCTTTGCCTGAGCTATAGCACCATTGTTGTCACAAAATAGTGCCAGAGGCTCAGCCGCATCTGGTATCACACCTAGTTCAATAATGAACTTTCGTATCCAAACAGCTTCCTTCGCAGCTTCTGAGGCGGCGATATATTCAGCTTCTGTAGTGGAATCAGCAACGGTGTCTTGCTTGGAGCTTCTCCAACTGATTGCACCGCCATTCAGACAAAAGATATAACCGGACTGTGACCGGAAATCATCTTGGTCTGTCTGGAAACTTGCGTCCGTGAATCCACTGACTTTAAGCACATCACTTCCACCGTACACTAAGAACTTATCCTTAGTATGTCTTAGATACTTCAAGATATTCTTTACGGCAATCCAATGGTTTTCACCTGGATTTGACTGGTATCTACTCGTCATGCTCAATGCATAAGCAACATCAGGACGAGTACAGATCATGGCATACATGATAGATCCTATTGCAGATGCATAAGGAATATTCTTCATGCGCTCAAGCTCAGCAGCCGTCGTAGGGCTCTGCTTCTTGCTTAGCGTTGTGCCATGTACCATTGGCGTGAAGCCCTTCTTGGAATCCTTCATGCTGAATCTTTGCAGGACTTTGTCAATGTATGAATCTTGACACAAGCCTATCAGCCTTCTAGATCTATCCCGATAGATCCTGATTCCAAGAACGTATGCGGCTTCACCCATGTCTTTCATGGAAAAACAACTTCCAAGCCAGTCCTTTACGGACTTCAGCATTAGAATGTCGTTTCCGAGAAGCAGTATGTCATCGACATACAGAATAAGAAATACTATCTTGCTCCCACTAGTTTTTTTATACACGCATTGTTCTTCTTCGTTTCTAATGAAGTCAAATTGCTTGATCGCTTCATCAAAACGAAGATTCCAGCTCCTCGATGCTTGCTTCAATCCATAAATGGATTTATGAAGCTTGCATACTTTCCCAGCATTCTTTGGATCTATGTAACCGTCAGGTTGTGTCATATACACATCCTCTTCCAGAATACCATTCAGGAAGGCGGTTTTCACGTCCATCTGCCAAATTTCATAATCATGAAAAGCTGCAGTTGCTAGTAGAATCCGAATAGATTTCATCATAGCCACTGGTGAATAGGTTTCATCGTAATCCACACCGTGAACTTGTCTGAAACCTTTTGCCACCAACCTGTCTTTATAAATCTGGACATTTCCATCCACGTCAATCTTCTTCTTGAAGATCCATTTGCACTCGATGGCTTTTACACCAGCGGGTAAGTCAACCAACGAAAACACTTGGTTGACCGACATGGAGTCCATTTCGGAATCAGTGGACTTGCGCCACTTAGAGGAATCTGGGCCCATCATGGCTTGATTGAAGTTCGATGGTTCATCACCATCAATGATCAAAAGATCATGACAGTCAGTCACGAGGAATCCTTGATATCTCTCGGGTTTGTGACGGATCCTTCCGGATCTTCGAACTTCAGGTACTACAGGTTCAGGCTCTACAATTTCTTGTAGGTCCTCCTGCTGCTCTTCCTCATTAGGTTGAGCAGTATCCTGTTCATCTTGAATTTCTTCAAGCAGTACCTTACTCCCACTGTCTTTCTTAGAGAGAAACTCTCTCTCAAGAAAGTTACAATCCCGGGCAACAAAGATCTTGTTCTCGGAACGTAGATAGAAGTAATAAGCCTTGGTTTCCCGTGGATAACCAATGAAGTAGCATTTGTCAGATTTTGGTGTAAGCTTGTCTGAAATCAATCTCTTGACATAGGCTTCACAACCCCAAATTCTGAGATAAGACAGCACTGGAGCTTCTCCAGTCCATAATTCATATGGTGTCTTTGCTACTGCTTTCGATGGCGCTCTATTTAGAGTGAACACTGCTGTTAGCAGAGCATATCCCCAAAGGGATATTGGAAGGTCTGTGTGACTCATCATAGATCGAACCATATCCAATAAGGTCCGATTTCTCCTCTCAGACACACCATTCCATTGAGGTGTTCCGGGAGGAGTGAGTTGGGATACGATCCCACACTCTCTTAGATGATCACTGAATTCTTGGCTTAAGTATTCTCCTCCCCGGTCGGACCGAAGAGCCTTAATGCTTTTACCAAGTTGGTTATGTACTTCATTTTGGAATTCTCTGAACTTCTCAAAAGATTCAGACTTATGTTTCATTAAATAAACATATCCATACCTACTGAAATCATCAGTGAAGGTAATGAAGTACTGATAGTTTCCTCTTGCATTTGTGGACATTGGGCCACACACGTCAGTGTGTATCAGGCCCAATAAGTCACTGGCCCTCTCGTTAGGTTTATTAAAGGGGGCCCGTGTCATTTTGCCCATCATGCAGGATTCGCATTTCTCACATGACTCAAAGTCAAATGAGCCAAGAAGTCCATTCGAATGGAGCCTCTTGATGCGTTTCTCGCTGATGTGCCCTAAACGACAATGCCATAGAAACGTTCGGTTCTCCTCATTAGGTTTGAACCGTTTGGTATTAATGTTATAAACTGGCGCGGATTGATCGAGTATGTAAAGCCCATTCGTAAGAGGGGCAGAACCATAGAACAAATTGTTGCGATTGAAGGAACATAATTTATTCTTAACTGAAAAATCATAACCTTCCAAATCCAACAAAGAAATTGAAATAATATTCCTGCTTATAGCAGGTACAAAATAACAATTATTGAGTTCTAAAATCAATCCCGAAGGTAAAGACAACAAGTATGTGCCTACAGCTAGTGCTGGAACTTTCGCTCCATTCCCAACTCGTAGCTCCACTTGTCCTTGCTTCAGCCTTCTACTGTTGCTGAGTGCCTGCATATTAGTACAAATATGAGCCCCACAACCAGTATCCATAACCCATGAGGTATTATCAGAAGTAGTTGTATTAACTTCTATAACAAAAATACCTGTCGAAGAAGTCTCGAGAGTCTTCTTCTTCAATTCCTTTAGACCTTCTTGGAATTTCTTACATTCTCTCCTCCAATGCCCTGGTTCTTTACAGAACCTGCATATGTCAGTTGGCCCAGCCTTGGACTTGGGCTTGGGCTTTGGCGTGTCCTTGTCCGCGACTTGGACAGCCTTGGCCTTTCCCTTATCCTTAGCAGAGGATTTCTTAAACCCCTTGCCCTTTTGCACCATAAGCACATTGGGGTCCTTGGCGGTTTTCCTCAAGTTGGGCTCTGCAGTCTTGAGCATTCCGTGAAGCTCAGGCAATGTCTTACTCAAGCCATGCATGTTGAAGTTCAGAATGAACTGATCATAGCTTGCAGGTAATGACTGCAGAATGATGTCGCAAGCAAGTTCTTGGCTGATTGGGCAGTCGAGTTTCTGAAGATGATCGAGATAACCCATCATCTTCAAGACATGAGGACTCACTGCCGCATTCGCAGCCAACTTACAGTCTAAGAGGTTCTTAACAGTTTGAAACCTCTCAGTCCTTGCTTGCTCCTGAAAAAGCGATTTCAGGCTTGCCATTATCTCAATTGGTGACAACACACTCTCGAACTGCATTTGCAGCTCACCAGTCATTGTCGCCAACATAAGGCAATACACATCATTTTCATCTGACGAATGCTTTTCCCAAGCATTATGCAGAGTCCTGGCGGCATTGTTAGCAGGCCTCTCGGGGAGAGGATCACGAAGGACATAATCCTTCTTCTCCTGCTTGAGGACCAGCCTCAAGTTCCTTGACCACGTCAGGAAGTTCGTTCCAGTCAGCTTCTCCTTCTCGAGAACAGACCGGATTGAGAATGTGTTTTGTGTGCTTGTAGTAGTCATAGCTGAAATATATAGATAAAAAGGTTATTAGTTAAATGTTCAATATGATTAATCTCGTATTAAATTTAATATGATTAATCACGCATTATATTCAATAACATAAGTTACCCTCAATAGAATATAATGATTCCAAGATCCACATATAACTAAGATCAAAGTGGGCCACTGGCCATCACCCAACCTTAGCTTATATCGGTAAGCCCTATATCGGCTAATTATATCCGTGATATAACTCTTGGTTGTGAATCTGGGCCCGAGGCCCAATCCACTCTGATGTCTCAAGGCCCGGGACTCCCGATGGCCCAGTCAAGAAAACCAAACTATACAGTCATGTAATCATTAATGTCTGGGACTCCCAATGACATTTATGAATCACAAACCGTCTTATCCACGCAAAAGCAGACACCCTCACACTGTAAGGCCATGAATACAATTGAATGGGCTTCGACAGCTGACATAGAATGGACAAGACATCCAACGCTTGATATTGTTTGAGGTTCGTAGGTTTATTTAAAAATTCATTCCCAAAATAGAAGATTACTATTTCGGGAAACTTTCCATTTCTGGAAACCTACTATTTTTGGAAACTTTCTAAAATTGGAAACTTTCTAAAAACGGAAACTTTCTAACTTTAGAAATTTCTTTAAAATCCAAAACCCGCAAATCCAGAAACTTCTAATTTAAGAAACTTTCTAATTTCAAAATTTCGGAAACTTTAATTTAAAATCGACTTTATAATTTTATAAAATAAATTTTAAATTAATCTGAAGAAAGACTCAAATAATTGGCCCAATTGTTTTAACTTCTTGGCCCGAGGCCCAAGAATTGGTCCATGTCCAAGACATGACCCAATTGTCCAATTAAATGACATAACCGGTCTGGTTCATTAAAATTGGTCTAACCAAATTTTAATTACTACGATGACCACAATTGTCAACCGGTTATTTACTAAACCGGATTTTCTCAATTTATTTGGTCCAACCAAATCAAATTAGAAAATCCTGGTTTAGGCACAAAATCCAATTTTTCGACTTTGGATTTCTTATCTCGGTTTAACCAGACTTAATAAAATTATTAAATCTGTTTATTAAACCGTGACGTTTAATTTTAATCAAAATATTAAACCGAGCCTTAAACCAACCATGTCGATCGATGAACCAACCGTGTCGATCGATCCATCAACTGCATCGGTCGATGCTCTTAGCATCGATCCTGCATCGATCGTGCATCGATTCTGTATCGATCGATGCTCTCACGCATGCACGGAACCGAGCCAAAACCCTAACCGTGTCGATCGATGTACCAACCGCATCGGTCGATGCACCAACATCGAACCTGCATCGATCCTGCATCGATCGATGCTTTCACGCGTTAACAGGGTTAGCCGATAGACTGTATCGACCGATCCATGCGATCGTATCGATCGATCCATGCGATCGCAGCCGATACTCATTCTCTCGGATCAGATCGCGTACCAAATCATATAGCTTGATCATGCGATTTTTTCATATGTTTAGGTTTCAATTCTTGTTACTTAAGTGATTTCTCTTATCAGTAGTTGATTCAAAACACTTTTAAACAAGAAAAACAATCCTAAACTTGAATCTAAACAAGAAAAACCAGAACCAAAAGCTCTGATACCACTGAAGGATTGTTTAGTTGATCCTGATTCAATTCTTAGATTCATATCAACCTAAACATGCGGATCTAGGTTCTTCTCGAATAGAAACAAATGATGATCTCACCTTTTACCTGTTAATTGCAGCGGAAGGAGAGAACAGGTCAGAGATCAGAGAAACACCGAGAGATGAATCCTCCAAAGGTTCACACACGCGATCACAGAAAACGGCTGCTAGACCACAAGGAACTCGGCGCAGAGAGAGAGAGAGTTTTCGGCTAAGGGGCTTGGGTTAATTGTTCTGAACTCGAGTTTTATCTTATAAAACTTGTCCGGTTCCGTTTGGGCCATTTGGCCCAAACCCCAATTAACTCGACGGCATTCGCGCACTGTGTCGACCGACACACCTTGTGTATCGATCGACACACAGTGGCTAAACCGTTTTATTCTCTCTAAGTACAGTAAATGCCTAGCACTTTTACCGTACTTCTGCTAAACCGTTCCTACACATTTTTCCTGTTAGCTTAGGCGTGTGACCCATATGGGATCATATAATAAAGGCAATAAGTCCAAGACTTATAGATCATGAGCGGACTCTAGCAAGCCATCATGACCCCCAGTATTATATGACTTATGTCTGATCATTGACATACTCTTACTTTCTAGAGACAGTACCGAGATTACTGGACACAATTCCAACATTTATTATAACCAAAATCAACTTGAAAGTCTTGCAAAAAGGAAAAATAATTTTTTTTTTTTGTTTCTGAAAGGAAAAGAAAACTAGAATTAAAGCAGCGATGAAGTTCCCAGAGATGCTGCTTGGTCAGGTAGGCGCCCGTCTCCTGACAGTTCCATGTGATTGCACTCATATCTGAGTACTGGGTGGTTTCTGGGACCCCTCCGAACCTAAAGTAGATGAATATTTCTTGCTCTTTGTTGTAGCAAGCGCCTCAGAACGAGGGAAGATAGTCTTTAAGACTTTTCGAGATCCCGCACCTTTTCTCTGGTTTGAGATTTTCTTAAGAGGAGAGCTTCTGCCCCGTAGGTCTAGCTTCCTAGATGCCGATATACCCTTACAGTCAGGGCTGCCCGGTATCTTCTTGCGTGGATGTGAACTCGTGAGCTGGTTATTCTTTGCATCCTTGACCTAGAGGCTCTTTCTAGTTTGCACACTTCCTTTCTGTGTAAGACGTTCTTTAGAAGCAGGAGGTATGGCAATTTGTGTAGTCTTGTTTCCTCTTTTCTCAAGAGTTAGCTTAGCTATTGCATCGATTTGTTGAGCATACTTCTCTGGGTGTAGCAGTAAATCCTCTCCTAGCAAATCATCTTCCTCCATTAATTCGTCGTCCCCATCCATCGTAGCATATAGTTCACGAGTTGTTCAAATTCTGCGTCCGACATTACCTCATCATCAATGGTTTTCCCTCCTTGTTCGGCCAGCCTTTCACCTACCAGTTTCTCGACTGTCGGGTCCCTCTTTTCCAATAGTAGTGGATTCGCTGGAGCCGGTAGTGATTTTTCCGGAGGGATCACTGTATACTTCATCTCAGTACGGTTATGTTTTTCCTTCTGGTTTCTATTTGTATCTTCAGCAATAACCAGGCATGTAAGTTTTTCTGAGTTATGAAGAACTACTTCGATCATCCATCTTTCTTTAATCTGTTGGGGGTTTTCCGTAATGATCGCTTTTCCTTTGATCCTCTGGATTCTTTCTTCATCTGTCTCAGTGTGTGTAGTCTGTCTCAGGTTAGTATCCTGATTCAACACTGTTTCTGATGTTTTCCGAGGTTCGGTAGCTACATCAGTGATCTCATCCTGTGAAGCTCGCATTGGTCTCCATTCGAGAGGCATTTTATGGTTATTTCCATTATAGTTACCCCGGTTACGTTCTCCTAAAGTATGGGGATAGCGTCGGTCAATGACGGTACGTTGAGAGTCTGGGCTCAGGCCATTGGCGGAACTGATGCGATGTTCGTTCCTTAACGAACCATCACGGTTAGCGTTACTTG
Source organism: Orychophragmus violaceus (assembly GCA_030180135.1). Classification (NCBI taxonomy): domain Eukaryota; kingdom Viridiplantae; phylum Streptophyta; class Magnoliopsida; order Brassicales; family Brassicaceae; genus Orychophragmus; species Orychophragmus violaceus. Next base: position 45,832,238 of record CM058231.1, on the reverse strand, counting down.
CATCTTTTCTGCTATCTTCTTTCTTATCTCTAGTACCTCGCGTTCTCCTCAGGTCTCGGGCTTTCTCATCATCTTTTCGAGGACTCTTTTGCCGAGAGGGAGGTAAGTGCTTTCGGTCTATGTTAGCAGAAGACCGGGGTGGGCTCTGGTTGCGGTTTTGAGGAGCAAAGAAAGCTTCTCTAGTGGCAAGTTCTTCCATTCTCTTTTTCTCCAACCGAGCTAATCTATTCGATTCTCTCTGCCTGTCAGAAAGCTCGGGACAGGTACCTTCTTCATGAGAGATCCGTTTACATGTGAAGCAATATCTGTGGAGATCTTCGTACTCGAGAGACACCGTGACCATGTCCCCATTTTCAAATTCTGCTCTTCTTTCGAACTTAAGAGGTTCATCTCCGTTCACTTCGACTCTCACTTTGCTGCCTTCCACATCAACCGTGTCAACTCTTCCTAAAGCTCTGTCGATGTTTCTAAAGGTGGCGTCTTTCTTGTAGTGAATTGGAACACCAATGACAGTCACCCATAACTACATAGTATTTGGGTAGTCCTCCCTAATACAGGGGATCCATCGTTCGAGAGAAAAACTCCATTTATTAAAATGGCATAGTCTTTTTTGTAAAACTTTCGAGAGATCCTCCTCTGAATAAAAATCGAATTGGAATTTATTATTTCCAAGGTTTATGCCTCGCACTCTTCCTTCTACGTCCCATATACGCCTCTTGGGCATATGTCTGATCAGTGCTTCGACACTCCTTCCGTCCATGTGGAACATACGTCCGACAAGAGTTAACTTGTATTTCTCGATAAGGTCAGAGAAATCAAAGGCCGGAATTTTTACGATATCATCGTCTTCCTGGAGCTTGCGTCTGACGCTCTTCGATCCTTCCTCTCGTGATCGATTCCCAGATCCTGAAACCTTCCAAGAAATACAGACTTCGCAAACCACATGATTAGAGGAATCACAGATAAAAAAACGCCCAGGAATTCTGGATCCAAAATCTATCTAGAATAGAAAGATTTGATTGCTTGAAGGCTAAGTCACCTATAGATCCGATCCAAAACCAAAGAACTTGCCGGGAAATCTAGGTGCCTTGTTCGAGATGACAGTAGAGTCTCCCCTCGATTTACCTGTGTTGAGAAGAGGTTCTTCTAGAAATTTTTTTAAAGAGCATTAAACTGTTTTATGTAAATTTTTTTTTTCGGAACTAGAATACTAATCAAATTAACAGTGAAATAAATTATTAACTAAAAATCTAAAATCAACGACAAATTAAATGCTCAGACTCGGCGTACTAGTGAGTTAATGTTACAATTAGTACTAGATTTTGACCCGCACTTAGAAAGTGCGGGTTTAATTTTCTTTACAAATTTTACTTTTTATTCATTTTGTTAATAGTAGTTTAGATTTTTAATTATGTAATCTAATTTTGATTATAATTATTTAACCAACATTATAAACAGTGAGTTAATAATTTAGTTTTTTTTAAAATGAATTATGTGTTATTTGGAGGAGATATATCGTAAGGATTAAGAGATTAAAATAACGATTTCGCATTATATATTTTAATATGTGTTGTATCGTAAGATCATAGTTTGGAAAAAAATATATATATGTGAAAACAACTATTGTAAAAGTTATGTGGTATATGTTTAATTGTTATTATATTTATCTAAAATATTATTTTATAAAATACATGTTGTAGTCGTATACATAATTTGCAAATTTGATGGAACTATACGTTAAAAACTTCATTCAAACATAAAGCATAATTTGACGCTTCAAATATTTGAATAATATAAGTATGAAATCATTTTATTATTTTTATTAAGTTTAAAATATATCAACTGAAATTATTTACTATATGCGAATTTTTTTATAGACAATTTATAATCGAGATTGGCTAATTAATTTTTCAACCCGTTTAATTAATTAAATATTTTCCAGCTTGATGGAAAAACTTGCTAAAAAGTACAATCGTAATATGTATATATATATATATATATATTTGAAAAAAAGATATTAAAATATATTATAAATATATTTTGAATTAAATCATAAATTAGAGAATCTTAATTTATATATAATAGTTGATGTATAAATTATTAATTATATTTATCAATTAATTTGTTTTGATTTTAATTAATTAAGAAAGTGTGACCCATTAGAATTTGGTTGTTTGACTACATGTTTAATAATTGTCTTGTTTGGAAACATGGATTGTAAAGATAATGTTATATTCCCTAATTACTTTTAATTAAATTTAATTAAATCATTAATATACATTGTTTTACAGTTTTACCCTTAATGAAGGTTACAAATCTTAATAATATCAAGGGCAAATTCCGGAAACAACATTTATGTACCATGGCAAATCTTCCTGTTTTATTAGTATTGATTAATAGCTGTAAATAAGAGATATACAGACAGAGCCATGATCATAAATATATGAAGAAGCCTTAGTTGGAGACTTGGAGTTAGTTGTTATAATTATTCTCCCGGAGTAAAATGTGTCATCATTGTTCATGTTGTATTCCGTTAACCATCGTCTTTCCCACATACATCAAATCCATATCCTTGATGCTGACAGTGCATCTCACATTCTACACCAAATTTCTTTACTTGCAAGTTGCAACTATTATTTTTTATATACAGGTTTTTGTGTCCAAATTCTGTTTCAAATATATTTCCCTTCTTATATTACTAAATTACGCCTAATAAATTAGAATGATGAATACAGACATTCATTAACTTTTATAATTATGCTATGGTGTATCTCATATCAATAAGCAAAGTGAAGATTAGTGTAAAACAAAATCAGATTTTTTTGCTTTTGTCTGGTTCTGATTTACCGGATTGATTGGTGAATAAAAACAGAATGAGAATTTTAACTGTAAAAAAATAATAAACGATTAGAAAATAGTGTAAAAATATAAGAATAAGTAGTTGTAAAAAACGGCAAACAAAATGGAAAAAAATTAATATCATTTTGCTACTATTATAATAATTGATGATCATGAAAACCGTAAACTCGTTACTACAATAGGAAATAAGAGATAGATTATCAGTTGAAGCCACCATCCTTCTAGTTAGTTATAATAAGAGTGGTAGTCCTATTTTGTAACTATTATCTACAATATATATTTCATGTTCATTTTGTATCAATTTTCCAGATCTTTTAGTCATGAAATATTTTAAATACTTTAGAAGTCTAAAAATTTACCATTTATTATATTATTTTGAAAATTAATTTACCATGTATTAAAAATTACCTCAATATAAACTGGAATTTAAGTCTATATCTCTTGCATGAGATACGAGAGATCCTCTTAGAATCGACGTGTTTAGAAGTACTATAGTACTAGGTGATTGGTATGCACCTTGTGCAAGCATTAATATATTTTAAATATATAATTTTGAATAAAATAAAAATTATTATGTATATATTGTGTATGTTAAATTATATGAATGTTTGATCAATTTTTTATATAAATAATGGTTTTATTTTTGTTGATATAGGTCATATTCATTTTTGTTGTTAGATATTGCATCAAGATGTTGCATTTGAATGTTGTATTTAGATGTTTATTTTTCTAATTTTTTATCTAGATGAAACATCTGAACATTTGTTTGTTCATTTTTTTATCTTGGATCATTATCTAGATGCAATTAATTAAAAAATATTAAAATAATATTTTAATTTAAATACATAATGATTAATTCTAGATATATATTTTAATTAGATTTGATATATATCTGCAAAATTATATCTTTCGTCAAAATCACGTGTTCCCGTGAAAATTGTATTTTCCGTCAAAATTACATATTCCATCAAAATTGCATTTTCTCCCCAATTCGTATTTTCTGTATGTTTCCGTCAAAATTTGTGTTCTCCGTAAAATCGTATCTTCTGTCAATATCACATTTTACGCAAAATTCTTTTTTCTACATGTTTTTCGTTAAAATCGTGTTCCCCGCAAATTCATGTTTTCCCGCAAAGTCTTGTTTCCCTGAAAATCTTGTTTTCAGAAAATTTCCATCAAAATCATGTTTTCCTCAAAATCGATTTTTTCAGCAAAATCATGTTATTGTCAAAACTGCAAAATTGCGTTTTTCGTCAAAATAAAGTTCTCCGTCAAAATCGTGTTTTTCGTCAAAATCTTGTTTTTCTGCGAAATCATGTTTTCCGTCAAAATCTTGTTTCTTGTGAAATCATGTTTATCGCTTTCTTGAGAAATCATATTATCCGTCAAATCTTACTTTCCGCTAAATCGCATTTCCACCAAAATAATGTTTTCCGTCAATTCATGTTTTTGTAAAAATTATAATTTTTGGCAATATCGGGTCTTTCTCAAAATTGTATTTTCCACACAATGATGTTTTCCGTAAAATTATGTTCTCGCGAAATCTCATTTTCCATCAAAAATCATATTTTACGCAAAATTATGTTTTCCTAAAAATCAAATTTTAAGCAAAATCACGGTTTTTTCAAAACCGCAAAATTGTAATTTTTTACAAAATCGTGTTTTTCGTCAAAATCGTGTTGTCCGTTAAAATCAAGTTTTTCCAGGAAATTATGTTTATCGCATTTTTCTGTTAAATATTGTATCTATTTATATTCTTTTAAATAATAATAATAATATTAGACAAAGTCTAAGAATAGTAGATATTTGTGGTGATATAAGGATAAGGATGATTGTAGAAGCATCAAATAAATTTATTAAAGGATTAAAAATATTATCATTAAAGATTAATTAAAATATTTTATATTGAAAATGAATGAGAGAGCTCTATTCGCACAAAATCAACCAAATAATAGTACAGATATGTGATAAATTAATATAACAAACAAAAACATTTGTCCAAGAAATTAAAAGAAATACAAAAGTGATACTATTATCATATATCTTATTTTTTTGTCACACACTATTATCATATATCTAAGTGACAATATTATTAATAATAATAATAAAAGCTAAAATTAATGTCATCAAGAGAGACGTAGTACGAGAAAATATTTTTGGTTTTTCTTTCAAATCAATATCTTTTTATAAAAAAAAAAACATACACCAGTAATCAAGCCAAGATCAACGGCGATGAATCACTAAAAACCATAAATCTCAAGATGGATCAACAGTACGGCGACCATCATCTCCAGCCGCCGCTCTCGGCTGCTGAAACTGAGTGATCTGTCCAATCGCAAGAATTCCTCCGTCGTAGTTGTTACCGACGGGAACATCTAACCCACCAAACATTTGTTCTCTAGGGAAAAACTGGTGATGATGATAGTGGTGATCTCTCACCGTCGCAGTCGTCGTTCCATCGGCGGAGGCGCCGGCGAGTAAGTTGATACCAAGGCTCTGATGCGTGGCGGCGAGAATACCGAGGCTTTGGTACTTTGAAAGCTCTGATTTTGCGCAACTGAGATCGATCTGAAGCTGACGAAGCTGATGTTGAAGGAGAGAGATGACTCCAACGCAGCCGTAGACTGGATCACGGAGACGCATGTCCGCTTCATAAGCTAGAGAGTTCACTGCGTCTTCACGTTGCGAAGGATGAAGCTCGTTTAGGAGCTTCGTGACGTTGCTTGCACCAAAAACTTTGTGAACATTTGTGAATTTTTGTGGCTGGTCCGGTGGGAAATATGGAGCAAATACGCATTCCGGTTGGCATTTTCTACGGAGAAATTTGCAGGCCGCGCATGGTGAGTTTGTTGATGAAGATGCCATTTTCTGTCTTATGACTTATATCTTTCTCTCCCTACACAAAGAAGCCGCCATTGAAATTGAAAAACTAGGGTTTTTGATTTTTTTTTTTTTTTAATTTGGAGGAAGAAGTTATAAATATATATAGGAAATATGATATTATGAAAATCATTTGTGAATAGATAAGATTTGGAGACTGGAGAATTTTTTTATACTGAAATTAATATGAAATATGTGACAAAGGAAAGAAATAATTTGGAGATGCTGTTGAGACCTCTAGAATAAGAAGGCTTACCTGCGACTAAATGAAAGAAGTCCTCTTTGGCTATGGATTCTGTTTCTCTGAAGGGAAAGTAAAAGGAGATCTTCTCTGCTTTCTCTAATTAGCTGCTATTTGGGATTGAATAGAAAAAAGCTGTGAAATAAGAGGAAACTTTGTAATTAGTAGTCTTAAAGATATTTGGTTAGCTAGCTTTATGTACACACACATAAGCATGTATATATATATATATATATATAGTTTTTTTATGCACTCGAACCTTCTTGTCCAACTGTTGAAAACAAGCAGGGCAAACAAATGAAGGTGGTTTTCTAATGTCAAACAAAAAGGTATGCAGCAAATATAATATATGCTTGGAAGAAATAAAAGATCATCATATCCTAAAAACCTATAGCTATGCGTATATATAGATTGACCTGTAGCTATATGATTGTTAGTCAAATTTTGGAAACTAGACCTATAAAAGTCCCTAGTAGTCTATAGAGACAACCTGAAAATTTTATAAAGTTTATAAAAGACCAACCGAAGAGAGAAATACATTTAATTTATCTACCTTATAGAAGGAGGACTGCTTAGCTTATTGATGAGTTGAGGAAATATGTGGAATAAAATAGATGAGAGCAGTGGTGTTCTTTGTGTTGCTTAGATAGGTAGGTGTGAGAGAGAGGACGAATAAGAGAGAAGAGAAAGAAGAAGCTGTAATTAATAACTAAAAAGAAAAAGATTGGATCTCGTGAAGCTAGAAGAGACTTTTAGGTTTTGACGCTTTCGATGGGAAAGCTCATCTTGTGCTTAAATTTCATATTTTTTTACTCAAATTAAATATATATTTTTATTTTGTAAGACAAAGGAGCTCGTAAATATGATAAGACTAGTACTTATTAATGTTGTTTATTAGTATTTTAATTTATACTAATAAATAACTAGTATAACTTATCTTCAATAGTTATAGGCTTTGGTGTGTACTCTCTTTTTTTTTTTTTTTTTTTTTTTTTAACGTCTGAACAGGAGATTGGAAGAGAAGAGAGGAAGAGGGGATCTTGGGACGAACCCTTGGACCCTAGCATAGACTTTAACAACAATAATAACAATAATGTATTATTATTATTATTATTATTATTATTATTATTATTATTATTATTATTATTAACTTCCAAAATCATATATATGTGTATAAAAGTATATGTATGGAAGTTAAAAAAAAAGGAAATAAATGTGAAAAGGAGAGATGGGAAATGAGATGGGGTCTGAGTCTGACTCTCCTGATGGATCTTGGGATGAAGAATTTTGCTCTTTTTATTCTTATTCTTTTTGTCTAGGGATTTACATACACTAACCTAGCATTTTGGTATTACTATTAGTATACTCTATAGTTATAATACGATTATATTATATGATACGAAAAAGAGTAAATTTATGGTAGAAAGTTGGTATGAAACTTACCACCCTCAACTTTCTTCGGTCAAACCCATTGTTCCATGTTTGTTTACACAAAAATCAATAGCGATCTACTGTCACCTTGTTTCTTATCTTCTCTCTCTCTCGATATCAATATTTTTTTCTTAAATATTATATTAGAGGCTCATGCAAGTGTTTTATTATTTGGACTAGCTAGTTCTTTTTTTTTTTTGACTAAAAAAACAAGACAATTGCATGAAGTAAGGACTAGCTAGTTATTCCCAAAGTAAATTAGAAAATAAAATAACTGAAAGAAAAGAGGAAGGCATAGAAAGATGATGAGGTTTTAGGATCAGTACTACTCTCCCGAAGGTGTAGAGAGAGAGAGAGAGAGAGAGAGAGAGAGAGAGAGAGAGAGAGAGAGAGAGAGAGAGAGAGAGAGAGAGAGAGAGAGAGAGAGAGAGAGAGAGAGAGAGAGAGAGAGTGAGAGAGAGAGAGAGAAAATCGCCCAGATGCAGAGGCTAAGGAAACGGAGAGAAAGAACAACTTTTATGGTGTGTCGATATATACAAAGAGAGAGAGAGAGAGAGAGACTAAGTAATCACGGACTCGTTCTTTCTTCTATATATATAATATACAGTTTCCTCTACAAGAAAATTAGGACACAGACCAAGAACACTGTTTTTATATACGTTTTTGTAATTATATCGATTTTCTAACAATGAAATTAGAAGAGAATTAACAAGTTATATATATATTACTACTCTCCCTAAGGTGTAGAGAGAGAGAGAGAGAGAGAGAGAGAGAGAGAGAGAGCTGATATTAATATACTGATCCTAATAAGAATTTCTATTGTCAATATATTTGATATTAAACACCTTAGTTATGGAGTTGCAAAGATTTAACCCAACAACATTATCAAACCCTTCGATTCTTAATTAGAATTATTGAAATCCTATTAAAAAGTTGGTGGATAGCCTAAATGACAGCTACATTCATTTTAGAAACTAGCTCGGGTGACAAAAAAAATAAAGCAGCTCCAAGTTATAATGTTAAAAAGTTATTAAGATTAGGTTCTATTTTTATGCTTTTTTGGTTTGTACAAAATCACAAGAAAAAAGAAAGATTAAAACATGAACTAATATGATGGATTTGGGTTGGCGACAGAGGCACCGTTTTTTAGATGCTTTAGTTTTTAGTCATTTCGATGTTAATAAATGAGGACACAGTCAAGAACATCCCAAGACACACGAACCAATTTACACAATTAAGTTGTCGTATAGTCTGCTAGGTGCTCTGTTTTTTTTTCCTTTCGTTACTTTTCCGTTAGTTTTCCAGTTAATTGAGATAGCATATGGAGTGTGGATATTGATTTACGGATTGTTGCATATCTTAAAATTGATCATAGTAGAAAAAAATCCTTAACATGGCCCACTAGTAAAAATATACCGTATAGCCACGTTTTTGTCACGATCAAATCGTGGCTATTTTATAATTAGTCATGAATTAGTCACGATTGGTCACGTGACAAACAAACGTGGCTAAATCGTGTCCAAAATGTAGCAATTAGTCACGTTATAGTCACGTAATAAAGCGTGACTTAGTATAGTCACGTTTTGTCACGAACTAATCGTGGTAAACCAATCAATGTAAAATATCGTGGCTAAATCGTGTCTAATTAGTCACGATTTAGACACATTTATATCGTGGCCAAAGTCTGTCCAATCAAAATTTTCAAACCTTATCCTCTAAACCCTAAACCATTATCATATTATAAACCATACTTTTAATCATAAAATATTAAATCAAAATATAAAAACTAATTATTAAAAATTATTATTTCTAAATCTTAAATTTTCAAACCATACCCTTCAAACCCTAAACTCTAAACCATTATCATATATAAATCATACTCTTAATCATAAACAATTAAATCAAAATATAAACATTAATTATAAAATGAATTATTATTTCCAAATCTAAAATTTCAAACCTTAATTTAAAACTTTACCCTCCAAAACTTATACCCTAACAAAATTTTAATTACTATAACATATTCAAACCTAAGATTCAACACTTATACAAATTTTTTTTTTAAATCTTTCATTTTCAAAAATTCTTATAACCTTAACACAACCCTTAAAACCACATGCCTTAAACAATAATTATACTCTAAACATTAATCTCAATCATATACCATAAAATCAATAACCCTAAAGCCCTAAACCCTAAACAAACCCCTAAATAAACCCCAAACCCCTAAAATATAAACAAAAATATAATATTTCAATTAATATAACATATCCAAAATTAAGATTATTAATTAATATAAACAAAACAAAACTTATATATAAACCCTTAAACCCTAAACAAACCCAAAACTCTAAATTATGACCAAAACTCTTATTAATAACATTTTAAATATTATAACATTTTCAAAACTAATATTCAACACTTATAAACCTTCAAACCCTAAACTCTAAACCATAATCAAACTCTAAACTTTACAATTTTAATCATAAACTATAAAATTCATCTTTTACTCTCAAACCCCAACTTATAGTAAAAATAACTATTATTATAAACAAAAATCTGAATAAAACCTAAACTATAAACAAAAATTTAATTAATAAATCTCTAATTACTTTAAACTCTAAGCATAAATTACAAACCTATACCCCAAACTCTATTCTTAAATTGTAAACTTTATATTTATAAACTCAAATCCTCTTACTTATATATTAATTAGTTTGATAATTTATTTGAAAAGTTTATACATTATAAATTCTAGTCTTAAATTTTACATTGAAACTTAAAAATTAATTTCTATTAGTTATAAAATGATTTTGTAAAATAATTTATAAATATCTAAATTTCTATTGGTTGTTTGCAAAAGACAAGGATTAGGTCTCTTTTAATATCAACCCTTAGATTAATCCTATATCTAATGGTCATAAGTTAAAATATCACTCTAAACCTAATCTCCTTATCCCACTTATCCCCATCCGCCGCCGAACCAACATCTTCCTCTTATCACAAACTAAAATATCACTCCAAGACGAAGACGAAGACTCGTCCTTGCCGCCAAAGACGAAGACTCGTCCTTGCCTCCGAAGACGAAGACGAAGACTCGTCCTTTCCGCCGAATCGATTCCCCATCTCGTCCTCTTCTCGTTACCGGAGCTGCTGAAGACGACGAGTTAGCGGAAGAAGATGCATACGAAATGGCTGTGAGAGAACGAAGCTGGCGGTGAGAAAGTGAAGGGGAAGACAAATCCGGTGGTGTTGACAGCTGTGGTGGTCGCTGGTGACGATATCAGCTGCGGCCAAGGTGAGAGAGATAGGTGATGGTGTGCCGTCTGGAGTTTCAGGTGGTGGTCAGAGATAGAGAGAAGACGAAGCTGGTGGTGGTGAAGGCGTCCATATCACCGGACCCGCCGTGACTTTATTCCGGTGACGGTGAAGACGAAGCCGGTGGTGAAGACAAAGCTACGGGATTGTTTTTTTTGTTAGTGTATTTATTGTATTATATTTTATTATAAAATTGTATATTAAATATTTTTTCATTCTTTTTTAAAAAATTGTTTTTTCTTTATAATTGTTATATCAAATTATTTTTTGTATTTTTTTAAAAAAACTTTTGACTTCAGTCACGTTTAATTATGTGACAAAACGTGGCAAAAAAAGCAAGTCACGAAATATAACGTGACAGAACGTGACTAATTTAGTCACGAATATTTCGTGACAAAAACGTGGCTTTTTGTCACGATTTGGACACGAAAAAAATTAGTCACGATCGTATAGCCACGTTTTTTTTCCGTGACTTTTCGTGGCTAAAACCGTTTATAGCCACGAAATATTAGCGATAGCCACGAAAATAACGTGGCTATACGATATATTTTTACTAGTGGCCTCTTATAACAACAACAACATTACTAATTCCTAGTATTATTCAAACTCATTTTACGTATTCAATATTAATATATATTGTGCATGGATTTTCGTACTAACTTTTTTGATATCTGAATCCTCAACCAATAGAACCACTTTCATTAGATTTGTAGCTGTATCTTAAGAAAGAGTCAAAATTTCGAGCTTTCTTTTAACATCCCTTCTCTTTAATTATTTTCTTGGTTCAAAGTAAGGCTAATCGAAACATATACATTCAAATAGCAAAACGTTTAGGTGGTCGTTTGAAACTAACGATAACTGAAATTTAGTTGTTCTCTGTGACTAAACTGATATATGCCATACTTCTTTTTTTACGTACGACGTAACCTACCGAAGAAAGGGATATTAGGCAAAACTAACACTTTTTGGGATAGCATTTAGGAAAGTAACACTTTTGTGTTTAATATTAATTGGATAACACTTTTTCACTGTTATATTTATGGAAACTCGATTTTACCCCCTAGTGAATTTCACGCTCCATTTTTAGGCGCGTGAAAAATTTCCTGAAAATTTTGATTCAACAATTTTATTTTACTCTCAACAAAAAAAGGCTCATTCCGCCCAAAAAGGCGATAATGGCGACGATAGAGGCAATTTAGGGTTTTGATGTTCTCACAAAGGCGAAGGGATACGATTTTGGCGAATGATGGTGGAGATGCGGTTTGTGATCTCCTTTGGGTTAATGGATCCGGTTATTTACGGGATCGAGATCTGATCATTGATTTTATGGAGATGAATCAAGGCATGGATGATATTTTGGATACAATACAGATCCAAAACTATGATCGTAATTATGGAAAATCTTCGGTATGGCCATCGAGATTGCGTATCTACGATTGGGAACAGAGGATTTCAAGGTATAATCAATTGGACAATATTTTGGGTTGTGAGATTTTCCTTCTCACTGATTTCTGGGGTGTTTTTATGCTCTTCGCTGTCAAGAGACTTGATGCGGGAGTATATTTTATAATGTATCTGATGTTCTGGTCAACAGAACGAATTTTTGGTCGATGGAGGAGGAACTGGTCCAGTTTCTGTACACACATTCTATTGGTCTTCTTTTTTTGGTGGGTAAAATCCTTTCATTGGAGTATTAGTGTGAAGGAAGCAGAGAAGCAATGGATTCAAGGGAGTTGGAAACGGTATGGGGTTATTTTTTTATGTGACTATGGGTGTTCAGGGTTGGTTTGTGTCGTCCAGAATTTTTGTATCAGGGAGTACACGATATATCTTGGAGAGTGGGGTTTCCAAAACAGGAAGCATCAGAAGGTAGCGTACAAATATGGGTGCAGAGGTTTGTCTAAGGGTGTTTTCTCCATGACTGTGGACCTGTAGTTAGTCACGCAAACTATAGGACAAAGGTGGTTTAGGTACTGTGATGACGTTTTGGGTTTAATCTGTTTTGGAAATCGATATCTTAGCTATGGTTTCAAGAAATATGGGAAGGAGACGAAGGATTTACAGGCTAAAGTTTTATTGATATGGTATGAGTTATGGTGTACTGTTAGATTTCGTGGTTTATGGTGGTTTTATTTGACTCAGGATTATGGTATCTTTATAGGAGAGTGGTATAATAAAATCAGTCGGACCCTGTGCTGTGATCTGTGGAACATAATTTTGTTAGGCTTATGGGCTGATCTGTTTTGTTTTAATTATGAATGTTTTAGCCAGAGGTTTAGTTTCACTAGATACAGGAGGATCACAGATGTTACGTAGGGGTGTCCAGGGGTGTAATTCAGGGGTGTCCAGGAAACGCAGAAGAAAAGCTAACTATGATGAGAGTTCATTGAATGATCAGGTAAGTACAGAAAAAGAACACATACCAAACAAATTCACTTGTGTTAATGCTAAAAGAAACTGCTGCATATTCTCAGGTTGTGCCGTAAGGATGGTGAAGCTCCTAAAATGTGAAACGAGTCAAAGAAACAAGAAGTGAACTGTCGATTAACTCTTGTTTATTACAAGGAATGGGTTAACTCTTGAGGTATTCAAATCTCAGTGTGTGAATTGCCTTCTTAGAGCTAGAGAATCTTGAACTTAACATGGTGCCTCGGTGCTTACTATGTACTCTCGAGTGTGTTGAGATTAAAGAAGCGAAAGCTAGGATGAAAAGAGCGAGGAACATCAAGAGAACCAAAGTATCAAAACATCAAGACATGTGGATTATACAACTCTGGTCATGAACTCCATAAGCCATAGTTTTTTTTATTGATTTCCACCTTTCTGTATCTCTCTCGTTAAATAGTTGAGCTTAATGTTAGGATGGTCATACACCTGGGACAAGTTCATTGTGATCCATTTTGTATTTAATTAACAAAAATATGTGAGGAATAATAAATACCTTCATATGTTTGGTACGTACGTTCACAGGCTTTATTTTTTAAATAGTTATACCCAGATGAATAAAAATTATACATATATAGTAATGTATAAGAATATATACTCTTTTATATAAAATTATCTTTATAACGAAGAAAACATAATTGTCATGTGAACGTATGATACGTTCATGTCAAACTTATATACGATCACAAAAGCCATTTATGTTCATATCATTATATATACGTTCATAGAAAATATATATACGTTCATAGAAGACATATTACGTTCATATCACCATATATACGTTCATATCAAATGTATATACGTTCACAGAAGATGTATTACGTTCATATAAAAATATATACATTCACGGATCGGTTCATACAAAATTTAAACCCTAACCCCAAAGGGCTTAAACTCTAATGCGCTAAACTCAAGAATCGGTTCCACCATGATGTGCTAAACCCTAAACCCTAAACCCTAAAAACTAAACCCACTCTAAACACTAAACCCTAAAACTAAACCCTAAACCCTAAACACTAAACCCTAAGCCTTAAAAAGTCAAAACTAAACCCTTAAACTCAAATTTTAAACCCTAAACACTAAAACCTAAGCCCAAAAAAGTATTTTCTTCAACATTATCAGCCAATAAAAATCCAATAAAAAACAAAACAAAAAGAGTGAAAACTAGAACAACCCAGAAAATTAGAAATTGAAACAAGCGAAGAGAAAGAGATTTTTCTCCGTTTGGGTTCCTTGAGCTAATCAATTTGATACATTATCTAATAAAAGAAAGAGAAATTTAACAAGTGGCTCTGAAAAAAGGAAAGAGAGAGAAAGTGGTTTAAAATAAAATAAAAACTGAAACCTTAATCCCTAAACCCTAAACCTTAATCCCTAAGTCCAAGCTCAAAAACCCAAAGAACTTAAACCCTAATCACTAAATCCAAACCTTAAAAGGCTAAACCCTAAACCATAAACTATATTTCCTCTTATCTTCGCAAGACCTGCTTAATGAATTCATCAAAGAAACTCTCCTCGTCATCTCTCTTTTCATGATCATTAGGTTCTTAGCCATCTCCCATGACCCAAAGCCTTCGATGTGAATTCCTTCTGCCCGTGAACTATGATCAAGAAACCCTGGTTAGGTTCATTTAAAAAAGATAAGAAACTAGCTGGTAGACAAGCCAAATACAATCCCATTTTTGCAATAAAAAAATGAATTATTAAAAAAAACTAAAATCTAGATCTTAGCTTCAAAATCATAAATTTCTAAATCCTAAACTATAATTTGGAAACCTAAATTTTTTTAAAAAAAATTAAAACTAAATCCTAATCCTTAAGTTCAATAAATAAAAAAAAGAGACAAAAAGGTCACGTTCTGGATCGAACACGGGCTGTGACACATTAAAGACGCATAACCTACTAGTCAACAATGAATAATTGAAACCCTTAACATTTTTATTATATATATGAATGTGTCTTAGTTTAACGTAAAATTAAGAAAAAGGCAAATTGCTATCATTTGGTTTTGAACTTGGG
The DNA here is from genome assembly GCA_030180135.1 of Orychophragmus violaceus. Classification (NCBI taxonomy): domain Eukaryota; kingdom Viridiplantae; phylum Streptophyta; class Magnoliopsida; order Brassicales; family Brassicaceae; genus Orychophragmus; species Orychophragmus violaceus. The sequence continues at coordinate 45,817,045 of CM058231.1, read as the reverse complement.
TCCTTTAAACCTATAAGAGCAATGTTTACCAAGTGGACTAGAATAAAATATGACTATATATGGGTAACTGTTGAACACAAGAACATTAGCATTACCGTGTGGGATGTCGGGGGTCAGGGTATGTCAACGGTTATGTCAACGTATGATATGTCAACGTATGATATGTTTATATCAAACTTATATACGTTTTACGTACATATCATCATATATACGTTCATAAAATGAACAATTTTCGGGTTCACCCCTAGGGGTCAAACCATTTGTTTAACTCTTATTTGTTTAACTAATCAAATTTACACATAATCTAGTATTAAAAATAAAAAAATAGAATAAAAACAAAAATAAAAGAAAATTATGTTTTTTTTAGACGAAAATTTAAAAAAAAAACGAATTAATAGAAAAAACAAAATCTAATTTTTAATTTCTAAATCATATTCTAAACCTTAAACTATAATTGAAAACCTAATTTAAAAAAAAAACTAAACCCTATTCCCTAAAGCCAATTCCCTAAAACCTAATTTTGTTATTAGTCACCAGACTCACCAGGTTTTGGAGCATACAAAGTCAATGGGCAAGGTACTCTTTTCTGGTTTATTAATTGGTGGAAATATTTCAGATGCATTGTACCAAAAGAAACATATTTGCCCAGTTTATAATTATCCCTTGACTTGATGTTGTCTTTGACGTTGATTATGTATACATCAAACTAAAATAAAGAATATATTATGATTTCAACTAGGCTTGGGCGTTTATGCGAACCAATTTTACAAAAATACTTAAGTTTAGATATTTCGGGTATTGAGTAATTAAAATAAAACTAAACCATAATCTTTAAACCCTAAACCATAAATCTTGAACCCCAAATGGCTTAAACCCTAACCCCTAAACCGTAAATCCTAATCCCTAAACTCCAAACTCTAAACCCTAATACCTAAACCCTAATATCTAAACCCTAAATCCCAAATGTTTAAACCCTAATTCATAAACCCTAAATCCTAATCACTAAACCCAAACCTTAAAGGGCTAAAACCCTAAACCCTAATTCATAAATCCTAAACCATATTTCCTCTTATCTTCGCAAGACATGCTTAATGAATTCATCAAAGAAACTCTTTCTGATACGTGAATAGACCGCCCGACTAACGCCTAACGATTTTTCGAACAATTGTGATATGTGAATAGACATTCATAAATTTTTTCGTAACATATAACAAAACCTTGATTGAAAAAAAACAAAATAATATATTTAGGAATTATGGACATAAACTTTGATGGGATTGCCTAATAGATATATGGTTAATGTATATTTAGACCATTAAGAATTGTCCAGGTATGAAAATCCAAATATTTAAGGCACTATATGAATTAGCACATCAAATTGTCTAGATACTAATTGGCACCAGTACTTATTGTTGTACTATGAACGTTCATTTAGAAGTTTATACGTTCATATCTTCGGTATGTACGTTCACACACTTCATTTTTTAGGTAGTTATACTTATACCCTAACATATAAATGAATAAAAATTATATATATATATATAATAATGAATAAAATTATATAGACTCATTTATAAAAAAAATTCTCCTCGAACGATCTTTTTGCATCGGTGAATCACATAGTTTCTTTTACTATATATTTAATACTAGTATATGTAAATCAAGATTTTTTTTTTACTAAATCATGTAAAACTAAATTAATTTGATTGAATTTAATATATGTAGTATATGTACATTTATAACCGATTTTGATTGCAATATAATGTTTAAAATGTAAAATGAAAGCTATAATTAATTTGTGATTGATATGAATGTATATATGATGATATGGTAATCAGTCTTCTATGAACATATATATGATATGAACGTATATTTTTCGAATGTATCTAAACTATCTTAGTATTCTATATATCAATTGACAATGTATTTTAATAGGGAAATACACATGTTTTGTGTATATGTGTGTTAATGTATTTGTTTAAATGAATATATAAACCTCTAAATGAACGTTCATTTGTAGAAGATGAAGTTCAGACCAATGCGAAAAAACCAACTAGAGGGTTGACTAAATGATTTGTCTTCGGACCAACTTACGTTCATATCAAACTTATATACGTTCATATTTTTTTATATGAACGTATATACGTTCATATCAAACTTATATACATTCATATATATTTTTATATGAACGTATATGCGTTCATATCAGACTTATATACGTTCATACGTTCATATCAAACTTATATACGTTCATAGAAAACATATATACGTTCATATAAAAAATATACGTTCACAGAGTAAGTATAACTTTTTCCACACACGTTTTCTTATCTTAAGGCATTTGAGACGAATGATCCTACATATAAAATAAAATATTTTCGACATAGTAATATAGGTTATAAGATTCTACTATAAATTACACTAAGATTGTAAAATTACAATTTCTAAAAACCCAAATCAACAATTGATACTAGTAGTCATACCAGATCGACAAAACCACAATGGGTTAGACCAATCTGTTTTTTTTTCAGGGTCTGCAGTCTCTTAGCTCGGTTTTAAGAGCTTCTTACTCCAGTTTGTGTCCTGCACATGTTTAGTTACATGAATTAGCAATTAGAGAGAAGAGAGTGTTTGTTGGTGCTGATTTCCCTCTAGGAAATCCGCCCCATAAAACAATAAGGATTAAATGCCAAAAGATGCGATTCGAGCCCGTTAACTAACTGGAAGGCCCAATTATGGCTCGAGGCCCATTCAACTACGAGTCGACATACGCCCAAACAGATCAAGGCATCAAAGGGACGAGATCTAGTTCGACCTCGACAAATGTGAGATAAGAACAAATCATTAGCAGTTGCAACTACCTCCTCAAATCAAGGAGAGAGGGAGAGATCGTTGGTTAACATGACACCGAGATATCGGAATGAGCATATCGAGGGGTCGAGGCTATTTAAAGAAGAAGAGAAGATCATCTAAGGCATTCCAACTTTTCATCAAGAACACTTTGACTAAATAGCTAAAAACACATTGTATACTTTTTTGAGATTTTCGAGTATTTTCTAATCTTTTTGAATATTTATTCGAATTTTTAAAAACGCACAACTCTTAATGCGGTACACCAATGAGCCCCTAAACCCTAGTTTTAAAACTTAAAAATTAAAATAAACCCAAACCCCATATCATCATATATATACGTTCATATCAAACGTATATACGTTCATAGAACACATATTACGGTCATATCATCATATATACGTTCATATAAAAAAATATACGTTCACGGATTAATTATAGTTTTCTCCACACACATTATCTTACTTTAATGCATTTGAGACGGATGATCCTATTATATTTCCATTAACAAAAATTATACTATAATATTATATTTCTTTTCTTTTGGAAGTAATTGCTAACTCAAATTTGATAAAAATAAATATCAATATATTTTTACTTAACTTTATATATGTAAAATCTCAAGTTATTCGATGATATTTATATTTTTATTGATGATATTTATGATTCAATTCAATAGGAAAAAATGTGTTGACGGATACAACACTGAAAGACAAAAAAAAACAGTCTTATTACAAAATACAAGGAGAATATCAGTAAACTCTAATGTTAGTGTCATATAATTATATGTATCGCACGATACACCCCACAAAGGGTACACAAACCCAAAATTAATAATACATGTTCATTTGAGGGAAAATGAGAGATGCAGAGCTGAAAGTTTATTCTAGAGCATTGGGACAAAGCATAAAATTACCAAAAGATCCCCTCCGTAAACCATGTTCAAGACAAGCTTCCGCTTCACCCCCAAAGTCAGCGTGGCCAGGAGTATCAATTATATTTACTTTTGTATTTTGTAAGTGATGGATGTGTTTTTTGATAAGAATTGTGACTCCTCTTTCACGTTCAAGGTCGTTTGAGTCCATGATCCTCTCCTGCATGACTTGGTTATCTTGGAATACCAACAAAAGTATGGATTAAGAGAAAAGAAAATTCCCAAATTATTATATTGACAAAACATGGAACTTAACTTTCTAAGGCTGGTTAAAAACAAAATATCATATGTGTTTCAGCTGTTACCTTAGCTTGCATGAGCATAGAATCAACCAAAGTAATTTTTTTTCATGATGAACATGAGCTACAATTGCTATATTCCTCACATCATTCCTCCTCACCAACGTCTTGTTCTTCACCTCTATCAGCAAAAAAAAATGATATTGTTCAGAGAACTAATAAAATATATAAATTAAGTGCTTGAAACTATATTGATCAAACTATGGACATAGAAAGGCTTTATCCTTGTAAGTTTAACAATCTCGCAATCATTTATCTTATCTTTTTCAATTCAAAATGACAAAATTGAAGGGCTAAAACACTAAACTTGTTCCTTCACCCTATCTTAATTTTAAAAAGAAGATACAAATATAGTAACTGACCAAAGGATGCTTCGGCGGTTGATGGAGAGACATAGCAAGTGATGAGACGATGAAGCAAGGCTGATGAAGTATTCCCGTAAATTCTATTCACTTTCCGTAAATGCAAGTTTCAAGAGGCAAGATGTTTGAGTCATGAAGAGATGCTAACAGCTAACTACATAAACTATGCTAATTTCACTTTTTAAAGTAACAGGGAAGGGTTGTTTCATATATAATCATCAAGAGAACATAGTAGAGTTAACTTACAGGACGACCGAATTTAGACAATTCAGCAACTTTTTAGCTCTCTGCTGACCAGGGAGACCTAGAACAGTTGAAGTTCAAAAATTAGAAACCAAACTCAAATGAAAACATTGCTTTTTTCTTAATTTTACACTAGATTACCTGCAAAAAGAACCACATCATCTGAAGTCCTACCCTTGCGAGTTCAGGAACGGTCTTGTTCAGGTACTTGGGTGAGAGATAATCAAGTGCATCTGACACTCTACACCCTGCTCAACCGAATGATAAAGCTATAGTAGAGCTACAAGATACCCTCTCTCTAATAAAAAACCTATAAATATTCCTCAATCCATCAATTGTCAAACAAACAACTATGACGAGAAATCTTGTTACCTTAATCAAGCAGAGAAACTTCCCCCAATTATATTGTATTGAGCGTCCTTAATGTGACATGTATCCTCGAGTTGATTCATGAAGATATCCCAAAAGATCTCTCTGTCGATTCCTAAAGATCACCATAAGACCCCAGAATCATCAATCTTATCTCCGAAATATTTTTTGAATCTGTAACAGGGTTGTAATCCCTCTCCCAATTCGAACCATCAACTACTTGCCTTATCCGAGAATCACAATTCAATCGGATCCCTTTACCTCTTCTTCAAATCCAATTCCCTCATTACAATTTTTTTTTCCAGGGAAAATGATTTAGAAAGCCATAGATTTACCAGGAAGCTCCCAAGGATTGAATTTGTAGAGATCGATTTCCGCGATAACCAGAGCTGAGATCGGATGCGCATTTCCGGCACGAGTAGGATTTCACAAGCTCTTCCTCCGTCGGATGGAATCGGAATCCTGCAGGTAAATTTAGCTTTGCTTTCATTCTCATAGATTTCTTCTTCTCTTTTCTCTTTTCGCTCTTCAATTTTTTTATTCTGCTCAAGATTGAATCGAAGAGATGATAGTGAGGCCATGAAGATTTATTTTTCTGCTGAATCTGATATGATAATTTCATTTATTTTTTAAATAAAAATATTTTTTTTCCTACATTAAATCTAACCACGCGCAGGAGATTATAAGATAAAGAGAGATAAGGGCAATGCAGACATTACACAGCCACAAGTGTTATTTAGTTCATGACACAATAATAAAGTGTTAGTCTCTCCATAAGAGAGTCAAAAAGTGTCACCGAGCCCAATTGCTCCCGAAGAAACGTGCAAAGAGAAGAAAATGTTTTATTGTCTTATAACATTTAACGTTAGTCAATTTGGAGAGAGAGAGCATGAATGGGAAATGAATAGAAGCAAGTGGGTCGTGGTTGTATATTGCATTGTTGTAATTACTGTTGGAGCAGAGTTCTGCAACACTATTTACTCGATCGTAACCATTTTCGAACGACAACCATTCCTTTTTATTTATTAGTTGTTAATATGGAACAGTTTCATGTCTTTATGTTCTTTGTCTTCTTCCTTCCTTCGTTTATAATAATGGGTCCAAAAATCATAGAATTCACACCATATGGATGGTAACACCCCTCCTCTCCAATTTAATATTTGTAATAAGTATGTTTGGCTAATATCATTTTCATATTTTTCTATTGTATAGACATAGCGTATTCGTATAAAACTAGATTGGATTAAACTCGCAATGTTTTCCACACTTTGGGGCCTACGCTTCTTACAAGGTTTTTAGCAGTATATAATTTTGTTGGGCCAATATTTTAATGAACATATGGTTTATAAAATATTGTATAAATTGAAAATAAATCTATTTGGGCTAATAAAATTGGTGAAGCCTTTTTTGCTCTCCAAACTTAAGTGAGAATTTAATTTGTCCCACGTTGGAAGCAAGAGAAATTTTGGAGTTTTTCTATCTCTTATATATAGAAACCCATCTCTCTCTCAAAAACATATCTTCTCATATATATCTTTCTCAACTCAAAATCCAGCAATCTCTCTCGTCTTCTTTCTTATCGTAAGTCTGAGAGTATTCGTAAATTCTAAGTTCACAGATTCTTTGATCGAGTGTCACGATCTTAGTCTCAAAGCGGTTGTATCCTGGGATTCATTATCTCATCAAACCGTTACACTGAGGGAGATATTTTGAATTAAGGAAAGAGATCATCTCGCCTCCGCTTAGTCGTTTTTCTTAATCGTGTTTTTCATAGTGTTTTTCCAAACAGTTTTTGTCTCCGTATTTTTGCGGCCTATAGTCTTAATTCAAAATAAATCCGCTTCATTCTTATCGTTTGAATCAGATTCAGAAACTGTAGAAAAACTTTTTCATACGATTCTACAAAACATTTTCAAACAGTGTTCGGCGAACGCTATACGCAATTCCGCTGATCGTTTGTTCAATAAAACGATTTTTCTCAGATTCGATAAACGATTTCCGCGAAAGCCTTTTGGCGAGTTTGCGAAACGTTATATCATACGATCTAAAACGATCAATAAGCGATCAATCGCTATTACAAGTTTGTTCCAAAAACTAACTTAATTCTGGCAAGACGCCATATGAACTTTGGAAAGGTAAAATACCTTCGTGATGAATCGTTTAGTGTTTGTCCTGGTTCAATTCATTCAGATTAAACCCTACTAAACAAATTGGATCTAGGTTCTCTTGCAGAATCATAAAGAGATCTCAGTAAATACCTTGTTTATGCAGCGGATTGATGAGGTATTGTCAGAGATCAGTAGAACCGTCAAGGGACAGCTCCTCCAGAGGTTCACACACGCACACTTCAGGAAGATGGCTGCTAGACCAGAGAGGGAGGGAGGCGCAAAGAGAGTTGTATGAGAGAGAGAGCTAGGTTAAGTTTTAATTATAAAACTTATGTCTAGTTCTTTTGGGCTTTTGGGCCCAAGTCCCAATCTGATTAAATCCCTTAGATTTAATCAGGCCCTTTAATCTCTCTAAGTACAGTAAATGCCTGGCACTTTTACTGTACTTCTGCTGAACCATTCCTTTATAGTTTCCTGTTAGCTTAGGCGTGTGACCCATATGGGATCATATAATAAAGGCAATAAATCCAAGACTTATAGATCATGAGCGGACTCTAGCAAGCCATCATGACCCCCAGTATTATATGACTTATGTCTGATCATTGACATACTCTTACTTTCTAGAGACAGTACAGAGATTACTGGACATAATTCCAACAATCTCCCACTTGTACTGGAATTTCTGTATTCATAATCCTTTTGTCTCAATATCTCGATTAGTCATAAGGCAAGATGAGTGTCATCCTTATAAAGCTTAATCATGTTCATCGGACTCTGATTTGACACTGACAATCCAAACGACTCGGGACAGTCCGTTTGAGCATGGCCATGCATTTTCCAGTATTCAAATCTCCGATTGGCCTAGAGATATTCACTCCATTTATATTGGAGGGACAAATCCCATCTTGTTCCATCACTGCAAACTACTCACTTCATAATACACCCAAACAAGGTTCTTATAACTATCGCTTAACGACAGCGTTAGACAATGATCAAAGCGCATCAGTTCATGTGCAGTCACATGCATGCGAACTCAGGTCTAAGGACTATACTCTATAGTCGTAGTGAGAATCTCTTATGACACAGATATAAATATCCTGAAGAGTTCTTATTAGCGGGTCATGTCCGGTCGTATGTACCCCAACATACACCTATGTACTGACTTTGATGCCGTGCATCTATGACACCCTGAAACTTGGTCATAAGTCACATACTAATCTAGTCTCACGCGGTTGTTGGTGTTCCAATTTCAACAACCTTCGACTAGGGACAGGCTGATATAAGCCATCTATCAAATATAGGGTCTCAAGATCAAGCTAAATGACTTCGATGACTCAAGATCAAGTCACTTACTTCGATGACCTATAAAATGGTTTATATCATTTTGGAACGATTATTTCATCACAGTTAAAATAATCTTGAAATAATAATTTTATTAAACATCTAAAAATGTTTTACAAGAACATATCAATAACTAAATAAAGCCCTCATCCTCCCACTCAAATTTAGATTATATTTCAATGTCTCTAATGCCTACAGCTTCAGTCAGGTACTCGAGCTTAGGCCTTGGGAGTGGCTTTGTCAATGGATCAGCGACATTGTCATCTGTCGCAACTCGGCTGATCTTGACTTCCTTTCTATTAATGATATCACGTATCAAGTGAAATCTTCTTAGTATATGCTTGGATTTCTGGTGTGATCTTGGTTCCTTTGCCTGAGCTATAGCACCATTGTTATCACAAAACAGTGCCAGAGGCTCAGCTGCATTTGGTATCACACCTAGTTCAATAATGAACTTTCGTATCCAAACAGCTTCCTTCGCTGCTTCTGAGGCGGCGACATATTCAGCTTCTGTAGTGGAATCAGCAACGGTGTCTTACTTGGAGCTTCTCCAACTAACTGCACCGCCATTCAGACAAAAGATATAACCGGATTGTGACCGGAAATCATCTTTGTCTGTCTGGAAACTTGCGTCCGTGAATCCACTGTCTTCAAGCACATTACTTACGCCGTACACCAAGAACTTATCCTTAGTATGTCTCAGATACTTCAGGATATTCTTGACGGCAATCCAGTGGCTTTCACCTGGATCAGACTGGTATCTACTCGTCATGCTTAATGCATAAGCAACATCAGGACGAGTACAGATCATGGCATACATGACAGATCCTATTGCAGATGCATAAGGAATATTCTTCATGCGCTCAAGCTCAGCAGCCGTCGTTGGGCTCTGCTTCTTGCTTAGCGTTGTGCCATGTACCATTGGTGTGAAGCCCTTCTTGGAATCTGCCATGCTGAATCTATGCAGGACTTTGTCAATGTATGAATCTTGACACAAGCCTATCAGCCTTTTAGATCTATCCCTGTAGATCCTGATTCCAAGAACGTATGCGGCTTCACCCATGTCTTTCATGGAAAAACAACTTCCAAGCCAGTCCTTTACCGACCGCAGCATTGGTACGTCGTTTCCGAGAAGGAGTATGTCATCGACATACAGAATAAGAAATACTATCTTGCTCCCACTAGTCTTCTTATACACGCATTGTTCTTCTTCGTTTCTGATGAAGTCAAATTGCTTGATCGCTTCATCAAAACGAAGATTCCAGCTCCTCGATGCTTGCTTCAATCCATAAATGGATTTATGAAGCTTGCATACTTTCCCAGCATTCTTTGGATCTATGTAACCGTCAGGTTGTGTCATATACACATCCTCTTCCAGAATACCATTCAGGAAGGCGGTTTTCACGTCCATCTGCCAAATTTCATAATCATGAAAAGCTGCAGTTGCTAGTAGAATCCGAATAGATTTCATCATAGCCACTGGGGAATAGGTTTCATCATAATCCACACCGTGAACTTGCCTGAAACCTTTTGCCACCAACCTGGCTTTATAAATCTGGACATTTCCATCCACGTCGATCTTCTTCTTGAAGATCCATTTACACTCGATGGCTTTTACACCAGCGGGTAAATCAACCAATGAAAACACTTGGTTGACCGACATGGAGTCCATTTCGGAATCAGTGGCCTTACGCCACTTGGAGGAATCTGGGCCCATCATGGCTTGATTGAAGTTCGATGGTTCATCACCATCAATGATCAGAAGATCATGACAGTCAGTCACGAGGAATCCTTGATATCTCTCGGGTTCGTGACGGATCCTCCCGGATCTTCGAACTTCAGGTACCACAGGTTCAGGCTCTACAATTTCTTGTAGGTCCTCCTGCTGCTCTTCCTCATTAGGTTGAGCAGTATCCTGTTCATCTTGAATTTCTTCAAGCAGTACCTTACTCCCACTGTTTTTCTTAGAGAGAAACTCCCTCTCAAGAAAATTACAATCCCGGGCAACAAAAATCTTGTTCTCGGATCGTAGGTAGAAGTAATAAGCCTTGGTCTCCTTCGGATAACCAATGAAGTAGCATTTATCAGACTTTGGTGTAAGCTTGTCAGAGATTAATCTTTTGACATAGGCTTCACAACCCCAAATTCTAAGATAAGACAGCACTGGAGTTTCTCCAGTCCATAATTCATATGGTGTCTTAGCTACTGCTTTTGATGGCGCTCTATTTAGGGTGAACGCTGTTGTTAGCAGAGCATATCCCCAAAGGGATATTGGAAGGTCTGTGTGACTCATCATAGACCGAACCATATCCAATAAGGTCCGATTCCTCCTCTCAGACACACCATTCCATTGAGGTGTTCCAGGAGGAGTGAGTTGGGAAACTATCCCACACTCTCTTAGATGATCACTGAACTCTTGGCTCAAGTATTCTCCTCCTCGGTCGGACCGAAGAGCTTTAATTCTTTTGCCAAGTTGGTTCTGTACTTCATTTTGGAATTCTCTGAATCTCTCAAACGATTCAGACTTATGTTTCATTAAATAAACATATCCATACCTGCTGAAATCATCAGTGAAGGTAATGAAGTACTGATAGTTTCCTCTTGCATTTGTGGACATTGGGCCACACACATCAGTGTGTATCAGGCCCAATAAGTCACTGGCCCTCTCGTTGGGTTTATTAAAGGGGGCCCGCGTCATTTTGCCCATCAGGCAGGATTCGCATTTCTCACATGACTCAAAGTCAAATGAGCCAAGAAGTCCATTCGAATGGAGCCTCTTAATGCGTTTCTCACTGATGTGCCCTAAACGACAATGCCATAGAAACGTTCGGTTCTCCTCATTAGGTTTGAACCGTTTGGTATTAATGTTATAAATTGGCGCGGATTGATCAAGTATGTAAAGCCCATTCGTAAGAGGGGCACAACCATAGAACAAATTATTGCGATTGAAGGAACATAATTTATTCTTAACTGAAAAATCATAACCTTCCAAATCCAACAAAGAAACTGAAATAATATTTCTGCTTATCGCAGGTACAAAATAGCAGTTATTAAGTTCTAAAACCAATCCCGAAGGTAAAGACAACAAGTATGTGCCTACAGCTAGTGCATGAACTTTCGCTCCATTCCCAACTCGTAGCTCCACTTGTCCTTGCTTCAGCTTCCTACTGTTGCTGAGTGCCTGCATATTAGTACAAATATGAGCCCCACAACCAGTATCCATAACCCATGAGGTATTATCAGAAGTAGTTGTATTAACTTCTATAACAAAAATACCTGATGAAGAAGTCTCCAGAGTCTTCTTCTTCAATTCCTTTAGACCTTCCAGGAATTTCTTGTTGGAATTGTGTCCAGCAATCTCTGTACTGTCTCTATAACGTAAGAGTATGTCAGTGATCAGACATAAGTCATACAATACTGGGGGTCATGATGGCTTGCTAGAGTCCGCTCATGATCTATAAGTCTTGGACTTATTGCCTTTATTGTATGATCCCATATGGGTCACACGCTTAAGCTAGCAGGAAATAATGTTGAAAGGCATAGCAGAAGTACGACAAAAGTGCTAGGCATTTGTCGTACTAAGAGAGAATGAATAATGGGTCTGATTAAATGGGATTTAATCAGATTGGGCCCAAAAGCCCAAAAGGGAAAGAGAAGGCTTTTAATGTCTAAAAGCCAAGTCTCTTCTCCCTAACCCTAAGCCTCCCAGCCGCGCTCTCTCTCTCTCTCTGGCGCCTCCCTCAGCTCGGTCTAGCAGCCAGTTTCCGGTGATTGCGTGTGTGAGCCTTTGGAGGATTCATCCCTTGGTGTATCTCCCTGATCTCTGACCTGTTCATCAATTCCGCTGCAACAAACAGGTAAAAGGTGAGATCATAATGTTTCTAAATAAGAACACCTAGATCTAATGCATGTTTAGGTTGATATCAATATGAGAATTGAATCAGGATCAACCGAAACTTCCAACAGTGGTATCAGAGCCATTGGTTCTTAGGATTTCTTGTTTAGATTCATTGTTTAGGTTGTTTAATCTGTTTAGATGTGTTTTGAATCCATTACTGATAAGAAAAACACATAAGAAACTGAATTAAATCCTGAACAAACACTTGAATCACAAAACCGAGCTATATGACTCGGGTTTTGTTGATTGGCCAAGGGTGATCGACCGGCTTGGCCGGTTAGTGATCACGGCCGAGAGACCGGGCGGGCAAAGATGGCCGGTCGGACGGAGCGATCGCGGGTCGGACGCACGATGGTCGGATCGGATCGGTTCATACGATCGCGATCGATCGTCGCGTCACGACCGATCACTCGTCCCGATCGCGTCCCAGCCGAGCGTCCATACGGTCGCGTGCGTCCGTCCGGTGAGCCGTCCCTGTCCCGTCCCGAACGTCCAGCTGATTCGTCCCGACCGTCCTCGATCTCGGATCGACCGGCTCGCGGCTGAGCGGCTGGATGTGAGTTTCTTGGATGGAAACTAGGTCACGACCAACTCGGTTTGGTTCGTGACCAATTCGGTTCGGTTTAAGGCTCGGTTTAAAATTTGATTAAAAATCAACGTTCTGGTTTAATAAACAGATTTTAATAATTTTATTAAATCTGGTTAAACCGGGATAAGAAATCCAATGTCGAAAGAAATATTGGATTTAGTGCCTAAACCAGGAATTTCTAATTTGATTTGGTTGGACCAAATAAATTGAGAAATTCCGGTTTAGTAAATAACCGGTTGACAATTGTGGTCATCGTAGTAATTAAAACTTGGTTAGACCAGTTTTAATGAACCAGACCGGTTATGTCAATTAATTGGACAATTGGGTCATGTCTTGGACATGGACAAATTCTTGGGCCTCGGGCCAAGAAGTTAAAACAATTGGGCCAGTTAATTGAGTCTTTCTTCAGATTAATTTAAAATCTATTTTATAAAATTATAAAGTCGTTTTTAAATTAATGTTTCCGAAATTTTATAATTAGAAAGTTTCTTAAAATAGAATTTTCTGAATTTGCGGGTTTTGGATTTTAAAGAAGTTTCTAAAGTTAGAAAGTTTCCGGTTTTAGAAAGTTTCCAATTTTAGAAAGTTTCTAAAAATAGTAGGTTTCCATAAATAGAAAGTTTCCCGAAATAGTAATCTTCTATTTTGGGAATGATTTTAATAAACCTACGAACCTCAAACAATATCAAGCGTTGGATGTCTTGTCCAGGCTATGTCAGCTGTCCAAGCCCATTCAATTGCATTCATGGCCTTACAGTGTGAGGATGTCTGTTTTTGCGTGGGTAAGACGGTTTGTGATTCATAAATGTCATTGGGAGTCCCAGACATTAATGATTACATGACTGTATAGTCCGGTTTTCTTGACTAGGCCATCGGGAGTCCCGGGCCTTGAGACATCAGAGTGGATTGGGCCTCGGGCCCAGATTCACAACCAAGAGTTATATCACGGATATAATTAGCCGATATAGGGCTTACCGATATAAGCTAAGGTTGGGTGACGGCCAGTGGCCCACTTTGATCTTAGTTATATGTGGATCTTGGAATCATTATATTCTATTGAGGGTAACTTATGTTATTGAATATAATGCATGATTAATCATATTATACTTTAATACGAGATTAATCATTTTGAACATATAACTAATAACCTTTTTATTTATATATTTCAGATATGACTACTACAAGCACACAAAACACATTCTCGATCCGGTCTGTTCTCGAGAAGGAGAAGCTGACTGGAACGAACTTCCTGACATGGTCAAGGAACTTGAGGCTGGTCCTCAAGCAGGAGAAGAAGGATTATGTCCTTCGAGATCCCCTCCCCGAGAGGCCTCTTGCCAATGCTGCCAGGACTCTGCACAATGCTTGGGAAAAGCATTCGTCAGATGAAAATGATGTTTATTGCCTGATGTTGGTGACAATGACTCCTGAGCTGCAAAAACAGTTCGAAAGTGTATTGTCTCCAATCGAGATCATGGCAAGCCTGAAATCGCTTTTTCAGGAGCAGGCTAGGACCGAGAGGTTCCAGACAGTTAAGAACCTCTTGGACTGTAAGTTGGCTGCGAATGCGGCAGTGAGTCCTCATGTGTTGAAGATGATGGGTTATCTCGATCATCTTCACAAACTCGACTGCCCAATCAGCCAGGAACTTGCCTGCGACATCATTCTGCAGTCTTTACCTGCAAGCTATGATCAGTTCATTCTGAACTTTAACATGCATGGCTTGAGTAAGACACTGCCTGAGCTTCACGGAATGCTCAAGACTGCAGAGCCCAACTTGAAGAAACCCGCCAAGGACCCCAATGTACTTATGGTACAAAAGGGCAAGGGGTTTAAGAAGTCTTCTGCTAAGGATAAGGGAAAGGCCAAGGGTGTCCAAGTCGAGGACAAGGACACGCCAAAGCCCAAGCCCAAGTCCAAGGCTGGGCCTACTGACATGTGCAGGTTCTGCAAAGAACTGGGGCATTGGAGAAGAGATTGCAAGAAATTCCAGGAAGGTCTAAAGGAATTAAAGAAGAAGACTTTCGAGACTTCTTCATCAGGTATTTTTGTTATAGAAGTTAATACAACTACTTCTGATAATACCTCATGGGTCATGGATACTGGTTGTGGGGCTCATATTTGTACTAATATGCAGGCACTCAGCAACAGTAGAAGGCTGAAGCAAGGACAAGTGGAACTACGAGTTGGGAATGGAGCGAAAGTTTCAGCACTAGCTGTAGGAACTTACTTGTTGTCTTTACCTTCGGGATTGATTTTAGAACTTAATAATTGTTATTTTGTACCTGCTATAAGCAGAAATATTATTTCAATTTCTTTGTTGGATTTGGAAGGTTATGATTTTTCAGTTAAGAATAAATTATGTTCCTTCAATCGCAACAATTTGTTCTATGGTTCTGCCCCTCTTACGAATGGGCTTTACATACTCGATCAATCCGCGCCAATTTATAACATTAATACAAAACGGTTTAAACCTAATGAGGAAAACCGAACGTTTCTATGGCATTGTCGTTTAGGGCACATCAGCGAGAAACGCATCAAGAGGCTCCATTCGAATGGACTTCTTGGCTCATTTGACTTTGAGTCATGTGAGAAATGCGAATCATGCATGATGGGCAAAATGACACGGGCCCCCTTTAATAAACCTAACGAGAGGGCCAGTGACTTATTGGGCCTGATACACACTGATGTGTGTGGCCCAATGTCCACTAATGCAAGAGGAAACTATCAGTACTTCATTACCTTTACTGATGATTTCAGTAGGTATGGATATGTTTATTTGATGAAACATAAGTCTGAATCTTTTGAGAAGTTCAGAGAATTCCAAAATGAAGTACAGAACCAACTTGGCAAAAGCATTAAGGCTCTTCGGTCCGACCGAGGAGGAGAATACTTAAGCCAAGAATTCAGTGATCATCTGAGAGAGTGTGGGATCGTATCCCAACTCACTCCTCCTGGAACACCTCAATGGAATGGTGTGTCTGAGAGGAGAAATCGGACCTTATTGGATATGGTTCGATCTATGATGAGTCACACAGACCTTCCAATATCCCTTTGGGGATATGCTCTGCTAACAGCAGTGTTCACTCTAAATAGAGCGCCATCAAAAGCAGTAGCAAAGACACCATATGAATTATGGACTGGAGAAGCTCCAGTGCTGTCTTATCTAAGAATTTGGGGTTGTGAAGCCTATGTAAAGAGATTAATCTCAGATAAGCTTACACCAAAATCTGATAAATGCTACTTCATCGGTTATCCACGGGAAACCAAGGCTTATTACTTCTATCTACGTTCCGAGAACAAGATCTTTGTTGCCCGGGATTGTAACTTTCTTGAGAGAGAGTTTCTCTCTAAGAAAGACAGTGGGAGTAAGGTACTGCTTGAAGAAATTCAAGATGAACAGGATACTGCTCAACCTAATGAGGAAGAGCAGCAGGAGGATCTACAAGAAATTGTAGAGCCTGAACCTGTAGTACCTGAAGTTCGAAGATCCGGGAGGATCCGTCACGAACCCGAGAGATATCAGGGATTCCTCGTGACTGACTGTCATGATCTTTTGATCATTGATGGTGATGAACCATCGAACTTCAATCAAGCCATGATGGGCCCAGATTCCTCTAAGTGGCGCAAGGCCACTGATTCCGAAATGGACTCCATGTCGGTCAACCAAGTATTTTCGTTGGTTGACTTACCCGCTGGTGTAAAAGCCATCGAGTGCAAATGGATCTTCAAGAAGAAGATTGACGTGGATGGAAATGTCCAGATTTATAAAGCCAGGTTGGTGGCAAAAGGTTTCAGACAAGTTCACGGTGTGGACTACGATGAAACCTATTCACCGGTGGCTATGATGAAATCTATTCGGATTCTACTAGCAACTGCAGCTTTTCATGATTATGAAATTTGGCAGATGGACGTGAAAACCGCCTTCCTGAATGGCATTCTGGAAGAGGATGTGTATATGACGCAACCTGACGGTTACATAGATCCAAAGAATGCTGGGAAAGTATGCAAGCTTCATAAATCCATTTATGGATTGAAGCAAGCATCGAGGAGCTGGAATCTTCGTTTTGATGAAGCGATCAAGCAATTTGACTTCATCAGAAACGAAGAAGAACAATGCGTGTATAAGAAATCTAGTGGGAGCAAGATTGTATTTCTTATCCTGTATGTCGATGACATACTGCTTCTCGGAAACGACATTCCAATGCTGAAGTCTGTAAAAGACTGGCTTGGAAGTTGTTTTTCCATGAAAGACATGGGTGAAGCCGCATACGTTCTTGGAATTAGGATCTATCGGGATAGACCTAAAAGGCTGATAGGCTTGTGTCAAGACTCATACATTGACAAAGTCCTACAAAGATTCAGCATGAAAGATTCCAAGAAGGGCTTCACGCCAATGGTACATGGCACAACGCTAAGCAAGAAGCAGAGCCCTACGTCGGCTGCTGAGCTTGAGCGCATGAAGAATATTCCTTATGCATCTGCAATAGGATCTGTCATGTATGCCATGATCTGTACTCGTCCTGATGTTGCTTACGCATTGAGCATGACGAGTAGATACCAGTCAAATCCAGGTGAAAACCATTGGATTGCCGTAAAGAACATCTTGAAGTATCTAAGACATACTAAGGATAAGTTCTTAGTGTACGGTGGAAGTGATGTGCTTAAAGTCAGTGGATTCACGGACGCAAGTTTCCAGACAGACACAGATGATTTCCGGTCACAGTCCGGTTATGTCTTTTGTCTGAATGGCGGTGCAGTAAGTTGGAGAAGCTCCAAGCAAGACACCGTTGCCGATTCCACTACAGAAGCTGAATATATCGCCGCCTCAGAAGCAGCGAAGGAAGCTGTTTGGATACGAAAGTTCATTATGGAACTAGGTGTGATACCAGATGCGGCTGAGCCTCTGGCACTGTTTTGTGACAACAATGGTGCTATAGCTCAGGCAAAGGAACCAAGATCACACCAGAAATCCAAGCATGTTCAAAGAAGATATCACTTGATACGTGACATCATTAATAGAAAGGAAGTCAAGATCAGCCGAGTTCCGACAGATGATAATGTCGCTGATCCGTTGACAAAGCCACTCCCAAGGCCTAAGCTCGAGTTCCTGACTGAAGCTGTAGGCATTAGAAACATTGAAATGTAATCTAAATTTGAGTGGGAGTTTTGTGAGCTTTATTTTAGTTATTTGATATGTTCTTGTAAAACATTATTATTCATGTTTTAATGAAATTATTATTTCAAGATTATTTTAACTGTGATGAAATAATCGTTCCAAAATGATATGAACCATTTTATAGGTCATCGAAGTAAATGATTTGATCTTGAGTCATCGAAGTCATTTAGCTTGATCATGAGATCCTATATTTGATAAATGTTTTATATCATCATGTCCCTAGTCGAAGGTTGTTGAAACTGGAACACCAACAACCGTGTGAGACTGGATTGGTACGTGACTTATGACAAAGTCTCAGTGTGTCATAGATGCACGGCATCAAAGTCAGTACATAGGTGTATGTTGGGAACATACGACCGGACATGACCCGACTATAAGAACTCTTCAGGATATTTATATCTGTGTCATAAGAGATTCTTACTACGACTATAGAGTATAGTCCTTAGACCTGAGTTCACATGCATGTGACTGCACATGGACTGATGTACTTTGATCATTGTCTAACGCTATCGTTCTGTGATAGTTATAAGGACCTTGTTTGGGTGCATTATGAAATGAGTAGTTTACAGTGATGGAACAAGATGGGATTTGTCCCTCCAATATAAATGGAGTGAATATCTCTAGGCCAATCGGAGATTTGAATACTGGAAAACGCATGGCCATGCTCAAACGGACTTTCCCGAGTCGTTTGTATTGTCAGTATCAAATCAGAGTCCGATGAACAAGATTAGGCTTTATAAGGATGACACTAATCTTGCCTTATGACTAATCGAGATATTGAGACGAAAGGGATTATGAATACAGAGATTCCAGTTCAAGTGGGAGATTGTTGGAATTGTGTCCAGCAATCTCTGTACTGTCTCTATAACGTAAGAGTATGTCAGTGATCAGACATAAGTCATACAATACTGGGGGTCATGATGGCTTGCTAGAGTCCGCTCATGATCTATAAGTCTTGGACTTATTGCCTTTATTGTATGATCCCATATGGGTCACACGCTTAAGCTAGCAGGAAATAATGTTGAAAGGCATAGCAGAAGTACGACAAAAGTGCTAGGCATTTGTCGTACTAAGAGAGAATGAATAATGGGTCTGATTAAATGGGATTTAATCAGATTGGGCCCAAAAGCCCAAAAGGGAAAGAGAAGGCTTTTAATGTCTAAAAGCCAAGTCTCTTCTCCCTAACCCTAAGCCTCCCAGCCGCGCTCTCTCTCTCTCTCTGGCGCCTCCCTCAGCTCGGTCTAGCAGCCAGTTTCCGGTGATTGCGTGTGTGAGCCTTTGGAGGATTCATCCCTTGGTGTATCTCCCTGATCTCTGACCTGTTCATCAATTCCGCTGCAACAAACAGGTAAAAGGTGAGATCATAATGTTTCTAAATAAGAACACCTAGATCTAATGCATGTTTAGGTTGATATCAATATGAGAATTGAATCAGGATCAACCGAAACTTCCAACATTTCTTACATTCTCTCCTCCAATGCCCTGGTTCTTTGCAGAACCTGCAGATGTCAGTAGGCCCAGCCTTGGACTTGGGCTTGGGCTTGGACGTGTCCTTGTCCGAGACTTGAACAGCATTAGCCTTTCCCTTGTCCTTGGCAGAGGATTTCTTAAAGCCCTTGCCCTTTTGTACCATAAGCACGTTGGGGTCCTTGGCTTTCCTCAAGTTGGGCTCTGCAGTCTTGAGCATTCCATGAAGCTCAGGAAATATCTTAGTCAAGCCATGCATATTGAAGTTCAGAATGAACTGATCATAGCTTGCAGGCAAAGACTGCAGAATGATGTCGCAGGCAAGTTCATGGCTGATAGGGCAGTCGAGTTTCTGAAGATGATCGAGATAACCCATCATCTTCAAGACATGAGGACTCACTGCCGCACTTGCAGCCATCTTGCAGTCTAAGAGGTTCTTAACTGTCTGGA
Organism: Orychophragmus violaceus; assembly: GCA_030180135.1. Classification (NCBI taxonomy): domain Eukaryota; kingdom Viridiplantae; phylum Streptophyta; class Magnoliopsida; order Brassicales; family Brassicaceae; genus Orychophragmus; species Orychophragmus violaceus. The sequence continues at coordinate 45,796,956 of CM058231.1, read as the reverse complement.
ACTGTTGGAAATGTGTCCAGTAATCTCGGTACTGTCTCTAGAAAGTAAGAGTATGTCAAAGATCAGACATAAGTCATATAATACTGGGGGTCATGATGGCTTGCTAGAGTCCGCTCATGATCTATAAGTCTTGGACTTATTGCCTTTATTATATGATCCCATATGGGTCACACGCCTAAGCTAACAGGAAAACGTGTAGGAACGGTTTAGCAGGAGTATGGTAAAAGTGCTAGGCATTTACTATACTTAGAGAGAATAAGAGGTTTTAGCCATTGTGCATCGATCGATGCATAAGGTGCAACGATCGATGCAATGCGCGAACGCCTCGGAGTTATTTGGCATTTGGGCCAAATGGCCCAAAACGAACTGAACAAGTTTTATATAAACTTAAGACGAGTTCAGGTTGAACAGATGCCCTAGCCGCGACTCTCTCTCTCCCTGCGACCTTCCACAGCTCGGTCTAGCAGCCTTCATCCTGCTTGGTGTGCGTGTATGAACCTCTGGAGGAGTTATCACTCGGTGGCTCTCTGATCTCTGACCTGTTCTTCCTTTCCGCTGCACAAAACAGGTAAAAGGTGAGATCTACTTATGTTTCTATTCAAGAGAACCTAGATCTGGCATGTTTAGGATCAAGTAATCTGATGAATTGAATCAGGATTAACACCAACAGATCCTTCAGTGGTATCAGAGCCATTGGTTCTGGTTCATCTTGTTTAGATTCAAGTTTAGGATTGTTTTCTTGTTTAAGAAGTGTTTTGAATCAATTACTGATAAGAGAAATCACTTAAGCAACAAGGAATTGAAACCTAAACACATTTGAAATCGCAAAAATCCAAGCTATATTGATTTGGAAGAATGCGATTTTCATAAAGAAGTATCGGCTGTGATCGCGATGCATCGATCGATGCGATCGCATGATCGGTCGATGCAACCACGAGAGATCGCATTGCATCGATCGATGCAGTGCAAGGATCGATCGTTGCAGTCGCGAGAGATTGACCGCGATCGCATGGATCGTTCAAACGATCGCATGGATCTCGCGAGAATCTCTCGGCCAAACCTGATAACCGTTCGTGCACGCGTGAGAGCATCGATCGATGCAGGATCGATGAACGATCGTTGCAGGATCGATGCTGAGAGCATCGATCGATGCGGTTAGGGTTTAGACGCGGTTTAATTTAATTAAAATTAAACGTCTCGGTTTAATAAACAGATTTAATAATTTTATTAAGTCTGGTTAAACCGGGATAAGAAATCCAATGTCGAAATAATTATTGGATTTAGTGCCTAAACCAGGATTTTCTAATTTGATTTGGTTGGACCAAATAAATTGAGAAAATCCGGTTTTAGTAAATAACCGATTGACAATTGTGGTCGTCGTAGTAATTAATTTTGGTTAGACCAATTTTAATGAACCAGACCGGTTATGTCATTTAATTGGACAATTGGGTCATGTCTTGGACATGGACCAATTCTTGGGCCTCGCGCCAAGAAGTTAAAACAATTGGGCCAATTATTTGAGTCTTTCTTCAGATCAATTTAAAATTTATTTTATAAAGCTATAAAGTCGATTTTAAATTAAAGTTTCTGAAATTTTGAAATTAGAAAGTTTCTTAAAATAGAAGTTTCTGGATTTGCGGGTTTTGGATTTTAAGAAATTTCTAAAGTTAGAAAGTTTCCAATTTTAGAAAGTTTCCAAAAATAGTAGGTTTCCAAAATAGAAAGTTTCCCGAAGTAGTAATCTTCTATTTTGGGAATGAATTTTAATAAACCTACAAACCTCAAATAATATCAAGCGTTGGATGTCTTGTCCAGTCTATGTCAGCTGTCGAAGCCCATTCAATTGTATTCATGGCCTTACAGTGTGAGGGTGTCTACTTTTGCGTGGGTAAGACGGTTAGTGATTCATAAATGTCATTGGGAGTCCCAGACATTAATGATTACATGACTGTATAGTCTGGTTTTCTTGACTAGGCCATCGGGAGTCCCGGGCCTTGAGACATCAGAGTGGATTGGGCCTCGGGTCCAGATTCACAACCAAGAGTTATATCACGGATATAATTAGCCGAGATAGGGCTTACCGATATAAGCTAAGATTGGGTGACGGCCAGTGGCCCACTTTGATCTTAGTTATATGTGGATCTTGGAATCATTATATTCTATTGAGGGTAACTTAGGTTATTGAATATAATGCGTGATTAATCATATGATATTTAATACGAGATTAATCATATTGAACATATTAACTAAAATCTTTTTATCTTATTTTTCAGTTATGACTAGCACAAACAATCAAAACACTTTCTCGATCCGGTCTGTCCTTAAGATGGACAAGCTGAACGGATCAAATTTCTTGACTTGGTCGCGGAACCTGAGGCTAGTCCTCAGACAGGAGAGAAAGGACTATGTTCTTGAGAGAGCTCTCCCCGTGAGAATCGGGTCCAATGCTTCTCATGCAGTATATGATGCTTGGAATAAGCATTATAATGATGCGGTAGATGTGCGTGGTCTGATATTGGCTACCATGGACTCAGACTTGCGGAAGCAATATGAGAACATGGAGTCGCCAATAGAGATGATCAGCAGCCTGAAATTAAAATTTCAGGAGCAGATAAGAGTGGAGAGATACCAGTTGGTTAAATCTCTCACTAGCTGCAAGCTACCAAATGATCATCCAGTAAGTCCTCATGTCAGTAAAATGATGGGTTACATTGATAACCTGAGGAAACTGGATTATCCAGTTAGCCAAGAGATGGCAACTGAAATCATTCTGCAGTCACTGCCGTCAAGCTATGATAAGTTCAGAAAGAACTATATCAAGAAAGGCTTAACGAAGACGCTGACTGAACTGCATGATATGCTCAAGACAGTTGAGCCAAACGTGAAGAGTACCCTGTACAATCTCATGAATGAGAAGGGTAGGTTTACTAAACCTAATGCTGACAAGGGTGAAGACAAAGTTGTCCAGATTTTGAATCATGGCAAGCGTGTGTCTTCTGAGCCCGAGTCAGATACCTCTTGCGTTGGTAAGTGCTGCTACTGTAAGGAGACAGGGCATTGGAAGAGAAATTGCATTAAATTCATGGAAGATGATGAGGAATTGAAGTCGATGTATGAGACTACTTCCTCAGGTATTCATGTTATTACTTCAAGTTCTACCTTAAAGGTATTGAATACTGGTTGTGGCACTGATATTTGTGATAATATGCAGAGCCTAAGCAACAGTAGAACGTTGAAGGAAGGGCAAGTGAAACTACATGTCTGGAAGGAGCTTGGGATGCTGCCTCAGCCGTAGGGTTTTCACTTATAGATCCCTTTTAGGCTTGGTTTTGTATTAAGTAATTGCTACAATGTACCTGCTTTAAGCAGAATTGTCTTTCATTTTCTTGTAAGAATTTGAATGTTTTTCATTTTGATAAAAGACAAGTTTTGTTCTTTTGATCTTAATGAAATATTAATTGTAGCACCCTATTCATGGAATGGGTTTTATATCTTAAACTGAGTGCCTAAATGTAACATAAATACCGAATTGGTTTAAATCTAATGAATTAAACCTGATTTTCTTGGCATAAAAGTCTTGGTCACATAGAGTAAGTCGGATTCAGAAATCCCATAGTTATGGACTGTTGGGCTCATTTGATAAGATATCTTATGAGACTTGAATTCTGTTTACTGGACCAAAAGGAAAAAAGGGCCTATCTTAGCCGAGCTAGAGAAAGGCCCAAAGGCTTATTGGACCTAGAACGTACTGATGTATGTGGCCCAATGAGCAGTAATGCCAGAGAAAATTTCCTGTACTTCATTGTCTCTACTGATTACTTCAGTGAGTGTGACTGTGTTCATTTGATGAGACACAAGTCGGAATTCTTTGACATGGTCGAAAGAGTTCCAGAATGAAGTATAGGATCTGAATGACAAAAGTATTAAGACTCTGGATTAAATCACGAGTGAGAATACTTAAGTCATTGATTGTGTGATCATCCTAATGAGTGTGAAATCGTTTCACAGCTCATTTCTCCTGAAAACCTAAAGGTGTTTCTGTGAGAAAGAATCAGATCTTATTAGAAATGATTAAAGATGAGTCACACGAATCTTCCATGATATTATTTAAGAATAACGCTCTAAAATATCTAAGTTTACGCTGAAATAGTTCCACAAATATCAGTTGAAAGACACCACGTTAATGTGGATTGGAATCGATCCAAATTTGTCTTTACTGAGTATTTGTAGTTGTGCTACTTCGCTGGTTGTCCTAGAGAAACTAAGGCTTGTTACTTTTACGTCCAATCTGTTTTCTAAGAAGGGAAGTTATTTTCAAAGAAGAACAGTGGGAGTAAAAGTATAACTCGAAGTTTTCTCAGGGAAACCAAGGCTCGGTACTTTTACGACCATTCTGTTTTCTAAGAAGGAAATTACTTTCCAAGAAGAACAGTGGGAGTAAAAATATTTTTTACGACCATTCTGTTTTCTAAGAAGGGAAGTTACTTTCAAGAAGAACAGTGGGAGTAAAAGTACAACTCGAAGAAATTCGAGAAATACAGGAGGCTGCTTAACCTATTGAGGGAGAGCAGCGGAAGGATTTACAGATTTCTGTAGAATCTACACCTGTGGAGCCTGAAGTTCGCAGATATGAAAGAATCAGTCACTAATCCGAGAGTGAATTCTCGTCATTAGTTCAGCCTGATGATCATTGAATGTTCGCATGATCTGATGATCATTGAAAGCGACGAATCTGCGAAATCCTAGGAAGCGAAAGTGAGCCCAGACTCCGAAGAGTTACATTTTGTGTAAGTTGGCTTCATCGATCCATTCATGGATGGAAGCAAACATATCAGAGTTGGAATCTTCGTTCTGTTGAAGTAGTCAAGGTTTTGACTTGAACAGGAACGAAGCGGAACTGTGTGTTTACTAATAGATTAGTGGGAGCGATATTGCATTTCTCATAATGTATGTCGATGACATACTGATTCTCGGATATAACGTCCCAACGCTGTAGTCGGTAAAGGACTAGCTTGGGAGTTGGTTTAATGATTGACATGGGTAAAGCCACGTAGTTCTTGGATTTTGGATCTAGAGATAGAGATCCAAAAGAGCTGGTAGGACAAAGTCAGGATTCTTTAATTGACAAAGTCCTACACGTTTTGAGCAATCCAAGAAGGGTTTTATGCAAATGTCACATGGCATTAAGTTAAGCAAGATACAGTATCCTACGATAACTGCTGAGCTTAAATGCATGGATGAGATTCCATATGCGTCGGCAATTGGATCTATCATGTATGCCATGAAACATACTTGTTTGATGTTGCTTTAATGTTAATCAAGACAAGTAGAGACCAGTCAAATCCAGCAAAGAATCAAGTTTCCTAAAGTATGTCCTAAAGTATTTGAGGAATACTAAGGATAAGTTCTTGATTTACGGAGAAAGTGAGGTGCTATAAGTCGATAGAGTCTGAAAGGCAAGTTTCCAACAGACAAAGATGATTTCCGGTCACAGTCCGGTTATATCTTGTGTTTGTCTGGCGGTGCACGGCACTGTTGCTGACTCCATGACTTAAGCTGAATCTTTCGCAGCTTGGGAAGCGGCGAAAGAGGTTGTTTGGAAAGAAGAGTTCGTCACTGAACTTGATGTGATTCCCAGCATAGATGAGACTAGCTGCACATCAGAGGTCCAAACACCTTGAGGATATGTATAACCTATTCCGTAAGATAAATGACAGAGATGTTAAGTAGATCAGCAAGTTTCAACGAATGAGAACGTTGCTAATCTATTAACGAAGCCACTCCTTAGGCCTAAGCACGAGTCGCGGACTGTTGCTGTAGAATAAGTGAAATTAAGATGTAGTCTTGATTTCAGTGGGAGTTTTTTAAAGGCTTTATTTAGTTATTGGATATGTTCTTGAAACAACATTTAAGATGTTTAATGAAATTATTTCAAGATTATTTTAACTGTGATGAAATAATCGTTCCAAAGTGATATAAACCATTTTATAGGTCATCGAAGTAAATGACTTGATCTTGAGTCATCGAAGTAATATAGCTTGATCATGAGACCCTATATTTGATAAATGTTTTATATCATCCTGTCCTGTAGGAAAGTTCAGTTGATCCTGATTCAATTCTCATATTGATATCAACCTAAACATGCATCAGATCTAGGTGTTCTTATTTAGAAACATAACATGATCTCACCTTTTACCTGTTTGTTGCAGCGGAAGGAATAGAACAGGTCAGAGATCAGATAGATGCACCGAGGGATGAATCCTCCAAAGGTTCACACACGCTTCACAAGGAAATGGCTGCTAGACCACGAGGAAGAGAGGCGCAGAGAGAGGAGAGAGACCGCGGCTAGGGTTCGGGTTAAGGGAGAAAAGACTTGGCTTTTAGTCATTAAAAGCCTTCTCTTTCCCTTTTGGGCTTTTGGGCCCAATCTGATTAAATCCCATTTAATCAGACCCATTAGTCTTTCTCTCTTAGTACGACAAATGCCTAGCACTTTTGTCGTACTTCTGCTAAGCCGTTCCAACACATTTTCCTGTTAGCTTAGGCGTGTGACCCATATGGGATCATATAATAAAGGCAATAAGTCCAAGACTTATAGATCATGAGCGGACTCTAGCAAGCCATCATGATCCCCAGTATTATATGACTTATGTCTGATCTCGACATACTCTTACTTTCTAGAGACAGTACCGAGATTACTGGACACAATTCCAACAATCTCCCACTTGTACTGGAATCTCTGTATTCATAATCCTTTTGTCACAATATCTCGATTAGTCATAAGGCAAGATTGGTGTCATCCTTATAAAGCCTAATCTTGTTCATCGGACTCTGATTTGATACTGACAATCCAAACGACTCGGGAAAGTCCGTTTGAGCATGGCCATGCGTTTTCCAGTGTTCAAATCTCCGATTGGCCTAGAGATATTCACTCCATTTATATTGGAGGGACAAATCCCATCTTGTTCCATCACTGTAAACTACTCATTTCATGATGTACCCAAACAAGGTCCTTATAACTATCGCAGAACGATAGCGTTAGACAATGATCAAAGTACGTCAGTCCATGGGCAGTCACATGCATGTGAACTCAGGTCTAAGGACTATACTCTATAGTCGTAGTAAGAATCTCTTATGACACAGATATAAATATCCTGAAGAGTTCTTATAGGCGGGTCTTGTCCGGTCGTATGTTCCCAACATACACCTATGTACTGACTTTGATGCCGCGCATCTATGACACACTGAGACTTTGTCATAAGTCACGTACCAATCCAGTCTCACACGGTTGTTGGTGTTCCAGTTTCAACAACCTTCAACTAGGGACATGATGATATAAAACATTTATCAAATATAGGATCTCATGATCAAGCTAAATGACTTCGATGACTCAAGATCAAGTCATTTACTTCGATGACCTATAAAATGATTCATATCATTTTGGAACGATTATTTCATCACAGTTAAAATAATCTTGAAATAATAATTTCATTAAAACATAAAATAATGTTTTACAAGAACATATCAAATAACTAAATAAAGCTCACAAAACTCCCACTCAAATTTAGATTACATTTCAATGTTTCTAATGCCTACAGCTTCAGTCAGGAACTCGAGCTTAGGCCTTGGGAGTGGCTTTGTCAACGGATCAGCGACGTTATCATCTGTCGGAACTCGGCTGATCTTGACTTCCTTTCTATTAATGATGTCACGTATCAAGTGATATCTTCTTTGAACATGCTTGGATTTCTGGTGTGATCTTGGTTCCTTTGCCTGAGCTATAGCACCATTGTTGTCACAAAACAGTGCCAGAGGCTCAGCCGCATCTGGTATCACACCTAGTTCCATAATGAACTTTCGTATCCAAACAGCTTCCTTCGCTGCTTCTGAGGCGGCGATATATTCAGCTTCTGTAGTGGAATCAGCAACGGTGTCCTGCTTGGAGCTTCTCCAACTTACTGCACCGCCATTCAGACAAAAGACATAACCGGACTGTGACCGGAAATCATCAGTGTCTGTCTGGAAACTTGCGTCCGTGAATCCACTGACTTTAAGCACATCACTTCCACCGTACACCAAGAATTTATCCTTAGTATGTCTTAGATACTTCAAGATATTCTTTACGGCAATCCAATGGTTTTCACCTGGATTTGACTGGTATCTACTCGTCATGCTCAATGCATAAGCAACATCAGGACGAGTACAGATCATGGCATACATGACAGATCCTATTGCTGATGCATAAGGAATATTCTTCATGCGCTCAAGCTCAGCAGCCGACGTAGGGCTCTGCTTCTTGCTTAGCGTTGTGCCATGTACCATTGGCGTGAAGCCCTTCTTGGAATCTTTCATGCTGAATCTTTGTAGGACTTTGTCAATGTATGAGTCTTGACACAAGCCTATCAGCCTCTTAGGTCTATCCCGATAGATCCTAATTCCAAGAACGTATGCGGCTTCACCCATGTCTTTCATGGAAAAACAACTTCCAAGCCAGTCCTTTACAGACTTCAGCATTGGAACGTCGTTTCCGAGAAGTAGTATGTCATCGACATACAGAATAAGAAATACAATCTTGCTCCCACTAGATTTCTTATACACGCATTGTTCTTCTTCGTTTCTGATGAAGTCAAATTGCTTGATCGCTTCATCAAAACGAAGATTCCAGCTCCTCGATGCGTGCTTCAATCCATAAATGGATTTATGAAGCTTGCATACTTTCCCAGCATTCTTCGGATCTATGTAACCGTCAGGTTGTGTCATATACACATCCTCTTCCAGAATACCATTCAGGAAGGCGGTTTTCACGTCCATCTGCCAAATTTCATAATCATGAAAAGCTGCAGTTGCTAGTAGAATCCGAATAGATTTCATCATAGCCACTGGTGAATAGGTTTCATCGTAGTCCACACCGTGAACTTGTCTGAAACCTTTTGCCACCAACCTGGCTTTGTAAATCTGGACATTTCCATCCACGTCAATCTTCTTCTTGAAGATCCATTTGCACTCGATGGCTTTTACACCAACGGGTAAGTCAACCAACGAAAACACTTGGTTGACTGACATGGAGTCCATTTCGGAATCAGTGGCCTTGCGCCACTTAGAGGAATCTGGGCCCATCATGGCTTGATTGAAGTTCGATGGTTCATCACCATCAATGATCAAAAGATCATGACAGTCAGTCACGAGGAATCCCTGATATCTCTCGGGTTCGTGACGGATCCTCCCGGATCTTCGAACTTCAGGTACTACAGGTTCAGGCTCTACAATTTCTTGTAGATCCTCCTGCTGCTCTTCCTCATAAGGTTGAGCAGTATCCTGTTCATCTTGAATTTCTTCAAGCAGTACCTTACTCCCACTGTCTTTCTTAGAGAGAAACTCCCTCTCAAGAAAGTTACAATCCCGGGCAACAAAGATCTTGTTCTCGGAACGTAGATAGAAGTAATAAGCCTTGGTTTCCCGTGGATAACCAATGAAATAGCATTTGTCAGATTTTGGTGTAAGCTTGTCTGAGATTAATCTCTTGACATAGGCTTCACAACCCCAAATTCTGAGATAAGACAGCACTGGAGCTTCTCCAGTCCATAATTCATATGGTGTCTTTGCTACTGCTTTTGATGGCGCTCTGTTTAGTGTGAACACTGCTGTTAGCAGAGCATATCCCCAAAGGGATATTGGAAGGTCTGTGTGACTCATCATAGATCGAACCATATCCAATAAGGTCCGATTTCTCCTCTCAGACACACCATTCCATTGAGGTGTTCCAGGAGGAGTGAGTTGGGACACGATCCCACACTCTCTTAGATGATCACTGAATTCTTGGCTTAAGTATTCTCCTCCTCGGTCGGACCGAAGAGCCTTAATGCTTTTGCCAAGTTGGTTCTGTACTTCATTTTGGAATTCTCTGAACTTCTCAAAAGATTCAGACTTATGTTTCATCAAATAAACATATCCATACCTACTGAAATCATCAGTGAAGGTAATGAAGTACTGATAGTTTCCTCTTGCATTTGTGGACATTGGGCCACACACATCAGTGTGTATCAGGCCCAATAAGTCACTGGCCCTCTCGTTAGGTTTATTAAAGGGGGCCCGTGTCATTTTGCCCATCATGCAGGATTCGCATTTCTCACATGACTCAAAGTCAAATGAGCCAAGAAGTCCATTCGAATGGAGCCTCTTGATGCGTTTCTCGCTGATGTGCCCTAAACGATAATGCCATAGAAACGTTCGGTTTTCCTCATTAGGTTTAAACCGTTTTGTATTAATGTTATAAATTGGCGCGGATTGATCGAGTATGTAAAGCCCATTCGTAAGAGGGGCAGAACCATAGAACAAATTGTTGCGATTGAAGGAACATAATTTATTCTTAACTGAAAAATCATAACCTTCCAAATCCAACAAAGAAATTGAAATAATATTTCTGCTTATAGCAGGTACAAAATAACAATTATTCAGTTCTAAAATCAATCCCGAAGGTAAAGACAACAAGTATGTGCCTACAGCTAGTGCTGAAACTTTCGCTCCATTCCCAACTCGTAGCTCCACTTGTCCTTGCTTCAGCCTTCTACTGTTGCTGAGTGCCTGCATATTAGTACAAATATGAGCCCCACAACCAGTATCCATGACCCATGAGGTATTATCAGAAGTAGTTGTATTAACTTCTATAACAAAAATACCTGATGAAGAAGTCTCGAAAGTCTTCTTCTTTAATTCCTTTAGACCTTCCTGGAATTTCTTGCAATCTCTTCTCCAATGCCCCAGTTCTTTGCAGAACCTGCACATGTCAGTAGGCCCAGCCTTGGACTTGGGCTTGGGCTTTGGCGTGTCCTTGTCCGCGACTTGGACACCCTTGGCCTTTCCCTTATCCTTAGCAGAAGACTTCTTAAACCCCTTGCCCTTTTGTACCATAAGCACATTGGGGTCCTTGGCGGTTTTCTTCAAGTTGGGCTCTGCAGTCTTGAGCATTCCGTGAAGCTCAGGCAGTGTCTTACTCAAGCCATGCATGTTAAAGTTCAGAATGAACTGATCATAGCTTGCAGGTAAAGACTGCAGAATGATGTCGCAGGCAAGTTCCTGGCTGATTGGGCAGTCGAGTTTCTGAAGATGATCGAGATAACCCATCATCTTCAAGACATGAGGACTCACTGCCGCATTCGCAGCCAACTTACAGTCCAAGAGGTTCTTAACTGTCTGGAACCTCTCGGTCCTAGCCTGCTCCTGAAAAAGCGATTTCAGGCTTGCCATGATCTCGATTGGGGACAATACACTTTCGAACTGTTTTTGCAGCTCAGGAGTCATTGTCACCAACATCAGGCAATAAACATCATTTTCATCTGACGAATGCTTTTCCCAAGCATTGTGCAGAGTCCTGGCAGCATTGGCAAGAGGCCTCTCGGGGAGGGGATCTCGAAGGACATAATCCTTCTTCTCCTGCTTGAGGACCAGCCTCAAGTTCCTTGACCATGTCAGGAAGTTCGTTCCAGTCAGCTTCTCCTTCTCGAGAACAGACCGGATCGAGAATGTGTTTTGTGTGCTTGTAGTAGTCATATCTGAAATATATAAATAAAAAGGTTATTAGTTATTATGTTCAAAATGACTAATCTCATATTAAAATTTAATATGATTAATCACGCATTATATTCAATAACCTAAGTTACCCTCAATAGAATATAATGATTCCAAGATCCACATATAACTAAAATTAAAGTGGGCCACTGGCCGTCACCCAACCTTAGCTTATATCGGTAAGCCCTATATCGGCTAATTATATCCGTGATATAACTCTTGGTTGTGAATCTGGGCCCGAGGCCCAACCCACTCTGATGTCTCAAGGCCCGGGACTCCCGATGGCCTAGTCAAGAAAACCGGACTATACAGTCATGTAATCATTAATGTCTGGGACTCCCAATGACATTTATGAATCACAAACCGTCTTACCCACGCAAAAGCAGACATCCTCACACTGTAAGGCCATGAATGCAATTGAATGGGCTTTGACAGCTGACATAGCCTGGACAAGACATCCAACGCTTGATATTATTTGAGGTTCGTAGGTTTATTAAAATCATTCCCAAAATAGAAGATTACTATTTCGGGAAACTTTCTATTTATGGAAACCTACTATTTTTGGAAACTTTCTAAAATTGGAAACTTTCTAAAACCGGAAACTTTCTAACTTTAGAAATTTCTTTAAAATCCAAAACCCGCAAATTCAGAAACTTCTATTTTAAGAAACTTTCTAATTTCAAAATTTCGGAAACTTTAATTTAAAAACGACTTTATAATTTTATAAAATAGATTTTAAATTAATCTGAAGAAAGACTCAATTAACTGGCCCAATTGTTTTAACTTCTTGGCCCGAGGCCCAAGAATTGGTCCATGTCCAAGACATGACCCAATTGTCCAATTAATTGACATAACCGGTCTGGTTCATTAAAACTGGTCTAACCAAGTTTTAATTACTACGATGACCACAATTGTCAACCGGTTATTTACTAAACCGGAACTTCTCAATTTATTTGGTCCAACCAAATCAAATTAGAAATTCCTGGTTTAGGCACTAAATCCAATATTTCTTTCGACATTGGATTTCTTATCCCGGTTTAACCAGATTTAATAAAATTATTAAAATCTGTTTATTAAACCAGAACGAAGATTTTAATCAAGTTTTAAACCGAACCAGCTAACCGAAATCGAACCGGCCCATCACACCCAAAACCCTAACCGGCCAGCCGTAAGCCTCACGCAAAAAGCGATAGCCGCAGGCCAGCCGCGTTTGATCCGCGATCGGGACGGTTTGGGCTGCATGATCGGGACGTTCGCTCGGCAGCTCGGGACGGGATAGCCGCGATCGTGATGCTCGGGTCGATCGCTTCCCACGATCGCCAAGCGATCGGGACGACAACACGCGAGCTGGACGAAGCCGAGGCGCGACAGGACGTGATCCATGCGATCGCGTTCGTGCGATCCATGCGATTGGCCCATCCATCGCGATCGGTCGCGATTCATCCGGCCAACACTCGGCCGTGATTGCCAACCGGCCATGCCGGTCAATGCCTCACTCGGCCGATCGCAAATCTGAGTCATATAGCTCATGTTTTGCGATTTTTCTTGTGTGTTTAGGGTTCAATTATGTTTCTTAACTGTTTTATCTTATCAGTAATTGATTCAAAAACAATTCTAAACAGATTAAACAACCTAAACATGAATCTAAAACAAGAAACCTAAGAACCAATGGCTCTGATACCACTGTAGGAAAGTTCAGTTGATCCTGATTCAATTCTCATATTGATATCAACCTAAACATGCATCAGATCTAGGTGTTCTTATTTAGAAACATAACATGATCTCACCTTTTACCTGTTTGTTGCAGCGGAAGGAATAGAACAGGTCAGAGATCAGATAGATGCACCGAGGGATGAATCCTCCAAAGGTTCACACACGCTTCACAAGGAAATGGCTGCTAGACCACGAGGAAGAGAGGCGCAGAGAGAGGAGAGAGACCGCGGCTAGGGTTCGGGTTAAGGGAGAAAAGACTTGGCTTTTAGTCATTAAAAGCCTTCTCTTTCCCTTTTGGGCTTTTGGGCCCAATCTGATTAAATCCCATTTAATCAGACCCATTAGTCTTTCTCTCTTAGTACGACAAATGCCTAGCACTTTTGTCGTACTTCTGCTAAGCCGTTCCAACACATTTTCCTGTTAGCTTAGGCGTGTGACCCATATGGGATCATATAATAAAGGCAATAAGTCCAAGACTTATAGATCATGAGCGGACTCTAGCAAGCCATCATGATCCCCAGTATTATATGACTTATGTCTGATCTCGACATACTCTTACTTTCTAGAGACAGTACCGAGATTACTGGACACAATTCCAACATGTCCCTAGTCGAAGGTTGTTGAAATTGGAACACCAACAACCGTGTGAGACTGGATTGGTACGTGACTTATGACAAAGTCTCAGTGTGTCATAGATGCGCGGCATCAAAGTCAGTACATAGGTGTATGTTTGGGAACATACGACCGGACAAGACCCGCTTATAAGAACTCTTCAGGATATTTATATCTGTGTCATAAGAGATTCTTACTACGACTATAGAGTATAGTCCTTAGACCTGAGTTCGCATGCATGTGACTGCACATGGACTGATGTACTTTGATCATTGTCTAACGCTATCGTTCTGCGATAGTTATAAGGACCTTGTTTGGGTACATTATGAAATGAGTAGTTTACAGTGATGGAACAAGACGGGATTTGTCCCTCCAATATAAATGGAGTGAATATCTCTAGGCCAATCGGAGATTTGAATACTGGAAAATGCATGGCCATGCTCAAACGGACTGTCCCGAGTCGTTTGGATTGTCAGTATCGAATCAGAGTCCGATGAACAAGATTAGGCTTTATAAGGATGACACCAATCTTGCCTTATGACTAATCGAGATATTGTGACAAAAGGATTATGAATACAGAGATTCCAGTACAAGTGGGAGATTGTTGGAAATGTGTCCAGTAATCTCGGTACTGTCTCTAGAAAGTAAGAGTATGTCAAAGATCAGACATAAGTCATATAATACTGGGGGTCATGATGGCTTGCTAGAGTCCGCTCATGATCTATAAGTCTTGGACTTATTGCCTTTATTATATGATCCCATATGGGTCACACGCCTAAGCTAACAGGAAAACGTGTAGGAACGGTTTAGCAGGAGTATGGTAAAAGTGCTAGGCATTTACTATACTTAGAGAGAATAAGAGGTTTTAGCCATTGTGCATCGATCGATGCATAAGGTGCAACGATCGATGCAATGCGCGAACGCCTCGGAGTTATTTGGCATTTGGGCCAAATGGCCCAAAACGAACTGAACAAGTTTTATATAAACTTAAGACGAGTTCAGGTTGAACAGATGCCCTAGCCGCGACTCTCTCTCTCCCTGCGACCTTCCACAGCTCGGTCTAGCAGCCTTCATCCTGCTTGGTGTGCGTGTGTGAACCTCTGGAGGAGTTATCACTCGGTGGCTCTCTGATCTCTGACCTGTTCTTCCTTTCCGCTGCACAAAACAGGTAAAAGGTGAGATCTACTTATGTTTCTATTCAAGAGAACCTAGATCTGGCATGTTTAGGATCAAGTAATCTGATGAATTGAATCAGGATTAACACCAACAGATCCTTCAGGAACCTCTCAGTCCTTGCCTGCTCCTGAAAAAGCGATTTCAGGCTTGCCATTATCTCGATGGGCGACATCACACTCTCGAACTGCATTTGCAGTTCAGGAGTCATGGTTGCCAACATCAGGCAATAGACATCATTTTCATCTGACGAATGCTTTTCCCAAGCATTGTGCAGATTCCTGGCGGCATTGTTTGGAGGCCTCTCGGGGAGGGGATCACGAAGGACATATTCCTTCTTCTCCTGCTTGAGGACCAGCCTCAAGTTCCTTGACCACGTCAGGAAGTTCGTTCCAGTCAGCTTCTCCTTGTCGAGAACAGACGGGATTGAGAATGTGTTTTGTGTGCTTGTTGTAGTCATTGCTGAAATTTAAGATAAAAAGGATTTTAGTTTATATGTTCAATATGAGTAAACTCGCATTATATTCAATAACATTAGTTACCCTCAAAAGAATATAATGATTCCAAGATCCACATATAACTAAGATCAAAGTGGGCCACTGGCCGTCACCCAACCTTAGCTTATATCGGTAAGCCCTATCTCGGCTAATTATATCCGTGATATAACTCTTGGTTGTGAATCTGGGCCCGAGGCCCAATCCACTATGATGTCTCAAGGTCCGGGACTCCCGATGACCCAGTCAAGAAAACCAGACTATACAGTCATGTAATCACTAATGTCTGGGACTCCCAATGACATTAATGAATCACAAACTGTCTTACCCACGCAAAAGATAGACACCCTCACACTGTAAGGCCATGTGTACAATTGAGTGGGTTTCAACAGCTGACATAGACTGGACAAGACATCCAACACTTGATATTATTTGAGGTTTATAGGTTTTCTTAAAATCTCATCCCAAAATAGAAGATTACTATTTTGGGAAACTTTCCATTTTGGGAAACCTTCTGTTTTTGGAAACTTTCATAATTGGAAACTTCCTAAATTTGGAAACTTTCTATATATAGAAATTTCCTAAATATCCAAAACATGCAAATCTAGAAATTTCTATTCTAAGAAACTTTCTAACTTAAAATTTTGGAAACTGATTAATTTAAAAATCAAATTTTAATTATTAAATAAATTTTAAATTAAATCTGAAGAAAAGACTCAAATAATTTGCCCAATTGTTTTAACTTCTTGGCCCAAGGCCCAAGAATTGGTCTATGTCCAAGACATAACCCAATTGCCCAATTAAATGACATAACCGGTCTGGTTCATTAAAATTGGTCTAACCAAGATTAATTACTACGATAACCACAATTGTTAACCGGTTATTTACTAAACCGGATTTTCTCAATTTATTTGGTCCAACCAAATCAAATTAGAAAACCACTGGTTTAGGCACTAAATCCAATTTTAAACGACATTGGATTTCTTATCACGGTTTAACCAGATTTAATAATTTTTATTAAGTCTGTAAACCGTGACGATTAAATTTTAATTATTTTAAACCGAACCACAAACCAAACCGAACCGACACATGCTCTTACCATCGATCCGGACAGCAGCAAGCTTCACGCGATCGGGCAAGCTTGTGCGATCGATCGGGACGTGAGGCGGGACACGATCGGGACGGCTCGGGTCGAGAGAGGCGGGACACGATCGGTCCATCTCTCGCGATCGGGACGACGACGCGACTCGATCGGTCCGTGCGTCACTCCGATCCGGACGTGTGATCCTTTGGCGATCAACACTCCGACGCATACCTTTCCTAATGGATCGGTCCATGCGTTTTTAGTTTAGGGTTTTTAACTTTGTTTATTAAGTGTTTTACTTATCAATTTCAAGCAATGATTGATTCAAACACTTCTAAACAACCTAAACATGATTCTAACAAGAAATCCTAATAGAACCAATGGCTCTGATACCACTGATGGATCGTTTAGTGTTTGTCCTGGTTCAATTCATTCAGATTAAACCCTACTAAACAAATTGGATCTAGGTTCTCTTGCAGAATCATAAAGAGATCTCAGTAAATACCTTGTTTATGCAGCGGATTGATGAGGTATTGTCAGAGATCAGTAGAACCGTCAAGGGACAGCTCCTCCAGAGGTTCACACACGCACACTTCAGGAAGATGGCTGCTAGACCAGAGAGGGAGGGAGGCGCAGAGAGAGTTGTATGAGAGAGAGAGCTAGGTTAAGTTTTAATTATAAAACTTATGTCTAGTTCTTTTGGGCTTTTGGGCCCAAGTCCCAATCTGATTAAATCTCTTAGATTTAATCATGCCCTTTAATCTCTCTAAGTACAGTAAATGCCTGGCACTTTTACTGTACTTCTGCTGAACCATTCCTTTATAGTTTCCTGTTAGCTTAGGCGTGTGACCCATATGGGATCATATAATAAAGGCAATAAATCCAAGACTTATAGATCATGAGCGGACTCTAGCAAGCCATCATGACCCCCAGTATTATATGACTTATGTCTGATCATTGACATACTCTTACTTTTTAGAGACAGTACAGAGATTACTGGACATAATTCCAACACTTCGTACAAATACCTGAAAGTGTGGGGGTGCCTAGCAAAAGTCGCAATACCACCTCCAAAAAAGGTCTCAGGATCATCTCGCCTCCGCTTAGTCGTTTTTCTTAATCGTGTTTTCCATCGAGTTTTTCCAAACAGTTTTTATCTCCGTATTTTTGCGGCTTACAAATTTTAGTGGGGAAAAAGTTTATTCATCTACAATTTGAAAACGTTGCCTGAACATCCATACATCAGAAAGTAAGACTAAAATAGTAAAATCAAATACTTCTAAGAATAGTTACACTAGCAGAACATCTCATAGAGATATCTACTTTTTCACCAGTCTTGTGATTTAACATCCCCATTTAAAATATTTATGGTGACATGTAAAAGGAATAAAGTAGTTTGTTTGTTTAACCAAGTATTTAAGCAAAACATTACTTTTAAAGTGTTAAATTTTATAGTCAAATATAATCTATGAGATACATATCAGATTGTCTAATAGAATTACTAGCATAAAATGATCAATCCATTTTTCATGATCACCATCATTGATCTAGTTTAAATGTGTATAGAATGGGGCGATCGAGATGCCGATTTAGCCGAAATTCTCGATGATCAATCTTCACGCAAAGGATGAGCTTTTCAACAAGGATTCGGATGGATCTTCATTTAATGGCATTGTGCCATTTTGGATTTACGGTGAACCAACAAAACAGAGAGCTCAAAATGGAGATTTCGAGTGAGTGTCGATCTGGTGAATATTCACTCTACCAATGCGATATCAGTGAGATTCGCATCTAACATGATCAAATCGGTATTCAATGGGTAAAATCAACTCTCATAAAAAGGGTTTATGTTAATTTGGTTTGGGATGACGACTCACGGATTGTTAAGATAACAAAATCAAAGACATTGTTATTTTGGTGAATTGGAATTTAATCTGGAGATCACAAGGGTTAATGATTCGATTAAAATTTTCTGGGAAATTTGATTTTAGAGTTGTTTTTCTGTCCTTTATTACACAACATATATATTCAAATATGAATTATTATGGAAAGAAAAAATCAGTGGATTGTGTAATCATATTGCTTGCTTGGTTCTCTGATCTAATTAGATTAGATTTATTCGGTAGATTGATATCTTGGAAAAGGTGACGGTCACAACTCAATAATTGAAGATCTCGGTACCTCACTTTGACAACACATATTTGATAAGGGTTATGCGAGGATGCTGATAGGCGGTGCATGAATCCAAGAGCACAAACTACCACACAATATAACATTTTGGGTGAAAGTCATGGGCATCCCACTTCATTTTGGACAGACCCAACGTTCATGAGCAATGAGCATGGTATTGGGAAAGCGGATGCCGTGGATTTGGATAGTGGAAGAGTTCGGGTTGTGGTTGATGGCTTCAAGCCAGTTGTCTTCGAAACTGTTTTCGAGTTCTCCAATGGTGAGGAGACGCAAGTTCAACTTCTATATGAAACATTGTTTGGATTCTGCAGGAAGTGTTTTAGCATGTTCCACGACCAAGATAGATCGTCGAAGAATGAATAGATGAGGTTTGTGGAGGTTACACGCACATAAGGGGCGATAATGAGACGAGAGGACTAAATGATGGCTTAAGCTCTTTAAGTTACAAAGGAGCGGTTACTCTCGAGAGAAGAAAAGATACACCAGAGAGTAGAAAGGATTCCGGCAAGAAATATGAATGTATTAATCAAAAAAGGGAAAGGATAAGGTGAACTAGGAGGTGGATCTTCCAAGATAAAAAAAAAACAAAAGGAGAGACTCAAGAAACCCACCACATAGGTATGATAGGAATTTTGGAGAAGGTTCATCTTCTCAGCCAAGAGATTCATGTGATATCTCAACAAAGGATCAGAGACATAAGTATGTCTCAGTGGCCAAAGAACTAAATGGTATTACATATTTAACGGAAGAAAAAGACATTTGCTAGAAGATTTTTGGGACAAAATCAATTGGAGTGGTTGGAGCTTTCTTCTGGGATTTATGTACGAGGTCACTTACAGTTGAAGGTATAAGAAATTTGGAGGAAAATGCTCCTAATATCTTATGCAATTTAGAGAAGTTATTTCCACCGTTATTTTTTATGTTATGGAACATCTGCCCATTCATCTTCCTCGAGAAGCTAAATTTGGTGGTCCAGTTCAATATCGGTGGATGTATCCTTTCGAGCGCTATTTGTTTCACCTTAAAAAGAAAGTGAATAAATCCATTAAACTGTAGGGTTCTGTCGTCGCTCAATATAACAGCGAAGAAGCCTCTACCTTTGCTAGTTAGTACTTTCTGTCCCAAGTACGTACGAAGAGTAGCCACCCACCTCGACACGATGATAGAGGCGAGAAACCAATTGATCCCTTCAATGTGCCAAAAATTTCCGAACAAGTTGGACGCTTAAGTGGAAAATTATGTGAAAGGAAATTATCTAAATGGGAGCTTAATCACCTACACACGTATATTCTCACCAACCACGATGAAGTCCTCGAATGCGAAAGCTAAATTCATTTTTTTTTCTTTCATAAACCCATGTCTGTGAAAATATTTTATATATTTACAAACATATATTTATCTTAAATG
Source organism: Orychophragmus violaceus (assembly GCA_030180135.1). NCBI lineage: Eukaryota > Viridiplantae > Streptophyta > Magnoliopsida > Brassicales > Brassicaceae > Orychophragmus > Orychophragmus violaceus. The sequence goes on along the minus strand of CM058231.1, from coordinate 45,776,718 downwards.
TAGGATGTACATGGAATTTTTGGAAAACTATTATCCAGATATGACCGAGGATGACCGCGAAATCCGTAAACAAAATGACTTCTCGATTTGGTTATCATTTTACGTAAGTGTTTTATAAATAAATTTTGGAAAACAAAGTTATTTTTAATTTTTATTAAAGTTTCTCCATTGTAATTTCAGGTTAAATATCAAAAGGAACACACCGGGCGAGAGTTTTCACCATGGTTATAAGACATTATACTCGGGCCGAGCTTCTTGGCGAAGTCATACCCAAGATATTGCACAAGGGGTTTTGATTTTAAAGTCCAAGACGATTCTACAAGGAGAACTGAAGACTACAAAGTTTCTTCTACATCGGGAGATGTTGTGTAGTACGGTGTACTTGAAAAGATATTGGAAGTCAGACATACGGGAAAGATCGGCATGAGGTGTGTCATATTTTAATGCAATTGGTATAATCCTATTCTCGGCCAAGGTGTCTACATTGATGATATATCATGGTTTTTACCTGTTTTCAGCTATGATATAAGTATATTAGAATCTTTTGTAGTGTCTTTCGAGTCTTTTCAGGTATTTATTAGGACTACAAACGTTTGGAGGATTTTGGAAGATATTGGAGGTTTTTGGGCAAGATTTGGAGCTAAAGCCGTGCTGAGAGAAACATAGATTCTGAGTTCGGACTGAGCATCGATCGATGCAATCATGCGTCGATCGATACAGCTCCCAAATCGCAAATTCCAGCGCATTAATGAAGATTTGAAGAACTGCAGTTTTGACCCAGAAGTTCTAGTATTTACAAAAGAGACCCAAGACGTTTTATACACTTTATATTAGGGTTTTTGGTATTTTAATTTATCTGACACATTCGTACTTTTAGCTAGAGTTTTTTGAGAGCTTGGGGCTGATATGTTCTTGTACTACTTTTTGGAGAAGATTTTGAACCCCTTTTCATTCTCTACTCTTTTCTTAATGCAATTTATTCATATTATGATTTCTGTTTCATTGATCATGTTTGAGTAGATTCATTTTTAGGTTTACGGATTCTCATAGGGATTTCATGACTTGCTAGATTCAATCAATCAATTAAGGATTCATAACTTGTTAGTTCTTCAACCTGAATTGCACTTAATATTAGTTTCTAACCTGATCACTTATAATCTAGATCTAGGGTTTATAAATTGACACGAAAGTTTGAATCTGATCTATTTAGGTTGAGCGATTTAATTATCTGCAAGGAAATTTGGTTTAATCGAATTGTGAACTAAGGCTAGTTTAATCTGTTAGAAATTGCAAAGAAATTTGGATTTCCAGGGCTTAGACTTAGTGAATTATCGCAACGAAATTTGATTAGTTCTATATCTGTGTTTGAGTTCTAGAATGGTTCTTAATTCGATCCTGACTGATATTTGATTTGCTTGGCATGATTTCCTGAGAACTCCCTTGACTTAGCGCTTTTAGTATTTGATAAAACAAACCGAGTTGCTACTAATTTACTTTCTGTTCTTAGTTTAATATTCTTGATTACAACGCCTAGCTTAACTCGACATAATCTATGTGGTTCGACCCCTACATACTACATTTGCATGTGCATTTGCAGTGTAAGTTAGGGAATTAAACTCTGAGCATATCAAGTTTGTGGCGCCATTGCCGGGGACTCTTTTGAGTCTTCGATAGATTTGAATTTGGAGTTTATACTAGGTTTTCGTTTTTATATTTGTTACTAATTTTTCTGTTTCTTTTCTATCTTTGCGTGTTTCAGGTTCTCGATAAAACTCGTGCATTGACCGACATACTTGTGAATCGATCAACGCAACCCCAAACTGAAGCGATCGTTGCGGACATGTGCATCAATCGACGCTTGATCCGTGAACAGCTAGTGCATGCCTAATCGCACAACTAGAAGTAATCCATATAAGGAACTTGTGAATCTAGGACTTGAGGAACTTGCAAGGTTAGAAAGGACAAACATGAAAGCTCAGAAACCGGTTAAGATGGCAAATCCAAATGTTGTGATCCTAATCCAAGATGAACATGGTGTTCTGAGAGATAGAGAGAACCATCTCTTCAATGAGCGTGGTGAAAGACTTGATGCTGATGGGAATGTGATTGTTCAGGATATCATCCAACAACCACATAATGAAGGGGCTCAAGGTGGACAGGAAAATCCACAAGCTGAAGCGCCGTCTAGAGCCCCTTATCCTCCAGCTGGGAGGAAACTTGCTGATTACAACATGCTTGATGTGTTCTATGCTAACAGGTCTGCGATTGTACCTTCTCCCTTTGCACAGAATGAGTTTTAGCTGAAGACATCTTACTATACGCTTGTGGGTCAGCACCTCTTTCTTGGACTCCCACATGAGCATTCTATGGATCACATAGAGAATTTTGAGTCTTTGGTTACTGGATGAAGCACAATGGAGTGAGCTATGATTTCCTGTACTGCAAGCTTTTTCCTCACTCTCTTGAAGGAGAGCTGCGAATTGGCTGAAGCAGATTCCACCTGGGACTTTGACTACTTGGGATGCAGTAAAGAGGAAGTTTCTGAGTCACTTTTATGATGATGCTAGATCTGATCAGCTGAGAGAGGATCTTATACAGTTCAAGCAGGGACCTACATAGGCCTTGAAGGCAGCTTGGGTGAGATTTAAAGATGTACCAGAGAGATTGCCCTCATCATGATTTCTCTGAAGTTCAGCTGCTGGGCATTTTCTTCAGAGGAGTTGATTTGAGGTATCAGATGGCTTTGGATGCTGCGAGCAATGAGAACTACAACACTAGATCTCCAGAGCAAGCTAAGGAGCTGATTGAGAACTTGGTGTCTAGTAAAGCACTAAAAATGCTGATTTGGAGAGGAAGAAATCCGGTGGAAAAGTGGACAGCTCACAGAGGACAGAGATGAAGAACAAGATTGATTATGTTCATAGTCTTCTACTTGGGAAGAAGAATGTCCATTTTGCTCAAGATGTTAAGGTGTTTGAGGCTGATGAAGGCTGCGAAAAAGAGGATGTGAATTTTATTGGTGGAAATGGTTTTCAGGGAAACAGATTCGGCAATCAACAAGGCAGAGGTGGCTACAATGGAATGGATCAGAGAAGTACTTTCACCGGTAATAAAAACTTCTCTGGTTTCACTCCTAAGCCTCTGTACCAGAAGCCTTATCAGATTACTAGCGGGCCAGGAAACAACACTAGCAATTTCACCAAGAACTATGGATCTTCATCATATCAGCCTGTTCCAGCTCGAAATGAGCAGTCTGATAAGATGATGGGATTGTTGGAGCAGCTTCTGGAAGGACAGCAGAAGAGCACAGTGGATTTCAATGGAAAGATGGATATTTTGTACTTGGATCTGAATGGAAAAATTGAGTCTCTAAGTACTCATGTGAAGAAGTTGGATGTTCAAGTTGCATAGTCTGCTAGGTCTGTTAAGAGGCCAGATGGATCACTCCCTAGACGAACTGATGCTAATCCGAAGTACCAGTGTAATTCAATCACGTTGAGAAGTGGTAAAGAGGTCACTCCTGCTCCGAAAAAGTGTCTAAGTATGGAAGAAATCGTTGAGATTGAGGAGAGGGAAGATGACATTCACGGATTGCAGACTGCACCGACCGATGCACCCCAGCGTCGATCGACGCTGATCGTGAACGAGGAAACCAAACCAAAGCTTGACACAGAGGTCGTTACGCCTGAGCCTAGCATCGATCGACGCACACCTAATGTCGATCGACTCAAGGCGACTCAGAGAAATCGGATGCATAGAAATTGAAGAAAGCTGATGAACGGATCTACAAGCCTAAGGTTCCCTTTCCTAAGAACCCAAAGAAGTCTAAGTACGATCTGCAGTTGAACAAATGCAAGGAGATGATAAAAGTGTTGATTGAAGTGCCTTTTATTGATGCTCTGAAGACTACTCCAGTGATGAAGAGATGTCTCAAGGACATGCTTTCTGGTAACATGACTGATGAGGAGAGTGTAATGATGATCTCAAAGGTATGTAGTGCTGTGATTCAAGGCATGATTCTTGAGAAACTAAAAGATCCAGGGAGATTTGTATTGGATAGTTCAATCTACAAAGATAGATTTGAGAGATCATTGTGTGATCTTGGTTCTAGCGTGAACCTTATGCCCTTCTCTGTTGCTAAGAGGCTTGTGATGACAAATTTCATGCCTACTATAATCTCATTGGTTCTAGCTGATAGGACTGTCCGGATCCCTGAAGGAGTATTGGAGGATGTGCCAATCAGGATTGGTAATTGTGTGATTCCTACTGACTTTGTAGTTTTGCAGTATGGAGAGGAACCAAAGGATCCACTTATCTTGGGTAGACCATTCTTAGATACTGCTGGTGTGATGATTGACTGCAAGAAGGGGACCATAATTCTGAATGTGGGTGATCTGAAGATGAGTTTTGATATGGACAAGCTGGTGAAGACACCAACCATCGACGGACAGACCTTCTATATGGACACTCTCAGTGATTTGGCAGAGAAATTCTTTCATAGGAAACATGCTGAGGATCCCCTGGAAAGAGCTCTGCTAAGCTTAGTATTGGAACTGGAGCATCTGGAAGACGAGCCTGTAATCTGATATGCAAGGCTGATGGATTTTACAGAGCAAGTCATGCAGTTGGAAGTGCAGAACGAGCCGTTTCATCGATCGACACAACCCGTGCATCGATCAACACAAATTGTGTCCGACTGGGCAGAGGAGAAAGCTCCGAAATTGAGCTCAAACAACTTCCATACGGGCTAAGGTACGCATTTCTTGGACCTAATTCGACATATCCAGTGATTATTAATGCTTTCTTGAACAGCACAGAGACTTCCTTACTGCTGAGCAAGCTGCACAAGTATCGAAAATCTCTTGGCTATTCTCTTGATGACATTTCATGTATATCTCTGGAGCTGTGCATGCATAGGAGACATATTGAGGATGAGACTAAGTCATCTGTTGAGTAACAGAGAAGGCTGAATCCAAATCTGAAGGAGGTAGTGAAGAAGGAGATTATGAAACTGCTGGATGCTGGAATCATCTATCCTATCTCTGATAGTGATTGGGTTAGTCTAGTACATGTTGTGCATAAGAAAGGAGGTGTTACAGTGGTGAAGAATGAGAAGAATGAGCTGATTCCTACAAGGACTGTGACTGAACACCAGATTTTCATTGACTACAAGAAGCTGAATGTTGCAACTAGGAAAGATCACTTCCGCTTGCCTTTTATTGATCAGATGCTGAAGAGGTTAGCTAATCACCCTTACTTCTGCTTCCTCGATGGGTGCTCTGGTTTCTTTCAGATTCTCATCCATCCAGAGGATCAGGCGAAGTCTACTTTTACTTATCCCTATGACACTTTTACATACCGCAAAATGCCTTTTGGACTCTGTAATGCACCAACCACCTTCCAGAGATGTATGATATCCATCTTTACTGATATGATTGAGGACATTGTGGAGGTGTTTATGGATGAATTTTCTGTCTATGGGTAATCTTATCATGAGTGCTTGGATAATCTATGCAAAGTGCTAGCTAGATGTGAGGAAAAACACTTGGTTCTGAATTGGGAGAAATGCCATTTTATGGTTAGAGATGGTATTGTTCTTGGGCACAGAGTATCTGAAGCTGGAATTGAAGTGGACCACGCCAAGATTGAGGTAATGCCCAGCCTTCAGGTGCCTGATTCTGTGAAGTCTGTGAGGAGCTTTCTTGGACATGCTGGGTTCTACAGGAGGTTCATTAAGGATTCCAGTAAGATTGCTAGACCACTAACTGCTTTGCTGTTGTAAGGATGTGAAATTTGAGTTCACTGCAGACTGCCAGACTGCATTTGAATAGATCAACCAAGCAGCATTAGTGAGTGCTCCTATAGTACAACCACCAGATTGGGATTTACCTTTTGAGGTTATGTGCGATGCAAGCGATTTTGCTGTAGGAGCTGTTATGGGGCAGAAGAAGGACAAGAAACTTGATGCTATCTATTATGCTAGCAGAAAGTTGATTGATGCACTCCTTTGCGTCGATCGACACAAGACGGTTACGAACCCAAAACCTCTGAAGGTTCAAATTGGACACTACGATATGGAATTCTACGCTATTTCGACGCCCGATCGACCGTGGAACTACCACAACAAGAAAACAATGTTTTTACGACTGCACGTTTAATCGCAGAATAGTCGTGAATCGGGCTTTTACGACAAACATACGACTAAATATGGTAGTCGTCAATCCATAGTCGCTAAATCTCATAGTCGTATTATTAGTCGGCGAGTTACGACTATTTATACGACGAACATAGGTAATCGTAAAATAGATGTAGCGTTGTCGGAAAATATATGACTAATCTGCGACTACGGTAGCGACAATTGTGAGACTATAGAGGGAGTCCAGATGACGTTGGAGATATGTTGTCATAAAATATTCGTTAAATTAGGTGACCATGGGACGATTAATATGCGACTGTATTGTATAGTCCAAATGTAGTCGTAAATATTAGCCACTATGGAGCGACCGGGTAACGACCATTTTAACTACTATCCTACGACTAATCTGAACATCCATATACGACTATGGTAATGATCTCGTTACTATGTGGCGACTGTTATGTGACTGACTAGTAAAGTCCGATTTAGTCGTAGACGATGGTGACGTTTTGACGACTGTTTATTGACTAATTTACCGATTATATGATGACTAATTGGAGAATCCTAATACGAGTATGATAAACATCTTGCTATTAAATGTCGATTGTTAAAAGACCATGCAACATCTAAACAAAACATCCTGATTCGATTATGGTACAGTCTGGGCGACTAGTATATGATTGTCTAATATAGTCACAACATAGTCGTAAATATTAAGCGACTATTCGGAAAATCCAGATTTGCTGATGGTAAATATTTAGCGAATAGTTTGTTTGTGTAGTCCGAATAATTGGATTGACTTCATTTTCGATTTGGTAATGGGTGATACCGTAATTTGAATGGTACAACAAACGTAACAAACACTTGCATCAAAAATAACATTGATAACATGTAGACATAGACGGCCTACATACGCAAACTCCAGCATTTAGGAGTTGCCAAATCATATACCAATAAATTAACAAGTGCAAGAGACAGTGATAAAGTAACCTACGAATCAGATGGTGTTTGCTGTCTTACTTTTGGCTTCCTTTAGTTGCTCTTGGTGGACGACACCACTGAAAAGTGTTTGGGCTGCTTGTGCTTGCGCATTGAAAGATTAGCTGTCAGGCTTTCAACTCGATAAGGATTTACTCGTCTATCTTTCTCAGTGGCCTTTGATAATTACAGACAATAAGAGAAAAAAAATGAAATAAAGAACGTGAGATGACTTTATAAACATGGATTGTGAAAAATGTTACTTTACTTGAGGAAAGATGTTTTATATTCAACTGTTGATAACTCACGAGGTCAAAGTTCTTTGCAGTGCTTCTGCAGTCCTTTGTGATGCTAACCATGTCTTTCATACGTCGTTGATAGATCTCTTCAACAAATGTTTCAGAAGAAAGTTATGAATGGTTTGGTCATGTCTCAAATGATACAAAAATTATCTTGTAAGCGCTCAGACACTCGAACTTAGCAGAACAAATTAATGAGTTAAGGAGAGATTGGTGTCTTCAATTGCGTGCTAACTATAATATTAACATCCTAACCATCATACTCTAACTCCTCAAACACTCATTAAAAAAATAACCAACTTACCCAGACGGTGGATTATAGGAGTCGGTTACAACCTGTAGAACCAAAATTAACTGTAAACAAATAATCAGATTCAGAGCCTCTCCCATTTCAAAAGCAAAGCAAAGCAGAAGGAAACTAACGATATAGATACATGTACCCGTAGGCATCAATTCACGGAGGGTTTCATGATTGAGATATTCAAGAAAGAATTTGAGAGAGTCGATAGGGCTTCGGCCAAAGTTAGCTATGAAATGGAAAGCTTCGAATAAGAGATTCGAAGAAGAGATATCAGTTTGAGATGGGTGGGCATAGAAGAGGAGATGATTCGAAGGAGATTTCTGAAAAGGGGAAGAACAAAAGAAAATCAAGGTTTGACGTATTTGATGATTTCTCGGCACTTTGTCGAAAATTATTGGGTATAGACGGGTAATTGAAATGTTTTGGGCTATAAAACTGGGTTTAGGTTTCCGGGATTAATTTGTCAAATATTTTGAATTTTTGCCCACTTGTATGGGTAACGTGGTCGTAATATATTCTTTTTATTGACTCTGTTTAAAAAATTTAACTAACCTATTTTACTTTATTATAATCAGAACAAGTTTTTTTCACAATATAAAAAACGATTGAAGACGAGTTTTAGGAAAACAAATTTGTGTTTTAAGTTCTTTGAAATAGTTGAGGAGATTTTTGTAACACTCAAATTAAAAATAATACACAGCAAAACTTAAGAATTAGTTTTCGGACTAGAATGTTAAAATGCAGACGAAACCCTATACCCTAAGAAATAATTTATTGAAATGTGTTGGGCTATAAAATTGGGTTTACGTTTTCCAAATTAATTTGGCAAAAATTTTGAATTTTTGCCCACTTGTATGCGTAACGTGGACTAGAATAGTTTTCGGGTAAATTAAATAATATCGGTTGAGAGGAACATTGAATATTCTCCTTGTATCTCATTTAGAGTTTAGGGTTTAAGGTTTAGGGTTTAGGGTTTAGGTTTTAGGGTTTATAGTTTATGGTTTAGGCAGTTTGCTCCAATCATATAAATAGGAAATTAATTAAAAGTTCTAACAACCCCCAAATTCAACGATTGCACTTAAAGAGAATAAAGTTTTCCGCGACCATTTTGCAAACATAGGCAAACTGCAAAATCCAGTAACATTTATCACACATGACGTCCCCCTTCGGCTTCTCCCACCATAGTTGAATTGGATCGTATTTCGAACATTTGCACTCGGTGATCATATGAGGCTTGTTTTGGTCACGTTTCGCAATTAACCAATCTGGAATATTGCCTTCCCACCCATTCCCAATGATCTTAGGCAGTTTGCTTTGAAGATGAGTAGCACGTTCTCGAGTAAATTGATACTTACCGAAGACTCCTTCCTCCCAGTCGTCCCTGAACATTGCACATCATGTCGTAGATATACTCGCTCATGATGCATCCTTTTCATGCAGCAACCTTTATTTGACCGAATCCTTCATCCTGCTTGTTCTCTAATAACACATTTGAGATTCCTTTGAGGCAGATGGCGGTTCTGGTGACTGCGTCGTAGCACCTCTCATGGAATTTTGTCCAGTCAAAACCGGAAGCCCAAGCCCAACCACTCATCTTCTTTAGATTAATAGAGGCGTAGAACTCGTATGTTTGAAACATTCCATTCAGTTAAGTGCATGTTATCCTCGAGTGGCAGAGATCATGCATGTCATTTTCGCAGACATGAACAAGAATGTTCCTTATTAAATCTTCCGGAAAGCCGAGCAGGTTGAATGGTCTCACTGCCTCCCTCCGCCTTTTTCTCACCAACAGTGTTTCGTGGGGGGGGGGGTCGTTGAAACTAGGCAACGGCCAGTATACATGAGGGTTTGGCATTTGAGATGGCTTTGGGTTTCGTTCTGAATCGGTGGTGATTTTTAAGTGGAGAGTTGAATGAATGGGTGTTATCAATTAGTTTTTTATGAGGCCTTTCCATATGTATATATATACAGTCGTGACTATTCGATATCCCCACGTAATAATTAGGGTGTAAATGGATTACATAAAATGGAATGACTATTTCATTCCATTCCATTCCAAAAATTAGAATTTAAGGCAAATGGTAAATATTTTATGGAATTAATGATCTTGGGTTCGATTACTTAAACAAAAGTTAAACCGAATAAAAAAATCAATTTCGGAAGGGATAATTAAAAGGGAATATTGGGTTCAATTTCACTGGCTCAAATGAGTAAGGGATAATTAGGATTAGTGAAATTAAGACTAGTTACGTTGGATTTTTCATCCTTAAATGAGTGGAAGAACAAAACCTAGCAGAACCATATTATTTTCACATAAAATGTGGGTCCTGATAGGTGTATAGTTTTCCCTATTCTACTGCAAGTGCACAGTTAATGCAATCGTAGTATATAAGGTATCGAATCCCACGAGGACTCTCAGTCACACAATAGATTAATAGCAGTTCAGATTAAATTAAGCGAAGCAGATGTGAAAACAGTAACAAAATAGCAAAGTAAATCAAGTGAGTTTGTGAGCAAGAAGGCGAAGCGTTAGGTTTCAGGAGTTCTCAGAGAATCAGGAACGCAATCAATCAATCTATCTAGATCCAATCAATAACTATTCTAGAACTCAAACACTGATATAGAATTAACCAAATTCCTTTGCGATAATTCTCTAAGTCTAAGTGCAGCAAACCAAACTTCCGTTTGCGAGAACTAACAGATTAAACTAGCATTGATTCCAAGTTTGATATGTTCACAATTAACCTGAACCAAACTTCCGTTTGCGAACAATTTAATTGCTTACCTAAGTTCTTTCTAGTTAAATTAACCAACTTCCGTTGAATTAATCAACCTAACATCATAACTCTGATTAGCTACTTCAGATTAAGCATTAAGAACAACTTAGATAAAGAACTAGCAGGTATGAATCTCTACAGATTAATTAAACTATAATTCTCTGAAATCCTTAATGAGAATCCTTCAACCTAACAGGTGATCTACTCAGACATATTCATCGGGACAGAAGATATCATAAGTAGAAAACCAAATATCATAAAATCAAATAAGAACTGGGGTTCAAAATCAAGTCTCTTTCGAGAACAAAACCAGCCCCTAAAATCTCCTAAGAGAATAAAACTTAGTTATGAAGCATAGCCTAAACAATGGCTCAAAAACTCTATTTATAACCTAAAACACGTTTTGGGGCTTCTTTGTAAATATCAGGAACTTCTGGGCAGAATTGAAATGTTATCATTCTTCATCAAACCGTCGTTTGGCCCATCTCGCTGGTGCATCGATCGATGCTAGGCATGCAACGATCGACACCTTTCTCTGTTTCGGACAGTGAACTCTATCTCTCGGCCAAATACTCCAATTAGCTCCAGAAAGTGCCTAAATCACCAAATATGCTCCAAATGTGCTTGTACCTAATAAACACCTGAAAAGACTCTAAAACATAGTAAAAGACTCGATAAATAACACATATACCATGGTTAAAATCCCTAAAATCCATGGTATATCAACTCCCCCACACTTAGCTCTTGCTTGTCCTCAAGCAAGACAAAGAACTAAATGTAGATAAGAGGTTTGAAAACTCTTCAGAAACTCATTTCATCCTAGAAGCTACAATACTCAGATTCCCCTTAGTAAACCACTGAAAGAATCAATCACAGGATATCAAGACCAACATGTACTTCCCCCACACTTAGCAACTGTCCTAGGTAAACTCCACAATCACATTCACGCATTCAAATTCTCCCTACTGACTTCTGCAAGTATTTAAGTGCGGTCTCACCTAAGGAGTATCGATCAAAGGGCACATGGATTCTTACCTTATCAGCTCTAGACCACCATACTATCTTTCTCTAGTCCCTTTCTTCTCTTTCCCTTCTTTAACAACTGATTTTTCCCCATTGGGTATCATTTTTTTTTTTATCAGTGTTCTTCCCGTTATGGGGTGTACTTTGGACACATTCCATGGATCACATGAGAGATAATAGTGTTTGCTACTATTCCCATGACCACTTCGGAATTACTAACTCATCCTCAGTTTATTATATATATATATTTTTTTACTTTATAGAAGGGGAGAAGGGAACTAAATAGGATAGGTTGACAGGCTGTGTCAAAACTAACAAGGGAATCCGACACAAAGTATACCAAGCCCTTAGGTGAGAAATCTAAGTCAGTATTAAGGTTGAAGTCAGTAAAAGGATCCTCTGATACCTGAAGTGATGTGGGTGTTCCCAGTAGGTTGATCTGTGATGGGGTTTTCTAATAGTCAGAGATAGATCCTGCGACTTCATCCCAATGGTTACTTAAGTTCCTGCAAGTCTTGTAAATCTTCTCAGAAAATCATAGTTTCTTACTTAAACAATTTTGACTCAATAAAACCAAATTTTTTTGAAAAACGGACTGACTCTTAAGAAAAAAGAAAACAAAAGTCAGTAGCACCTCCCCCACACTTAAGACACACTGTCCCCAGTAGTGTCCAGCGAAGGATCGGTAAAAAGAAAGAAAAATGGTTAATGGATGTTTTAGTTCTGTCGGGTTTTACCTCTGTCGCACATGCACCGATCGTTGCACTAAGTGCACCGACCGTTGCTGTGCAATTCTTTCGTATTGTGACCATCGACACAATGGTGTATCGATCGACGCACTGCGTTTTCACGAACAGTCATCAAGTTAGCAGGTTAGTCCGTCTGTTTTTGTCAATTTTGATCCCTGCAAGCTGAGAACACTAGAAACAGAGTAAAACCGAAGCAAAAGATGTACCAAATAAAGTGCAAATCATCCAAACATAGTAGAATCCTAAAAATCAAAGAAGAAAACTGCAAAAGAAAAGAAAAAGTCAGAATACAGAACCGAAAGACTGAACATGGAGACTGATCTCACTCGCTAACATCATCTATCCCACCATACAGTGCATCATCATCGGCTGCCTCGGGTGCGGGATCAGTATCAGTCGGAGATCGCTGTCGACGACGGTCAGGTACGGGCTGATGGATCTGTGGTGCCCTCCTGCAGCTGCAAGTACGCACGAAGTTCCAAAGAACTCGAAACATACCATCTGATCTCTCTCTCCACTCTGCCTCAGAGTATGCACCGTAAGCCATCGCAGGCTCTGGAAAGGGACCCACAATGTCGACTGGGGCAGGCGATGGCGCAGGAGCAGGGGCAGAAGATGTCGAAGCTCGTGAGGAAGGCTCTCCCAGCGGATGAGCCATAGTCGAAATCCCACGCTGCGCAGACTCAGGAGGCTGAAATCTCAGTGCCTCTAATGTGTCAATCTGTGTCCATCTGGCAGCGGGAAGCTCGATACCAGTCCTCCCAGTGGTCGGATCAGTGTAAACCCAAATGCGCCCCTCCTTGAGCCAGGTAGCGCTCTGCAAATGGCTGAGATCCAGGAACTCCCGAGCTGTATCACGCTCTGTGCCATGAAGAGGAATCCCACAATACTCAAAAATGGGAGTAAGTAAACTCCCTACCGTCTCAGTACCAGCTCCATCAAACGGCTTCAGCTGCAGATCAACCAAATGCTGTGCGAAAATAGCTCCCAAGTTGAGACCCGCAGTCGGATCTCTCACGCCAGAACCTCTAAACTGATCTCTCAGCCCCATAAACAGCAACTCCATCTCAAGTTTGCGCATCTTGTTGGCCTCAAACTTGCAAAGCAAGCTCCAGCACAAGATACGCGAGACATATCGCAGCACCGGATGTCTCATCTGCACTACTGGTGTGGTCCTGGAGTTGTATCGACCGCTGCCAATACTCTCCCAGAATGTGCGAGCCTCCACCGGATCCCACCCGTAGATCCTGCAGAGATCAAGTAGAGGAATCCGATACCTGACTCCCCAACTCATGAAGGTGAAAGCACCCACTGTAGCGCTCCTGTGGTCGGGATCCGAGTAAACCACTCTGCAAGTGGCCAATAGCTGCCTGACCAGCTCAGGATAGAGGTCATAGTGTTGCATCGGCATTGTCCCTAGACCAATGCCTCTGCACACAGCTAGCACCTGCTCATCGATCCCCAGAATCCTGCAGGTGGAGTAGTCCGCGAACTTGGTCGGCTTGATGATCATCCCACACCAACCACTGTAGAGAAGCGAGTCATACTCGTCCCATCGACTGAGCAACGGCCGCTCGGTGAACTCAGCAGACTTGAAGAAGCGTATAAGGTCCTCCGGCCACTGTCTGGTCGTCTCCATCGGTGTGGCATCCTCTCTGGGCCAAGGTAAAGCAACCGGCGGCCCGTATCTGTTGTATGGTGCGGGCGCCTCTGACTCTCTGCTGAACCATTGAGGCGGTGGGGTGTAGTGTCTTGTTGCTGTGGAAGCTGTGGCTCGCTTCTTGCGGGGTTGCCTTTGAGACGCCATCTGCAAAAACAAAGTTCAAACATTTATAAGTCTCGGCAAAATTTCACTGTGAAATCGCGAAGCAACGACCGTTGCACTAAGGCATCGATCGTTGCAAGGCGATTTCGCGTTATCGAACATTTCCCAAAATCGCAATGCAACGACCGTTGCACTAAGGCAACGACCGTTGCAGGGCGATTTTGCCGCAAACAAATCATCAAAAATCAGTCAAATCCAAGCCACATTGTCTCAAATCAGTTCAAAATCATCATCCATCACCCTAAATCGTTCTAATTACTCATGCATCATCAATTTTTGGTCCAAAAATCAACAACCCTAAAACCCTAAAAATCCAATCCGAAAATTCGAAAATTGAAGAACATTACCTTGATTTCTTGAGATATGGGTTGGGGAAATGGATTGGGATCGTAAAAATAAGTAAATAGCACTTGGAAACAAGAAATTTGACGAAGAAATGATGATTTTTGGGTGGAGGTTCTCGGTGTGTCGACCAACAGAAATGGGGAAGAAGAAGAGAAAATAGGGTTTAAGGTGACTTACCTGGTCGTGGGTGCAACGATCGTTGATTTAGGGGTAACGATCGATGCTGGTTGAACCAGATTGATTCCGGTTTAGCTCAACGTACCTTAATTTTCGATTTAAACCAATTGCAACGACCGTTGCACATGTGAGCAACGATCGTCACACATCTCCAGACTTGTGTTCTGTATCTAATAACTAACAAAAACAAATAAAAACGTGAAATCCTAAGAAAACACAAAAAATGAAAAGGAAAAATAATTAAACCTAGCAGTGGGTTGCCTCCCACTCAGCGCTTGTTTCAAGTCGTTAGCTTGACTTTTTGGAAAGGGGTCAGACTCATGGAGGTTTCAACAGAGACTTTGAGTGTCTCTGTGAATGCCTTATCATCCATGGTGGTGTGTAAGCAGTATCAGCATGATGTCGTCCAAGGATTGTCGGGAGGAATGTAGGGTGAGATTGATACTTGGGTGTTTTAACGCTCTTTCCTGCATTCAAAATAGTGGAGACAGGAGGTTTAAACTTAGAGGATTTATGCTTTACCTTTGGCAAAGTTTTGATGTTCGGAGCCTTTTGTTTATGAGTAGTTTTAGGCCTTGAAGATGTTAGAATAGGCTCTTGTGGAACCACCATCTTCTTGTCAACCACCACTGTGCACTGAACCACATCTTTAGACTTAACGGGAGCTTTCGGGAATGGCAATGGAGGTTTATAGGTTCTTTCCTTAGCAGGTCCTTGAGATATGAGTGAAACTGGTTCCTTTCGGGGTGCAACGATCGGTGCTTGTGATGCATCGATCGATGCTGTCGTCTCAGCTCGTGTTTCAACTACAGTCTCTGGTTTATCCGCTTCTTGGTCCATTCCAGCCATCTCAGACTCAAATTTCTCTCCTTGGCATGGTCCCGCTTCAATCTGAACTATCCAAGTCAAGAGATCCATGTCAATCTCTGTTGAGTCAGGTGCATCGAAGCTTTCAAACTCAGGTAAATCAAATCCCTCTCTGTCTTCCACAAATTTCACAGCCTTAACGGCTAGACATGATCCATGATCTATCTGTGTGTCATCCTGAATGGGAATGTTGCTGGCATGAGCTTCTTGAGGATCCTTCCTTGAGGTAGAGTATGAAACTTGATCCATCTGTGTGTCAAGCTGCTTCATACGAGTGCTCAAGGATTCAAATTTCTCATTCAAATTAGTGTACAGGTTCTCTAGCTTCGAGCTGAAAGAAGCTGTGTTCTGCTGTTGCTTTTCAATTGATTGTTCTATCATCATCTCCAGTTTGCTCATTTGTGTAGGAGGTGCCAGATAGGAAGTATAGTTATGGTCTCTTGATCCTTGAGCATGCCTAGAACCTTGTCTCTGCTGATGTCCCAATGTATGTCCATAAGAGTTGGCTCCAGCCATATAGTGTACCTCTGCAAATTTATCAGTTTCTGCCTCTGCTCGGAACTGTCTCTCCCTAAGTAAGATGTCGTGGATGTCATCTATCTTACTCTGCATCTCAGCTACTTGCCCAACCAATACATGGTAATCTGGTAAGATGGGATTTCCTTCCCCATCTATTTTCTGACCTTTTGCGTTGCATATATGACCCTCTTGGTCTCGTAGAACGCCGTTTTCACCGCGAATCAAAATCACAGGTTCCATGGCGCGGAACCTATTGAACGTCTCAGATCTCAGCATCGCTATTCTCGCCTTGTGTCGATCGATGCAAGGTGAGCAACGATCGATGCAGTGCGAATCCCTGCGAATCCAAAAATCAAAAACGTGAGTAAACAAGAAAATTAAAAGGAATGCTTAGTCTAATTCCTAGTACTAAATCTATAGGTGAACTCAAAGAGTCCCCGGCAACGGCGCCAAAAACTTGATAGGTGTATAGTTTTCCCTATTCTACTGCAAGTGCACAGTTAATGCAATCGTAGTATATAAGTTATCGAATCCCACGAGGACTCTCAGTCACACAATAGATTAATAGCAGTTCAGATTAAATTAAGCGAAGCAGATGTGAAAACAGTAACAAAATCGCAAAGTAAATCAAGTGAGTTTGTGAGCAAGAAGGCGAAGCGTTAGGTTTCAGGAGTTCTCAGGGAATCAGGAACGCAAGCAATCAATCTATCTAGATCCAATCAATAACTATTCTAGAACTCAAACACTGATATAGAATTAACCAAATTCCTTTGCGATAATTCTCTAAGTCTAAGTGCAGCAAACCAAACTTCCGTTTGCGAGAACTAACAGATTAAACTAGCATTGATTCCAAGTTTGATATGTTCACAATTAACCTGAACCAAACTTCCGTTTGCGAACAGTTTAATTGCTTACCTAAGTTCTTTCTAGTTAAATTAACCAACTTCCGTTGAATTAATCAACCTAACATCATAACTCTGATTAGCTACTTCAGATTAAGCATTAAGAACAACTTAGATAAAGAACTAGCAGGTATGAATCTCTACAGATTAATTAAACTATAATTCTCTGAAATCCTTAATGAGAATCCTTCAACCTAACAGGTGATCTACTCAGACATATTCATCGGGACAGAAGATATCATAAGTAGAAAACCAAATATCATAAAATCAAATAAGAACTGGGGTTCAAAATCAAGTCTCTTTCGAGAACAAAACCAGCCCCTAAAATCTCCTAAGAGAATAAAACTTAGTTATGAAGCATAGCCTAAACAATGGCTCAAAAACTCTATTTATAACCTAAAACACGTTTTGGGGCTTCTTTTTAAATATCAGGAACTTCTGGGCAGAATTGAAATGTTATCATTCTTCATCAAACCGTCGTTTGGCCCATCTCGCTGGTGCATCGATCGATGCTAGGCATGCAACGATCGACACCTTTCTCTGTTTCGGACAGTGAACTCTATCTCTCGGCCAAATACTCCAATTAGCTCCAGAAAGTGCCTAAATCACCAAATATGCTCCAAATGTGCTTGTACCTAATAAACACCTGAAAAGACTCTAAAACATAGTAAAAGACTCGATAAATAACACATATACCATGGTTAAAATCCCTAAAATCCATGGTATATCAGGTCCCACATTTGTAGAAGTTGTGATAGTTACAAAATACTAGATATTAAACCCAAGAAGTAATAAACAGAATACTAGAAATCTGTAGAAGTTGTGGTAGATACAAAATACTAGATATTAAACCCAAGAAGTAATAAACAGAATACTAGAAATCTGTAGAAGTTGTGGTAGATACAAAATACTAGATATTGGTATGGGTAAACATGTAACGTGAAAAAGGCAAAACATACATAAATACGACATCATCGATTACAAGGAAATTTGGAGAAGTTGTTATCTATTAGTATGTAGAAGAAAGCTGTCTGCATAATCCAGAAACATTGGTCGCAATAGTCCTTAAACATTGGCCACCCAGAGCGCCAAGGGTCAAATTTAGAACATCATCAGTGTCGCACACGATCAATACTGTTTTCGTCACATTTTGCATTGAACCAATCAAGAAGCCAACCTCCCATGAACTATGATCCAAACATGGTAGTTTTAATTGCAGTTGCATTGCGTCTTATCGAGTAAATTCATATCTACCGAAGAGTTTATCATCTTTTTCTTTTCAAAGGACTTTGCGTATGCATCCATACACATACTTGCTTAAGATGCATCCATATTTTGCAGTCGCCTGTATGCGTCCGAGACCTTCATCTCTCTTGTTATCGAAGAAGAAATCTGATATTCCTTTGAGAAGGATGGATGATGTGCTGCCTGCATCGTAGCAGCTTTCATTGAATTTTTTTTCCAATCAAATCCTGGAGCCTAAACATTGTATGCCATCTGTAATAGATTGACCGGGTTGAAGAACTCATGTGTTTCCGTCTTCTCCATCAAGGCTTTGCAAACTATCTTCGAATGACGGAGATCTTGCATGTCCCGTACGCAAACACGAGCGAGAATCTTCGTTATCACATTATCAGGCAACGGTAGAAGGTCAGATGGGATGATTGCTCTACATTTTCTTGTTACTGAGCGGGTTTCGTAGTAAGGCTGATCGTATCGACGCCATGTCCAGTACACATAAGCCATAGGCATGTTGTTGTAGTGTTGGTTAACGAAGAGGTTGACTTTTACTGGTTTTGAATTGGTGGTTTCAAGATCTTAAGAATGAGTTTTTATTAATCCCTAATCTGATTGACTGAGTTTCTTCTACATAATAACCATACATATAGACACGACTATTCACTTTCTCGCACAAGAATGATTAATAAAATAATTAAACAAAAAAACTACTTAAATTTAATAACCTAGACCATCGTGTATTTGGCGTACAGTTTCCAACTACTTATACCACTAACCTAGATCATTGTGTAATGTCGGTTTCGTGTGTGTAGGAACTCCGCCGGCGACAAGACTCGACGCTATGGATCCTCCTCCGATAACGCGAAGAGGAAAATCCGTGGCAACAGGCAACACAGAGGATTTCGAGAACGAAGGTTCGATCCCGCCTGAGAACAAAACCGCGTCACCTTCCGATGACGAAGAGAGAATCGACGCAGATCGATACGTCCCACATCAAAGCGACGATGAATTCTCGGAACAAGAGGACGTGGAACGAACTCGTCAAACCCGGCCAACTCAACGGTAGAGAAGCAGCGAACTCGACGAACTCAGAGACGCGTTAGCCCAGACAACCGCGGAAATTAAAACTGTGCGATCACAGGTTCACCGAGCAACCAGCGCCGCCCCGGAGATTGATCGTGTCCTAGAAGAGACAAGAAAGACACAATTCAAAACTCGAATAACCGGGACTCGGATTTCCAATCCGTGCAAGCTCAAAATCTCATTCTACGACGAAACAACTAATCCGAAGGCTCATATGATGGCCTTCCGAATTGTGATGGGAAGAGAAAATCTTACCCGAAGGGACAAAGATGCCGGTTTCTGCCTTCTGTTCGTGGAACATCTCAAAGAAGCAGCCCTGGAGTGGTTTTCAAAACTAGAGCGCGACTCCATCGGAAATTTCCAACAGCTATCAGAAGAATTTATGAAGCAGTACTCCATCTTCATGGACAGGGACACTTCCGACGTCGACCTGTGGGGTTTGAGTCAAGGTGAAACCGAAAGCCTAAGGAAATTCATCGAGCGATTCAAAAGAGTGGCCAGCCGCATTGAAAATTTGAGCGACAAAGTGGGTATCGATGCACTAAAGAAAGCACTCTGGTACGAGTCAGATTTCAGGAGGGAAATCTCGCTAAACCGACCGCAAACAATGGCAGACGCCTTACACAGAGCAATCGATTTCATCGTAGATGAAGAGGAGATGAAGGTCTTGTCCGAAAAGCACAAATCAAAAAAGCATGTAAGTAAGGAAACCCGTATATCGACAAGCACGAGTAGCGAGAGGCGAGTCTCAAAGCCAAGGAGCACTTCACGACATGAAAGGATGATCGGGTAACATAACTACCAGATCGGATCAGACCAACAAGAAGACATGCCAACAGAACGGAGGAAAAGCTCTTGGAACACTTGGACGAGGAATCCTAGCTCCTACGACGAGAAAGCTTTCTGCGACCACCACCAGTCCTATGGACATAACACTGCCGACTGTCGCAGACTAGGAATCAAACTCGCGGCTAAACTCGTAGCCTGAGAACTAGGGGATACAATAACTCCGAAGGACCTCAACGATGGAAAGACAGGAAATCAGTCGAGTAAGCCGAACAAAAACAACGATCCAAACAAAACGGATCGAGAACGAAGCCATCAGGAGGGACAAATTGCGACATGCAACAACAAGCGGAGGAAAGTAAACGATGAAGATCCTAAAGCAGCCAGCAGACAAAGGATAAACATGATCGTGGAAGGAAAACAGTACCGTCCAAGACAAAAAATTTCTATCGACCCTTATCCTCGACGGTCACAGGATACATCTGTTGGGAATGTCCTGAAATCTATTGTACTTCCTCTAAGTGAAAGTCGTATAGTCGAGATGAGACAATCACATAACACTAGGTAGTCATAATGCTTTGCTAGAAGCCACTTATGATCAATGAGTTTAGAACTCATTGCTAGTGTTATATGATCCTACAGGGTCACACACCTAAGTAGACTGGATCATAAGCTTATTGGGGTTTTATATTTAATATATTATATATATGTGATATATATAATATTATATATATATGTTATATATGATATAAACATATGTACATATACGTTTAATAATAAACCAACGAGAATATGATTCTCGTTATAATCATTATTAAATGTATAAGTGGGCTTAGCCCATTATAACTTGCAGCAAAACCTAATTAGATTAGGTTATTGTTATGTTTATATAGAATGTTAAAAACGTGACGTTTGATACATATAAAAATACACGGCTGCAAGCTTTGACAACCCTAATACACACAAGCGAATTGTTTGTGTTAATTGTGAGATTTGATCTCAACGGCACTAGCATCCCGATCCGATCCAGTTTGTGTGCGTGTGGATACCAGTAGAGGCGCAGCATTTGAGGCGCTCTAGATCTCGATTATCTGCAAATCTTCCGCTGCTAATTACCAGGTAAATCTGAGATCTGATAGATTCAATTACATGAACCTTAGATCCTAGGCTTGGAATTCAGACCAGGATTGCCTAATTGGATTAGGAACTCTTAGAAATTCCTTCAGTGGTATCAGAGCTTTAGGGTTCCATTGAATCTGTAGCATGTTGATTAGATTGGTTGAATCTGGATCTCTGTATAAGTGATACAAGCATGCTAAAACTCGTTTTGATCAAAGTAACCTAGTTTAGGGTTTTGTTCGAAAAACGTTTTAGGGTTTTTTCGCATGGTGTCGATCGATGCCAATCCGGCATCGATCGACACAGGGCGAAAACCCGAATAAACTTTAGGGTTTTTCGCATGGTGTCGATCGATGCCAATCCGGCGTCGATCGACACAGGGCCCGAATAAAACTTAGGTTTCGCCTAGTGTCGATCGACACAAGCGTTGTGTCGGTCGACACAAACCTCGCGAGATTGATGAATCGGTTCAATTGGATTGGACCGGTTATCGAGCTTGGTTAATAATGGTTAAACGCTAAGAATGGTTTAATTGCGATTGGTTTGATTAAGTTGGTATCGACCGATGCCAATGTAGCATCGATCGACACTGACCGGTATTCAAAACCGGATCAATTGGATTGATCGGTTATCGCGGATTGCTTTTGGTTATTCTGCATCGATCGACACTAAAGTAGTGTCGGTCGACATCAGATTCGATGATTAAGGTTGTGGAACCTGAAATCACATAAACAAAGCAAGATAAATCAATTAATTAGAAGAATTAAAACATAATAAAACTGAACGTTTTAAGGTTCCGTTCCTCAACCAAATATCAAGTGATACTTGATGTCTTTCCAATCTTGTCAACTGTCAAGACTTGTTTCATTGTACGATAGGCTTGCAGTGCAAGGTATCAACAATTACATGAGTAAGGCAGGAAGTAATCGTGTTGATGGGCTTGCAGTGCAAGGCGTCAACAATTACATGACTTAAGAGATTGGTTTACTTGACAGGGCCATCAAAACCGTTTTGGGCTCAGAGATATAAGGTGGATTGGACATAAGATGTCAATCCACAACCAAGAGTTATATTGGATATAACTAGCAAAGTTGTTGCTTACCTAGATAGCTAAATTTGGGTGATAGCCAGTGGCTCACTCAAGTTTAGTGAAGTATGGGTCTTGGATCATTATATTCATTTGAGGAAACATTGTTTGAATATAATGGGAGTTTTCTTAATAGTTAAGACTTCTCATTTCTTGAACATCATAACTAAAACCTCCCTTGTTTTTCAGCTATGTCTAGCACAAACCATCGTAACAATTTCTCCCTGCGATCCGTCCTTGAGAAGGACAAGTTAAATGGATCCAACTTTCTTGAATGGTATCGGAACTTGAGAATTATCTCAAACAGGAGAAAAAGGACTATGTCCTTGAGAAAGTTCTCCCCAAGAAGTACCGAGCCAATTCCTGGCAGTCAGATAAGGATGCTTGGGATAAGCATTCTAATGATGCGGTGGATGTGAGTTGTCTCATGTTGGCTACCATGAACTCGGAATTGCAGAAGCAATATGAGTACGTGGAGTCGCCAATACAGATGATCACTGGCCTGAAAAGTATGTTTCAGGAGCAGGCACGAACTCAGAGATACCAGACGGTTAGATCTCTGATTGAGTGCAAGCTACCAAAGGGCGAACCAGTTAGTCCTCATGTCATTAAGATGATGGGTTATATTGAAAACCTGGGGAAACTGGATTGTCCCATTAGCCAAGAGTTGGCTACTGACATCATTCTACAGTCACTGCCGTCAAGCTATGATCAATTTGTTATGAACTACAACATGAACAACTTGACGAAGACGTTGACTGAATTGCATGGGATGCCTAAGATTGCTGAACCTAACATCAAGAAGGACACCCCAAATGTCCTTATGGTACAAAAGGGTAAAAAAGTTTAAGAAACTTGGTAAGAACAAAGGTGATGGCAAGACGAGCTCGATTGTGAATCCAAGCGAGTCTGGCCATGTTCCTAAGGTTAAAACCAGTCCTTCTGAAGATGTTAAGTGCCGTTATTGTAATGGTTATGGGCATTTGAAAAGAAACTGCAATAAATTCTTGGAAGATTATGAGAAGCTGAAGAAGACGTACGAGACTTCTTCTTCAGGTATTATGTTATAGAAGTAAATGTTACTTCTTATAGTCCTACTTATTGGGTATTGGATACCAGCTGTGGTACTCATATTTTGTGAAAATGTGCAGGGCCTGAACAAAAGTAGGACTATGGAGAAAGGACAAGTGGACCTATGAGTGGGAATGGAGCAAGAGTTGCTGCATTAACCGTAGGAGTATTTCATTTGTTTTTCCCCTTATGGCATGTTTTGAACTTAAAACTGCTACTATGTACCTGCTATGAGAAGAAAGATTATTTCTATTCCTTGTTTGGATATGGAAGGATATCAGTTTTCAAGTTAAGAATAAGTGTTATTCATTTGATTACAGTGATATATTTTATAGTAGCAATCCATTAGAGAATGGACTTTATGTTATAAACCAGAATGTGCCTAACTATAACATTAATACCAAGAGATTCAGGTCAAATGATACGAGTCAAACTTCTCTCTGGCATTGTCGTTTTGGGCCACATAAATGAGAAATAGATTCAGAAGCTCCATAGTGATGGGCTTTTGGGCTCATCTGATTGAGAATCATAATGAGTAAAGTGGATCTTGTTTATTAAGTAAAACGACAAAGGCTCCTTTCAACAGAGGTAGTGTCGATCGACACAAACGGTGCGTCGGTCGATACAGGTTGCGAACGATCAAAATGAAAGGGCCAGAAGCTTATTGGGCTTTATAAATACAGATGTATATGGACCGATGAGCATTAGTGCTAGAAGAAAATTTCAGTACTTCATTACCTTTACTGACATTTTCAGAAGGTACGGTTATGCCTTATTTATAAGGCATAAGTCAGAATCTTTGAAAAGTTCAAAGAGTTCCAAAATGAAGTACATAATCAATTTGGCAAAGGTATTAAACCTCTATGATGAGATCATGGAGGTGAATACTTAGGTCAAGAATTTAGTGATCATCTGAGAGATTGTGAAAGTGTTTCACAATTCACTCCTCCTGTATCGGACTTTATTAGATATGGTTCGATCAATGATGAGTCACTTAGATCTTCCATTATCCTTCTAAGAATACGCTCTAGAAATGTCTGAGTTTACTTTAAATAGAGTTCCATCAAAATCAGTTACAGAGATACCACATGAGATGCGGAATGTAAATGTTTCTGATTTATCCATCATGGAGATTTGGAGTTGCGAGACTTATATAAAACGTTTAATCTCTGATAAGCTCACACCCAAATCTGATAAGTGCTATTTCATTGGTTGTCCTAACAAAACCAAGACATGTTACTTTTACAACCAGTTCGAGAACAAATTGTTTGTTGCTCGGAACTATGTTTTCTTGAGAAAGACTTTCTTTCCAAGAAGAACAGTGGGAGTAAAAGTACAACTCAAAGAAATTCGAAAATCACAGGAGACTGCTCAACCTGATGAGGAGGAGCAGCAGTTGGATCTACAAAGAGTTGTAGAACCTGCATCTGTGGTGCCTAGAGTTTTTATAGGATCTGGTGAATGTATATTCGATATACATTTAAATGGCGAGTTTCTGAAGAAGTGTCGATCGACACAAAAGTTGCATCGATCGACACAGATCGCGAACCAAATATTGATTTTGGTTTATGACTTAATTAACTACGGTTTAAAATCTTGGTTAATTAGGTCGTGGTAAAAGTATACATATGAGATATGTGTGCGCGACTTTTACAGAAAACTGAAGCTCGCAGATCCGAAAGGATCCGTCACGAACCCGAGAAACATGGATCTCTCGTAACCAATTGCCGTGATCTACTGATCATTGAAAGTGACGGGCCTGCGAATTTTGAAGAAGCAATGATGGGCCTTGACTACCGAAAATGGCTGAAAGCCGCTGAATCCGAAATGGGATCCATGTCACAGAACCAAGCATGACTTGGGTTGATTTACCCGATGGTGTAGAAGCCATTGTGAGTAAATGGATTTTCAAGAAGAAAGGATGACATGGATGGTTATATTCAGATGTACAAAGCTAGGTTGGTGGCAAAAAGGTTTCAAGTAAATTCATGGTATTGACTATGAAGAAACCTAATCCCAGACACCGTGCTAATGTCCATTCGGATTCTCCTACCAACCGCCACTCATAATGGTTATGAGATCTGGCAGATGGATGTGAAAACAGTTTTCCTTAATGGAATTCTGGAAAAAGGACGTGTACATGACATAACCTGAAGTTTTTCATTGATCCTAATGAAGCTAGGAAGATATGCAAGCTTCATCAAACCATTTATGGATTGAAACAAGCATCTCGGAGTTGAAATCTTCGTTTTGATAAAGCAGTCAAAAGGATTGACTTCGTCATGAATGAAGAGGAACCGTGTGTTTACAAGAGGACTAGTGGGAGCGCAATTGCATTTCTAGTATTGTATGTTGATAACATACTACTTCTCGGAAATGAAGTTCCATTGTTTCAGTCTGTTAAGACTTGATTCGAAAGTTGTTTTTCGATAAAATTATGGGAGAAACCGTATACATTCTTGGAATAAGAATCTATAGAGATAGATTGGATAAGCTGATTGGATTGTGTCAAGATACTTATAGTGATAAGGCGTTGCACATGTCCAATATGCAGGATTCCAAGAAGGGCTTCGTGCAAATGACTCTTGGTATTACTCTTAGCAAGACGCAGTATCTTTCGACACACGCTGAGCAAGGGCGAATGAGGGTCAGACTACTGCTAAAGGCATTAGATATCTTAAGATGTGATCTTAATTTTAGTGGGAGTCATTGTTATTAATTTTAGTTATGATATGATGTTCGTACAAACATAATTTGATTATGTTATTGAAATCTGACATCTGTATTATTTAATAATGGTTATTAAATAATAGTCCCAAAGTAATTTATGACATTTTATAGGTCATCAAGTATGTGACTTGATCATGAAACTTTATAGATAATAAATGACATAAATTATGTTGGTCCCTGGTCGAGGTTGTTAAAGTGGGACATTAACAACCGCGTGAGACTAGTATGTGAGGTGACTGATGACTAAGTTTCATGGAGTCATTAATAAGAGTATTAAAGTCAATCACATAAATATGTGTTGAAGAACACATGATCGGACATGACCCACTGATAAGAACTCTACAGGATAGTTATATAAATGTCATGATAGTTTTCATTACGACTATAGAGTATAGTCCTTAGACCTGAGTTCATCATGTTTTCTTACATGTGAATTGGTCCGCTTTAACCTTGTCAAACGTCAGCCGTAACTGGTGACTATAAAGGCATTGATTGGGCGTATCATGAAGCGTGTGAAGAGACATGGATGGAATAAGATGGGATTTGTCCCTCCTATATAACAGGAGATAAATATCTCAGGGCCCATCGAAGATTTGATACTGAGAAATGTGTGGCCACACTCAAACGAGGTGATTGTCAGTCGTTTGTCTTGTCAGTATAAATCGGAGTTCGATGAACATGATCTTGGCTAAATAAGGGTGACACAGATCTTGCCTTATGACAGATCGAGATATAGTGACGAAGGGATTAAAGGAATAGATGATTCCAGTACAAGTGGGAGATTGTTGGGAATGTCCTGAAATCTATTGTACTTGCTCTAAGTGAAAGTCGTATAGTCGAGATGAGACAATCACATAACACTAGGTAGTCATAATGCTTTGCTAGAAGCCACTTATGATCAATGAGTTTAGAACTCATTGCTAGTGTTATATGATCCTACAGGGTCACACACCTAAGCAGACTGGATCATAAGCTTATTGGGATTTTATATTTAATATATTATATATATGTGATATATATAATATTATATATATATGTATGTTATATATGATATAAACATATGTACATATACGTTTAATAATAAACCAACGAGAATCATATTCTCGTTGTAATCATTATTAAATAATGTATAAGTGGGCTTAGCCCATTATAACTTGCAGCAAAACCTAATTAGATTAGGTTATTGTTATGTTTATATAGAATGTTAAAAACGTGACGTTTGATACATATAACAATACACGGCTGCAAGCTTTGACAACCCTAATACACACAAGCGAATTGTTTGTGTTAATTGTGAGATTTGATCTCAACGGCACTAGCATCCCGATCCGATCCAGTTTGTGTGCGTGTGGATACCAGTAGAGGCGCAGCATTTGAGGCGCTCTAGATCTCGATTATCTGCAAATCTTCCGCTGCTAATTACCAGGTAAATCTGAGATCTGATAGATTCAATTACATGAACCTTAGATCCTAGGCTTGGAATTCAGACCAGGATTGCCTAATTGGATTAGGAACTGCTAGAAATTCCTTCAACATCTGTCTCGAGAAGGAGCATTAGGAAGCGAGCATCAGAACGTTGTCCAGATCTTACGAGAACATTCGACGATATACTAAGGTCGGATGCCAGCCATCCAGGTAAACAACCATTGGTCTCGGAGCTAATCATCTGGAATCGTCGTGTACTGAACATAATTATCGATACCGGAAGTTCCGTGGACCTAATCTTCTGCGAGACTCTAAAGAAAATGGGCGTAAACTTGAACGAAGTAACGCCCTCCCAATCATCCCTGACAGGATTCGCCGGAGACTCCAAAACCACTTTCGGAAAAATGGAACTCCCAATGGTCGCTGGAGGAGTATTCAAAGTCATCGAATTTACAGTGGTAGATCGCCCAACAATCTATGGAGCGATTCTCGAAATCCCATGGATAAACTCCATGAAGGGGGTCCCATCAACTTATCATCTATGCGTCAAGTTCCCAACCCCTTTCGAGATTAGTACGATTTGGGGAAGTCAGGAACGGCGGATCCCCAACAATCCCCAGCACAAAGAATCAAGACACCAACCGAATGCAACGAGGAGAAGCTGCCAATCTCGCCGAACTAACAATCGCGACCAGCGCTTCTCCGTAGGAGACCTTGTCCTAAGAAGAATCTGGGGAAGCTCGAATCTTCGAAAAACCGAAGCAGACTCGTAAGGACCCTACATGATAATGAGAGAGATCCGTCCTGAGG
Source organism: Orychophragmus violaceus (assembly GCA_030180135.1). NCBI lineage: Eukaryota > Viridiplantae > Streptophyta > Magnoliopsida > Brassicales > Brassicaceae > Orychophragmus > Orychophragmus violaceus. The sequence goes on along the minus strand of CM058231.1, from coordinate 45,748,470 downwards.
TATACAAGCTCGAAACCATGGACAACACCAAGATTGGATGGAACGCAATGCACCTAAGAAGGTTCCGATAAGGGGTACGTAGGCAGCCGATTTTATTGATCGGTTCAGCTTTCCCCCCTTTTCTCAAAAAAGGGTGCGAGTGGGTCCGTATACATATATACTTCCATATCGGATCTCGCAAATTTTTGAAACAATTCTCAAAACTCGTCCGCAAAAGCTAACCAGAGATCCGGAAAGAACCATCTCGGAAACTCCGGGTCAAAAACAGCTAGGAATCTCTGAGCAACACAAAGAACCCAAACTAATTAAGCTGGACCAGCTCGGACCGAAATCACCTCGAAAATCCGAGCTGAAACAGCTCGGATCTGAGCTCAAACCAGCCCGGAAATCTGACCTGAAACAGCTCGGATATGAGCTCGGCCAGCTCGGAATTCCGATATGAAACAGCTCGGATCTGAGCTTAGCCAGCTCGGAAATCCGAGCAGAAGCAGCTCGGATCTGAGCTCAGCCAACTCGGAAATCCGAGCTGAAACAGCTCGGATCTGAGCTCAACCAGCTCAAAAATCCGATCTAAAACAGCTCGGATCTGAGCTCAACCAGCTCGGATCTGAGCTCAACCAGATCGGAAATCCGAGCTGAGATAGCGCGGATCTGAGACTCAACCAGCTCGAAAATCCGAGCTGAAAGACTGCGAAAGGTTTTCTCGAAAGTGTGAAAAATGCCAGAGACACGCTCCAACCATCCACCAACCGGCCGAGCTGTTGGCTCGGATCTGAGCTCAACCAGCTCGGAAATCCGAGCTGAAACAACGCGGATCTGAGACTCAACCATTTCGGAAATCTGTGCTAAAACGGCTCGAATCTGAGCTTAACCAGCTCGGAAATCCGAGCTGAAACAGCGCGGATCTGAAATTCAACCATCTCGGAAATCCTCGAATCATAGGAAGACACCCCAAAGATCCAAGCCGAACCTTCCCTAAAGTTAGCCGCCTTCCGCAAAATTTCAAAGACCGCAAAAATTCAACTTTCCAACCAAACTCGTAAAATCGCCAGGTAATAAAATGAACTCCCCTTTTTACTTTCATACCATTTATCAAAATTAGAATACAAGTTTCGAAATTTAGAGCTAGCCTGCTAGATTATTGCATAGTTTTTAGGAACTACTTACTTTGTCCACTGACGGCCACAGTGGACAAACCCACACATCCTACACGGATATTAGCCGACACGTCCCATGCGGACTAAGACACTATACATCCAACGAACGGATAAAAGCGCGCTATAAAAATTCTATAAAATGCCGCCAAGGTATGTTTATTATCGGCCAAGGAAACATAAGTCGAGAAGTTGACGTAAAATCCTGAATACGGGTTGTTGACAGGTCATCAAATCCGCCGCACCAGTACTAGAGACGATAATAAACCCTCCCAAAAAGAAACCCAGCATGACGCTACTCAGCACGCTGGTAAAGTGACGTTTTAGCCAAGTATATCTTGGTTCGGTATCTTTGAAAGGTGGTCCTGCGGATACCGACTTATTTTCAAAAAACGAAAGATGCGATGCGAAAATCTCGCAGAAAATCGGGATCGAAAATCTAAACCCAGTAAAATACGACACATTGGTCTCGACGACGTCATTATCAAGTACACGGCCGACTTGGGAATGTAAGACGGCAAATCCCGCACTAGTACCAAAATCAACCATGAAAATTGATATACCATGGATTTTAGGGCTTTCAACCATGGTATATGTATTCTTATCGAGTCTATTAGAGTCCTTTGGAGTCCTTTTATGTATGTTTACAGGTCTAGGAACGTTTGGAGCGGATTTGGAGATTATGGCGCATTCTGGAGCATTTTGGAGTTTTAAGCCGAGAGGAAGAGTTCACTGTCTATATTAGAGTATTGCATCGATCGACACACTTGTGGCATCGATCGATGCATATGCGGATCAGGCTTTTCTCGCGAGCATTTAATGAAGAATTTGGAAATTGCACTTTACCCAGAAGTTTCTCATAATTACAAAGAAGCCCCATCCGAGTTTAGATTATTATATTAGGGTTTTTAAGCCATTGTTTAGGCGACGCTTTATTTTACATTGAGAGAGTTAGGGGCTGATCTTGTACTCGAGAGAGAAGAGATTTTGAACCCCAGTTTCTTTATCTATTATATGCTATTTGGTTTCTATTCATGATGTCTTCTGTTTGGATGATCATGTCTGAGTAGTCTACCTGTTAGGTTTAGGGATTCTCATTAGGGATTTCATGAAATTATAGGTTGATCAATCTGTAGGGATTCACATCTGCTAGTTATTCATCTAGGGTTGTTCTTAATGCTTAATCTGAATTAGCTACCCAGATTTATGATGTTAGGTTGATTTCTGCAACGAAAGTTGATTTATTAACTAGAAAGAACTTAGATGAACAATTTGACTATTCGCAAAGAAATTTGGCTTAGGAGAATTGTGTACGAAAGAACTTGAGGTTAGTGCATGTTTAGGATCTCTAGGATTCGCAACGAAAGTTAGCTTGCTAGGATTGTTAGACATAGTTAATATTCGCAAAGAAAGTTGGTCTGTTATAATTATGTGATTCTAGTTCTAGAACAGTTCTTAATTAGATCCCGATTGATTGATCGCCTATGTTCCTGATTTCCTGAGAACTCCCTCGACCTGACGCTTTGCCTTCTGATTTACAAACCTCTTTATTTACTTTACTGCTTGATTTACTATTTATTCTCTGTTTCACCTAGCTTAACTTGACGTTCTACAATCTATCGTAAGGTCTAGAGTCTCTGTGGATTCGATACCCTATATACTATTGTCACGTCTGTGCACTTGCAGTGTAGATCTTGAGATAAAACTCTGATCGTATCAAGTTTTTGGCGCCGTTGCCGGGGACTCTTTTGAGTCTTCGATAGATTTGAACTTAGGGTTTAGATTAGGTTTTTCGTTTTTGTTTTTGGTTACTAATTTTTCTTTTTCTTGCGTTTCAGGTACGCCTGTAATCGCACTGCATCGATCGACATGGTCCTGTGTGTCGATCGACATTGTTTTCGCTTTGCATCGATCGACGTTATTCCTGCATCGATCGATACAAAGCGAAACCTGAGATACCGAGCACTTGAACGTTTAGCAGGTTTTTCTCTATGGAGCCTATAATTCTGATTTGCGGTAAAGACGGTTTTTTACGAGACCAAGAGGGTCACATACGCAACGCGAAGGGTCAGAAATTGGATGGGGAAGGAAACCCCATCATACCAGAGGTTGCAGTGGGCGCGGAACCTACACAACAAGAGGCTGGTCAGAAGAAGACACTTACTGACTATAACAGACCGGATCTATTCTATGTTAATAGGTCTGCGATTCGACCACCTCCGTTTTCCAGAGCTGAATTCAGGCTGAAACCAGAGTACTACGCATTGGATGGACAACATCAGTTCCATGATCTTTCTAGCGAGCATCCTATGGATCATATAGACACATTTGAGGAATTGGCTAGCAGTATCAAGGCTGAGGGAGTCTCTTCAGATTATCTTTTCTGTAAGCTCTTCCCATTCTCTCTAAAAGGGGAAGCAGCTTACTGGCTGAAACAGCTACCACCAGGATCTTTGACCACTTGGGATGTAGTCAAGAAGGAGTTCCTTAGACACTTTTATGACGATGCTAGATCCGAACAGCTTAGACATGACCTCTTGACATTCGAGCAGGGACCTAAAGAGGCCCTGAAAGCAGCTTGGGCGCGTTTCAAGATGTACCAGAGAGATTGTTCACATCATGGCTTCTCTGAGGTGCAGCTTTTATGTGCCTTCTTCAGAGGTTTAGACTTTTGGTATCAGAAAGCTATGGACGCAGCAAGTGTTGGGAACTTCTATACCAAGACTCCAGAGGAAGCTAAAGAGCTTATTGAGAACTTGATAACTAGCAATAGTGTCAAGAATGCTAACAAGGAGAGGCAGAGATCTAGTGGCAGAGATGATAACTTGCAGATAGATGATATAAGGGACAAGGTGGATTATGTCCACAACATCCTGGTTAGGAAGAGGCAAATTCGATCTGATGCAGTAGCTGAAGAGTTTGCAGAGGTGAATTATATAGATGGAGTTGATTATCATGGACAAACATATAGAAATCAACAGAGACAAGATCTGAGATCGAATGATTATGGCTATTCATCTCACCAAGCTCCTCCCACCAATGAGCAGACAAAGATTGAGTCCATTCTTGAGCAGCTACTTCTTGGACAGAATAAGATGACACAAGATCTGAATGGAAATATGAACTTCATGTATCAGGATCTGAGTGGAAAATTGGAGACTTTGACAAGCAGAGTTGATAATCCGGATGCTAGGATAACGCAAGTGGAAGCCAGTATACAGACAGAACATGTTAAGACAGCTTTGGCAGAAGATGGAGCTAAGCAGAATCAAGATACTAAGGCTTTGGAGCTGAAAAATCCGAGACATTCTCGAGATGAAGATACTGCATCGATCGACACCATTTTAGTGTCGATCGACACCATGGGCGTGAGCAGCCAGTCTCTCCAGAGAAGCCGATTGCAGCTGAAGAAAGAGTCTACAAACCGAAGATTCCTTTCCCGAGGAAGTCCAAGAAAGAGATTCAGTTAGAAAAGTGCATGGAGATGATGAGAGAAAATCTAACTGAAGCTCAATTGATTGATGCTGTTAAGAACATTCATTTGGTGAGGAGATGTGTTGCAGACCTAATTTCTAGTAACATGACTGAAGAAGAAAGCGTCTTGATGGTCTCTGAAGTGTGCGATGCTGTTATTCATGGTAGGATTCCTGAGAAACTAAAGGATCCAGGGGGTTTTATGCTAGACTGTTCTATCTACAAAGACAGATTCAAAAGGTCTTTGTGTGATCTTGGCTCAAGTGTGAATCTCATGCCATACTCTGTGGCTGCGAGATTGGGACTGATGGATTTCCAGACCACTAGGATCGCTCTTTTCCTAGCCGATCGATCAAAGAGATATCCAGAAGGAGTTCTTGAGAACATCCCTCTCAGAGTTGGAAATTACTTTATTCCAACAGACTTTGTGGTGCTGAAGTATGAGATTGAGCCAGATGATCCTATTCTGCTTGGAAGATCATTCTTAGCCACTGCTGGAGCTGTGATTAATGTGAGACATGGACTGATTGATCTCCACCTGGGAGATGATCCATTGCGGTTCAAGATGGATAAGCTGCAGAAATCCACCATTGATGGAAAAAGCTTCATTGTGGAAGTGGAACCAGAGATTCTTGTTGGAGAAGAGAAGATGGCAGTTCATTGTGAACTTGCTCTAACATCTTTTGATCCTGCAACTGCTCTTAAGCAGAAAGCTCCAGATATCTCTCTTCCACCAAAGCAAAGGTATGGATCTTCTAAACTCAAATCTCCTAATCCCTCAGCTTTGAATGCAGGAAAACGCAGTATCCCACCCACGCTTCGCTCCCGCCCTGGTGCTTTTCACTCTTTCCTTGGGAGATCTCATGATCACAATACCTATATGCCACCTTGGATGAAAAGACATTCACAGAGACATTCAAAGTCTCTATTGAATCCTCCATAAGTCCGATCTCCTTTCCATAGTCAAGCTACTGACTGTAAACAAGCGCTGAGTGGGAGGAAACCCAATGTTAGGTTCGTTTTTCGTTTCATTTTTCGTTTTGATTTGGTGTTTTGATTTTTTTTCTTCTGTTTTGGTGTGTTCAAAGGTGTGAGAAACATGCAGAATCGCTATGCATCGATCGACACATATTGTGCATCGATCGACACATATACGATTCCTGGTTTGCCGATTCAATTGCGGTTCAGACACCCAAGCATAATCACCCTGCATCGATCAACACCACTGGCATCGATCGACACAGGCCGACGACAGGTAAGTGTTCTGACCTTTTTACGGTTTGTTTTCATTCCATTTTCTTTTCTCACCGAGCCTAAGCTTGACACCACTGGGGACAGTGTGTTTCAAGTGTGGGGGAGGTAGCTACTGACGCACGCTTTTGTTTTCTTAGAGTCAGTCCAAATTTGTTTTATTGAGTCAAAATTGAGTAGGAAACAAGGACTTTTTGAGGAGATTACCACACTTGCAGGAACTTAAGTGACCATTGGATGAGTTGCAGATGATCTAAGACTATTAGAAAACCCAATGCAGATCAGCCTACTGAGGACACCCATATCAATTCAGGTATTCAGAGAATCCTTTACTGACTTCACCCCTAATTTTGACTTAATTTTCTCAACTAAGGGCTTGGTATACCTTGAGTCGGATTCCTCTGTTAGTTCTGACACAGCTTGTAAACATGTCCAAGTAAGGTTCCCTTCTCCCCTTCCTTAAAGTAAAGTAAAAAAAAAAGAGAATAATAAACTGAGGATGAGCTAGTAGCTCCGAAGTGGTCGCGGGAGTGGTAGAGACCCCTATTTCCTCCTGTGCATCCATGGAATGTGTCCAAAGTACACCCCATAACGGGAAGAGTACTGATAAAATAAAATAAAATGATACCCAATGGGAAGAAATCATATGCTAAGGAAGGGAAAAGAGAAGAAGGAACCAGAAAAAGATAGTATGGTGGTTTAGAGCTAACAGAGTAAGAATCCATGTGCCCTTTGATCGATAATCCTTAGGTGAGACCGCACTTAATAGCTAATAGAAGTCAGTAGGGTGAATTTGAATGCTTTGGATTGATTGTGGAGTTTACTCAGGACAATTGCTAAATGCGGGGGAAGTATATGTTGGTCTTGATGTCTTGCAGGTGAATCTTTCAGTGGCTTACTAAGGGGAATCTGAGTGTTGTTACTTCTAGGATGAAAAGAGTTTCTAAAATTTTTCAAACCTCTTCACCATGTTCTAGTTCTCTGTTTTGCTTGAGGGCAAGCAAAGGCTAAGTGTGGGGGAGTTGATATACCATGGATTTTAGGGCTTTTAACCATGGTATATGTCTTCTTATCGAGTCTATTAGAGTCCTTTGGAGTCTTTTTATGTATGTTTACAGGTCTAGGAATGTTTGGAGCGATTTTGGAGATTATGGCGCATTCTGGAACATTTTGGAGATTTAAGCCGAGAGGAAGAGTTCACTGTCTATATCAGACTATTGCATCGATCGACACACTTGTGGCATCGATCGATGCATATGCGGATCAGGCTTTTCTCGCGAGCGTTTAATGAAGAATTTGGAAATTGCACTTTAGCCCAAAAGTTTCTCATAATTACAAAGAAGCCCCAACCGAGTTTAGATTATTATATTAGGGGTTTTAAGCCATTGTTTAAGCGACACTTTATTTTACATTGAGAGAGTTAGGGGCTGATCTTGTACTCGAGAGAGAAGAGATTTTGAACCCCAGTTTCTTTATCTATTATATGCTATTTGGTTTTCTATTCATGATGTCTTCTGTTTGGATGATCATGTCTGAGTAGTCTACCTGTTAGGTTTAGGGATTCTCATTAGGAATTTCATGGAATTATAGGTTGATCAATCTGTAGGGATTCACATCTGCTAGTTCTTCATCTAGGGTTGTTCTTAATGCTTAATCTGAATTAGCTATCCATATTTATGATGTTAGGTTGATTTCTGCAACGAAAGTTGACTAATTAACTAGAAGGAACTTAAATTAGCAATTTGACTATTCGCAAAGAAATTTGGCTTAGGAGAATTGTGAACGAAATTCATCGACTCCCCGGAAAGGTTAAAAGAATGGGACCTATTCTGGGACATACAATGAAGAACTTGAGATTAATGCATGTTTAGGATCTCTAGGATTCGCAACGAAAGTTGGCTTGCTAGGATTGTTAGACATAGTTAATATTCGCAACGAAAGTTGGTCTGTTATAATTCTGTGATTCTAGTTCTAGAACAATTCTTAATTAGATCCCGATTGATTGATCGCCTATGTTCCTGATTTCCTGAGAACTCCCTCGACCTGACGCTTTGCCTTCTGATTTGCAAACCTCTTTATTTACTTTATTGCTTGATTTACTGTTTATTCTCTGTTTCACCTAGCTTAACTTGACGTTCTACAATATATCGTAAGGTCTAGAGTCTCTGTGGATTCGATACCCTATATACTACTGTCACGTCTGTGCAGTTGCAGTGTAGATCTAGGGATAAAACTCTGATCGTATCAAAACTCCCAAAAATCCAGTAAGAACATTTCCGAACACATTGGTCTGTACATTACTAATCCGCGAGAGAAAAACGCTTCGTTATCTCTCGGATTCAAACTCAGTAAGACGCCTCTGAGCACACTGGTTTAATCACCAAGAAATCTAGTACAACACCCCATAAGCACACTGGTCCGAACTGAGCCAGTTCCGAGCTGAATTTGTTCGGATCCAAGCTGCATTGATTCAGAAATCTCAAATTCGACCAATTTGAACTTTCAATCAAGACAATACAGTCTACGAAACGAATCTCAAAAAGGGAAACCAAGTCAAATATCATACATTAAGCAATCTTCTACTTCAGAATACAAGGGAAGGTTAAAGGCGTTAAAACATTCAAACACATGCTATTACAACGACCAACCGCCTTAAAAATACAATTGAAACACAAATCATATTCGTGCTCCTAAAACAAGGAATCTCCTTGAGACGAGTTGGCATCCTCACCATGAAACAAAGATAGATCAACACAATCACTGGCTTCAGCAATCAGCTGGGTATACTCAAAGACGTCTCCCTCTCTCGGATGAGCTCTCGACATTAGATCAGCCTCTTCGGATTCAAACGCCGGAGGATGTTCAGATCTCAAGTCAGTGATCAAATCCAGATTACTTCTTACCGTGACGAACCGACTTTGCCTTTCTATAGTCGAGGGCAATTTCGAGAAAATCTTTCTAAGTTTGGAGAATCGGGACGCGATTTTCTTCAACATTCCCCTTTTCCCTTTCTTGTCCGCAATCCAAAGAGATACCTCACAAGAAACTTCTCTCTCGGCAAGTCGTGTTTTTTAGGCCTCAACATCGGTTAGGGCCGCGGTCCTCGCAGCATCGAGGGAAAACCTTCCGTCTCAAATTTGCTCCTTCCTTCTTCCATAGAAGCTCTCATGGCCGCAACTGAATCCGCTAAGCGCGCATTATCGACAGAACGCCTCGCAAAGCGATCCGGAATTCCACGAAGCCTCGTATCGGCCTCAGCAGCATGACGATTGACCGAAGCCCACGCCTAAAAACAAACTTAGACAAGGTAGCAAAGTGATGGGATAAGACCACATGCCTCACGGCAAAGTAAAGAAGCTAACCCTCAACATATCTTGCCCGGCAGCAGCAAATGATTCACCACAAATCATGTCTTCGCATCGAATGGGGAGATTTCCCGGATGGCGTACATCCGCGCAAAAGCTGGCAACCGTATTAGCATTAGTGTACATAGACCCATCACCATAACAAGACCATGCCGGGATTTCGGGTTGCGGCACCTCAAAATCCTTCCCATGTCTCTTCGCGGGTCCTCGACTAGAATCGGGAGCGACGACCTGATCCGGCGAATCCGACATAGGAACCTGCGAAACGTTCGTTCCAGCACCACCAATATCAGCATCGGCACAAGTTCCTGAAGTGCTTTCACCCACCATGGAGCCTTGATCAATCCAGTCATCGAGCCATGAAAGTCGAACTCCGGAAGATCAACTCCTTCCACAAGCCATGGAGATATTGAACCAAGGTCTTCAACAAAGATATGATCCAGACGCTCGCCATCAACGCCCGCCTTCTTGTCAGGTCTCGCCGCCTTACGAGCCTCTTCCATTTGACTGGTGCCAATAACACGTTCAATCAAAAGTGCTGAAACCAGTTCGTGCCACCTTCCTGAAGTGCCCAAATGAGAGGAATCAATCGCGGCGGGCACGTCAAACATATATCCTTCTCTGAAAATAAAGAAACTGTTCGTTAGAAGATCAGCTTGATAAAAATCTAGACGACAAAAACAACTAAGTCCGCTACCAAGCTTCCCCCATTTCGATTTCATGAACGGAACACAAGCTTTCCCAACAGATGCTTCGTCGATCAAGACGTAGAAGAAGTGATGCCTCCATTCACAATCTTTCTTTTCGAACCCCGATACGACCGCTCGATGAGGATAGGGCCTGAGGTAATACTCAGAATCGCGTTTTTTCGGAACCAGGTACAACATGTTTCGGAGATAAAACACTCGGAGGCTGAATCCACATTCGAAACTACGAACCAGTATGCCCACCAGATGCCTTAAGCCCCTAGCAGTGATTTGCGTCAGGGCCAGTCTAAGGCATCGAAGGTAACGGATGATGAGTTCATAAATCGGGAACCAGAGAAAGCATGACTCGAAGAAGATTTCGTACACCAAAAAATACCCTTTTGGTGGAGATTCCACCCGGTCGCGTGAAGATGAAATCCTTATCGTAACATTCTCGGGAATCATAGCATCGCGCCGGAGCGTCGCAATTGACTCCGCCGACGACAACGTCGAACCGACAGGATCAGGGATCACCTTTTTTCTCCTCGGACGCTTCTTCTTTGGCGCATCTGGAGGATAATCCCAATGACGAAGGAATTCTTCCCGACTAACTCGGGCACCTTCGAATTCATCCTTGATTGACGTATCCGCTGTGGCTGAAGAACAAGGACGAGTAGTGTGATACCTGGTTGCACGCTGAACCGCGGAAGATTCCCCTGCGAATGAACCGACATGACCATGTTCCGGTTCGTGATCCACCATCTTAGTCGAGAACACTACCGAACAAGAAATTCAGGCTCAAAAAGATCCAAGGCCTCTAATTCACAAGAACAAAGCTGGAAGTCTTAACAAAACTCACAAGGAAACTAAAAAGAAGCTAGAGAGAGAAGTTACCTTTGGGTTATTATCTTTGGAGAGGAGTAAGAAGTGAAGAATGGAGAAATGAATATTTATAGAATTCACCAAGGCATGGAATTTAAAAATGATTACTTTTCATTCATGTTGTCGCAAGCGTGCCCAAAAAAATCATGACAAAGCAGCCCATGAGTAGGCATGGCATCAAAATATCTCGGCATGAGGAATTGGCTTTAACCGAAAGGCAATGCTTCATACGAACCGCTATCACGAAGACGATAGCAACGGATGAAATTCTCTCGGACAATTGTTTTCGCCTCGAATAAACGAAACAACCTTGCCATCACCACATTCGGATATAACGAGCTGGGAGGGCTAACTGTTGAGGTCAAAAACCTCCTCGACGAAAACCATAGCCGAAAGACAGGATTGAGTAGTCGGGTACGAGCGAATGTTTATATTAGACGTTCAAGGTCTCGTATAAGTGACAAAGTTGTACGAAACGCGGAGAATGTCACCTAAACGATTTATCGGAAAAAGGTTTCGGCAAAACAGACAACACCATAATCGGACAAACATATCTTCCGACAGGAACTACGGATCGACGGAACATCCTGTTGGAATTGTGTCCAGCAATCTCTGTACTGTCTCTATAACGTAAGAGTATGTCAGTGATCAGACATAAGTCATACAATACTGGGGGTCATGATGGCTTGCTAGAGTCCGCTCATGATCTATAAGTCTTGGACTTATTGCCTTTATTGTATGATCCCATATGGGTCACACGCTTAAGCTAGCAGGAAATAATGTTGGAACGGCATAGCAGAAGTACGACAAAAGTGCTAGGCATTTGTCGTACTAAGAGAGAAAGATTAATGGGTCTGATTAAATGGGATTTAATCAGATTGGGCCCAAAAGCCCAAAAGGGAAAGAGAAGGCTTTTAATGACTAAAAGCCAAGTCTCTTTCTCCTAACCCTAGCCTCCCAGCCGAGAAAACTCTCTCTCTCTGGCGCCTCCCTTAGCTTGGTCTAGCAGCCAGTTTCCTGTGATTGCGTGTGTGAGCCTTTGGAGGATTCATCCCTTGGTGTATCTCCCTGATCTCTGACCTGTTCATCAATTCCGCTGCAACAAACAGGTAAAAGGTGAGATCATAATGTTTCTAAATAAGAACACCTAGATCTGATGCATGTTTAGGTTGATATCAATATGAGAATTGAATCAGGATCAACCGAAACTTCCAACAGTGGTATCAGAGCCATTGGTTCTTAGGTTTCTTGTTTTAGATTCATGTTTAGGTTGTTTAATCTGTTTAGAATTGTTTTTGAATCAATTACTGATAAGATAAAACAGTTAAGAATCAGAATTAAAATCTAAACACACTAGAAAAATCGCAAAACATGAGCTATATGACTCGTTTGTTTTTGCGATCGTCCGAGAGAATGGCCGGTTGGGTCGGGATCGTTGAACCGGTCGGACGGACGGGATCGCGGGTCGGGCAGTCGGGATGGTCGGATTGGATCGATCGCAATCGATCATCGCGACGCGTCCGATCGCTCGTCCCGATCGCTCGTCCGATCGCTCGTCCCGTCCAGCTCGCGTGCGGAGCGTCCCGATCGCTCGGCGATCGTGGAGCGTCCGTCCGAGCAACCCGTCCGCGTCCCGTGTACCGTCCTTGTCCCGTCCCATCCGCGCCGTCTTGATCTCGGATCATCTCATGCGGCTGGTCGAGAGTAATGGAAACTAGGTCACGACCAACTTGGTTCGGTTCGTGACCAATTCGGTTCGGTTCGGTTTAAAACTTGATTAAAATATTCGTTCTGGTTTAATAAACAGATTTTAATAATTTTATTAAATCTGGTTAAACCGGGATAAGAAATCCAATGTCGAAAGAAATATTGGATTTAGTGCCTAAACCAGGAATTTCTAATTTGATTTGGTTGGACCAAATAAATTGAGAAATTCCGGTTTAGTAAATAACCGGTTGACAATTGTGGTCATCGTAGTAATTGAAACTTGGTTAGACCAGTTTTAATGAACCAGACCGGTTATGTCAATTAATTGGACAATTGGGTCATGTCTTGGACATGGACCAATTCTTGGGCCTCGGGCCAAGAAGTTAAAACAATTGGGCCAGTTAAATGAGTCTTTCTTCAGATTAATTTAAAATCTATTTTATAAAATTATAAAGTCGTTTTAAATTAAAGTTTCCGAAATTTTGAAATTAGAAAGTTTCTTAAAATAGAATTTTCTGGATTTGCGGGTTTTGGATTTTAAAGAAATTTCTAAAGTTAGAAAGTTTCCGTTTTTAGAAAGTTTCCAATTTTAGAAAGTTTCCAAAAATAGTAGGTTTCCAAAAATAGAAAGTTTCCCGAAATAGTAATCTTCTATTTTGGGAATGATTTTAATAAACCTACGAACCTCAAATAATATCAAGCGTTGGATGTCTTGTCCAGGCTATGTCAGCTGTCAAAGCCCATTCAATTGCATTCATGGCCTTACAGTGTGAGGATGTCTGCTTTTGCGTGGGTAAGACGGTTTGTGATTCATAAATGTCATTGGGAGTCCCAGACATTAATGATTACATGACTGTATAGTCCGGTTTTCTTGACTAGGCCATCGGGAGTCCCGGGCCTTGAGACATCAGAGTGGATTGGGCCTCGGGCCCAGATTCACAACCAAGAGTTATATCACGGATATGATTAGCCGATATAGGGCTTACCGATATAAGCTAAGGTTGGGTGACGGCCAGTGACCCACTTTGATCTTAGTTATATGTGGATCTTGGAATCATTATATTCTATTGAGGGTAACTGATGTTATTGAATATAATGCATGATTAATCATATTAAATTTTAATACGAGATTAGTCATTTTGAACATAATAACTAAAATCCTTTTATCTTATATTTCAGTTATGACTAGCACAAACAATCAAAACACTTTCTCGATCCGGTCTGTCCTTGAGATGGACAAGCTGAACGGATCAAATTTCTTGACTTGGTCGCGGAACCTGAGGCTTGTCCTCAGACAGGAGAGAAAGGACTATGTCCTTGAGAGAGCTCTCCCCGTGAGGATCGGGTCCAATGCTTCTCATGCAGTATATGATGCTTGGAATAAGCATTATAATGATGCGGTAAATGTGCGTGGTCTGATATTGGCTACGATGGACTCAGACTTGCGGAAGCAATATGAGAACATGGAGTCGCCAATAGAGATGATCAGCAGCCTGAAATTGAAATTTCAGGAGCAGATAAGAGTGGAGAGATACCAGTTGGTTAAGTCTCTCACTAGCTGCAAGCTACCAAATGATCATCCAGTAAGTCCTCATGTCAGTAAAATGATAGGTTATATAAATAACCTGAGGAAACTGGATTATCCAGTTAGCCATGAATTGGCAACTGAGATCATTCTGCAGTCACTGCCGTCAAGCTATGATAAGTTCGTAAGGAACTATATCAAGAAAGGCTTAACGAAGACGTTGACTGAACTGCATGATATGCTCAAAACGGTTGAGCCAAACGTGAAGGGTAGGTTTATTAAACCTAGTATTGACAAGGGTGAAGACAAAGTTGTCCAGATTTTGAATCATGGCAAGCGTGTGTCTTCCGAGCCCAAGTCAGATACCTCTTACGTTGGTAAGTGCTGCTACTGTAAAGAGACAGGGCATTGGAAGAGAGATTGCATAAAATTCATGGAAGACGATGAGGAGTTGAAGTTAATGTATGAGACTACTTCCTCAGGTATTCATGTTATTACTTCAAGTTCTACCTTGCAGGTATTGGATACTGGTTGTGGCACTGATATTTGTTATAATATGCAGAGCCTAAGCAACAGTAGAACGTTGAAGGAAGGGCAAGTGGAACTGCATGTCTGGAAGGAGCTATGGATGCTGCCTCAGTCGTAGGGTTTTCACTTGTAGATGCCTTCGAGGCTTGGTTTTGTATTAAGTAATTGCTACAATGTACCTGCTCTAAGCAGAGTAGTTTTTCATTTTCTTGTAAGAATTTGAATGATTTTATTTTGATAAAAGACAAGGTTTTGTTCTTTTTGATCTTAATGAAATATTGATTGTAGCACCCTATTCAAGGAATGGGTTTTATGTCCTAAACCAAAGATTGCCTAAATGTAACATAAATACCAAATTGGTTTAAATCTGATGAATTAAACCTGATTTTTCTTGGCATAAATGTCTTGGTCACAGAGAGTAAGTCGGATTCAGAAATCCCATAGTTATGAACTGTTGGGCTCATTGAATGAATGTCTTATGAGACTTGAATTCTGCTTACTAGACCAAAAGACAAAGGGCCCATCTTAGCCGAGCTAAAGAAAGGCCCAAAAGCTTATTGGAGATTGAACATACTCATGTATGTGGTCTGATGAGCAACAATGCCAGAGAAAATTTTCTTGTACTTCATTGTCTCTACTGATTACTTCAGTGAGTAAGACTGTGTTCATTTGATGAGACACAAGTCGGAATTCTTTGACATGGTCGAAAGAGTTCCAGAATGAGGTATAGAATCTGAATGACAGAAGTATTAAGACTCTGGATTAGATCACGAGTGAGAATACTTGAGTCATTGATGGTGTGATCATCTGAATGAGTGTGAAGTCGTTTCACAGCTCAATTCTCCTGAAAACCTTGAGGTGTTTCTAAGAGAAAGAATCAGATCTTATTAGAAATGATTAAAGATGAGTCACACGAATCTTCCATGATATTTTAAGAATAACGCTCTAGAAATATCTAAATTTACGCTAAAATAGTTCCACAAATATCGGTTGAAAGACACCACGTTAATGTGGATTGGAATCAACCCAAATTTGTCTTTACTGAGTATTTGTAGTTATGCTACTTCGCTGGTTGTCCTAGAGAAACTAAGGCTTGTTACTTTTACGTCCAATCTGTTTTCTAAGAAGGGAAGTTATTTTCCAAGAAGAACAGTGGGAGTAAAAGCATAACTCGAAGTTTTCTTAGGGAAACCAAGGCTCGGTACTTTTACGACCATTCTGTTTTCTAAGAAGGGAAGTTACTTTCCAAGAAGAACAGTGGGAGTAAAAGTATAACTCGAAGTAATTCGAGATATACAGGAGGCTGCTCAACCTGTTGAGGGAGAACAACGAATGGATTTACAGATTTCTGTAGAATCTACACCTGTAGAGCCTGAAGTTCGCAGATATGAAAGAATCAGTCACTAATACGAGAGTGATTTCTCGTCATTAGTTGAACCTGATGATCATTGAAAGTTCGCATGATCTGATGATCATAGAAAGCGACAAATCTGCGAAATTCAAAGAAGCGAAAGTGAGCCCTTACTCCGAAATTACACTATGTGTAAGTAAACTTCATTGATCCATGGATGGAAGCAAACATATCGGAGTTGGAATCTTCGTTCTGTTGAAGTAGTCAAGGTTTTGACTTGAACAGGAACGAAGAGGAACTGTGCGTTTACTAATAGATTGGTGGGAGCGATATTGCATTTCTCATATTGTATGTCGATGACATACTGATTCTCGGATATAACGTCCCAATGCTGTGGTCGGTAAAGGACTAGCTTGGGAGTTGGTTTAGTGATTGACATGGGTAAAGCCACGAAAGTCTTGGATTCTGGATCTAAAGATAGAGATCCAGAAGAGCTGGTAGGACAAAGTCAGGATTCTTAAATTGACAAAGTCCTACACGTTTTCAGCACTCCAAGAAGGGTTTTAAGCCAATGTCACATGGCAATACGTTAAGCAAGAAGCAGTGTCCTACGATAACTGTTGAGCTTAAATGCATGGATAAGATTCCATATGCGTCGGCAATTGGATCTATCATGTATGCCATGAAACGTACTTGTTTGATGTTGCTTTAATG
This sequence comes from Orychophragmus violaceus, assembly GCA_030180135.1. Classification (NCBI taxonomy): domain Eukaryota; kingdom Viridiplantae; phylum Streptophyta; class Magnoliopsida; order Brassicales; family Brassicaceae; genus Orychophragmus; species Orychophragmus violaceus. The sequence continues at coordinate 45,731,833 of CM058231.1, read as the reverse complement.
TTAAGCAAGACAAATAAAGACCAGTCAAATCCAGCAAAGAATCAAGTTTCCTAAAGTATGTCCTAAAGTATTTGAGGAATACTAAGGATAAGTTCTTGATTTACGGAGAAAGTGAGGTGCTATAAGTCGATAGAGTCTGAAAGGCAAGTTTCCAATAGACAAAGATGATTTCCGATCACAGTCCGGTTATATCTTGTGTCTATCTGGCGGTGCAAGGCACTGTTGCTGACTCAATGACTTAAGCTGAACATTTCGCAGCTTGGGAAGTGGCGAAAAAGGTTGTTTGGAAAGAAGAGTTCGTCACTGAACTTGATGTGATTCCCAGCATAGATGAGACTAGCTGCACATCAGAGGTCCAAACACCTTGAGAATAGGTATAACCTATTCCGTAAGATAAATGACAGAGATGTTAAGTAGATCAGCAAGTTTCAACGAATGAGAACGTTGCTAATCTATTAACGAAGCCACTCCTTAGGCCTAAGCATGAGTCGCGGACTGTTGCTGTAGGATAAGTGAAATTAAGATGTAGTCTTAATTTCAGTGGGAGCTATTAAAGGGCTTTATTTAGTTATTGGATATGTTCTTGAAACAACATTTAAGATGTTTAATGAAATTATTATTTCAAGATTATTTTAACTGTGATGAAATAATCGTTCCAAAATGATATGAATCATTTTATAGGTCATCGAAGTAAATGACTTGATCTTGAGTCATCGAAGTCATTTAGCTTGATCATGAGACCCTATATTTGATAGATGTTTTATATCATCCTGTCCCTAGTCGAAGGTTGTTGAAATTGGAACAACAACAACCGTGAGAGACTAGATTGGTACGTGACTTATGACAAAGTCTTAATGTGTCATAGATGCACGGCATCAAAGTCAGTACATAGGTGTATGTTGGGAACATACGACCGGACAAGACCCGCTTATAAGAACTCTTCAGGATATTTATATCTGTGTCATAAGAGATTCTTACTACGACTATAGAGTATAGTCCTTAGACCTGAGTTCGCATGCATGTGACTGCATATGGACTGATGCACTTTGATCATTGTCTAACGCTATCGTTCTGCGATAGCTATAAGGACCTTGTTTGGGTACATCATGAAATGAGTAGTTTACAGTGATGGAACAAGATGGGATTTGTCCCTCCAATATAAATGGAGTGAATATCTCTAGGCCAATCGGAGATTTGAATACTGGAAAACGCATGGCCATGCTCAAACGGACTTTCCCGAGTCGTTTGGATTGTCAGTATCAAATCAGAGTCCGATGAACAAGATTAGGCTTTATAAGGATGACACTAATCTTGCCTTATGACTAATCGAGATATTGAGACGAAAGGGATTATGAATACAGAGATTCCAGTTCAAGTGGGAGATTGTTGGAATTGTGTCCAGCAATCTCTGTACTGTCTCTATAACGTAAGAGTATGTCAGTGATCAGACATAAGTCATACAATACTGGGGGTCATGATGGCTTGCTAGAGTCCGCTCATGATCTATAAGTCTTGGACTTATTGCCTTTATTGTATGATCCCATATGGGTCACACGCTTAAGCTAGCAGGAAATAATGTTGGAACGGCATAGCAGAAGTACGACAAAAGTGCTAGGCATTTGTCGTACTAAGAGAGAAAGATTAATGGGTCTGATTAAATGGGATTTAATCAGATTGGGCCCAAAAGCCCAAAAGGGAAAGAGAAGGCTTTTAATGACTAAAATCCAAGTCTCTTTCTCCTAACCCTAGCCTCCCAGCCGAGAAAACTCTCTCTCTCTGGCGCCTCCCTTAGCTTGGTCTAGCAGCCAGTTTCCTGTGATTGCGTGTGTGAGCCTTTGGAGGATTCATCCCTTGGTGTATCTCCCTGATCTCTGACCTGTTCATCAATTCCGCTGCAACAAACAGGTAAAAGGTGAGATCATAATGTTTCTAAATAAGAACACCTAGATCTGATGCATGTTTAGGTTGATATCAATATGAGAATTGAATCAGGATCAACCGAAACTTCCAACACATCCAAACAAAGCAAAGGACAAGATGGACCAGCTCAGAAAACCGAGCTAAACCAGCTCGGAAAACCGAGCTGAACCAGCTCGGAATTCTGAGCTGAACCAGCTCGAAATTCTGAGCTAAACCAGCTCGGAAAACCGAGCTGAACCAGCTCAGAATTCTGAGCTAAACCAGCTCGGAAAACCGATCTGAACCAACTCGGATTTCCGAGCTAAACCAGCTCGGTTTTCCGAGCTGAACCAGATCAGAATTCTGAGCTAAACCAGCTCGGAAATCCGAGCTAAACCAGCTCGGGTTTTCCGAGATGAACCAGCTCGGATCTAAACCCATCCCGTCTCGATCTTGATCATGAGTTGCCCTTCCGGAAATCCCGAGTTGAACCTTTGAGCTGAACCATCTCGGATTTCCGAGCTAAACGGATAACCAAACATTTTTCGAGCTGAACTTTCCGAACGGATAACCAAACATTTGCCGATACGCATAACTTGTCGAAACCCACATTCGGAAACATCATCCCATACCTTCCTGGACCGATTATTTGGGCTGATGGATTGAGATTGAGAGAAATGGGAACTTGGGCCCAAGCATACGACAAACTCTAAACCAAATAAGTGATTTGATATGTTAACGGACTCGGAACGTCCAAATCTCGGCCCATCCGGCCAACGAGTCGAGCCACGAAAAGACGAAGAAGTAAAGAAAGAGATTGGAAAAAGGAAAATCCGAGATAGAAATGTACATTTTACGAAAAAGGAAAAAGATAAGAACAGGAAGATTTCCGCAAATCTTGCGCAAATATTCTCAAAAGCCGACGAACCGAAGCTATAAAAAGAGGGAGAAGCCAGACGAGAAAGGCAGAGCGAATACCCTAGATCTAGACTTAAGAACTTAGTAGTTTCTCTTAGCCGTTTTCAGAGTTCTTTTGTACTTTCTTTCCGATTCCTTTACTCTCTTTTCTGATCTTTGTACTCTTTTCGACTTCTAATCAATAAAACGTCCTCCGGGTTTGCTAGTTTTGTGGTTGTTCTGAAAGTTTATGTTCCCTAAAAATTTTGCTCTACAAGTTTTGACCGTGTGAGTTTCGACTCTCACAGTACTGATATATCTAATTAAATCCCCCAAACCCAATATATTTATGGCTCTCTCAAATTCACTTCATCTCTCAAAATCCTTTTGTCTTACATTTATTTTCTTAACGGAAAATTTATTGCAAAAAGACCAATGGAACAAAGGAAATACCAATTCCTCTCGGAGATCAACAAGTCGACGACGAAATGGAGTTTGAGATTGAAGGTCCTTTGGTGTTGGATGTATCACCGGGTATTCTCCGGCAAAACCATCAAACTACTTTTGGTGGATGAACAAGTTATCTCTCTTTCAGTTCATGCGTTGTCTAAATTTTTGATCTTACGCTGTATAAACATATGTTCTTACGCTGTTTAAGTTTTGGCACTTTCTAACAATTAGGGCAAAAGATAGAAGGATAAATTGGGTGATTTCGTTGAAATCTCCGAGTGGCTGGTGGAATCTGAGGGCCAGTGGGTACAATGGGATAACGTTCATATCCTTGATAGGCCAATGTTTGACCTCTTGACATATAGTTTATTCTCTCTGTGTCGAACTAGTTCGAGTGTAATCTTGAAAATTCCATACCCTGATGGCCAGCACTACTTAGACTTGAAGCCTATATGTGGTGTTTCAAATGGCACTATAACTAGCACATATCCAATCAGTACAGTTTTTGGACTTAATGATACAAGTTATATGGGACATTACTGTTTTAATATGATTTTGTTATGGATTTGTTTGTTATGTTTATTGGTTTGTGATATAGATTTGGTTGGTGTTGTGCTTGGAATTGATGACTTCGTAAGAGATACAATGGTTACTGCAAATGATCCTGAAACTTATTTCTGGAGGCGACTTCAAGTAAAATTCAGAATCAGAGATTTGGAGTAAGTATAACATCAATTTATTTCATGTACAATATTCTTAGAATGCCTGAAAGCTGATCTGCAGTAAATGTTGGCAGAAACGAGTCATTGGATTGTGTGGCCAGTGGTGATCTTGTTGTTAGGATGGTTAGGGCTAGGGGCAAAAGTCTGAATGGGATATTGTTCTTCTTATTCCAGTGCTTTAATATCGCCAACAAAAGTGGTGGTATGATGAAACATCAAAGCTTTTTTAAAAAAACATTTGTTCCAGTTTGTGTAAAATTACAAATAATTAAAATTTCTTTGTTGATTAGGGTTGGTGAGGTTGGAGGTAATTCAACGAGCTTTGATGCGTATGAAGTTGAAGAGTTCCATGATTTTGTCCAGAGTTATTTATCTCACAACTCATAATCATATAGTATAGATGTTAGTGTATTTTTACGATCTTATGAGTTATTGTTTTAACCGTTGATTTTTTTTGGTTTAGGTACCCTAAGCCTCCTCTATGTTAAGAATGTTGGGTATGGTTTGTTGGATTTGCGAAGTGAAGAACATACTTATGGTTTATGAATTTAAATTAAATTTGTATTTATAACCCACACTTTGTTTATGGTTTTCTCTAGTATTTACTTTTTTGTCAACTTGGTTATCTTTAGTAACTTAGTATATTACTCGTATTCCATGATATCCAAAAATTTTAAAAATAATGAATGAGTATTAAACATTGATTAAAATTTAGTACGTAAACTTATTAACCGATCGAGAACATGTTCCCTTTTGAAGAACAAATCAATGTATTTCGTTCAGCTGATAGGATTATGAACAATCAGTTTCTTATGGTACATTCAACGCATAAAAATTAGAGATTATGAAACAAAAGCAAACATGGGTCAGTCATTCTCATGTAATCATTCGAAAAAATCTTAAAACGAGTAAGTGGATTTTAATGTAAAATCGCAACTGTTGCGTATCAAGTTAAAATAGTTATCGAGTATTTATTTCTATAAACCTAAAAACTCTTAACTTTCTGCTTCTACCTGTTCCTTATCATTCTCTGATATTTAAAGAGATATCCACAAAATGAATCCGCTTATAACATGCTATTCTAAAAACTCACAATTTCACAAAATTGCTTATATTACTTTGAGGGATAATCGCTGGAATGTTAGAGCGAAGGTTTTGAGAGCGTGGTGTTTTACTCACTATGATGCTCCCTTGGAATTAATTTTATCCGATGAAACGGTATTCTTCTTCTACTTTATTTTATCCCTTGGAATTAATTTACCCCTTTTATTTTATTGGGTATACATGGCACCCATAAATCCATACGTTTTTATTTTTTGTACTTCCTTTTGTAACCTTTGGTTATAATCAACATGGAAGTCGGATTCAAGCTTTAGCTTTCGGCAAAAACGCCCGGAAGTTCCTTTTCTTTTACAGAAAGAAGGTTGCTGGTTTAATTTTTCTGATTTTAGGGTTTCGTTAGGGCCCACATATGACAGAGTATGTCCAACGTATAATGATATTTTTATAACTGACAAGACAAATATCACTAAGAACTTCGATCCTCCAACTTTGGATGACCTCTTGAGCATCAAACCAATCCAAGGAATTAATGATGGGATGGTTTCAGATAAATATGCAATTGGTAAGTGTTGTTTACAATACATAATTATTAGATTAAGTGGAGAAATCTAACATCGGATTTGGAAGAATTGTGGTTGTTGTTTTTAGGGAGATTAACTTATATTTAAAAATTTTTTTTATATAGATGTTGTTGGTGCTATAACATAGGTTGGAGATCTTTAATGGGTAGGTGACTCTTCAAAGGTCTATCCGTATTCACGTACACGCGCTAAAGTCCAATTCACGCTAAGAGATACCGAGTAAGTTTAAGTTTCAGAGTTTTATAATCACCTTATAATTAAACCTTACTGGTTGACCAAAAAATTAAACCTTACTAAATACTGATGTTTTAATTGAAAGAAGATGACCATAGAATGTGTTGCCTATGGACCACCCGCTGAGGAATTGTCAAGGCGTTTTGAACTACTTCCAGACAAGCATTTGTTTGTTTTGCTCCGATTTTTCTGGATCAAAATATTTTGCGGTATGTTGACATGTTTTCTAGAAAATATTAGTAAGACATTAATATAGAACAAAATTATAAGAATATATATATTTTTTACCTAGGGGTAACTTGGCTTAGAGGAATAGAAGCGCCTTCAGCGATTGACTATCATCGAGTATCTTTGGATGAGTTAAACAGTTTGATGGAACGGTATAAATATTTTCAAATTGTCATATTGAACATCTTGTGATCATATAAATTATTAACAACACCTAACGTATTTCCCTCTATGATTTCGTGTTGGTACCCTAATCTTCTTCCGACATGGTACTCAAACGAGCACCAGATTCTCGATCTCTACTAACTCTCCTTCTTATTCTATAACTAATAAGAACTTATGAATTTTTAATTTTTGATTCCTTAAAACCACTGTAAAGATTTCTAAGCGTTTGGTTTCTATTTACGGGTTAATTAATTTTACAATAAAGTTTAGTTAATATATAATATTGCAACTTATACATGTTTATTAGAAGTTGGAAAAAGCGATAATACACTTTACATATTGCAATTTGAAAGTATAGATTAGCTTTAAAACTCGTACACCTACCACAAACAAGTAAAATATAACTAAACTATCTCATATTGCTTTAAAAAAAATCCAAAAACACTATATGATACGACCCATACCCGACTACTTTGCGACACGAATAATGAGTTGAATATTAGTCGTATCAATAGCGACAAATAAACGACTTGGTTACTACTATACCCGAAGTAGCGCATTAGTCGTCCATGTAATGACCAATTCGCGATTTTTCTATGACTCTTCACATCAGACGCAAAAATAGTCGATATATCACCGACTAGCCTGCGACTATTGTTCTCGGTCTCGAAAATGTTCTTTAATCAATCGTGAATCAACGACTAAATTGGCGACAATCATTTTTGGTCATATATAAACGACTAATACACGTCTAAAAATCCTTTGTCGCAAGGTCAAGTCGTAAAAACACTGTTTTCTTGTAGTGTACCTGGCTGCAGTGACTGAACCAGATAATCTCAAGGGGTATGCAATGAAGAAGTTCTTCAGAGAACTTAAGAGACTCTTTTGGGATGAACCCTATCTATACAAGCACTGTTCAAATGGCATTTACACGAGATGCATTGCGGAACCATAGGTTCCAGACGTTCTATTTCACTGCCATGGGTCAGATTATGCTGCACACTTTGCTACTTTCAAGATTGTGTCTAAGGTTCTGCAAGCAGGATTCTGGTGGCCTACTATGTTTGGAGGTGCTCATTCTTTTGTCTCTCAGTGCAATGCCTGTCAGAGGAAAGGGGAAATCAGTAAGAAGCCTGAGATGCCTCAGAATTTCATTCTTGAGGTTGAGGTTTTTGATTGCTGGGGCATTGATTTTATGGGTCATTTTTCCTCATCTCATGGGAATAAGTTCATATTAGTTGATGTGGATTATGTGTCTAAATGGGTGGAAGCGATAACTAGTCCAACCAATTACTCTTCGGTGGTTCTTAAGCTGTTTAAGACCATCATTTTCCTTAGATTTGGAGTGCCTCAGATTGTGATAAGTGATGGAGGATCTCACTTTATCAACAAGGACTTTGAGAAGCTGCTACATAATCATTGTGTTCATCATCGTGTGGCTACTCCTTATCATCCTCAGACTAGTAGGCAAGTTGAGGTCTCTAATAGATAGATCAAGGAGATCTTGGAGAAGACAGTTTGGAAGACAAGGAATGATTGGTCTACAAAGCTGGATGATGCGTTATGGGCCTAAAGGACTGCGTTTAAGACGCCACTTGGAACTACACTGTTTCATCTTTTGTATGGGAAAGCAGTTGAGCTTAAGCATAAGGCATCATGGGCTGTGAAGCAAATGAATTTCAATCTAAAGCCTGCATCAGAGAGGAGATTGGTGCAGCTGAATGAGTTGGATGAGATTATGCATCATGCCTTGAGAATTCAAAGCTGTACAAGGAGAGGACTAAGGCAAATCATGACAAGAAGATGTCTCTAGATAGTTTGAGCCTAATGATAAGGGACTTTTGTATAACTGATATATCATGGTTTTTACCGGTTTTATGCCATGATATAAGTGTGTTTTAGAGTCTTTTTGTGTTCTTTTAGAGTCTATTACAGGTATAATCAGGTTTGGAGCAGAATTTGAGATATTGGAGCATTTTGGTGATTTTTGGAGTGTTTGGCCGAGAGATTGAGCTCTCTGTCCAGAAAGCAGAACTGCATCGATCGACACGGTTTTGCATCGATCGACACACTAGAGAGATGGGCCAGACTCGGCGGTTTAATGAAGAATGAAGATATTACACTTTGACCCAGAAGTTTCCAGTATTTACAAAGAAGCCCCAGCCGAGATTTAGCATATATAATTAGGATTTTGGTGTTTTATTTAGATACGCTTACTTACGCTTTCATACTGAGAGCTAAGGGATTTTTAGAGCTTTTGGGGCTGATCTGATCCTGTACTTCATCTATTTTGGAGAAGATTTCGAACCCCTTTATCTATTTAATTTCTTATATGCAATCTATTAATTCTATGATTTCTGTTTCATTAATTATGTCTGAGTAGACTCATAGTTAGGTTTAGGGTTTCTCATTAAGGATTTCATGACTTGCTAGACTTGTTTAATTCAGTTAAGGATTCACATGAATAGAATGTTCTTCGATCTAAATTGAGATTAATGCTAGTTCTAACCTGATCAATTAGAATCTAGATCTTAGGTTGCTAAATACGACACGAAAGTGTGGTTTAGAATCTGAACTATTTAGGTTGAGCAATTAAATTATTCGCGAAGGAATTTAGTTTAGTTTAATTATGAACATATAAAACTTGAAATTAATGCTGGTTTAATCTGTTAGTAATTGCAAAGGAATTTGGATTGCTGCACTTAGACTTAGAGAATTCTCGCAAAGGAATTTGGTTAATTCTATATCCGTGATTTGAGTTCTAGAACTGTGCTTAATTAGATCCTGACTGATTGATTTGTCTGCTTGTCTGATTTCCTGAGAACGCCCTAGACTTAGCGCCTTTAATTAACTGCTTTCACCACCGATAATCTTGCTACTTGTTTACTTTCTCGCACTGCTATTTAGTTTACTTCACATTGCTTTCTTCTAGTTTAAATCTCTACAGTTTCTAATCTATCGGGACCAGAGTCTATGTGGATTCGATACCCTATATACTACAATCACTTAACTGTGCACTTGCAGTAGATTAGGATTAAAACCTGACCCTATCAAGTTTTTGGCGCCGTTGCCGGGGACTCTTAGAGTCTTCGATAGGATCGAACTTAGGGTTTTTACTAGGATTTTTATTGTTTTTGTTTCGTTTTGTTTTTAATTTTTGTTTTTAGTTACTAATTTTTCTCTGTTTTCTGTCTGTCGCAGGTACCGATTTCGCATAGCGTCGATCGTTGCACCTTTGTGTCGATCGTCACTAGGCGATTCTGAGATTGAATCGATCGTTTCATTGATAGCATCGATCGTTGCTTGACGATTACAGACAGTTTATGCAGACGCGTGAAACAAGAAGTAATCAGAACTTGAACCTCGTTAATCTTGGACTTGACGAACTTGGACGACTAGAGAGGACTAACAGAAGAGAAAGAAGAGCAAGGATGGTGGTACAGAAGGTAATCATAATGCCTGATGCTCAAGGTACCCTGAGGGACCGAGATAACAATCCGTACAATGCTGCTGGGCATCGGATTGATGCTGAAGGGAATGTAATCCCTGATCCTCCTGAGCAACCGCAACAGGAGCAGAACCAAGGTCAAAGACAGGCCCAAGGTAGACAGATGGTTGTCCATGAGACGACTTTAGCTGACTACAACAGACCGGATGAGTTTCATGCAAACCGGTCAGCTTTAGTGATGCCTGGTTTTGAGAGGAATGATTTTGAGATCAAAACCATCTACTACTCGCTGATGAGACAGAATGCCTTCCATGGTCATCCCACGGAGCAGCCTATGGATCACATTGATCAGTTTGAGGACATAATCACTGGCATGAAGTATGATGGAGTTTGCCAGGATTATCTGTTTCTCAAGCTCTTTCCATACAGTCTCGCTGGAGACGCTGCTGCATGGCTGAAGCAACTGCCACCTGGGCAGTTTGATACTTGGGCATCCATGAAGAGTGAGTTCCTGCGTCACTTCTATGATGACGCTCGCTCTGATCAGTCCAGACAGGACATTCTGACATTTTCCCAAGGTCCTACTGAGCCTCTTAAGACTGCCTGGATGAGATTTAAGAAGTACCAGCGTGACTGCCCACACCATGGATTCACTGAGGTCACATTGCTAGGTATCTTCTTCAGAGGCATAGATCTTCCATATCAGTCTGCGCTGGATAACTCCAGTAATGCCAACTTTAACACCAGGACTCCTGCACAAGCTAAGCAGTTGATTGATAACTTAGTGAGCAGCAACAGTTGCAAGACTATGGATGAGAGGAGAAAGAAATCTGGTGGAAGTGTAGAGAATTCAGAGATTGCTGATATTAGATCTAAGCTGGACACAATTTGTAATCTTCTAGCTGGTAAGAAAGCTGTCCACTTTGCCCAAGATGTTGAGGTAATTCAGACTGAGGAGGACACTCAGGAAGAAGATGTGAATTACATTGGAGGATCTGGTTTTCAAGGTAATAGATTTGGTAATCAGCAGGGAAACAGGTTCTTCAATGGAGGACAGAAGAGCGCCTTCACAGGCAATCAGAACTCAGCTAGTTTTGGACAGACTAGTGGTTTTGAGAAACCTTTTGGACAAGGTACTCAGAGAACCTATGGATCTTCATCTTATCAGACTCCTCCTGTAGCTACTGCTCATGAGAGTAAGTTGGAAGCAATGATGGAACAGCTGCTGAAGGGTCAAACTAAGAATGCTGCAAACCTTGATAAGAAGATAGGTACTGTCTATGAGGATCTGAACGGGAAGTTTGAACACCTGAGCGCACACATGAAGGAGCTTTACGCTAGAGTTTCAAGAACTGCTGGCTATGCTCGGAGGGAAGATGGATATCTCCCAGGGCGAACTGATGCTAATCCCAAATATAAATGCAATGCAGTGACATTGAGAAGTGGTAAGGAGCTGCTGCCTGGCCAGAAAAAGCAGTTGAGTGTCGAAGAACTCGTGGAAATTGAAGAATTGGAAGATGAAATCCGTGATATTCGCAATGCATCGATCGACGCCACTCAGCAACGGTCGAATGCAAAGCGAAAACAAAGAACCTGTCGTGACAAAATCGCCCAGAAACGATCGACACAACGCCAGTGACGATCGACGCAAGGCGACTGCAGAGAGTTCAAGACCAGAGAAACCGAAACAGTCAACCGCGAGGGTTTACAAGCCTAAGGTACCTTATCCCTAGAATCCCAGAAAAGCTAAGAATGATAGGCAGTACGCAAAGTGCCAAGAGTTTATTAGAAAGGTGAAAGTCGAAGTGCCTTTGATTGACTCTATGGAGACTTCCCCTGTGATGAAGAGATGTCTTAAGAATTGCTGGAAAGTGGTCTAATGAGGAGAGTGTAATGATGATCAGCGAGGTGTGTAGTGCAGTAATTCAGGGCAGAATTCCTGAGAAGTTGAAGGAAGCTTTGTGTTGGATTGTGCTATCTACATGGAAAGATTCGAAAGGTCCCTATGTGATCTTGGTTCCAGTGTGAATCTTATGCCTTTCTCAGTTGCCAAGAGGCTCGGAATGACTGATTTTATACCCACTAGGATATCACTGGTTTTGGCAGATAGAACGATCAGAATTCCCGAAGGATTATTGGAGGATGTACCTATAATGATTGGCCAATGTGTGATACCTACTGATTTTGTGGTTCTGCAGTATGGAGAGGAACCAAAGGATCCACTGATTTTGGGTAGGCCTTTCTTAGCTACTGCTGGTGCGATGATTGACTGCAAAGGAGGTATAATAACTCTGAATGTGGGTGATCCGAAGATGAGATTTGATATGGACAAACTGGTGAAGAGACCAACCATCGACGGACAGACCTTCTATGTGGACACACTAGGTGATTTGGCTGCAGAATACTTTCACAAGTCACGTGCTGAAAATCCACTAGAAAGAGCTTTACTGAGCTCTATAATGGAGCTGGAATACTTGCAGGACGAGCCCGCAATGTGCTATGCAAGGCTGATGGATTCTGTTGAAGCAGTAATGCAAGTGGAAGAATCAGACGCGACGATGCAACGATCGACACTAACTAAGCATCGATCGTTGCAAGTCGACAGGGATTGGGCAGAGGAAAAAGCTCCGAAGATTTAGCTAAAACAACTTCCATCCAGGCTAAGGTACGCATTTATTGGACCAAATTCAACTTATCCAGTGATTGTCAATGCTAGTTTGAACAACGCAGAGCTCACTTTACTGCTAAGCAAGCTGCGCAAGCATCGCAAAGCTCTTGGCTATTCTCTTGATGACATTTCAGGTATCTCACCGGAGCTGTGCATGCATCGGATACATCTTGAGGATGAGTCTAAGACATCTGTTGAGCATCAGAGGAGGGCTTAATCATAATCTACAGGAAGTGGTTAAGAAGGAGATTATGAAACTCCTGGATGCTGGGATCATCTATCCTATTTCAGACAGTGATTGAGTGCCTAAGAAAGGCGGAGTTACAGTTGTGAAGAATGAGAAGAATAAGCTGATCCCTACTAGGACTGTAACGGGACACATGATGTGCATAGATTACAGGAAGCTGAATGCTGCAACCAGGAAGGATCACTTTCCCTTGCCTTTCATTGATCAGATGCTGGAGAGGTTAGCAAATCACCCTTACTATTGCTTCCTCGATGGATACTCAGGTTTCTTTCAGATTCCTATCCACCCAGAGGATCAGGGAAAGACCACCTTCACTTGTCCATATGGCACATTTTCTTACTGTAGGATGCCCTTTGGACTCTGTAATGCGCCAGCCACCTTCCAGAGATGCATGATGTCCATCTTCACTGACATGATTGAGGACTTTATGGAGGTATTTATGGATAATTTTTTCAGTTTATAGATCCTCCTACAATGAGTGCTTAGATAATTTATGTAAGGTGCTGACTAGATGTGAGGAAAAGCATTTGGTCCTTAACTGGGAAAAATGCCACTTCATGGTCAGAGATGGTATTGTTCTTGGACATAAAGTATCTGAAGCAGAGATCGAAGTGACCGCACTAAGATTGAGGTAATGACCAACCTTCAGGCGCCTGATTCTGTTAAGTCTATAAGAAGCTTTCTTGGACATGCTGGTTTCTATAGACGGTTCATCAAAGATTTCAGTAAGATTGCTAGGCCACTAACTGATTTGCTGTGTAAGGATACCAAATTTGAGTTCAATGCAGACTGTCAGACTGCATTTGAACAAATCAAGCAGGCATTAGTGAGTGCTCCAATAGTTCAGCCACCAGATTGGGATCTACCTTTTGAGGTTATGTGTGATGCAAGTGATTTTGCTGTAGGAGCTGTCTGGGACAGAAGAAGGACAAAAAGCTTCATGCTATCTATTATGCTAGTAGGACACTAGATGATGCGCAGAGAAACTATGCAACCACGGAGAAGGAGCTGTTGGCTGTTGTCTTTGCATTTGAGAAATTCCGCCCCTATCTTGTTGGCTCCAAAGTGATTGTTCACACTGATCATTCAGCCCTGAAGTATCTGATGCAGAAGAAGGATGCTAAGTCAAGATTGTTGAGATGGATTCTGTTGCTTCAGAAGTTTGACATTGAAGTGAGGGACAAGAAGGGAGTTGAGAATGGAGTTGCTGATCATCTTTCAAGGATGCTGGTTGAGGAAGACGTGCCGATCAATGATTATTTGCTTGAGGAAAACGTCAATATGGTTGGTACAATTTTTCAGTCGGATCTGGGCACAGAGTCGCAGAACTGTCGGGATAATCACTCAGCGTCGACCGATGCCACATTAGCAACGGTCGATACAAGTATCGGGGAAGCAACGGTCGACGCATACACACGCAACGGTCGATGCATACCTGATACAAACCCAGAAGCTTTAAGGATCAGAATTGGGAACTATGACTTCGAAATTGCTGCTGTAGCAACCAATGATCGACCCTGGTATGCAGATATAGCTAATTACCTTGCTGCAGAGACTGAACCAGATGATTTAAAGGGTTATGCGAAGAAAAAGTTCTTTAGGGAGCTTAGAAGATACTACTGGGATGAGCCTTATCTCTATAAGCACTGTTCAGATGGTCTTTACAGGAGATGCGTTGCTGAATCAGAAGTTCCAGACATCCTCTTCCACTGTCATGGATCAGATTATGCTGGACATTTTGCTACATTCAAGATTGTGTCTAAGGTTCTGCAAGCAGGTTTCTGGTGGCCTACAATGTTTAGAGACACTCATTATTTCATCTCTCAGTGTGATGCCTGTCAGAGGAGAGGGAAAATCAGCAAGAAGCATGAGATGCCTTAGAATTTCATTCTGGAAGTTGAGGTTTTCGATTGCTGGGGCATAGATTTCATGGGTCCTTTTCCCTCATCCTATGGAAATAAGTTCATCTTGGTTGTTGTAGACTATGTGTCTAAGTGGGTAGAAGCAATAGCTAGTCCAACCAATGATTCTTCGGTGGTCATTAAGTTGTTTAAGACCATCATATTCCCCAGATTTGGAGTACCTCGTAGAGTGATTAGTCATGGAGGATCTCATTTTAACAATAAGGTCTTCGAGAAGCTGCTGAAGAAGCATGGAGTTCATCACCGAGTCGCTACTCCTTATCATCCTCAGACTAGTGGACAAGTCGAGGTTTCTAACAGGCAGATTAAGGAGATCCTTGAGAAGACAGTTGGAAAGACAAGGAAAGATTGGGCAGCAAAGCTGGACGATGCATTATGCGCTTACATGACAGCATTCAAAACACCACTTGGGACCACTCCATTCCATCTGTTATATGGAAAAGCATGTCATCTACCAGTAGAACTTGAGCACAAAGCAGCATGGGCTGTAAAGCAGATGAACTTTGATCTTAAATCTGCTGCAGAGAGGAGATTGGTGCAACTTAATGAGTTGGATGAGATTAGACATTTTGCCTATGAGAACTCAAAGCTGTACAAGGAGAGGACTAAGGCTTATCATGACAAGAAGATTGTCTCTAGACAATTTGAGCCTAATGATCAAGTACTTTTGTATAACTCTCGTTTGCATTTGTTTCCAGGAAAGCTGAAATCAAGATGGTCTGGTCCTTTCACAATCAAAGAGGTGCGTCCATACGGAGCTGTCGTTCTAACCAGCAAAGAAGGTAATGAATTCACTGTGAATGGACAGAGGGTGAAACATTATTGGGCTAAGGCCGAGATTTCAGGAGGTCAGATTCTGCCTCTGGATGATGCACCCTCTACCTAGATCAGCTGAAGCATCAAGCTATTGACGTTAAAAGAGCGCTGAGTGGGAGGCAACCCACTGTTTTCATTTTTGCATTTTAATTTTTGTGTTTTTGTAGGATTTTACGTTTTGTTTCTAGTTTTGGTGAGTTTTTGTCTGCAGATCTCGAAGAACGCAGTGTGTCGATCGACACACTACTGTGTCGATCGTCACAACACGATTGAAATCGCATTGCATCGATCGTTGCGGTCCTGAGCAACGATCGATCATACACGAAAATCGCCTGGCAACGGTCGATGCACATATTGCTACGATCGATGCCTGAGCGACTGGGGTAAAAATCCGACAGAACTCAACCAATCTTTAAACAAATTTTTATTTCTTTTTGCCAATCATTCGCTTGACACTACTGGGGCCAGTGTGTTTTAAGTGTGGGGGAGGTGCTACTGATTCCTGTTTTCTGTTTTCTTAGAGTCAGTTAAATTTTTCGTTTTATTGAGTCAAAACTTTTAAGTAAGAAACAATGATTTTTTGAGAAGATTAGCAGCACTTGCAGGAACTTAAGTAACCATTGGGATGAAGTTGCAGGATCAATCTCTGACTATTAGAAAACCCCATCACAGATCAACCTACTAAGGACACCCACATCACTTCAGGTATCAGAGGATCCTTTTACTGACTTCAAACTTAATACTGACTTAGATTTCTCACCTAAGGGCTTGGTATACTTTGTGTCGGATTCCATTGTTAGTTCTGACACAGCGTGTAAACCTGTCCTATTTAGTTCCCTTCTCCCCTTCCATAAAAAAAAAAGATAATAAAATGAGGATGAGTTAGTAACTCCGAAGTGGTCATGGGAATGGTAGCTACAACTTTCATATCCTGTGCATCCATGGAATGTGTCCAAAGTACACCCCTTAACAGGAAGAGCACTGATAAAAAAAAAAAATGATACCCAATGGGGAAAAATCAGAATGCTAAGGAAGGGAAAAGAGAAGAAAGGGACTAGAGAAAGATAGTATGGTGGTCTAGAGCTGATAAGGTAAGAATCCATGTGCCTTTGATCGATACTCCTTAGGTGAGACCGCACTTAAATACTTGCAGAAGTCTGTAGGGAGAATTTGAATGCGTGAATGTGATTGTGGAGTTTACTTAGGATAGTTGCTAAGTGTGGGGGAAGTATATGTTGGTCTTGATGTCTTGTGATTGATTCTTTCAGTGGTTTACTAAGGGGAATCTGAGTGTTGTTGCTTCTAGGATGAAAAGAGTTTCTGAAGAGTTTTCAAACCTCTTCACCATGTTTTAGTTCTCTGTTTTGCTTGAGGGCAAGCAAAGGCTAAGTGTGGGGGAGTTGATATATCATGGTTTTTACCGGTTTTATGCCATGATATAAGTGTGTTTTAGAGTCTTTTTGTGTTCTTTTAGAGTCTATTACAGGTATAATCAGGTTTGGAGCAGAATTGGAGATATTGGAGCATTTTGGGGATTTTTGGAGTGTTTGGCCGAGAGATTGAGCTCACTGTCCAGAAAGCAGAACTGCATCGATCGACACACGATTGTGCATCGATCAACACACTAGCGAGATGGGCCAGACTCGGCGGTTTAATGAAGAATGAAGATATTACACTTTGGCCCAGAAGTTTCCAGTATTTACAAAGAAGCCCCAGCCGAGATTTAGCCTATATAATTAGGATTTTGGTGTTTTATTTAGATACGATTACTTACGCTTTCATACTGAGAGCTAAGGGATTTTTAGAGCTTTTGGGGTTGATCTGATCATGTACTTCATCTATTTTGGAGAAGATTTCGAACCCCTTTATCTATTTAATTTCTTATATGCAATCTATTAATTCTATGATTTCTGTTTCATTAATCAAGTCTGAGTAGATTCATAGTTAGGTTTAGGGTTTCTCATTAAGGATTTCATGACTTGCTAGACTTGTTTAATTCAGTTAAGGATTCACATGAATAGAATGTTCTTCGATCTAAATTGAGATTAATGCTAGTTCTAACCTGATCAATTAGAATCTAGATCTTAGGTTGCTAAATACGACACGAAAGTGTGGTTTAGAATCTGAACTATTTAGGTTGAGAAATTAAATTATTCGCAAAGGAATTTGGTTTAGTTTAATTGTGAACATATCAAACTTGAAATTAATGCTGGTTTAATCTGTTAGTAATTGCAAAGGAATTTGGATTGCTGCACTTAGACTTAGAGAATTCTCGCAAAGGAATTTGGTTAATTCTATATCCGTGATTTGAGTTCTAGAACTGTGCTTAATTAGATCATGACTGATTGATTTGTCTGCTTGTCTGATTTCCTGAGAACGCCCTAGACTTAGCGCCTTTAATTAACTGCTTTCACCACCGATAATCTTGCTACTTGTTTTCTTTCTCGCACTGCTATTTAGTTTACTTCACATTGCTTTCTTCTAGTTTAAATCTCTACAGTTTCTAATCTATCGGGACCAGAGTCTATGTGGATTCGATACCCTATATACTACAATCACTTAATTGTGCACTTGTAGTAGAATAGGATTAAAACCTGACCCTATCAATAACTCACGTTTACAATTGTTTCCAGGTAAGTTGTGTTCTAGATGGTCATGTCCTTTCACGATCAAGGAGGTGCGTCCATATGGTGTTGTTGTTCTGATCAACTCAGAAGGTAAGGAGTTCACTGTCAATGGAAAAAGGGTGAAGCATTATTGGGCTAAGGCCAAGATTCCAAGAGGTCATATTTTGCCTCTGGATGATGCACCCTCTGCCTAAATCTCCTTCCTGTCAAGATAATGATATTAAAGAAGCTCTGAGTGGGAGGCAAACCACTGGTAAGTTTGTACATACTCTTTTTGGTGTTTTTATTAGGATTTTACTTGGTCTTTTTGTTTTTGGAGTTTTTGTCGTACATAACTAGTCTGGAGTCTGGAAATCGCCATGCGTCGATCGTTGCGGTCCTGTGCAACGATCGATGCAGGAGGTGGAAACCGCAAGAGATAAGTGAATTAGAGCCGGTTCGATTGCGGTTCACTAGCGGAGGAAATCAAACCACGAGGAAGAAGTCATGATGTGTGTCGATCGTTGCGGTCCTGTGCAACGATCGATGCACCTAGTTCAAATTCGAAATTGAAGGTACATGCGTTATAAACCGGAAATTTAAATGAACCGGACCGGTTCATTTGTCGGGATCTGCAACGATCGACGCATCTCATGCGTCGATCGACGTAGACATGGGCGAGGTAAGTGCTTTTAATTTCCTTTCTTTCTTCTTCTTCCTCATTTTCCGCCTTTCGAACCCGAAACCCAAAAATCGCTTAAACCCTAAAATCTTCATTTCTTTATCTATTTTGGTGATTGAAAAGCCTAATCCACTCGCTTTTCACCCCTCTTTCCAGATCTATTACTCATTTCATCCGATTTTGAGGTATATGTTCTGAATACCTCAGTGAGTGACTCCCATGTTACTCACTCCTCCTTTTTCCCTCCTTTAATGTGAGCATGCCGAGTAGATTGATGCATAGATGGATAATATGCTTGGGGATTTTATCGTTTTTCTGCATTTTATTTTCAAACGTGATTTACGATGTGTTAGATTTAATTTGGTTATTTATTTATAGATTACTTTGGTTATGTTTATTACGTTAGGGTTAATACCACTCTGTCTCGAGAGAGGAGGAGACGAGTGTTACATTTTGGTATCGGAGCGGGATTGCCATATCGTTCCTTATCCAGGAGGCGAGTAGTAGATAATACATTTAACATTCTGTTTTCAATAGTTTTTGATGTTTTATGAGAAATGGGATTGCTTTTAAAATATCACCCCTTTTGCTCGGTATTACTTTACTAATCGTAAGCTCTTTGTTCAACAAAAATCTAATTATCTTGTTAACGGGATGTAGAGCAAGTGGAAATGCTCAATTGGCGGTCATGGAATCCCACAACCGTCGGAAGAGATATGCATACAAGCGAAAAGATTTGATGTTCGAGATGGGTGACTTAGTATAACTGAAATGAGGACATTTCAGGGAGGTGCTAGGACTCAAAAGCTAAAGAAGCTTAAGCTCGGGTACATGGGACCATATCCTTTGTTGAGCGCATTAGGGTAGTAGCATATCAAGTGGGCTTATCATCAGAGTTGGTAGGATTTCACGAAGTGTTTCTTGTGTCAGTATTAAGAAAGGTTGTTAGAAACCAAAGCTTACTTTGTAGCAGCCGCCAAGCGTTCTCAGTAAGGATCTATCAGTGTCTAGCCAACATGTTATTGTATATAAAAAGGAAGTTCTGGGGAAAGTGACTGCGATGGTCATAGTCCATTAGAAAGTAGCCGGAATTGAAGAAGGAATCAAGGAGTCCGACGATCAGATGATATCAAATTACTCCGAGCTTTTCGGATTTGTAAGCGAGTAGGTGAGTCCGGATCTGAATTCGAGGACAAAATTCTTGTTAGTGGGGGAGAATTGAAATAAACCAATTTTATTTATATTACTGCGGCCCATCAAGCCTAATTCACTTAGGGAAAACCCTAGCTCAATTTCCCTATCAATATAAATTTTCCTCTGTTCATTTTTCTCATTAAAAGATTTCTAAGAAAAGCTCAGCAGAATTCGAACCGACGGTGAGGAAAACGACCGACTAATACCCGGAATCATTCATGTATTTAGAAAAATACATTTTTCTCCTTTATTTTTTTGGTTCTTTCAATTATGGAGGTTTAGAATCATTCATGTATTTAGAAAATTCGGTTCAGGTTTGGTTCAGTTCGGATAGTAAACTTGGGAACTAACTAATACCCGGAAAAAAATCTGGTACGGTTTGGTTATGGTTTGGTCCGATTCTTTCGAATAACTTCAAGTAATTTGGATAAAAATTCGGATAATTCGGGTAAAAAATTGAACTATTGGGATAATTCGAATAAAAAATAGGTACTTTCGGGTATTTTGGTTAAAAAATATTCGGGTTATTTCGGATAATTCAATTTTTATTGTAATATTCATGTAATTTTGGTTATTTGGTTACTTTAAAAAAAAATCTGGTTAGTTCGGGCACCCATTCAGTTCTCGGTTTTGTTCTAGTTTGGTTCGGTTCAGAGATCGATAAAGCCTCTTTGGGAGGTGTGGGATCACTTAAGTGGCTTAGGACCTTTGCTGCTTCGACACTTTAGGTGCCATGATTGTGCATGTTAGAATATACTACTATATTTGGAGGACTTGGACCGAGGCTGTGGACTTGCATTTTAGCATCCCATACCCTAGTGAGTGACTCACATGTTACCCACTCCTCCTTTTTCCCCTCCTTTAAGGTGAGTCTGCCAAGTAGATGGATGCATGAATGGATCGGGTGCTTGGGGATTTTATCGTTATTTTCTGCATTTTATTTTCAAACGTGATTTTTGATTTATTATAGTTATTTTATTTATTGTATTTATGGATTATTTCGGTTATGTTTGTTTGGAGTTTATTGGAGTTACTTGAGTTGTACGTTAGGATTAGTAGCACGCTGTCTTGAAATAGGAGGAGACTAGTATTACAAGTTCAATCCAAATGAGAATATGTAAGGAAAAACTGATTTGCATATATTCTTAGACTTCAATGATGATCCTAAGGTTGAGTTATTGATTGAAGACAACAATGGCCGGCTCCGACAAGCATGACATAAATTACATATCTATGGCCACTGATCTAACATTTGGATTTCAAATGCTAATTTGGTTTTTTAACCAATATACAAATTTAAATGTGTAAATTCTATCTTCATAATAATGCCTTAGGTAGTAGCGGAGGATGTGTAGCGATCAATTTATTCGACCAAATATGAATCACATACAACCAATTAAAGTCGATTACAGTCTTCTATGTAACTCGATAATTGTTGTAACGCCTTGGCCATCACTATTCATTGTCATATGCCCACTCTCGGTCCATAGCCCCATTCTCATCCGATGGCCGATGCGTTTGTACGGGAGGCTCGAATAACTTCTCCATGTTTTGTTCGCACTGGCACAATATCACAAATCACTTTCCGCTAGGTTATACCCTTAAATTTCACCATCTCAAACACGTTTAATTATGAAGTTCTCTCATGACAATTGATATGAAGTTCCCATGGATTACACTTAGAGGATCTATCATTTTGGATAATCTCAACACCAAAGTTACTAGCATAAGGCTCGAATGTGGATTGTAGGGTCGCACAAGGGTTCCGAAATGGCTCTTGATATTCTAAACTGTGATTCTACTTGATATGACGCACAAGACCAGAAAATAGAGGTTCAAATTTGATATTAAACACCAGTCTTCGAAATTTTCAAGAAGAACAAAGATATTTCTCTCAAAGATTAAAAGTTTGAAAAGACAAAAGCTTCCTGACTGATTTTCGAAATGAGTCAAACTACTTAGGAAATACAAAAGAAATAAATGAAACAAAGACCAAAGTCACAAAGTGACCAGCAAACTTCCACGGTCTTGTCTTGGTCAAATGGTCTTCTCATCTTGATTTTTGAAATGGTAAATGGGCCACTAAATTAGGCCTGATCTTCCTTATTAATATGGATGCAATTTTCACGGACCAGGCCAAGTTTTCATCTCCACGGGCCATCTCATTTTGGGTCAAGGCCCGAAGTGAATGGAAAGCATTTCTAAATTGTTTGGACCTTGATCTTTTTAGTGGCCCAGGTGGAATGTGAAGATCATGCTTCCTTTATTGTTTGGCCCATGAATTCTTATTCTTGGACATGATCAGTTCGTGAACAATTGGATCATGATTATTCTCGCTTTGACTCGATTGCTAAGTGCAAATATTCCTCGATTCTAATTCTCCCTCGCCCATGACTCTTTTTACTCGGACACGATCTGCTCCTCAGCTTCTCTCAATCCATCATCCATTCACAGCTCCGGTTCAAGCCTTCATTTACTTGATGGATCCATGGTCACATCAACTCCTCTCCGTTGAGAAGGATTTGCCCTCAAATCCGGCTAATCTAAAAGAAAAGTAATGAGATAAGAAATGTTGAAGCTAGAAGAAACCTTATACTTACCTTGCAAGTCAAGTTGGTAGGCACTGTCATCAATATTTCTTATGATCTTGAATGGAGAATCCACCCTTGGCATCAATTTGGACTTCCTCTCATTTTTTAAACCGGTCCTTCCTCGGGAAGATCCATACTTGATCCCCAACTTCAAAAGTATGCTAGTATTTGTTCTTGTTGGCATTCTTAGCATATTTTTTAGTTCTCTCCTCAATGTTTGTCCTTTCCTTATCTTGAATCTATTTCATAACCTCAGCTTTCTTTATCCCATCAAGGTTAGTTCTAAAGAAGACAATGAGTTAAAACCATAAACAATTTCAAAAGGAGAAAAATTAGTAGTTGAATGCATTGCATGATTATAAGCAAACTAAATATGTGGCAAGCATTCTTCCCAAGTTTTTTAAGGTTGTTTTTAATGACAGTCCAAAGCAAAGAAGACAAAGTTCTATTGACAACTTATGTTTGACCATCAGTTTATGGGTGACAAGTGTTTTAAAACAACAACTTAGTACTTAATTTAGACCATAATTTTTCCAGAAATAACTCAAGAACTTGGTGTCTCTATCATAAACAATGGACCTACGAAATGCCATGCAAACGAATGATCTCTCTAAAGAACATATTAACAATTTTCAGTGCATCATCAATTTTGTGACAAGGATAAAGTGAGACATTTTGCTAAACCTATTCACAACTACAAAGATCGAATCCTTTCCTGTTCTAATCCTAGGCAAGCCAAATACAAATTCCATAGAAAAATCAACCCACGAATAAGAAGGAATAGGGAGAGGACTATACATACCTTTGGGCTGTAATGTAGCTTTGGATTGTTTACACGTCACACATATGTTGCAAATCCTCTTTACATATTTCATCATCTGAGGCCGGCCAGAAGAAGTGATCCTTCACCACCTTAACACTACAAGAAAACTGTGATATAGCCACGAACTAGCCAAAAAATTTCCGTGGCTATGAAAACCAGCCACGGATAGCCACGAAATAACCACAAAACTAGAAAATCGAGTTTCGTGGTTATTTCATGGCTATCCATTGAAAAATA
Source organism: Orychophragmus violaceus (assembly GCA_030180135.1). NCBI lineage: Eukaryota > Viridiplantae > Streptophyta > Magnoliopsida > Brassicales > Brassicaceae > Orychophragmus > Orychophragmus violaceus. The sequence continues at coordinate 45,708,361 of CM058231.1, read as the reverse complement.
AACACGCAATACACTTCGTGGCTATATTTGCCACGAATAGATCGTGGAAGGAGTTAGCCATGACTAGCCACAAAATTTTCCATTCCAAATTAGCCACAATGTTTTTTTTGCTATTTGTAGAGAATAAAGCCACAAATAACAATAAACAAGTCCTGGAAACAGTTATCTACGAATAACAATAAACAAGTCGTGGAAATATTTTACAAATCCATTATTTCAAACATTCACTTACACCTTTAACACAATCTTTTAAACTATATACACTAAACATAATCATATGGTTCATACCCCAAACCTAAATGTTAATCATAAACTATAAGAGAAAAATATAAAAAAATAATTATATATACATAAAACTAATATTTAAAATCTATAGTATAAACAAAACTAATACATAAAACCCTAAACCCTAAACAAATCCTAAACTCTAAAGTATAACTAAAAAACTAATTAATAAAATTTTAAATACTCTAACATATCCAAAACTAATATTCAACACTTATAAAAAATATTTTCCAAATATATTATTTTTAAACATTAATTTCAAACCCTAAACACAACCTTAAACCCTATATCATAAACCATAATCATACTCTAAACCTTATTTTTAATCATAAACTATAAAATTAAAATATAAAAATTAATTATGTATACACAAAACTAATATTTAAAATCTATAGTATAAACAAAACTAATACATAAAATCCTAAACCCTAAACAAATCCTAAAACTCTAAAATATAACCAAAAGTCTAACTAATAAAAAAATTAAATACCATAACATATCAAAAACTAATATTCAACACTTATAAAAGAAACATATTTACCAATATTTTATATTCTATAACATATCAAAAACTATTTAACACTAATTTAATTACCTCATATACTCATATTTACTAATATTATATATATATATATATATATTTTTTTTTTTTTAGTTTAACAATTTTAATTGTTTTATGTGTTACATTTTCAAATTTAATATTTTTGAAAATTTCGTTTTAGTTAAAATTATCAAACCAATGAACTGAAGTATCGTGAGCGATGAGAGGTAGACGAAGATAGAGTGAGGTTGTGAGAGAGAGACGAATCAGAGTTAGAAGACGAATCGGAGTTTGAAGACGGATCGTCACCGTCGCTGGAGCCTCAGTGAGAGGGACAAAGATGAATCTTCACTGACGAGCACCAGAATAGATGAGGGATGAGGACGCGACTTTGGGTCTCGAGACGGATTGTCGAGGCGGCTTCGGGTCACGGCTCTCATCGCCAGAGCTTCAGTTAGAGTGACAAAGACATGGTGCGGTGGAGTCGTGGTGCTGCGGAGGCGTTATGGGACCATCAGAGAAGAAGCTATAGTGGCCATGGAACTCGGATTCCTTCGGTTAAACCTGTCCATCCTTTTAAACAAGACGAAGCTATAGTTCCTTGTGATTTCAATCTCATCACAGATGTTGATTTTAGGGAATTAGTCAATAACTTCCTAAAGGAACGAGCTTTACCATGGTCTCAGATTCTTTCCATAATGGTGCTCTCATTGACAAGGAGAAAGAACAAATCAGACCATACTCTTTCGGCGATAGATCTCCGGCCATGGAGACAACGACGACGGTGACCACAATAACGTGTATTTAGTCTTTTATTTAATTTATATATTTTTTGGTCAATTAATTTTTATTTAATTTATATATTTAGTTATTTATATTAATTTTTATTTAATTTGTAATTTTGTTTTTAATAATTATAATACCAATTTTTTTTTTGTAATTATTTAGAAAGCTACAAATAATTACGTTCGTAGCTAAGGCCACAAAATATGTCGTGATTATTTCGTAGCTATATCCACAACTTGATTCGTGGTTATTTGTGGTTTTGTAGCCACAATTGTCTTTCTTGTTATTCGTGGCTATAGCCACTACATACCTCATGGCTATCCGTGAAAGCGTAGCCACGAATTGCCACGTTTGGCTGATATCCACGACCTCATAACCACAAATTTTATTTGTTGCTATCCGTGGCTATGACTGAAATAGCCACAAATTAAAGCCCATAGCCACAAATAAATCATGGATATGAAGCAGTTTTCTTGTAGTGTTAAGAGTCTTTGCCACACCAAAAAGGATCCATGAGACCACCTTCATGAGCTTTCCTAACATGTAACTCTCCCAAAGAACAACTAGGAACACATAACCTATCAGAATAAAACTAGAATCCCTTACAGTTATAGATTTGTCAAATGTGTGTCTAGAACATTACTTAAAGGGTTCTTTAAAATCTATATCAGTAGCATAGAGATCTTTCATTTGCTCAAAGCTAAGTATCTTAGCATCTAAATAAGAAAGAAGAACATACCTGCTGGAAAAAGCATCAACCTCAACATTTTCTTTACCTTTTTATACTTGATCACATATGGGAAGGTTTCAATAAATTCTATCCACCTTGGATGTCTCTTGTTGAGTTTTTTTGTTGTCCTTTAAGATGCTTAAATGTCTTATGATTAGTGTGCACCACGAATTCCTTAGGCCATAGTGTTTCCATGTTTTCAAAGCCCTCACCAAAGCATATATCTCTTTGTCATAAGTAGGGTAGTTAAGCCTGACTCCACAAAGCTTTTCACTGAACTAAGCTATGGGCCTCGTTTCCTGCATCAAACCAATTCCAAATCCTGAAGCGCCTCATTATATTTCAAAAGTCTTATTCAAATCAGGAAGAACAAGAAATGGAGCGTGAGTTAACTTACCTTTCAAGGAAAGCATCTTATTGAGCTTTCTCTCATTTGAATCCTACATTCTTCTTGATGACCTCAGTGAATAGATCTGCTAGAGTACTAAAGTCCTTAAAAATATCCTGTAGGAGCCAGCAAGGCCATGGAAACTCTTAACTTCTCCCACGGTCTTGGGACTAGGCCGGTCTCGGACTGCCTTCACTTTCTCCTCATTCCCTTTGATGCCTTAGGATCCTACAACAAATCTAAGAAAACAAATCTATATGTTATAAAAGTAAATTTCTTAAAGTTAGCAAAGAGTTTTTCCTTTATAAGCACTTATAATCCAGTTTTAGCATCAAGAACATGATCACCAAGAGTTTAGCTATAAACTAAGATATTATCAAAGTAAACAACAACAAAAACACCTATGAATGATCTAAGAACATGGTTCATCAACCGAATGAAGGTACTAGGTGAATTAGTTAAACCAAAAGTCATAACAAGCCACTCATACAATCCTAGCGTAGTTTTAAAGGCGGTTTTCCATTCATCCCCTTCTTTCCTCCTAATCGGATGATAACCACTTTTCAGATCAATTTTAGAGAAGACACAAGAACCATGAAGTTCATCTAGCATATTATCAAGCCTAGGGATAGAACTTATATACTTAAATGTTATGATGTTGATGGCACGTCAATCAACACACATTCTCCAACTTCCATCTTTCTTGGGAACAAGTAGAACCAGTACAACATAAGGGCTCATGCTTTCCCTGATGTATCATTTGTCCATAATCTCACCAATCTAATTCTGAAGCTCCTTAGTCTCAATGGGATTATTTCTATAGGCTGGATGGTTGGGAAGAGAAGATCCTGGAAAAAGTCTATTTCGTGTTCTATCCCACAGATGAGAGGCAAACCAGCTAAAGTTTCATCAGAAAACACATCTTCAATCTTCTGCAAACGTCTCATAAGTTCACTTGGAATCTCCAGTGCATGGTCAGAAGATGTTAGCAAAGTTTCTTTATACACAAGCAAGATCTATACCTGATGAAAAAGAAAATATTTCTTAGCATTACTAGACTTAACAAAGAAATTAAACTTACTAACCGTTTTAGCGTTGACATTGAGCTTTTGATCAGCCATGGCTGATTTTTTTTCCTTATCTTAAGTAGCATCCGATCTTGATACACCTCTTGTAGTGAAAATGGTTCTAAATAGATCTTCTTGCCATTGTGTTCAAAGGTATGGTGATTGGTGAAACCATCATGCACTGCCATCTTATCATACTGTCATAGTCTCCAAAGTAGTATATGGCCAGCCTCCATAAGTTGAACATCACACAAAACATCATCTTGGTACCTTTCTATGGTGATATGAATGTGCACTTGTTGGTTTACTCTCAATACGCATTCTTCATTCAACCATTGAAGTGAGTATGGCTTTGGATGCTTCTGAACACAATGACCAATTTTTTCCACCAAAGTCTCACTAGCCACGTTTGTACAGCTTCCACCATCTATGATCAGACTACACACCTTGTTTTGGAAAAAAATCATCTCGTTTGGAAGAGATTTTCCCTCTGGTCATGCTCCTTAGGCTTGATTTAGATGCTAAGAACTTTCCTTGTCACTGAGAGCTCTCCATAAACCGCGAAATCAATGGTTTCTTCCTTAGAATGTTCGGACTCTTGTTCCATATTTTCCTCCTCTGATTCAACCTCTCCCTTGTCAAGAAAAATCATGCTCTTCTGGTTTGGACAAGAGTTGGCATAATGCCCAAGTCCTTGGTATTTTAAACACCTTACATCCTTTGATTATGTAGGCTTTGTACCAACCTGATCCTTAACAACATGAACATAAGAGTTAGCTTCAAAATATGTATTTGTTTTGATAGGAACGGTTTATGAGCTGTAGCATAAGGGTTCTTGTAATAACCCTTCCTTTTCACTTGTTGCTCCACTAGAATAAATTTGTAAGGCATCTCCTCCAAGCTTTCATACTCCTGCATTTCCAGCCTATCATGAATTTCACAGCTCAATTCACTTAGAAAACTTACCATGGTTATTTCTAGATCTTCATCAGCATCTGCCCTTATCATCAAGGTATCCATCTCTTGGTAATAGTCCTCCACACTAATCCTTCCTTGTGCTAGACGTCTAAGCTTCTGATGCAAGTTCATGTGATAATGACTAGGAACAAAACATTTTCTCATTAGTGTGGTTAGCTCTTCCATTGTATAAATGGGTCTTTCTCTATCCTTGTTGGGGTCGAAATCCCCCTCAACAAAATCAATAGTCGAAAATGGACTAAGTGATCAACTACATTTGATATAAATGACATTTCATATGAATGATGTTTCGTATAAATGATGTTTTGTAAAGATAGCATTCCGTAAAAAACATACGAAACTACTTAACCAAACTTCCGAGCAATCAAACTGCTCGGGTGTATTGCTTACACAGGCGTATCATTCAAGAAACTTCATAGGCAAGCTCATAAGCTCACACAACTTGCTTAAACGACCGGCTCGGACGTTCCGAGTAGAACACATTCCTTGGAAGTTCCAAGCAGAACATATTCTTCAGAAGTTCCGAGCATAACACCTTCCTCAGAAGTTCTGAGCAGAACACATTCCTCAGAAGTTCCAAAGCAGAACACATTTCTCGTAAGTTCCGAGTAGAACACATTCCTTGAAAGTTCCAAGTAGAACACATTCCTCGAAAATTCCGAGCAGAACGCATTCCTCAGAAGTTCTGAATATAATAAACTCCTCGGAAGTTTCGAGCAGAACACACTCCTCGGAAGTTCCAAGCAGAACACACTCCTCGGAAGTTCCGAGCAGAAAACACTCCTCAGAATTTTCGAGCAGGACACATTGCTTGAACCAAATGCTCGGACACTTTTTGACTTCTTCCTCCGAATGCGCGATTAGCCGTAACCCATGTTTGTACCGAAAACCTAGGAAGACTTGTAACTACTCTCCGTTGACAAAATCGCCAAACAAGTTATACGAAATACGGACTTGGGCCAAAACCTCAAGTCCATTCGGAAGATGTATACTCAACGGACTCGGAAGATTATTTTTAGCCCATTCGGAAGACAAAACTAAGTCGCGATAAAATAAATATAAAAATGGGAAGATAAATCCGAGCAAGAAATGAGGATGATAAATCTTAGCAAGAAGACGAAAATTGATAGGTCAAGAATTAATCCCTATACTAAACTGCAAGTGTACAGCAATGTCAAAGTAGTATATAGGGTTATCGAATCCACAGGGACACTTGGTCTCAAGAGAATCAAACCGTAGGGAATGAATACTAGAAATAAGCAAAGTGATTGTATTGAAAATAGTGCAAGAAAGTAAATCAGTAGCAGAGATTATTGGTTGTGAAAGCAAGTAATAAAAAGCGTCAAACCTAGGGTATTCTCAGGAAATCAGACTAGCAGACAGTTCATTCAGCAAGGATCTAATTAAGCGCAGTTCTAGAACTCAAAACACAGATATAGAATTAACCAAATTCCTTTGCGATAATTCTCTAAGTCTAAGTGCAGCAAACCAAACTTCCGTTTGCGAGAACTAACAGATTAAACTAGCAATAAGTTCGAGTTTGATATGTTCACAATTATCCTAAACCAAACTTTCGTTTGCGCAAAGTTTAATTGCCCAATTTAATTAGTTCTGGTTCCTAAACCCCACTTCCGTGACGTATTTAGCAACCTAAGATCTAGATTCTAATTGATCAGGTTAGAACTAGCTTTAAGCACAATTAAATTGAAGAACAGATATAGTTTGAATCCTTAACTGAAATTGAACAAGTCTAGCAAGTCATGAAATCCTATGTGAGAAACCCTAAGTCTAACTAGGAATCTACTCAGACATAGATAATGAAAACATGATCATATGATAAGTAAATTGCATAAAAGAATAAGAGTAAAAGGGGTTCGAAATCTTCTCCAAATACAGATGATGAATCAGGTTCAGATCAGCCCCAAAAGCTCTAAAAATCCTCTGCTCTTAATTATGAAAGTATATCTAATAAAAACTCTAAAAACTCTATTATATAGGCATAATCTCGGCCAGGGGCATCTTTGTAAATATCAGGAACTTCTGGATCAAAGTGCAATATCTTGATTCTTCTAAACCGCCGAGTTTTTGGCCCATCTTGCTGGTGCAACGATCGTTGCTAGAGTGCAACGATCGATACCTTTCTCTGTTTCGGACAGTGAACTCTATCTCTCGGCCAATCACTCCAAAAATCTCCAAAATGCTCCATAATCTCCAATTTAGCTCCCAACCTGATTATACCTGTAAAAGACTCTAAACAAAGACAAAAGACACTAAAACACATCTATATCATGGTCTAAAATGGGTAAAAACCATGATATATCAACTCCCCCACACTTAGCCTTTGCTTGCCCTCAAGCAAAACATAGAACTAAAACATGGTGAAGAGGTTTGAAAACTCTTCAGAAACTCATTTCATCTTAGAAGCTACAATACTCAGATTCCCCTTAGTAAACCACTGAAAGAATTAATCACAGGATATCAAGACCAACATGTACTTCCCCCACACTTAGCAACTGTCTAGGTAAACTCCACAATCACTTTCAAGCATTCAAATTCTCCCTACTGACTTCTGCAAGTATTTAAGTGCGGTCTCACCTAAGGAGTATCGATCTAAAGGCACATGGATTCTTACCTAGCCAGCTCTAGACCACCATACTATCTTTCTCTAGTCCCTTTCTTCTCTTTCCCTTCTTTAACAACTGATTTTTCCCCACTGGGTATCATTTTTTTTTTTTATCAGTGTTCTTCCCGTTATGGGGTGTACTTTGGGAACATTCCATGGATCACATGAGAGAAAATAGTGTTTGCTACCATTCTCATGACCACTTCGGAGTTACTAACTCATCCTCAGTTTATTATTATTTTTTTTTTTTACTTTATAGAAGGGGAGAAGGGGACTAAATAGGACAGGTTTACAGGCTGTGTCAGAACTAACAGGGAACCCGACATAAAGTATACCAAGCCCTTAGGTGAGAAAATCTAAGTCAGTATTAGGGGTGAAGTCAGTAAAGGATCTTCTGGTACCTGAAGTGATATGGGTGTTCCCAGTAGGTTGATCTGTGATGGGGTTTTCTAATAGTCAGAGATAGATCCTGCAACTTCATCCCAATGGTTACTTAAGTTCCTGCAAGTTTTGTAAATCTCCTCCGAAAATCATAGTTTCTTACTTAAACAATTTGACTCAATAAAACAAAAAAAATTTGAAAAACGGACTGACTCATAAGAAAACAGAAAGATAAACGTCAGTAGCACCTCCCCCACACTTAAGACACACTGTCCCCAGTAGTGTCCAGTGAAGGATCGGTAAAAAGAAAATAATAAAAAAAAATTGAAAAGGTGAGTTTATGTCTGTCGGGTTACCTCTGTCGCACAGCATCGATCGGTGCATTAGATGCATCGACCGTTACTTGGCGACTTTTCGTGTATAGTCGATCGTTGCTCAGGACCGCAACGATCGCTGCAATGCGATTCCTTTCGTGTTGTGACGATCGATGCATAAATGCATCGATCGCTGCACTGCGATTTAATCCGAGACCTGCAAACATGACTGCACCAGAAACAAAAACAAACGTAAAATCCTAACAAAAACACCAAAAATTAAAAAGAAAAACACCAGTACCTAATGGTGGGTTGCCTCCCACCCAGCGCTTGTTTAAGGTCAATAGCTTGACCGGACGCGCAAGGGTTTTTCAGGCTCCGGAAGATCCTGACAGAGACTTTTTCTGTCTCTGTTCAAGTCTCCTCATCCATGGCGGAGAATAGGCTGTTGCAGAATGCTTCAGTCCAAGAAAAGATGGAGTAAAATGCGCTCCAGGATCTATTATCACAGTCTCATTCAGCTGCTCATCATCTGCTTCCAAGATCTTGAAAGTCTGTCCATCTATCAGTGGCTTCCGCAGCTTCTCCATCTCATATCGCAGTGTCTCATCTCCCAGGTGGAGGTCTATTAGACTCTGTCTAACATCAATCACAGCTCCTGCTGTAGCCAAGAATGGTCTCCCAAGCAATAAAGCTTCATCCGGATCGCAGGCATATTTCAGCACAAGGAAGTCCATTGGAACTAAGTAGTTTCCAACTCTTACCGGAATATCAATAAGGAGCCCTTCAGGAACTCGCATGGACTGATCAGCTAGGATAAGACGTGTCCTAGTAGGAGCAAAATCCAACATACCCAGCTTCTCTGCCACAGAGTAAGGCATTATGCTCCCAGCAGCTCCTAAATCACACAGAGAACGCCTAAAACTATCTTCAAAGATAGAACAATCAAGTACAAAGACTCCAGGATCAGGCAGTTTCTTTGGGACCTTAGTTAACAGAACATCACTAATATGCTGAGGAACTACTATCACCCATTCTCTCAGCTCTTCATCTAATGGCAACATCTTGTTCAAATATTTCTGAATACATGGATGATAAGGTGGATCATCAGATGATGGAATTTCTTCCAAGTCTTCACTACTCTTTTCTAGCCTTTTCAGCTCTTCAATCTCTTGTTTAATCACTTCAGACACCTTGGGACTGTGCCAAATAGCTCGTGCATAAACATCCTCTGGAGTGATTTCAGATGTATCAGGGAATAGGCGGGCTAGTTCTGCATCAATCTCATTTTCATCCCACGGATTCTCTGCTTGTTCACGACCTGCATCGATCGATGCCAGATGTGTATCGATCGTTGCATCGCGATCATCACAACTTCCACCCGAGAGTTTTTCACAGAAATCCGAAAATTCTTCCTCAGTCACCAACTCAGCTGTACTTAGCTCAAATTTCTCCCCTAGATAGGATCCATCATTAATCATTACAGACCAGGCCTTAATATGAGTGTCTGCAACTCCTTTTCCTTTCAGTGAGCTGGACATCTGATTCACCTGAGTGTCCAACTGCTTCATGTGAGTGCTCAATGTCTCAAACTTCCCATTGAGGTCCTGATAGACAGCGTCCAGCTTCTTGTTGTTGTCTACAGAAAGCTTGGTTTGACTTTCCATCAGTTGTTCCATCATAGCTTCCATTTTGCTCTCATTGGCTGTAGGTGCAGGAGGAGTCTGATAAGATGTAGATCCATAGGTTCTCTGATTACCCTGTCCATAGGTCTTTTGAAAACCACCAGATTGTCCTCCATTTGAGAATCTGTTCCCCTGTTGGTTGTTAAATCTATTACCTTGGAAACCGGAACCTCCTATGAAATTCACTTCTTCTTCCTGAGTGTCCACCTCAGTTTGAATCACCTCCACATCTTGGGCAAAGTGGACAGCTTTCTTATTTGTCAGAAGATCGTAGACTGTGTCCAATCTGGATCTTATGTTAGCTATATCAGAATTCTCTACGGTTCCACCAGATCTCTTCCTCCTTTCATCCATTGTTTTGCAACTATTGCTGCCAATCAGGTTCTCTATCAACCGTTTAGCTTGTGTAGGAGTTCTGGTGCTGAAATTAGCATCACTGGAATTATCCAGAGCAGTCTGATAAGGGAGATCTATGCCTCTGAAGAAAATACCTATCAGCTGTACTTCTGTGAATCCATGGTGCGGACAATCACGCTGATACTGCTTAAATCTCATCCATGCGGTTGTCAAAGGCTCCACAGCTCCTTGGGAAAAAGTGAGTATGTCCTGTCTGGACTGATCTGAGCGCGCAGCATCGTAGAAGTGGCGCAGGAACTCACTCTTTAAGGCTGTCCAAGTAGTATACTGACCAGGTGCCAGTTGTCTCAGCCATGCACTAGCGTCTCCAGCAAGACTGTGCGGAAATAGCTTAAGGAACAGATAGTCCGGGCATACTCCTTCATACTTCATGCCAGTGACTATGTCCTCAAACTTGTCAATGTGATCCATAGGCTGCTCTGATTGAAGACCATGAAAAGCAATCTGCCTCATCAGTTGGTAGTAGATGGTTTTTACCTCAAAATCATTCCTCTCGAAGGCAGGAAGCACTAGAGCTACTCGGTTTGCATGAAACTCATCAGGTCTATTGTAGTCAGCTAGTGTCCTCTCATGAACTACCATCTCTCTACCTTGAGCTTGATCTTGCGGTTGTTGCTCAGGTTCAGGGGGGTCAGGGATTACATTTCCCTCAGCATCAACCCGATGCCCAGCAGCATTGTACGGGTTGTTATCTTGGTCCCTCAGGGTACCTTCAGCATCTGGTATCAAGATCAGACGTTCTCGAACCATTCTCTCTCTCTTTTCTCTTCTGATAGTCCTCTCTAGACGTCCAAGTTCCTCTAGATTGAGATTAACTAAGCTCGAGTTCGGATTACTTCGAGTGTTCTGCGTTGGCATAAACTGTCTGTAATCGTCCAGCAACGATCGATGCTATAAGTGCAACGATCGATTCAATCTCAAATCGCTCAGTGACGATCGATGCAAAGGTGCAACGATCGACGCAAGGCGAAATTCGTACCTGCGACAGAGAGAAACAGAGAAAAGTCAGCAAAATAAAATAAATAAAATAAAAAACGAAAAACAAAAACGAAAAACGAAAAATTTCTAGTAAAACCCTAAGTTCGGTCCTATCGAAGACTCAAAGAGTCCCCGGCAACGGCGCCAAAAACTTGATAGGTCAAGAATTAATCCCTATACTAAACTGCAAGTGTACAGCAATGTCAAAGTAGTATATAGGGTTATCGAATCCACAGGGACACTTGGTCTCAAGAGAATCAAACCGTAGGGAATGAATACTAGAAATAAGCAAAGTGATTGTATTGAAAATAGTGCAAGAAAGTAAATCAGTAGCAGAGATTATTGGTTGTGAAAGCAAGTAATAAAAAGCGTCAAACCTAGGGTATTCTCAGGAAATCAGACTAGCAGACAGTTCATTCAGCAAGGATCTAATTAAGCGCAGTTCTAGAACTCAAAACACAGATATAGAATTAACCAAATTCCTTTGCGATAATTCTCTAAGTCTAAGTGCAGCAAACCAAACTTCCGTTTGCGAGAACTAACAGATTAAACTAGCAATAAGTTCGAGTTTGATATGTTCACAATTATCCTAAACCAAACTTTCGTTTGCGCAAAGTTTAATTGCCCAATTTAATTAGTTCTGGTTCCTAAACCCCACTTCCGTGACGTATTTAGCAACCTAAGATCTAGATTCTAATTGATCAGGTTAGAACTAGCTTTAAGCACAATTAAATTGAAGAACAGATATAGTTTGAATCCTTAACTGAAATTGAACAAGTCTAGCAAGTCATGAAATCCTATGTGAGAAACCCTAAGTCTAACTAGGAATCTACTCAGACATAGATAATGAAAACATGATCATATGATAAGTAAATTGCATAAAAGAATAAGAGTAAAAGGGGTTCGAAATCTTCTCCAAATACATATGATGAATCAGGTTCAGATCAGCCCCAAAAGCTCTAAAAATCCTCTGCTCTTAATTATGAAAGTATATCTAATAAAAACTCTAAAAACTCTATTATATAGGCATAATCTCGGCCAGGGGCTTCTTTGTAAATATCAGGAACTTCTGGATCAAAGTGCAATATCTTGATTCTTCTAAACCGCCGAGTTTTTGGCCCATCTCGCTGGTGCAACGATCGTTGCTAGAGTGCAACGATCGATACCTTTCTCTGTTTCGGACAGTGAACTCTATCTCTCGGCCAATCACTCCAAAAATCTCCAAAATGCTCCATAATCTCCAATTTAGCTCCCAACCTGATTATACCTGTAAAAGACTCTAAACAAAGACAAAAGACACTAAAACACATCTATATCATGGTCTAAAATGGGTAAAAACCATGATATATCAAAAATCCGAGACAAAAAGTAAATCCAAAAAAAAATGGAAGATTCGATAATATGAAGACCTCCAAAAATCTTACGGGCGAATCTCTTTTAAACCGACTCGCCGCAACTATAAAAAAGAAGAGACTTCCTACGATTAAGTGATGCTGAAAACCTTAGCATAAATACTAAAACGGTATTGGCTTTTACACTTTTGTACTCTCTTTTTTCCGTCAAACAAATCAATAAAACTATTCTCCGGATCTCGTTCGTGTCGTTTACTTAAATTATCTTGTTCCCTAAAAGTTAAACTTAAAAGAATTGACCATGCGAGTTTCGACTCTCACAGTTTGGCGTCATCTGTGGGGAAGAGAAGTTTTATTACACCTAATAACCACCGATCAGCAGATCCAAAGAGATGGCCATCGACAAAGACGGAAACAGAATAGATCACCAACTGGCGATCGGCGATACAACAAACAACACCGCGGCAGAAAACATTAAGACAGGCAACGTCGCAACATGAAACACTACGACAGACAATGTTGCTACGGACTCAACCACGGCAGACACGATCGTCGACGCAATGCTGACTGAGTTAAAGGAGATGATAGCCGTACTTATGAAAAAAACTCAGGATCAGGAGAAGGCGAATAACACAGTCAACGAGTAAGTGGAGAGGCTCGGAACCGAAAAATGAGCAAGGAACAACCAAACGGTAAACTTCGCCAGAACTGAGTGTAGGAGACTTAATTTCTCAACCCCCGGCGGCTCATAGAGAAATACTACACAACATCGTCCACAACTCTAAAACGAGTAAACCCCTCCGGCGGCAGATCCCACTCAACGGACCAGACACCACTTATACGACCAAGAAGGCTCGCGATGGCTATCGAGATTGACGAAGAAGATTGCGAGACAAAGATCCGACCTTACTAGAAAACCAAACTGAACAATTATCTGACGATGATGAAGAAAGGATAAGAATGGATCAATACGCTCCCAAACAAAATTAAAACAAGGTCACATAGGAAGAAAGAAACGTCCTACGGGCTCAACAAAACAAGTCGTCTGAAGGGATACGAACGAGATTATAGTCACTCTAGCGCAAACTGCCGCTGAGATGAAATTATTATGATTACAAGTTCAAAAGGAAATGAGTGCAACACCTTAATTGGACCGTGTCTTGGAGGAGACACGGAAAACATCATTCACGGCTCGAATCAAGGCGGTGTTATATATCTCTAATTTAGGCAAAATCAGGATCCCTTTTTGCGAAGGAACGTTCAATCCGAAAGCTCATATGATGCCCTTACGCATAGCGATGGGGAGAGACAATCTAAAGGAAAGAGAGAGGGATGCTGGTTTCTGCCTCCTATTTGTAGACCACTTAAAGGGAGCCACACTCGAGTGGTTCTCCAGATTAGAACAAAACTCTATCATCAGCTTCCAACAGCTATCCTCAGCGTTCATGAATCAGTATTCGATATTCATGGATCGGGAAACTTCAAGCGTCGAGCTATGGTCGATGTCCCAAGGTCCAAATAAAATCCTAGGGAACTTTATCGGAAGATTCAAGAAGGTGGTCTCAAGGATTGAGGGCTTAAGCAACAAAGATGGAATCGATGCGCTAAAGAAAGCATTGTGGTATGAGTTGGTTTCAGGAAGGAAATATCGCTGAATAGGCCTCAGACCATTTCAGATGCCTTGCACAGGGCATCATACTTCATAATCAACGAGGAAGAGATGAAGATTTTGAGAAGTATGGCTCGACAAAACCTCAAAGCAAAAACCTTCCTCAGGCTTTGAGCCCACAAAGTAACAAAAGAAACTCACAAAGCAGCGGACACACACACACACACACACACACACACACACACACACACACACACACACACACACACACACACACACACACACACACACACACACACACACACACACACACACACACACACACACACACACACACACACACACACAAACACACACACACACACACACACACACACACACACACACACACACACCATGAGGGACCTGAATTTGGCGTAGTACACAATTATCAAGTTGGCTCAGAACAAGGAAAGAAGCCATGGAACACATGGACATCAAATTCAAACACTTACGATGAAAGGCATATTGCGAGTACCATCATGTTGGGATAGTGTCCTGAAATCACACTTGTACTCACTCCTGATGATAGTTGTGTGTCGAGATCAGACATTCGTATAATACTGGGCGGTTGCAATGTTTTGCTAGAAGCCTTTTGCAATCTGTAAGTTATAGACTTACTGCCAGTATTATATGATCCTATAGGGTCACACACCTATGCAATCTGGAAGCTACGACATGGGAATGATCATTATGGTAATGGTCATATTAATGTGTATTGGATACACATTATTATCGACAAAAATGGTGTTGTGTCGATCGACACAGCTTGTGTGTCGGTCGACACAGTTCGGGTTTTCGGAAAGGCTTTCCGAATTAAGACTTAATCTGGTCTGGCCCGTTAAGCATGTTTTAGGTCGAATAAAACATGAGTTTTTCGACCTAAACAAGGGACCGTCCACTTTTCTTGACAGAAAAAGTAGAAACACCAGAAACAGTTGATTCCCATTGATCCGGCACTAGCATCCCGTTTCCAGCTTGTGTGCGTGTGTATCTGGTAGAGGCAAGGCACCTGCGTTGCTCAACTGATCTCGTTCACCATTCTCATTCCGCTGCCAGTTCAAAGGTAAGAACGAGGTTGGTTTAATTCAATATATCAAACCCTATATCCTAGGAGATCCAACAGTGGTATCAGAGCGTGTTAGGGCTTAGACTATTGAATCTGATGCAATTAATTCAAAATTGTTGTTGTTGAATTTGAATATTGCCTGCTAAAATCGTTTTTCTTATCTTAATCTCGGATTGTATTGTTGGGAATGTCCTGAAATCTACCCGTACTATCTCTAGAAAGTATGATAAGTGTCGAGATCAGACATAAGTCATAAATACTGGGTGATCATGATGGCTTGCTAGAGTCCGCTCTTGATCTATAAGTTTAGGACTTATTACCAGTATTGTATGATCCCAAAGGGTCACACACCATAGCTAACGGGAAAGTTAAGATGGAATTAATACGGTAAGATGCAGTAGCATTTACTGTATTTGTACAGAGAGTTGGGCAGACAACAAATAGGCTTTTGTCTGATTTGTGTCTTGGGCCCAAAAGACTAATGAGCTATTAGTTTAATTAATTAATTAAACTTGGGCCCATTAGTGAAATAAGAAGCAACAAGGGTTGAAAAACCCTATTATTCTTTTTGGTTCTCCTGCGATTTTGTAGCAGCCCAGCCGTGGCTCTCTTTCTCTCTCGAATCTCTCTGTTGATCATCCATCCGGTCTAGCAGCCATCCCGGCTTGTAAGAGTGTGGATACCGAAGGAGGAATAGGTGATTCATCTGTTCTGAGCTGATCTTGTCATTACCATCAATAATCCGCTGCAAAAGGTAATGTCACAGGTTGGTTTTATGATTCGTTTTGCAAGAACCTAGATCTGCTTAAGATTATGTGTTAGGTTGTAATACGAGAATTGAACCCTGGAAAACACCCATAATCCTTCAGTGGTATCAGAGCTAAGGTCATTAGTTTCTTGTAATTTGGATCATAGGGCTGTTTAATTGTTTAAGAATCAATTAAGAGTTATTGGTTCGCTTATGTTTATTAGCATGATTATCGAATTGGATTGATCATTAATAATCGAAAACAATGAATCGTATGACTTTGCTTTTAATTTTGTTATTAATCGTAAGGTTTGAAAAGAATCGTATCATGATGTCTTTGCTTGTTAATTAATAACACAAAAGGTTGACTTTAAGAAACGATAGTTGCTGAATTGATTGATGACTTTGTTGAAAAGTGAAATCGGTTTTGTCCTTTAGTGACATGTGATGATCGAAAGTAATTAATCAAGAGATGAATCGTTTTTGTTTGATTATTAATGAAACAAGAGTATCATTCATAAGTCAAAGTCTCTGTCGCTTTTGTCTTATGTGAAAAAGATAAAGGTCAGAATAAGTTATTGAATTATGTCATTCGATTAAGAAAAGGGTTAAAAGCTTTTTTTGTCTTTTGTGAAAGAACATGAGTCGTGATGTAACTTTATTCAATCATAAGATTCAATTAGTTTGGATTGTTGATTTGAATTGTTTATGTTATCACGTGTTCAATTAATTAATTGTCTCATGATTTAGAGAATCATAACAAACCATTTTGGTTTTGTTGAATAATTAATTATTTAATTATTTTTGGTTCAAGCGGTTAACCCAAATCGCGGTTTGCTGGAAATTATTTAATACAATTGGTATTATTTAATTTCTGGTTAAGCCGGATTTAAAATTCAAAAAAAAAAAAAATTGAATTTTAACCTAAACCGAAGGCTGGTCTAAGTTTGATTTGGTTGGACCAAATAATTTAGAGCTGGTCTGGTTTAGTAAATAACCGATGGTTTTGACAGTTAATTTGGTCTTGGACCAGAATTAATAAACCGGATCGGTTATGTCAAATTATTGGGCCAGCTGGAATTCTATGGTCTTGGGCCAAGAATTGGGCCTATAATTTGTGACCCAACCCAAAATATTTAATGAAATATTTAAATTAGAAATTTCTATTTTTAGTATGTTTCTAAATTTAGAAAGTTTCTAAAATAAGTAAGTTTCCCAAAATAGTAATCTTCTATTTTTGGAAATAAAACCTAAAATCCTCAAAACCAATATCAAGCTTGGATGTTTTTCCAATCTTGTCAGCTACTTAACGCTTATTCGATTACAGATATGGCTTACAGTGTGAGGTGTCTGTTCTCGCGTAAGTAAAGTAGTATATAGTCACTAATTTCATTGGGAGTCCCAGACTTTAGTGATTATTTGGCTGTAAGAGATTGGTTTCCTTGACTGGGCCATCGGGAGTCCCGGGCCTTGAGACATCTGGTGTATTGGGCCTTGGGCCCAATTCACAACCGAGAGTTATTGGTTATAACTAGCTGTGTGTATGCTTACCAAGTAAAGCTAATTACGGGTGACGGCCAGTGGCCCATTTTGGATTTAGCTGAACATGGGTCTCGGAATCATTGCATTCTTATGAGGTTAAACAAAGAAATTTTGAATGCAATGCGAGTTTTCTTATAAGTTATTAAGATTACTCTTTTATGAACTAAATAACTAAAACTCTATTTATCTCTAAATTTCAGCTATGACGAGCACAAACAATCAAAACACTTTCTCGATCCGGTATGTCCTTGAGATGGACAAACTGAACGGATCAAATTTCTTGACTTGGTCGCGGAACCTGAGGCTAGTCCTCAGGCAGGAGAGAAAGGATTATGTCCTTGAAAGAGCTCTCCCCGTGAGGATCGGGTCCAATGCCTCTCATGCAGTATATAATGCTTGGAATAAGCATTATAATGATGCGGTAGATGTGCGTGGTCTGATATTGGCTACCATGGACTCAGATTTGCGGAAGCAATATGAGAAGATGGAGTCGCCAATAGAGATGATCAGCAGCCTGAAATTGAAATTTCAGGAGCAGGTAAGAGTGGAGAGATACCAGTTGGTTAAATCTCTCACTAGCTGCAAGCTACCAAATGATCATCCAGTAAGTCCTCATGTCAATAAAATGATGGGTTACATTGATAACCTGAGGAAACTGGATTATCCAGTTAGCCAGGAATTGGCAACTGAGATCATTCTACAGTCACTGCCGTCAAGCTATGATAAGTTCGTAAGGAACTATATCAAGAAAGGCTTAACGAAGACGTTGACTGAACTGCATGATATGCTCAAGACAGTTGAGCCAAACGTGAAGAGTACCCTGTACAATCTCATGAATGAGAAGGGTAGGTTTACTAAACCTAATGTTGACAAGGGTGAAGACAAAGTTGTCCAGATTTTGAATCATGGCAAGCGTGTGTCTTCTGAGCCCGAGTCAGATACCTCTTACGTTGGTAAGTGCTGCTACTGTAAAGATACTGGGCATTGGAAAAGAGATTGCATTAAATTCATGGAAGATTATGAGGAGTTAAAGTTGATGTATGAGACTACTTCCTCAGGTATTCATGTTATTACTTCAAGTTATACCTTGTAGGTATTGGATACTGATTGTGGCACTGATATTTGTTGTAATATGCAGAGCCTGAACAACAGTAGAACGTTGAAGGAAGGGCAAGTGGAACTGCGTGTCTGGAAGGAGCTTGGGATGCTGCCTCAGCCGTAGGGTTTTCACTTGTAGATGCCTTTGAGGCTTGATTTTGAATTAAGTAATTGCTACAATGTACCTGCTTTAAGCAGAGTTGTTTTTCATTTTCTTGTGAAGAATTTGAATGTTTTCATTTTGATAAAGACAAGTTTTGTTCTTTTGATCTTAATGAAATGTTAATTGTAGCACCCTATTCAAGGAATGGGTTTTATATATTAAACCAAAGAGTGCCTAAATGTAACATAAATACCGAATTGGTTTAAATCTGATGAATTAAACCTGATTTTTCTTGGCATAAATGTTTTGGTCAAAGAGTAAGTCGGATTCAGAAACCCCATAGTTATGGACTTTTGGGCTCATTTGAATGGATATCTTATGAGACTTGAATTCTGCTTACTAGACCAAAAGACAAAGGGCCCATCTTAGCCGAGCTAGAGAAAGGCCCAAACGCTTATTGGAGATTGAACATACTCATGTATGTGGTCCGATGAGCAGTAATGCCAGAGAAAATTTCCTGTACTTCACAGTCTCTACTGATTACTTCAGTGAGTATGACTGTGTTCATTTGATGAGACACAAGTCGGAATTCTTTGACATGGTCGAAAGAGTTCCAGAATGAGGTATAGAATCTGAGTGACAGAAGTATTGAGACTCTGGATTAGATCACGAGTGAGAATACTTAAGTCATTGATGGTGTGATCATCTGAATGAGTGTGAAGTCGTTTCACAGCTCATTTCTCCTGAAAACCTTGAGGTGTTTCTGTGAGAAAGAATCAGATCTTATTAGAAATGATTAAAGATGAGTCGCACGAATCTTCCATGATATTCTTTAAGAATAACGCTCTAGAAATATCTAAGTTTACGCTGAAATAGTTCCACCAATATCAGTTGAAAGACACCACGTAAATGTGGACTGGAATCGATCCAAATTCGTCTTTACTGAGTATTTGTAGTTGTGCTACTTCGCTGGTTGTCCTAGGGAAACCAAGGCTTGTTACTTTTTACGTCCATTCTGTTTTCTAAGAGGGGAAGTTACTTTCCAAGAAGAACAGTGGGAGTAAAAGCGTAACTCGAAGAAATTCGAGAAATACAGGAGGCTGCTCAACCTGTTGAGGGAGAGCAGCGGATGGATTTACAGATTCTGTAGAATCTACACCTGTAGAGCCTGAAGTTCGCAGATATGAATGAATCAGTCAACTAATCCGAGAGTGATTTCTCGTCATTAGTTGAACCTGATGATCATTGAAAGTTCGCATGATCTGATGATCATTGAAAGCGACGAATCTGCGAAATTCAAAGAAGCGAAAGTGAGCCCGGACTCCGAAAAATTACATTTTGTGTAAGTTAGCTTCATCGATCCATTCATGGATGGAAGCAAACATATCGGAGTTGGAATCTTCGTTCTGTTGAAGTAGTCAAGGTTTTGACTTGAACAGGAACGAAATGGAACTGTGCGTTTACTAATAGATAAGTGGGAGCGATGTTGCATTTCTCATATTGTATGTCGATGACATACTGATTCTCGGAAATAACGTCCCAATGCTGCAGTCGGTAAAGGACTGGCTTGGGAGTTGGTTTTATGATTGACATGGGTAAAGCCACGTAGTTCTTGGATTTTGGATCTAAAGATAGAGATCCAAAAGAGCTGGTAGGACAAAGTCAGGACTCTTACATTGACAAAGTCCTACACGTTTTGAGCAATCCAAGAAGGGTTTTATGCCAATGTCACATGGCATTAAGTTAAGCAAGATACAGTATCCTACGATAACTGCTGAGCTTGAATGCATGGATGAGATTCCATATGCGTAGGCAATTGGATCTATCATGTATGCCATGACACGCACTTGTTTTGATGTTGCTTTAATGATAAGCAAGACAAGTATAGACCAGTCAAATCCAGCAAAGAATCACTGGATTGCCGTAAAGAATATCCTAAAGTATTTGAGGAATACTAAGGATAAATTCTTGATTTACGGAGAAAGTGAGGTGCTACAAGTCGATAGAGTTTGAAAGGCAAGTTTCCAATAGACAAAGATAATTCCCGGTCACAGTCCGGCTATATCTTGTGTCTGTATGGCGGTGCAAGGCACTGTTGCTGACTCCATGACTTAAGCTGAACATTTCGCAACTTGAGAAGCGGCGAAAGAGGTTGTTTGGATAGAAGAGTTCATCACTGAACTTGATGTGATTCACAGCATAGATGAGACTAGCTGCACATCAGAGATCCAAACACCTTGAGGATAGGTATAACCTATTACGTGAGATAAATGACAGAGATGTTAAGTAGATAAGCAAGTTTCATCGAATGAGAACGTTGCTAATCTATTAACGAAGCCACTCCTTAGGCCTAAGCACGAGTCGCGGACTGTAGCTGTAGGATGAGTGAAATTAAGATGTAGTCTTAATTTCAGTGGGAGTTTGTAAAGGGCTTTACTTAGTTGTTTTGAAAGGTTCATGTAAACATTTTAAAATGTTAATAAAATTTTTATTTCTGGATTATTTTTAACTGTGATATAAAATAATCGTTCCAAAATGATTCATGTCATTATATATGGGCCATCGAAGTACATGAGTAGACTTGATCCTGAAACCCCATATTTAACGAAGTGACATAAATCATAGTGTCCATAGTCGAAGGTTGTTGAAATTGGAACAACAACAACCTGTTGAGACTAGATTGTGTTGATACTTATGACCAAGTTTCGAGGGGTCATAGATGCGCGGCATCAAAGTCGACACATAGGTATATGTAGGGGAGCATATGACCGGACATGGCCCGCAAGATGAGAACTCTGCAAGATATTAATATATGTGTCATAAGAAGTTCTCATATACGACTATAGAGTATAGTCCTTAGACCTGAGTTCGCATGCATGTGGCTGCACATGGAGTAATGCGCTTTGATCATTGTCTAACGCTGTTTCGTAACTGGGAGCTATACGGACCTTGGTTGGGTGTATTATGAAATGTGTAGTTCATAGTGATGGAACAAGATGGGATTTGTCCCTGCCGTTTAACGGAGGTAATATCTCTAGGCCAATCGGAGATTTGATAGCTGGTAAGAGAATGGCCATTCCCAAACGGACTTGCCCAAGTCGTTTGCATTGTCAGTATCAAATCTGGTCCGATAAACATGGTCTGGCTATATAAGGATGACACGCATCTTGCCTTATGCCAGATTGAGATATTGAGACAAAAGGATTAGGGAATGTAGGATTCCAGTACAATCGGAAGATTGTTGGGAATGTCCTTTGTAGGATTCCAGTACAAGTGGGAGATTGTTGGGAATGTCCTGAAATCTACCCGTACTATCTCTAGAAAGTATGATAAGTGTCGAGATCAGACATAAGTCATAAATACTGGGTGATCATGATGGCTTGCTAGAGTCCGCTCTTGATCTATAAGTTTAGGACTTATTACCAGTATTGTATGATCCCAAAGGGTCACACACCATAGCTAACGGGAAAGTTAAGATGGAATTAATACGGTAAGATGCAGTAGCATTTACTGTATTTGTACAGAGAGTTGGGCAGACAACAAATGGGCTTTTGTCTGATTTGTGTCTTGGGCCCAAAAGACTAATGAGCTATTAGTTTAATTAATTAATTAAACTTGGGCCCATTAGTGAAATAAGAAGCAACAAGGGTTGAAAAACCCTATTATTCTTTTTGGTTCTCCTGCGATTTTGTAGCAGCCCAGCCGTGGCTCTCTTTCTCTCTCGAATCTCTCTGTTGATCATCCATCCGGTCTAGCAGCCATCCCGGCTTGTAAGAGTGTGGATACCGAAGGAGGAATAGGTGATTCATCTGTTCTGAGCTGATCTTGTCATTACCATCAATAATCCGCTGCAAAAGGTAATGTCACAGGTTGGTTTTATGATTCGTTTTGCAAGAACCTAGATCTGCTTAAGATTATGTGTTAGGTTGTAATACGAGAATTGAACCTTGATAAACACCATAATCCTTCATGTATGCATGTTGAAAATCGATGAACTGTTGAAATCGCACTGTGTCGATCGACACAAAGCATGTGTCGGTCGACACGCCGCGAAATAAAGCGTAAAATTTTTTGGGTTTGTCGCAGAGTGTCGATCGACACAAAGCGTGTGTCGGTCGACACAGAGCGAAAACTCGCGTAAAATTTTAGGGTTTGTCGCAAAGTGTTGATCGACACAAAGCGTGTGTCGGTCGACACAAAGCGAAAATCCGTAAATAATTTTAGGGTTTTGATCTGAGATCGAGTACCCGTATTCCTGCTGTGTCGATCGATACACTGGGTGTGTCGGTCAGTGTATCGATCGACACAGGCAATGCGATTAGATAGATCGGTTCGATTGGATTGAACCGGTTATCTCGCTCGGTTAATTTTAATTAACCAATTGGTTCTGGTTTGGTAATTTCGATCGACACAGAGTTGTGTAACCATCGACATGGACCATTAAACCGAATCGGTTCAATTGGATTGAATCGGTTAAGTAAATTCGATCCGGTTTGACCGGTTATCGAAGAACGGTTTAAGTCTGGTTGCGTCGACCGATGCCAATGGTTGGCGTCGACCGATGCCAATGGTTGGCTTCGATCGACACGACATTCGCAGATATGCTGGTTGGACCACAAATTTGCATATACCAGAACAATTTAATCCTAAAAGTTCTAGATGAACCTAAAACTAATAAAACTGAATGTTTTAAATAAATTTATAACTTCTTGGATGTATATTGGATATACATCAAGATAAAATAGTTCTTTTCCTCAACTAAATATCAAGTGATCTTGATGTCTTGCCCGATCTTGTCTACTGTCAAAACTCGTGTCGTTTGTTGGATAGTCTTGGAATCCTTGGTATCCACTGCAACATGAGTAAGGCAGGTGGTCATTGACAGACTTGCAGTGCAACTGTCAGTGATCGCAAGACAGAAAAGATTGGTTTTACTTGACTGGGCTGTCAGAAGTTCTGGGCCCAGAGACATCAGAGAGGATTAGGCATAGTTTGTCTTATCCACGACCAAGAGTTGTACTAGGTACAATTAGCAATGATTTGCTTACCTAGATAACTAAAGTTTGAGCAACGGCGAGTCGCCCACTCGAATTTTAGTAATCTGAGGATCTTGGCTCATTGTATTCATCTGAGGAAACATAGTTTTGAATACAATGCGAGTTTTTCTTATTTAGATAAGAATTCTCATTTCTTGAGCATTATAACTAAAACCTCTACCTCTTTTAATTACAGCTATGTCTGTCTCAAATCACATCAACACTTTCTCACTAAGATCCGTCCTTGAGAAGGATAAGTTAAATGGATCTAATTTCTTGGAATGGTATCGGAACCTGAGAATAGTTCTCAGGCAGGAGAACAAGGAATATGTCCTTGAAAGAGTTCTCCCCGAGAGGCCACGTTCCAATGCCCCGCAGACAGAAAAGAATGCTTGGGATAAGCATTCAGCTGATGTCAAAGATGTTAATTGTCTAATGCTGGTGACTATGAACTCTGAGCTGCAGAAGCAATATGAGAACGTGATGTCACCCATTGAGATGATTAACAGCCTGAAAGCTTTGTTTCAGGAGCAAGCTCGCACAGAGAGATACCAGACGGTTAAGTCTCTCATGGATTGCAAGCTGGCTAAGGACAGTCCAGTAAGTCCTCATGTCCTTAAAATGATGGGTTACATTGATAACCTGGGGAAACTGGACTGTGCCATTAGCCAGGAGCTAGCCACTGACATGATTCTGCAGTCTTTGCCGTCGTGTTTTGATCAGTTCATCATGAACTACAACATGCAAAACATGACTAAGACATTGACTGAGTTGCACGGCATGCTGAAGACATCAGAGCCGAATTTCAAGAAGGCAACTCCCAGTGTACTGATGGTACAAGGGGGTAAGAGGTTTAATAAATCTAAGAAGGGTAAGGGAAAGGTCTAGGTTGTCCAGACTGAAAGTCAGGACAAGCCCAAGCCGAAGCCCAAATTCGGGCCTTCTCCTGAGGATAAGTGCAACTACTGCAAGCAGTTGGGGCATTGGAAGAGAGACTGCAAGAAGTTCATGGAAGATTACAAGAAGCTGAAGAAGACGTATAATGCGTTTGACTCAGGTATTTATGTTATCGAACTTAATGTTATGTCTTTTAGTTCTACTTCGTGGGTATTGGATACCGGCTGCGGTGCTCATATTTGTACTGATGTGCAGGCACTAAGAAATAGTAGGACGCTGAAGAAAGGACAAGTGGAGCTACGGGTCGGGAATGGAGCTAAGGTTGCTGCACTGGCCGTAGGCACCTACGAGTTGTCCTTACCTTCGGGCATGGTTTTAATTTTAAATAATTGCTACTTTGTACCTGCGATAAGCAGAAACATAATTTCAGTTTCCGTTTTGGATTTGGAAGGTTTTGATTTTGCTGTTAAGAATAAAGTTTGTTCTTTTAATCGTGATGGTACGTATTATGGTAGCGCCCCATTAGATAATGGGTTATATGTTTTAAACCAAGAAATTCCTGTCTTTAACATAAATACAAAGCGGTTTAAGTCCAATGACGAAAACCCGACTTTCTTATGGCATTGTCGTTTGGGCCATATCAATGAGAAACGCATCCAAAGGCTCCATCGAAATGGGCTTCTGGGCTCATTTGATTTTGAATCATGTGAGAAATGCGGATCTTGTTTGATGGGCAAAATGGCTAGAGCCCCTTTCAACAAACCAAATGAAAGGGCCAGTGATTTATTGGGCCTCGTTCATACTGATGTATGTGGGCCGATGAATACTGTTGCCAGAGGAAATTACTAGTACTTCATTACCTTCACTGATGATTTCAGTAGATATGGCTATGTCTATTTGATGAGACACAAGTCAGAATCCTTTGATAGATTCAAGGAATTCAAGAATGAAGTGCAGAACCAACTTGGCATAAGTATCAAAGTTCTGCGATCGGATCGCGGAGGAGAATACTTGAGTCAAGAGTTCAGCGACTATCTGAGCGAGTGTGGAATAATTTCACAACTCACTCCTCCTGGAACACCCCAATGGAATGGAGTGTCAGAGAGGAGAATTGAACCTTATTGGATATGGTTCGGTCTATGATGAGTCATTCAAATCTTCCATTATCCTTTTGGGGATACGCTCTAGAAACGTCTGCGTTTACACTGAATAAGGTACCATCTAAATCAGTGGAAAAGACACCACATGAACTGTGGACTGGGAATGTTCCTAGTCTGTCTTTCCTGAGGATTTGGGGTTGTGAGGCTTATGTCAAACGTTTAATCTCTGACAAGCTTGCACCCAAATCAGATAAATGCTACTTCGTTGGTTATCCTAGGGAAACCAAGGCATACTACTTTTACAACCAATCTGAGAACAAAGTATTTGTTGCTCGGGACTGTTCTTTTCTTGAGAGGGAGTTTCTCTGTAAGAAAAACAGTGGAGTAAAGTACATCTTGAAGAAATTCGAGATGCACAGGAGAATGCTCGACCTGTTGAGGAAGAGCAGCAATTGGATCCACAAAGTTCTGTGGAACCGGCGCCTGTGGAGCCTGAAGTTCGCAGATCCGGAAGGATCCGTCACGAACCCGAGAGATACTATGGATTTCTCGTGACCAATTCCAATGATCTGATGATCATTGATAGTGACGAACCAGCGACCTTCGCGGAAGCAATGATGGGCCCGGACTCCGAAAAGTGGCTTGGAGCCTCTAAATCCGAAATGGGATCCATGTCAGAAAACCAAGTATGGTCATTGGTCGATTTACCTAATGGTGCAAAAGCCATTGAGTGTAAATGGATCTTCAAGAAGAAGATTGACGTGGATGGCAATGTACAGATTTACAAAGCGAGGTTGGTGGCTAAAGGTTTCAAGCAAATTCATGGTATTGACTATGATTAAACCTATTCCCCAGTCGCTATGCTTAAATCCATTCGGATTCTTCTAGCGATTGCCGCTCATTATGACTATGAGATTTGGCAAATGGATGTCAAAACCGCATTCCTGAATGGTATTCCTGAAGAGGATGTGTATATGGCACAGCCCGAAGGTTTTGTCAATCCTGAGAATGCTGGGAAGGTATGCAAACTTCATAAATCCATCTATGGATTGAAGCAAGCATCACGGAGTTGGAATCTTCGTTTTGATGAAGCAGTAAAACAATTTGGTTTCATCAAGAACGAAGAGGAACCATGTGTTTACAAGAAGACTAGTGGGAGCAAAATTGCGTTTCTTGTACTGTATGTCGATGACATACTCCTCCTCGGTAATGACGTTCCGTTGCTTCAGTCTGTTAAGACTTGGCTCGGAAGTTGTTTTTCCATGAAAGACATGGGAGAAGCCGCGTATTGATATATCATGGTTTTTACCCATTTTAGACCATGATATAGTTGTGTTTTAGTGTCTTTTGTCTTTTTTTAGAGTCTTTTACAGGTTTAATCAAGTTTGGAGCTAATTGGAGATATTTGGAGCATTTTGGGACTTTTGGGACGTTTTGGCCGAGAGATTTACTCACTGTCCGATTTATTGATCATGCATCGACCGACACACATTGTGCATCGGTCGACACACTAGCGAGATGGGCCGTACGCGTCGGTTTAACAAGTTATGAAGATTTGCAAAGAGGCCCAGAATAGTTCCAGTATTTACACAGAAGCCACATCCGAGATTATGCCTATATATACTAGTTTTTGGTGTTTATTTTACCTACGCTTTACATTACGCTTTGATACTAATAGCTAAGAGATTTCTAGAGCTTTTGGGGCTGATCTATTTCCTGTATTCACTTATTTTGGAGAAGATTTCGAACCCCTTTACCTATTTAATTTCTTATATGCAATCTATTATTTATTTGATTATGTTTTCATTAATCATGTCTGAGTAGATCCATAGTTGAGTTTAGGGTTTCTCACATAGGATTTCATGACTTGCTAGACTTGTTCAATTTCAGTTAAGGATTCATAACTATATCTGTTCTTCAATTTAATTGTGCTTAAAGCTAGTTCTAACCTGATCAATTAGAATCTAGATCTTAGGTTGCTAAATACGTCACGGAAGTGTGGGGTTTAGGAATCTGAACTAATTAAATTGGGCAATTAAACTTTGCGCAAACGGAAGTTTGGTTTAGGATAATTGTGAACATATCAAACTTGGGATTAATGCTAGTTTAATCTATTAGTTCTCGCAAACGAAAGTTTGGTTTGCTGCACTTAGGCTTAGAGAATTATCGCAAAGGAATTTGGTTAATTCTATATCTGTGTTTTGAGTTCTAGAACTGTTCTTAATTAGATCCTTGCTGAATGAACTGTCTGCTTGTCTGATTTCCTGAGAATACCCTAGGCTTGACGCTTTTAGTTTATTGCTTCACAACCGTTAATCTCTGCTACTGTTTACTTTCTTGCTTCGCAATTTATTTACTTCACCATCTGCTTATTTCTAGTGAAATCTCTACGTTTCTGTTTCTATTGAGACCAAGTGTCCCTGTGGATTCGATAGCCCTATATACTACTTTGACATTGCTGTTCACTTGCAGTTTAGAATAGGGTAAAACTTAGAAACCTATCAAGTTTTTGGCGCCGTTGCCGGGGACTCTTTGAGTCTTCGATAGGACCGAACTTAGGGTTTTTGCTAGAAATTTTTCTTTTTGTTTTTGTTCTTTTTCGTTTTTATTTTTGATTTTGCTAACTTTTTCTCTGATTTCTCTCTGTCGCAGGTACGAATTTCGCCTTGCGTCGATCGTTGCATACCTTGCGTCGATCGTCACTAGGCGATTCTGAGATTGAATCGATCGTTGCACTGATAGCATCGATCGTTGCTGGACGATTACAGACAGTTTATGCCAACGCAGAAAACTCGAAGTAATCCGAACTCGAGCTTGCTTAATCTCGGACTAGAGGAACTTGGACGTCTAGAAAGGACTAACAGAAGAGAAAAGAGAGAGAGAATGGTACGAGAACGTTTGATCTTGATACCAGATGCTGAAGGTACCCTAAGGGACCAAGATGACAACCCGTACAATGCTGTTGGGCATCGGGTTGATGCTGAAGGAAATGTCATCCCTGATCCTCCTGAGCAACATCAACATGAGCTGAACCGAAACCAGGGTCAAGGACAGGCCCAAGGTAGAGAAATGGTGGTTCATGAGAGGACACTAGCTGATTACAACAGACCTGATGAGTTTCATGCAAACCGAGCAGCTCTAGTGCTTCCTGCTTTTGAGAGGAATGATTTTGAGGTAAAGACCATCTACTACCAGCTGATGAGACAGATTGCTTTTCATGGTCTTCAAGCAGAGCAGCCTATGGATCACATTGACAAGTTTGAAGACATAGTCACTGGCATGAAGTATGAAGGAGTATGCCCAGACTATCTGTTCCTTAAGCTATTTCCGCACAGTCTTGCTGGAGACGCTAGTGCATGGCTGAGACAACTGGCACCTGGTCAGTATACTACTTGGGCAGCCTTAAAGAGTGAGTTCTTGCGTCATTTTTATGATGATTCGCGCTCGGATCAGTCCAGACAGGACATACTCACTTTCTCCCAAGGAGCTGTGGAGCCCTTGAAGACTGCCTGGATGAGATTAAAGCAGTATCAGCGTGACTGTCCACACCATGGATTCACAGAAGTACAGCTGATTGGTATTTTCTTCAGAGGCATAGATCTCCCTTATCAGACTGCGCTGGATAATTCCAGTAATGCTAATTTCAACACCAGGACTCCTACACAAGCTAAGCAGTTGATTGAGAACCTGATTGGCAGCAACAGTTGCAAGACAATGGATGAAAGAAGGAAGAAATCTGGTGGAACTGTAGAGAATTCTGATATAGCTAATATAAGATCCAGATTGGACACAGTCTACAATCTCCTGACAAGTAAGAAATCTGTCCACTTTGCCCAAGATGTAGAGGTGATTCAGGCTGAGGAGGAAACTCAGGAAGAAGATGTGAATTTCATAGGAGGTTCTGGTTTCCAAGGTAATAGATTTGGTAATCAACAGGGGAACAGATTCTCCAATGGTGGACAGACTGGTGGTTTTCAGAAGACCTACGGACAAGGTACTCAGAGAACCTATGGATCTACATCCTATCAGACTCCTCCTGCGCCTACAGCCCATGAGAGCAAAATGGAGGCTATGATGGAACAGCTGATTGAGAGTCAGACCAAGATTTATGTGGACTGCAACAAGAAGTTGGACGCTGTCTATGAAGACCTCAATGGAAAATTTGAGTCTCTGAGCACTCACATGAAGCAGTTGGACACTCAGGTAAACCAGATGTCCAGCTCACTGAAGGGAAAAGGAGTGGCAGACACTCATGTTAAGGCCTGGTCTGTGTGCATTAATGATGGATCTCACCTAGGTGAAAGATTTGAGCTAAGTACAGCTGAGTTAGTGACAGAACAGGAATTTTCGGATATTTGTGAAAAACTCTCGGGTGAAATCTGCTGCAGTGCGTCGATCGATGCAACATCTGTGCCGATCGATACACCCGTCGGGATGGCAACGATCGACACACCCTTAGTGTCGGTCGTTGCAGGGCGTGAATGGACAGAACTGTCGGATGATAATAGCATAAATGATGATTTGGAGCTTGATCGCCTATTCAATGGAGCCTCTGAGATTTCTCAACAGGAGATCTACGAGCAGATCTTTAGACAACACTCCTCACTGTCTGAAGTGATTAGGCAAGAGATTGAAGAGCTGAAGAAATTAGAAGGTATTGGTGAAGAATTGGAAGAAATTCCAACTTCTGATGATCCACCTTATCATCCATGTGTGCAAAGGTACCTGAACAAGATGTTGCCCCTGGATGATGATCTGAAAGACTGGGTGATAATAATTCCTCAGCATATCAGTGATGTTCTGCTAACTAAGGTCCCGAAGAAGCTATCTGATCCTGGAGTCTTTGTGCTGGATTGTTCTATCTTTGAGGATAGTTTTAGACGCTCTCTGTGTGATTTAGGAGCTGCTGGAAGTTTGATGCCTTACTCTGTGGCAGAGAAGCTGGGTATGCTGGATTTTACTCCCACTAGGACTTCTCTTGTCCTAGCTGATCAGTCCATACGAGTTCCTGAAGGACTCCTTATGGACATTCCGGTGAGAGTTGGAAACTACTTAGTTCCAACGGACTTCCTTGTGCTGAAATATGACTGTGATCCGGATGAAGCATTATTGCTTGGGAGACCCTTTTTGGCTACAGCAGGAGCGTTGATTGATGTTAGGAACAGCCTAATAGACCTCCATCTGGGAGATGAACCACTGCACTATGAGATGGATAAGCTGCGAAAGCCACTGATAGATGGGCAGACATTCACCATAAGGGACGCATATTTTGAGCAACCTGATCATACCATGGTTATAGATCCTGGAGCACATTTCACTCCATCTTTTCTTGGCCATGAGCATTCCGCAACAGCCTACTCACCACCTTGGATGAGGAGACTTGAACAGAGACAGAAAAGTCTCTGTCAGGACCTCCTGGTACTTGAAAATTCCCATCCGTCCGGTCAAGCTATTGACCTTAAACAAGCGCTGGGTGGGAGGCAACCCACCATTAGGTACTGGTGTTTTACTACTTAATTTTTGGTGTTTTGTTAGGATTTTACGTTTGTTTTTGTTTCTGGTGAGTTTATGTTTGCAGGTCTCGGTTATATCGCAGTGCAACGATCGACTCACTTATGTGTCGATCGTCACAACACGAAAGGAATCGCATTGCAGCGATCGTTGCGGTCCTGAGCAACGATCGACTATACACGAAAATCGCCAAGTAACGGTCGATGCACTTAGTGCAACGATCGATGCTTAGCGACAGAGGTAACCCGACATACATAATTTCACCTTTTCAAATTTTTATTTTCTTTTTACCGATCCTTCGCTGGACACTACTGGGGACAGTGTGTCTTAAGTGTGGGGGAGGTGCTACTGACTTTCGTTTTCTGTTTTCTTAAGAGTCAGTCCGTTTTTCAAAAATTTTTGTTTTATTGAGTCAAAATTGTTTAAGTAAGAAACTATGATTTTCTGAGAAGATTTACAAGACTTGCAGGAACTTAAGTAACCATTGGGATGAAGTTGCAGGATCTATCTATGACTATTAGAAAACCCCATCACAGATCAACCTACTGGGAACACCCACATCACTTCAGGTATCAGAGGATCCTTTTACTGACTTCAATTTAATACTGACTTAGATTTCTCACCTAAGGGCTTGGTATACTTTGTGTCGGATTCCCTTGTTAGTTCTGACACAGCCTGTAAACCTGTCCTATTTAGTTCCCTTCTCCCCTTCTATAAAGTAAAAAAAAAAAAATATAATAAACTGAGGATGAGTTAGTAACTCCGAAGTGGTCATGGGAATAGTAGCAAACACTATTATCTCTCATGTGATCCATGGAATGTGTCCAAAGTACACCCCATAACGGGAAGAACACTGATAAAAAAAAAAAAATGATACCCAGTGGGGAAAAATCAGTTGTTAAAGAAGGGAAAGAGAAGAAAGGAACAAGAGAAAGATAGTATGGTGGTCTAGAGCTGATAAGGTAAGAATCCATGTGCCCTTTGATCGATACTCCTTAGGTGAGACCGCACTTAAATACTTGCAGAAGTCAGTAGGGAGAATTTGAATGCTTGAATGTGATTGTGGAGTTTACCTAGGACAGTTTCTAAGTGTGGGGGAAGTACATTGTGGTCTTGATATCCTGTGATTGATTCTTGCAGTGGTTTACTAAGGGGAATCTGAGTATTGTAGCTTCTAGGATGAAATGAGTTTCTGAAGAGTTTTCAAACCTCTTCACCATGTTTTAGTTCTATGTTTTGCTTGAGGGCAAGCAAAGGCTAAGTGTGGGGGAGTTGATATATCATGGTTTTTACCCATTTTAGACCATGATATAGTTGTGTTTTAGTGTCTTTTGTCTTTGTTTAGAGTCTTTTACAGGTTTAATCAAGTTTGGAGCTAATTGGAGATATTTGGAGCATTTTGGGACTTTTGGGACGTTTTGGCCGAGAGATTTACTCACTGTCCGATTTATTGATCATGCATCGACCGATCACTGTCCGACACACTAGCGAGATGGGCCGTACGCGTCGGTTTAACAAGTTATGAAGATTTGCAAAGAGGCCCAGAATAGTTCCAGTATTTACACAGAAGCCCCATCCGAGATTATGCCTATATATACTAGTTTTTGGTGTTTATTTTACCTACGCTTTACATTACGCTTTGATACTAATAGCTAAGAGATTTCTAGAGCTTTTGGGGCTGATCTATTTCCTGTATTCACTTATTTTGGAGAAGATTTCGAACCCCTTTACCTATTTAATTTCTTATATGCAATCTATTATTTCTTTGATTATGTTTTCATTAATCATGTCTGAGTAGATCCATAGTTGAGTTTAGGGTTTCTCACATAGGATTTCATGACTTGCTAGACTTGTTCAATTTCAGTTAAGGATTCATAACTATATCTGTTCTTCAATTTAATTGTGCTTAAAGCTAGTTCTAACCTGATCAATTAGAATCTAGATCTTAGGTTGCTAAATACGTCACGGAAGTGGGGTTTAGGAATCTGAACTAATTAAATTGGGCAATTAAACTTTGCGCAAACGGAAGTTTGGTTTAGGATAATTGTGAACATATCAAACTTGGGATTAATGCTAGTTTAATCTGTTAGTTCTCGCAAACGAAAGTTTGGTTTGCTGCACTTAGGCTTAGAGAATTATCGCAAAGGAATTTGGTTAATTCTATATCTGTGTTTTGAGTTCTAGAACTGTTCTTAATTAGATCCTTGCTGAATGAACTGTCTGCTTGTTTGATTTCCTGAGAATACCCTAGGCTTGACGCTTTTAGTTTATTGCTTCACAACCGTTAATCTCTGCTACTGTTTACTTTCTTGCTTCGCAATTTATTTACTTCACCATCTGCTTATTTCTAGTTTAATCTCTACGTTTCTGTTTCTATTGAGACCAAGTGTCCCTGTGGATTCGATAGCCCTATATACTACTTTGACATTGCTGTTCACTTGCAGTTTAGAATAGGGTAAAACTTAGAAACCTATCACGTATATTCTTGGAATCAGAATCTACAGAGATAGAATGAACAGGCTGATTGGATTGTGCCAGGACACTTATATTGATAAGGTACTGCATAGATTCAGGATGCATGATTCCAAGAAGGGCTTCATACCGATGTCTCATGGCACAAGTCTCAGCAAGAAGCAGTGTCCGGCGACACATGCTGAGCGAGAACGCATGAATAGGATACCTTATGCTTCTGCAATAGGATCTATTATGTATGCCATGCTCTGCACTCGTCCAGATGTTGCTTACGCGTTAAGCATGACGAGTAGATACCAATCTGATCCAGGTGAAGCTCACTGGACAGCTGTCAAGAATATTCTCAAGTATTTGAGACATAAGAAGGATAAATTCCTGGTGTATGGAGGAAGTGAAGAACTTGTGGTGAATGGATTCACCGATGCGAGTTTTCAGACGGACAAAGACGATTTCCGATCACAGTCTGGATATGTCTTCTGTCTAAATGGCGCTGCAGTGAGCTGGAAGAGCTCTAAGCAGAATACCGTAGCTGATTCCACGACGGAAGCTGAATATGTTGCTGCTTCAGAAGCAGCAAAGGAAGCTGTTTGGATCAAGAAGTTCATGACTGAACTTGGTGTGGTTCCTAGTATCTTGGAGCCAGTGGCTTTGTTTTGTGACAACAATGGAGCCATTGCTCAGGCGAAAGAACCCAGGTCACACCAGAAGTCCAAACACGTAGAGAGGAGATATCACCTGATTCGTGATATCGTCAATAGAGGTGATGTGAAGATCAGCCTAGTTCCAACAGACGAGAATGTCGCTAATCCTCTGACTAAGTCACTCCCAAGGCCTAAGCATGAGAGTCATACGACTGCTGTAGGCATTAGAGATCTTAAGATGTAATCTTGATTCTAGTGGGAGTTTAGCTTTGTTTTAGTTATAATAAGACGCTCTTGTAAACATTCTTTTGGAAATGTTTAATGAAATTTGATTTCAGCATTATTTAATGTGATCTAAATAATGGTCCCAAAATAAGTTTATGACATATTATAGGTCATCAAGTTGAGGACTTGATCATGAAACCCTATAAGTGAAATATGACATAAATTATGTTTTGTCCCTAGTCGAGGTTGTCAAAGTGGGACACTGACAACCGTGAGAGACTAGATTGTGAGGTGACTGTTGGCTAAGTTTCATGGAGCCAATGATATGATTATCGCAGTCAGTCACATAGATATATGTTGGTGAACATATGATCGGACATGACCCGCTAATGAGAAGTCTACAAGATAGTTATATCTGTGTCATAAGAGGTTCTCATTACGACTATAGAGTATAGTCCTTAGACCTGAGTTCATCATGCTTTCTTGCATATGAATTGGTACACTTTGACTTTGTCAAACGTCGACCCGTAACTGGCGACTATAACGGCACTGTTCAAGTATATCATGAAATGTGCGTTGAAATAGGGATGGAACAAGATGGAATTTGTCCCTCCTGTATAACGGGAGATAAATATCTCAGGGCCTATCGAAGATTGAATACTGAGAGAATGTGTGGCCGCACTCAAACCAACTGTAGTTCAGTTGTTTGTAATGTTTCAGTATGAGATCAGGAGTTCGATAAAACGCGATGTTGGCTTAATAAGGATGACACCAATCTTGCCTTATGCCAAATCGAGATATAGAGACAAAAGGATTATAGGAATAGATGATTCCAGTACAAGTGGGAGATTGTTGGGATAGTGTCCTGAAATCACACTTGTACTCACTCCTGATGATAGTTGTGTGTCGAGATCAGACATTCGTATAATACTGGGCGGTTGCAATGTTTTTCTAGAAGCCTCTTGCAATCTGTAAGTTATAGACTTACTGCCAGTATTATATGATCCTATAGGGTCACACACCTAAGCAATCTGGAAGCTACGACATGGGAATGATCATTATGGTAATGGTCATATTAATGTGTATTGGATAATGGCCGGAGAATTAAACCAGCAAGGCGTTCCCACTGACCTCACTCAGATCTTAGCTGCTATCCAGACGATCGGAGCCCGACTGGACCGTTTGGAACGTCCCGGTGAACATCAGCCGCGGCTGGACGAACAACAACCTCGGCCCGACGCCTTTCAGCCTCGGCCAGGAGAGCATCATCACGACCAGCAGCGTCGACCAGTACAGTACCGTGGACGAGTAGAACGACCCGGACGCTTCCAGGACGTCCGACTGGACGATACGGACGACGATACGGATGAGTTTGAGGACCGACGTCACGGACCGCGACCTCCATACCAGCGTGATCCTAATCACCATGGACGCATACGAGAACAAGAGGTACAACGTCCTTATCCTAATGATATCAAACTAAAGCCGCCTACTTTTGCAGGAAAAGTGAACCCGGAGACATATCTAGACTGGGAGCGGAGGATGGAGCATATCTTCGACCATTACGGATATCCCGAAGCCAGGAATATATCTTTAGCAGTGGCCCAGTTCACAGGGCATGCACTATCATGGTGGGACCGGGACGCTACGGAACGAAGGCGCCATCGGTACAAACCGATCGCTATACGTGGACTGACATGAAGTTCCAGTTAAGGCGAAGGTATGTTCTTGCCCATTTCCATAGAGATTTGCAGAAACGTTTTCATAAATTAATGCAGGGAACTAAGACGGTTGAAGAGTATTTTGAGGAGTTCGAGCAATTGCAGAATAGGCTTGAGCTCGACGATTCAGAAGAGACTCTGATGGCCCAGTTCGTGGACGGACTGAACGAGAGGATCGCTAGAAAGGTAGAAATTCACCCTTATCATGATATGCCCAAGTTGTTTCACTTGTGTATACAGGTTGAGCATCACAACAAGCGCAAGTCCGCGACCACAACCCGGCCTAGGACCAACACGCCTTGGACTGCACCAGCTCCACGGCCCATTGACAAAGGTAAGTCGGTTGAGGTCGAGTCCAGGTTCAAGAAGCCGGCCATTGAGACGTCTAAGCCCAACTGACCAGACCCAGGTAAGTTTACTAGTACGTCCCGTTCTAGAGATATCACGTGTTTTAAGTGTCAGGGTAAATGATATATGTCTCGAGACTGCCCAAACCGGAGAGTCATGATCTTGAACGAAGCCGGCGAGTACAAGTCTCAGGATGAACAGGAGGATGAAGACATGGAGGAACTTGTTACAGGGATGCCCATAGAGTATCCCGACTCTGGAGAGTTATTGGTGATCAGGAGAGCTCTCAGTGCGCTTGTTGATCCCGAGACGGTTCAACGCGAGAACATCTTCCACACTCGCTGTATCGTGAACAACAAGGTATGTAGTCTTATTATTGATGGTGAGTCTTGTACTAACGTGGCCAGCAGGAACATGGTTGATAAGCTCGGTCTGCAAGTGACTAAGCACCCGCGACCGTACCGATTTCGGTGGCTGAACGATGACACGGAGATCCGGATCGCAGATCAAGTAACCGTACCTTTCAGCATTGAGCGATATCACGATCAGGTAGTATGCGACGTGGTTCCTATGAAGGTTGGACACTTATTACTCGGCCGACCGTGGCAGTTCGACAAGGAGTCCTTGCAAAATGGGCGGACCAATCACTGCTCGTTCATGCACGACAAACGAAAGTATCAGCTCGCGCCTCTTACACCGCAGGAAGTGCATGAGATGCAACTACACCTTGCCAAGGATAAGAAGAACCGTAAGACCAATTTAATTATTTCTTCACATTCTGTTTCTAGAGCTATTGATCAAAACACGCAGGTGCTACTAATGGTCTTCAGGGAGGCTTTACATTCGTGGTCAGACGATGTTGAGCTTCCTCGGGAAGTTGTTTCTTTGTTGGACATGTTTAAGGATGTCTTTCCGGACGAGATACCAGCCGGTCTACCGCCCATACGAGGCATTGAGCATCAGATCGATCTCGTACCAGGAGCGGCTCTGCCCAACCGGCCTGCATATAGGGTGAATCCGACCGAGGCCAAGGAGCTGGAGAAACAAGTGCAGGACCTCATGTCCAAGGGCTACATCCGCGAGAGCCTCAGCCCGTGTGCGGTACCAGTCTTGTTAGTTCCTAAGAAAGACGGGTCTTGGAGGATGTACGTCGACTGTCGGGCTATCAACAACAGCACCATCAAGTACCGACATCCCATACCACGGCTGGACGACATGTTGGACGAGCTACACGGAGCGACCGTGTTCTCTAAGATCAATCTACGCAGTGGGTACCATCAGGTTCGAATGAAGGAAGGCGACGAGTGGAAGACGGCTTTTAAGACTAAGCAGGGCCTTTATGAGTGGCTGGTCATGCCATTTGGCCTTACAAATGCGCCCAGTACATTCATGCGCCTTATGAACCAGGTCTTGAGGGCCTACATCAGTAAGTTTGTCGTTGTTTACTTCAAAGATATTTTGATCTATAGTCGATGTTTTGCTGATCATCTAGTGAACCTTGAGCAAGTAATAGATACTCTTCGAAAGGAGGGTCTTTATGCGAACCTCAAGAAGTGCACCTTCTGCACTAATAAGCTTGTCTTTTTAGGTTTTGTTGTGAGTTCGCAGGACTTACAGGTTGACCAAGAAAATATCAAAGCTATTGAGGAGTGGCCAACCCCGACCACGATCGGCCATGTCAGGAGTTTCCACGGTTTAGCCAGCTTCTATAGACGGTTTGTGAAGGATTTTAGCACGGTGGCCGCCCCACTTACAGCTGTGATAAAGAAGGACGTCCCGTTCAAATGGGGCCAATCGCAGGAGACCGCATTTCAGAAACTCAAGGATTTGTTAACCCATGCTCCTATTTTGGTTTTGCCTAATTTTGATAAGACGTTTGAGATTGAGTGTGATGCTTCAGGTTTTGGGATTGGAGCTGTTCTGACGCAAGGTGGGTGACCGGTCGCGTACTTCAGCGAGAAGTTGAGTGGAGCCACGCTTAACTATCCTACTTATGACAAGGAGTTGTATGCGTTGGTTAGATCTTTGGAGACTTGGCAGCATTACTTGCTGGCCAAGGAGTTTGTTATTCACACCGACCACGAGACGCTCAAGCATTTGAGAGGACAGACAAATCTGAAGAGGAGGAACGCTAAGTGGCTTGAGTTCGTGGAGACCTTTCCGTACATCATCAAGTACAAGAAGAGAAAGGAGAACGTGGTAGCTGATGAATTGTCCAGGAGATACACACTGATCAGCACCATGGAGGCCAAAGTTTTGGGGTTTGAACTTATTAAAGAAGATTATGATACTGACCCTGATTTTGGTGAAATTTTTCAGGAATGTAGAAAAGGACCGAAAGGAGTTTTCTACTTGTATAACGGTTTCCTGTTCAGGGGCAAGCGGCTGTGCATTCCTCAGGGATCGATGAGGGAGCTCCTGATCCGAGAATCCCATGGAGAAGGAATGATGGGACACTTTGGCATGGACAAGACCCTGTGTGTCCTAGTAGAGCACTTCTATTGGCCACATCAGAAGCGAGACACGGAGCGCTTCTTCTCCAAGTGCATTACTTGCCTTAAGTCCAAGTCCAGGTCACATCCTCACGGTATTTACTTACCTTTGCCTATACCTAACCGACCATGGGTTGATATTTCTATGGATTTTGTGCTTGGTTTGCCTAAGATCAGGAACAAGGATGCGATCTTCGTTATGGTCGACCGGTTTTCAAAGATGGACCACTTCATACCGTGTTCTAAGACGAATGATGCGATCCTGACAGCCGATCTCTTCTTCAAAGAAGTGGTCAGATTGCACGGACTGCCACGGACCATCGTCTCGGACCGT
The DNA here is from genome assembly GCA_030180135.1 of Orychophragmus violaceus. Classification (NCBI taxonomy): domain Eukaryota; kingdom Viridiplantae; phylum Streptophyta; class Magnoliopsida; order Brassicales; family Brassicaceae; genus Orychophragmus; species Orychophragmus violaceus. Next base: position 45,668,851 of record CM058231.1, on the reverse strand, counting down.
GACCCGACCTTCCTAGGTCACTTTTGGAGGACGTTGTGGAGGAAGCTTGGTACCAAGCTACTATTCTCGACCACTTGTCATCCACAGACTGATGGACAGACCGAGGTCGTGAACCGGACTCTCTCCGCCCTCTTAAGGGCCACGGTTGGTAAAAATTTATCACATTGGTTGGATTGCATTCCTTTTGTTAAGTTTGCTTATAATGGTGCCAAACACTCTGCTACTAAGATGTCTCCTTTTGAGGTTGTTTATGGATTTAAGCAAGATACGCCACTAGATCTGAAGCTACTGCCAGCATTGGAGTTCATCAATCTTGATGGAGAGCGCAAGGCTGAGGCCGTCGCCAAGCTACACCAGGCGGTTAAGGAGAACATCGAGAAGAGGACAGAGCAGTACAAGAAGAAAGCCGACAAACACGGGAAGGAGATTGACATTAGGCCAGGCAACTGGGTTTGGGTTCACATGTGATAGGTGTAGTTTTATCCTTATTCTTCTGCAAGTGCACAGTTAATGCAATCGTAGTATATAAGGTATCGAATCCCACAAGGACTCTCAGTCACACAATAGATTATTAGTAGTTCAGATTAAATTAAGCGAAGCATGTGTGAAAACAGTAAACGAAATAGCAAGCAAATCAAGTGAGTTTGTAAGCAAGAAGGCGGAGGTATTAAGCTTAGGAAATTCTCAGGAAATCAGGAACGCAAGTAATCAATCTATCGAGATCTAATCATAAACTATTCTAGAACTCAAACACAGATATAGAATTAACCAAATTACTTTGCGATAATTCTCTAAGTCTAAGTGCAGCAAACCAAACTTTCATTTGCGAGAACTAACAGATTAAACCAGCCTTGATTCCAAGTTTGATATGTTCACAATTAACCTAAACCAAACTTTCGTTTGCGAGAAGTTTAATTGCTTATCTAGGTTCTTTCTAGCTAAATTAACCAACTTTCGCTGCATTAATCAGCCTAACATCATAAATCTGGGTAGCTAATTTAGATTTAGCATTAAGAACAACTTAGATAAAGAACTAGCAGATATGAATCCGTACAGATTAATTAAACTATAATTCCATGAAATTCCAAATGAGAATCCCTAAACCTAACAAGAGATCTACTCAGACATAGCAATCATGACAGATAACATAATCAAAGTAGATATCGTAAAATAATCAAAGGAATAAGAACAGGGGTTCGAAATCAAGTCTCTCTCGAGAACAAAACCAGCCCCTAAAATCTCCTAAGAAAATAAAACTTAGTTATGAAAGCATAGCCTAACAAGTGGCTGAAAATCCCTATTTATAATCTAAAACACGAATTGGGTCACTTTGTAAATATCAGGAACTTCTGGGTAAAACTGCAATTTCATTATTCTTCATTAAACCGTTGTTTGGCCCATCTCGCATATGCAACGATCGATGCCATAAGTGTGTCGATCGTTGCGGCTCTGAAATATTGACATTGAAGTCTATCTCTCGGCCAAATACTCCAATTAGCTCCAGAAAGTGCCATAATCACCACATATGCTCCAAATGTGCTTGTACCTAATAAACACCTGAAAAGACTCTAAAACATAGTAAAAGACTTGATAAATGACACATATACCATGGTTAAAAACCCTAAAATCCATGGTATATCAACTCCCCCACACTTAGTCTTTGCTTGTCCTCAAGCAAAACAAAGAACTAAATGTAGTCAAGAGGTTTTAAAACTTTCAGAAACTCCTTTTGTCATAGAAGCAACAACACTCAGATTCCCCTTAGTAAACCACTGCAAAAATCAATCACAGAATATCAAGACCAACATATACTTCCCCCACACTTAGCAACTGTCCTAAGTAAACTCCACAATCACATTCAAGCATTCAAATTCTCCCTACTGACTTCTGCAAGTATTTAAGTGCGGTCTCACCTAAGGAGTATCGATCAAAGGGAACATGGATTCTTACCTTATCAGCTCTAGACCACCATACTATCTTTCTGTAGTCCCTTTCTTCTCTTTCCCTTCCTTAACAAATGATTTTTTCCCACATTGGGTATCATTTTTTTTTTTTTATCAGTGTTCTTCCCGTTATGGGGTGTACTTTGGACACATTCCATGGATCGCACAGGAGATAATAGGGGTCTCTACCACTCCTGTGACCACTTCGGAGTTACTAACTCATCCTCAGTTTATTATCTTTTTTTTTTATGGAAGGGGAGAAGGGAACTAAATAGGACAGGTTTACAGGCTGTGTCAGAACTAACAAGGGAATCCGACACAAAGTATACCAAGCCCTTAAGTGAGAAATCTAAGTCAGTATTAAGGTTGAAGTCAGTAAAAGGATCCTCTGATACCTGAAGTAATGTGGGTGTTCTCAGCAGGTTGATCTGTGTCTGGGTTTTCTAATAGTCAGAGATCATCTGCAATTTCATCTCAATGGTTACTTAAGTTCCTGCAAGTGCTACTAATCTTCTAAAAAAATCATAGTTTCTTACTTAAACAATTTTGACTCAATAAAACAAAAAATTTGAAAAATGGACTGACTCTTAAGAAAACAGAAAGATAAACGTCAGTAGCACCTCCCCCACACTTAAGACACACTGTCCCGAGTAGTGTCAAGCGAAGGATCGGTAAAAATAAAATAAAAATTGTTAAGGATTTGTTGAGTTCTGTCGGTTTTACCTCTGTCGCTCAGGCATCGATCGTTGCACTAAGTGCATCGACCGTTGCTAGGCGATTTTCGTGTATGGTCGATCGTTGCTAGTAATGCAACGATCGCTGCAATGCGATTCCGATCGTGGTGTGACGATCGAAGCAGAAGTGCGTCGATCGACGCGCTGCGAATTTGTCCGAGACCTGCAAACATAAACTCACCAAAACCAAAAGCAAACGTAAAATCCTAACAAAAACACCAAAAATTAAGTAGAAAAACACCAGTACCTAATGGTGGGTTGCCTCCCACCCAGCGCTTGTTTAAAGTCATTAGCTTGACTTTTGGAAAGAGGTCAGACTCATGGAGGTTTCAACAGAGACTTTGAGTGTCTCTGTGAATGCCTTATCATCCATGGTGGTGTGTAAGCAGTAGCAGCATGATGTCGTCCAAGGAACGTAGGAAGGAATGTAGGGTGGGATCGAAACTTGGGAGGTTTAAAGCTTTTTCCTGCATTCAAAACAGTGGAGTCAGGAGGTTTCAACTTAGAGGATTTATGCTTTACCTTTGGCAGATATTTGATGTTCGGAGCCTTCTGCTTATGAGTAGCTTTAGGTTCTGAAGATGTTAGGGTAGACTCCTGCGGAACCACCATCTTCTTGTCAATCACTACTGTGCACTGAACAACATCTTTAGACCTTACATGAGCTTTTGGGAATGGTATTGGAGGTTTGTAGATTCTTTCCTTAGCAACTTCACGAGGTATAAGTGAAACTGGTTTCTTACGGGGTGCAACGATCGGTGCATATGGTGCAACGATCGACACGGATGTCTCAGCTCGAGTTTCAACTACAGTCTCGGGTCCATCAGCTTCCTGGTCTAATCCAGCAATTTCAAACTCAAATTTCCCCTCTTGACTTGGTCCAGTATCAATCTGAACTATCCAAGCCAAGAGATCCATGTCAATCTCTGTTGAGTCAGGTCCGTCGAAGCTCTCAAACTCAGGGAATTCAATATCAGACTCCCCTCTGTTTTCCACAAATTCCATAGCCTTAACTGCTAGATATGGTCCATGATCCATCCTGTGGTCAACCTGAATAGGAACGTCAACGACATGGGTTTCCTGAGTATCCTTCCTTGTGGCAGAACTTGAAATCTGATCCATCTGTGTATCTAGCAACTTCATATGAGTGTTCAAGGACTCAAATTTCTTATTCAGATTAATGAACAAGCTCTCAAGCTTCGAGTTGAAAGACGCTGTGGTCTGTTGTTGTTCTGCAAGGGACTGCTCCATCATGATCTCCAATGTGCTAGGCAGGATGTATAACCATAATCTCTTGATCCTTGAGCATGCCTAGAACCTTGTTTCTGCTGGTGTCCAAATGTCTGTCCATAATAATCAGCTCCAGCCATATATTTTACCTCTGCAAATCCTTCAGTTTCTGCATCAGCTCGGAACTGTCTCTCCCTCAGTAGGACGTCGTGGATGTCATCTATCTTATTTCTCATCTCAGCTACCTGCCCAACCAATACATAGTAATCTGGCAAGATGGGGTTTCCCTCCCCATCTAGTTTCTGACCTTTTGCGTTGCATATATGACCCTCCTGGTCTCGTAAAACGCCGTTTTCACCGCGAATCAGAATCACAAGTTCCATAGAGTAAAACCTATTGAACGTCTCAGATCTTGGCATCGCTGTTCTTGCCTTGTGTCGATCGGTGCAAGGTAGGCAACGATCGATGCAATGCGAATCCCTGCAATCCCAAAAATCAAAAACGTGAGTAAACAAGAAAATTAAAAAGAAATGCTTAGTCTAAATCCTAGTACTGAATCTATCGGCGAACTCAAAGAGTCCCCGGCAACGGCGCCAAAAACTTGATAGGTGTAGTTTTATCCCTATTCTACTGCAAGTGCACAGTTAATGCAATCGTAGTATATAAGGTATCGAATCCCACAAGGACTCTCAGTCACACAATAGATTATTAGTAGTTCAGATTAAATTAAGCGAAGCAGGTGTGAAAACAGTAAACGAAATAGCAAGCAAATCAAGTGAGTTTGTAAGCAAGAAGGCGGAGGTATTAAGCTTAGGAAATTCTCAGGAAATCAGGAACGCAAGTAATCAATCTATCGAGATCTAATCATAAACTATTCTAGAACTCAAACACAGCTATATAATTAACCAAATTTCTTTGCGATAATTCTCTAAGTCTAAGTGCAGCAAACCAAACTTTCGTTTGCGAGAACTAACATATTAAACCAGCCTTAATTCCAAGTTTGATATGTTCACAATTAACCTAAACCAAACTTTCGTTTGCGAGAAGTTTAATTGCTTATCTAGGTTCTTTCTAGCTAAATTAACCAACTTTCGCTGCATTAATCAGCCTAACATCATAAATCTGGGTAGCTAATTCATATTTAGCATTAAGAACAACTTTGATAAAGAACTAGCAGATATGAATCCCTACAGATTAATTAAACTATAATTCCATGAAATTCCAAATGAGAATCCCTAAACCTAACAAGAGATCTACTCAGACATAGCAATCATGACAGATAACATAATCAAAGTAGATATCGTAAAATAATCAAAGGAATAAGAACAGGGTTTCGAAATCAAGTCTCTCTCGAGAACAAAACCAGCCCCTAAAATCTCCTAAGAAAATAAAACTTAGTTATGAAAGCATAGCCTAACAAGTGGCTGAAAATCCCTATTTATAATCTAAAACACGAATTGGGTCACTTTGTAAATATCAGGAACTTCTGGGCAAAACTGCAATTTCATTATTCTTCATTAAACCGTCGTTTGGCCCATCTCGCATATGCAACGATCGATGCCATAAGTGTGTCGATCGTTGCGGCTCTGAAATATTGACAGTGAAGTCTATCTCTCGGCCAAATACTCCAAATGTGCCATAATCACCACATATGCTCCAAATGTTCTTGTACCTAATAAACACCTGAAAAGACTCTAAAACATAGTAAAAGACTTGATAAATGACACATATACCATGGTTAAAAACCCTAAAATCCATGGTATATCAACATGCGACCCGAACGGTTCAGAAACAAGAGGAAGTCCAAGCTTGCTCCACGAGGAGATGGACCATTCCGGGTCCTAAAGAAGATCAACGACAACGCCTACCAATTGGAACTCCCAGGTGATATGAGCATATCGTCGAGTTTTAATGTTGCTGATTTGTCTCCTTATTGTGCAGGTGATACTGTTCTGAGGCCAGAACCTCTTCAAGAGGGATGGAATAATGAGGACATCAGCTTGGCCGACACTGAGTTGGACGAACAAGACGGACCAGGCTCTACCAAGAAGCTGACCGACCTGTTTCTGACCATGCGAGATGTACCAAGGAAGCACTCGAGACAGCGACAGATACAGGCCGAGTTCAACAATGCCATGGAGCAGCTGATCTCGAGGACAAGCCTAGAAGACATCACGACCCATCTAGACCATCTCGACCAAGGACAACCTGTCCTGAACCAGTTGGCCCGGAGGATGATCCACACTGAAGCTAGCGGCCCATTTGATCAGACCACGCCCTGGCCCATACTCCGGATGCACGGACCGACCATGATCTTCTGCATCGAGCCAGATGATTCTTTGACCAGTCTGCCTCTGGGATAAAGATCATACTCTTTTTCCTTGTGAAGTTTTTTACCAAATGGGTTTTCTTCACAAGGTTTTTACGAGGTGATCCGAGGCCCATTCATTAGAGAGTCAGACCGGCCTCCTCTCTTCTTTTGCGACCATACTTTCCATTTTTGGTCTTTTCTCTATTTCTTTTATGTCTTTGTTTTCTTTGGTTAATATTCGATGGCCCATTAGTTTTCTGGTCCATCTTGTAAGTCATAAAACTCTTTTCTGATTAATGAAAACACTAAGCAAGTTTAAACCAAGAAAAAGAAACCCTAAAGGCTTTCTCAATCTCCCTCTCTTCGTGTGGCTGCCCCTTAGACGAGCGGATCTATTGGCTTTTGCTTGCTGCCTCAGTTTTCTCTAGCGTTCTTACACATCAGTAGTTCATCAATCATCATCCGATCATCCCTTGACGAGAAGAGAGTGCCATCGGCCAGCTTCTCGTTCCATTCGATCTTCACTCATCACGCCTCCATAGCATCTGATAGGTCAAGAATTAATCCCTATACTAACTGCAAGTACACAGTGATGTAGTTGTAGTACTTAGGGTATCAAATCCACAGAGACTCCGGTCAACGATAGATTAAGAACAGTAAAGATTAAACTAGGAGAAAAGCAATGAGAAACTAAAAGCAAGCAAGGAAGCGAAAGCGTTAGGTCAAGGGAGTTCTCAGGAAATCAGGAACACAAGCAATCAATCAATCGGGATCTAATCAGAAACTGTTCTAGAACTCAAAGCACAAATATAGAATTAACCAACTGTCGTTGCGAGAATTCTCTAAGTCTAAGTGCAGCAATCCAAATTCCTTTGCAATTACTAACAGATTAAACCAGCTTTAATTCCAAGTTCGATATGTTCACAATTCCCCTAAACCAAATTCCTTTGCGAGTAGATCAAATTGCTCATCTTGGTTCTTTCTAGCTAATTAACCAACTGTCGTTGCATCAATCAACCTAACATCATAAATCTGGATAGCTACTTCAGATTTAGCATTAAGAACAATCCTAGATGAAGAACTAGCAGATATGAATCCCTACGGATTGATTAAACTATAATTCCATGAAATCCCTTGTGAGAATCCCTAAACCTAACAGGTAAACTACTCAGACATGTTCATCGAAACAGAAGACATCATGAATAGAAAACCAAATATCATATAACAGAATAAATAACTGGGGTTCGAAATCAAGTCTCTTTTGAGAACAAGATCAGCCCCTAAAACTCTCTCTGAGTAAAATAAAGCGTAAGTAAAGCGTTGCCTAAACAAAGGCTTAAAAACCCCCCTAATATAATGGTCTAAAGTCGGCTGGGACCTTTTTGCAATTCTGGGAAGTTTCTGGGCAAAAACTGTAATTTCTGGATTTTGTGCGCAGGAATCACCTTGCATCGACCGATGCACATACTGTATCGACCGATGCACATACTGTATCGACCGATGCAGGGCGATTTCGCAGCCAGTGAACTCTGTGAAGTCTCTAAATCGTGCATAATTGCTCCAAATGCTCCCAAAACGTCCAATTAAGCTCCAGATGTCCTTATAAACCAGTAAAACACCTGAAAAGACTCCAAAACACATAGAAAGACTCGATAAAAAAGATATATACCATGGTTAAAATCCCTAAAATCCATGGTATATCAACTCCCCCACACTTAGCTCTTGCTTTCCCTCAAGCAAGTAAAGAACCAAAGTATAAGAAAAGAGATTTGAAAACTCAGAAACTCATTTCTTCATAGGAACTTTCGCATTCGCATTCACTTAGTAATCCAATGAAAACTTTCCTACAGAACTCAAGACCACAATATACTTCCCCCACACTTAGCAACTGTCCCAAGTAAACTCGACAATCACATTCACGCATTCAAATTCACCCTACTGACTTCTGCGAGTATTTAAGTGCGGTCTCACCTAAGGAGTATCGATCAAAGGGCACATGGACTCTTACATTGTCAGCTCTAGACCACCATACTATCTTTCTCTGGTCCCTTTCTTCTCTTTTCCCTTCCTTAACAACTGATTTTTCCCCACTGGGTATCATTTTTTTTTATCAGTGTTCTTCCCGTTTTGGGGTGTACTTTGGACACATTCCATGGATCGCACAGGAGGTAATAGTGGTAGCTACCACTCCCGTGACCACTTCGGAGCTACTAGCTCATCCTCAGTTTATTACTCTTTTTTTTTTTTTACTTTATGGAAGGGGAGAAGGGAACCAAATTGGACAGGTTTATAGGCTGTGTCAGAGTCTAACAAAGGAATCCGACTCAAGGTATTCCAAGCCCTTAGGTGAGAAAATTAAGTCAGTATTAATGTGAAGTCAGTAAAAGGATCCTCTGATACCTGAAGCGATGTGGGTGTTCTCAGTAGGCTGATCCGTTTGGGGTTTTCTAACAGTCATAGAGGCTCTACAAGTTTGTCCAATGGTCACTTAGTTCCTGTTCAAGCGAAAATTTTCCTCGAAAATCATAGTTTCATACTGATTTGACTCAATAAAACAATTTTGAAAAAAACAAAGGACTGACTCTAAGAAAACAAAAGCGTGCGTCAGTAGCGACCTCCCCCACACTTAAACTACACTGTCCCCAGTGTAATCAAGCTCAGGATTGGTGAGAAAAATAATCAAATCTGAAGAACAGTCCGAAAGTTGCGGTATACGTACCTGTTGTCGCCCTGTGTCGATCGATGCCACTAGGGTTTCGATCGATGCAAGGCAAATAAGCTCGCGGTTATGTAGATAACCGATGTCTGAACCACAATCAATTCGGCTAACCGTAAATCGCAATTGTGTCGACCGATGCACTATGTGTGTCGATCAATGCAGTGAGATGCTGCCTGTTTCTCTCGGCTCTGAACACACTTAAACAGAAAAATAAAAATAGCAAAACCAAAATGAAAAATGAAAACAAAAACGAACCTAACAGTGGGTTGCCTCCCACTCAGCGCTTGTTTAAAGTCAATAGCTTGACTATGGAGAGGGATCAGACTCATGGCGGTTTCAACAGAGACTTGGAGTGTCTCTGCGAATATCTCTTCATCCAAGGTGGTGTATATGCTTTCGGATCATGAGGTCTCCCAAGGAACGAAGGAATAGAATCAGGGCGGGAGCGAAGCTTGGGTGGGATTCTGTGTTTTTCCGCATTCACAGCTGATGGATTAGGAGGTTTAAGTTTAGGATTTTTATACATGTGCTTTGGTGGATGCAAGAGATCAGGAGCTTTCTGCTTAAGAGCAGTTGCAGTTTCTGAAGATGTTAGAGCAAGTTCAGAATGAACTGCCATCTTCTCCTCTCCAATAGGAACCTCTGGTTTCTCCTCAACACTGAAGATATGTCCATCAATGGTGGCTTTCTGCTTCCTATCCATCATTTTCATGCAGTTAGTGATAGGTCAAGAATTAATCCCTATACTAAACTGCAAGTGAACAGCAATGTCAAAGTAGTATATAGGGTTATCGAATCCACAGGGACACTTGGTCTCAATAGATCAGAACAGTAGAGACTAATACTAGAAATAAGCAATGTGATTGAATTAAAAGCGGTGCGAGAAAGTAAATCAGTAGCAGAGATTAACGGTTGTGGAAGCAAGTAATTAAAAGCGTCAAGCCTAGGGTATTCTCAGGAAATCAGACAAGCAGACAGTTCATTCATCAAGGATCTAATTAAGCACAGTTCTAGAACTCAAAACACAGATATAGAATTAACCAAATTCCTTTGCGATAATTCTCTAAGCCTAAGTGCAGCAAACCAAACTTTCGTTTGCGAGAACTAACAGATTAAACTAGCATTAATCCCAAGTTTGATATGTTCACAATTATCCTAAACCAAACTTCCGTTTGCGCAAAGTTTAATTGCCCAATTTAATTAGTTCAGATTCCTAAACCCCACTTCCGTGACGTATTTAGCAACCTAAGATCTAGATTCTAATTGATCAGGTTAGAACTAGCTTTAAGCACAATTAAATTGAAGAACAGATATAGTTTGAATCCTTAACTGAAATTGAACAAGTCTAGCAAGTCATGAAATCCTATGTGAGAAACCCTAAACCTAACTAGGAATCTACTCAGACATAGATAATGAAAACATAATCATAGAATGAATAAATTGCATAAAAGAATAAGAGTAAAAGGGGTTCGAAATCTTCTCCAAATACAGATGAAGTAATAGGTTCAGATCAGCCCCAAAAGCTCTAAAAATCCTCTGCTCTTAATTATGAAAGCGTAAGTAAAATAAACACCAAAATCCTCTATATATAGGCCTAATCTCGGCTGGGGCTTCTGTGTAAATACTGGAACTATCTTGGTCAAACCGACGCGTACGGCCCATCTCGCTAGTGTGTCGACCGATGCACAAGGTGTGTCGGTCGATGCATGATCAATAAATCGGACAGTGAGTTAAGCTCTCGGCCAAAACGTCCAAAAGTCCCAAAATGCTCCAAATATCTCCAATTAGCTCCAAACCTGATTAAACCTGTAAAAGACTCTAAACAAAGACAAAAGACACTAAAAACACATCTATATCATGGTCTAAAATGGGTAAAAACCATGATATATCAACTCTCCCACACTTAGCCTTTGCTTGCCCTCAAGCAAAACATAGAACTAAAACATGGTGAAGAGGTTTGAAAACTCTTCAGAAACTCATTTCATCCTAGAAGCTACAATACTCAGATTCCCCTTAGTAAACCACTGCAAGAATCAATCACAGGATATCAAGACCACAATTTACTTCCCCCACACTTAGCAACTGTCCTAGGTAAACTCCACAATCACATTCAAGCATTCAAATTCTCCCTACTGACTTCTGCAAGTATTTAAGTGCGGTCTCACCTAAGGAGTATCGATCAAAGGGCACATAGATTCTTACCTTATCAGCTCTAGACCACCATACTATCTTTCTCTAGTCCCTTTCTTCTCTTTCCCTTCTTTAACAACTGATTTTTCCCCACTGGGTATCATTTTTTTTTTTTTTATCAGTGTTCTTCCCGTTATGGGGTGTACTTTGGACACATTCCATGGATCACATGAGAGAAAATAGTGTTTGCTACCATTCTCATGACCACTTCGGAGTTACTAACTCATCCTCAGTTTATTATTATTATTATTATTTTTTTTACTTTATAGAAGGGGAGAAGGGAACTAAATAGGATAGGTTGACAGGCTGTGTCAGAACTAACAAGGGAATCCGACACAAAGTATACCAAGCCCTTAGGTGAGAAATCTAAGTCAGTATTAAGGTTGAAGTCATTAAAGGATCCTCTGATACCTGAAGTGATGTGGGTGTTCCCAGTAGGTTGATATGTGATGGGGTTTTCTAATAGTCAGAGATAGATCCTGCAACTTCATCCCAATGGTTACTTAAGTTCCTGCAAGTCTTGTAAATCTTCTCAGAAAATCATAGTTTCTTACTTAAACAATTTTGACTCAATAAAACAAATTTTTTTTTGAAAAACGGACTGACTCTTAAGAAAACAGAAAACAAAAGTCAGTAGCACCTCCCCCACACTTAAGACACACTGTCCCCAGTAGTGTCCAGCGAAGGATCGGTAAAAAGAAAATAACAAAAAATTGAAAAGGTGAAATTATGTCTGTCGGGTTACCTCTGTCGCTCAGGCATCGACCGATGCACTAAGTGCATCGACCGTTACTTGGCGATTTTCGTGTATAGTCGATCGTTGCTCAGGACCGCAACGATCGCTGCAATGCGATTCCTTTCGTGTTGTGACGATCGACACAGAAGTGCGTCGATCGTTGCACTGCGATTTAACCGAGACCTGCAAACATAAACTCACCAGAAACAAAAACAAACGTAAAATCCTAACAAAAACACCAAAAATTAAGTAGAAAAACACCAGTACCTAATGGTGGGTTGCCTCCCACCCAGCGCTTGTTTAAGGTCAATAGCTTGACCGGACGGATGGGAATTTTCAAGTACCAGGAGGTCCTGACAGAGACTTTTTCTGTCTCTGTTCAAGTCTCCTCATCCAAGGTGGTGAGTAGGCTGTTGCGGAATGCTCATGTCCAAGAAAAGATGGAGTGAAATGTGCTCCAGGATCTATAACCATGGTATGATCAGGCTGCTCAAAATCTGCGTCCCTTATGGTAAATGTCTGCCCATCTATCAGTGGCTTTCGCAGTTTATCCATCTCATAGTGCAGTGGTTCATCTCCCAGATGGAGGTCTATCGAGCTGTTCCTAACATCAATCAACGCTTCTGATGTAGCCAAAAAGGGTCTCCCAAGCAATAATGCTTCATCCGGATCACAGTCATATCTCAGCACAAGGAAGTCCGTTGGAACTAAGTAGTTTCCAACTCTCACCGGAATGTCCATAAGGAGTCCTTCAGGAACTCGTATGGACTGATCAGCTAGGACAAGAGAAGTCCTAGTAGGAGTAAAATCCAACATACCCAGCTTCTCTGCCACAGAGTAAGGCATCAAACTTCCAGCAGCTCCTAAATCACACAGAGAGCGTCTAAAACTATCCTCAAAGATAGAACAATCCAGCACAAAGACTCCAGGATCAGGCAGCTTCTTCGGGACCTTAGTTAGCAGAACATCACTAATATGCTGAGGAACTATTATCACCCAGTCTTTCAGATCATCATCCAGGGGCAACATCTTGTTCAGGTACCTCTGTACACATGGATGATAAGGTGGATCATCAGAAGTTGGAATTTCTTCCAATTCTTCACCAATCCCTTCTAATTTCTTCAGCTCTTCAATCTCTTGCCTAATCACTTCAGACACTGAGGAGTGTTGTCTAAAAATCTGTTCGTAGATCTCCTGTTGAGTAATTTCAGAGGCTCCATTGAACAGGCGATCAAGCTCCAAGTCAGCATCTATGCCATTATCATCCGACAGTTCTGTCCATTCACGCCCTGCAACGACCGACACTAAGGATGTGTCGATCGTTGCCATCCCGACTGGTGTATCGATCGGCACAGATGTTGCATCGATCGACGCACTGCAGCAGATTTCACCCGAGAGTTTTTCACAAATATCCGAAAATTCTTGTTCTGTCACCAACTCAGCTGTGCTTAGCTCAAATCTTTCACCTAGGTGAGATCCATCATTAATGTACACAGACCAGGCCTTAACATGAGTGTCCGCAACTCCTTTTCCCTTCAGTGAGCTGGACATCTGGTTTACCTCAGTGTCCAACTGCTTCAAGTGAGTGCTCATAGACTCAAATTTTCCATTGAGGTCTTCATAGACAGCGTCCAACTTCTTGTTGCAGTCCACATAAATCTTGGTCTGACTCTCAATCAGTTGTTCCATCATAGCCTCCATTTTGCTCTCATGGGCTGTAGGTGCAGGAGGAGTCTGATAGGATGTAGATCCATAGGTTCTCTGAGTACCTTGTCCATAGGTCTTCTGAAAACCACCAGTCTGTCCTCCATTGGAGAATCTGTTCCCCTGTTGATTACCAAATCTATTACCTTGGAAACCAGAACCTCCTATGAAATTCACATCTTCTTCCTGAGTTTCCTCCTCAGTCTGAATCACCTCTACATCTTGGGCAAAGTGGACAGCTTTCTTACTTGTCAGGAGATTGTAGACTGTGTCCAATCTGGATCTTATATTAGCTATATCATAATTCTCTACAGTTCCACCAGATTTCTTCCTCCTTTCATCCATTGTCTTGCAACTGTTGCTGCCAATCAGGTTCTCAATCAACTGCTTAGCTTGTGTAGGAGTCCTGGTGTTGAAATTAGCATTACTGGAATTATCCAGCGCAGTCTGATAAGGGAGATCTATGCCTCTGAAGAAAATACCAATCAGCTGTACTTCTGTGAATCCATGGTGTGGACAGTCACGCTGATACTGCTTAAATCTCATCCAGGCAGTCTTCAAGGGCTCCACAGCTCCTTGGGAAAAGGTGAGTATGTCCTGTCTGGACTGACCCGAGCGCGCATCATCATAAAAGTGACGCAGGAACTCACTCTTTAAGGCTGCCCTAGTAGTATACTGACCAGGTGCCAGTTGTCTCAGCCATGCACTAGCGTCTCCAGCAAGACTGTGCGGAAATAGCTTAAGGAACAGATAGTCCGGGCATACTCCTTCATACTTCATGCCAGTGACTATGTCCTCAAACTTGTCAATGTGATCCATAGGCTGCTCTGCTTGAAGACCATGAAAAGCAATCTGTCTCATCAGCTGGTAGTAGATGGTCTTTACCTCAAAATCATTCCTCTCAAAAGCAGGAAGCACTAGAGCTGCTCGGTTTGCATGAAACTCATCAGGTCTGTTGTAATCAGCTAGTGTCCTCTCATGAACCACCATCTCTCTACCTTGGGCCTGTCCTTGACCCTGGTTTCGGTTCAGCTCCTGTTGCTGTTGCTCAGGAGGATCAGGGATGACATTCCCTTCAGCATCAACCCGATGCCCAGCAGCATTGTACGGGTTGTTATCTTGGTCCCTCAGGGTACCTGCAGCATCTGGTATCAAGATCAGACGTTCTCGAACCATTCTCTCTCTCTTTTCTCTTCTGATAGTCCTCTCTAGACGTCCAAGTTCCTCTAGTCCGAGATTAAGCAAGCTCGAGTTCGGATTACTTCGAGTTTTCTGCGTTGGCATAAACTGTCTGTAATCATCCAGCAACGATCGATGCTATCAGTGCAACGATCGATTCAATCTCAGAATCGCCTAGTGACGATCGACGCAAAGGGGTGCAACGATCGACGCAAGGCGAGATTCGTACCTGCGACAGAAAGAATCAGAGAAAAAGTTAGTAAAATAAAAACAAAACGAAAAAAAGCAAAAACAAAAAGAAAAATTTCTAGTAAAAACCCTAAGTTCGGTCCTATCGAAGACTCTAAGAGTCCCCGGCAACGGCGCCAAAAACTTGATCGGTCAAGAATTAATCCCTATACTAAACTGCAAGTGAACAGCAATGTCAAAGTAGTATATAGGGTTATCGAATCCACAGGGACACTTGGTCTCAATAGATCAGAACAGTAGAGACTAATACTAGAAATAAGCAATGTGATTGAATTAAAAGCGGTGCGAGAAAGTAAATCAGTAGCAGAGATTAACGGTTGTGGAAGCAAGTAATTAAAAGCGTCAAGCCTAGGGTATTCTCAGGAAATCAGACAAGCAGACAGTTCATTCATCAAGGATCTAATTAAGCACAGTTCTAGAACTCAAAACACAGATATAGAATTAACCAAATTCCTTTGCGATAATTCTCTAAGCCTAAGTGCAGCAAACCAAACTTTCGTTTGCGAGAACTAACAGATTAAACTAGCATTAATCCCAAGTTTGATATGTTCACAATTATCCTAAACCAAACTTCCGTTTGCGCAAAGTTTAATTGCCCAATTTAATTAGTTCAGATTCCTAAACCCCACTTCCGTGACGTATTTAGCAACCTAAGATCTAGATTCTAATTGATCAGGTTAGAACTAGCTTTAAGCACAATTAAATTGAAGAACAGATATAGTTTGAATCCTTAACTGAAATTGAACAAGTCTAGCAAGTCATGAAATCCTATGTGAGAAACCCTAAACCTAACTAGGAATCTACTCAGACATAGATAATGAAAACATAATCATAGAATGAATAAATTGCATAAAAGAATAAGAGTAAAAGGGGTTCGAAATCTTCTCCAAATACAGATGAAGTAATAGGTTCAGATCAGCCCCAAAAGCTCTAAAAATCCTCTGCTCTTAATTATGAAAGCGTAAGTAAAATAAACACCAAAATCCTCTATATATAGGCCTAATCTCGGCTGGGGCTTCTGTGTAAATACTGGAACTATCTTGGTCAAACCGACGCGTACGGCCCATCTCGCTAGTGTGTCGACCGATGCACAAGGTGTGTCGGTCGATGCATGATCAATAAATCGGACAGTGAGTTAAGCTCTCGGCCAAAACGTCCAAAAGTCCCAAAATGCTCCAAATATCTCCAATTAGCTCCAAACCTGATTAAACCTGTAAAAGACTCTAAACAAAGACAAAAGACACTAAAAACACATCTATATCATGGTCTAAAATGGGTAAAAACCATGATATATCAGTTAGCCACTTCTAGTTCCTGTTTAGACAGTTTAGGAACCTTAGGATACGTCACGGAGATCTTATAGACTCGTTCTGGGGCTGTTACAGGTCTCTGGTCACGTCTGCATTCTGTGTCGACCGATGCACGATGTGTGTCGATCGACACAAGGCGATTTCGAGCAGTTTCATCAGACGTATCGGGACTGTGTCGATCGATGCTTGAGTTGTGTCGATCGATGCAAGTCTCAGACAGACAATATTCATCCAAAAAATCCGAGATTATGCTCTCTTCTTCTCCCAGCAAGTCAATCCCATCTCTTATGGTCACAGCATTGATGTGCAGCTTCTGTTCAGCTCTCCTACCTTCATTTTGACTTTGTATTGCTCGACCTGTTTGTTGAACTTGGACATCTAGCTTCTTCACATGTGTGCTTAAGGATTCAAACTTCCCATTCAGATTTTTATGCATAGCATCCAGCTTCATGTCGAAGTCTACAGCAATCTTAGTCTAATCCTCTAGCAACTGCTCTATCATGGCTTCCATTTTGCTCTTATAAGCATTAGCAGCAGGAGGTGTCTGATAAGAAGATGTTCCATAGGTTCTCTGATAAGAATTACCTTGCTGATTACCAAACCTGTTTCCTTGGAATCCAGAGCCATTGATGTAATTCAAATCCTCTTCCTGTCTTTCCAATAACTGCTCCAGCATACTTATCAGCTTACCAGACTGCGTATTTTCAAGAGGAACAGGCGGATATGATGAAGATTCATAATCTCTGGTGAATGAATAAGAACCATAGTCTCTACCGAATGAGTTATTCCGCTGATTTTCCAACATCCATTCAATCATTCCCATCATCTCACGCGTAGTGTCGATCGATGCACAGCAGTGTCGATCGATGCAAGTGCGAAGATATGACGATCGACACACAGGACCGTGTCGATCGATGCAGAGCGATTACAGGCGTACCTGAAACGCAAGAAAAAAAGAAGAAAAGAAAAAAAATTAGTAAACAAAAACAAAAACGAAAAACCTAGTCCAAACCCTAAGTTCAAATCTATCGAAGACTCAAAAGAGTCCCCGGCAACGGCGCCAAAAACATGATAGGTCAAGAATTAATCCCTATACTAACTGCAAGTGCACAGTGATGTAGTTGTAGTACTTAGGGTATCGAATCCACAGAGACTCCGGTCAACGATAGATTAAGAACAGTAAAGATTAAACTAGGAGAAAAGCAATGAGAAACTAAATGCAAGCAAGGAAGCGAAAGCGTTAGGTCAAGGGAGTTCTCAGGAAATCAAGAACACAAGCAATCAATCAATCGGGATCTAATCAGAAACTGTTCTAGAACTCAAAGCACAGATATAGAATTAACCAATTGTCGTTGCGAGAATTCTCTAAGTCTAAGTGCAACAATCCAAATTCCTTTGCAATTACTAACAGATTAAACCAACTTTAATTCCAAGTTCGATATGTTCACAATTCCCCTAAACCAAATTCCTTTGCGAGTAGATCAAATTGCTCATCTAGGTTCTTTCTAGCTAATTAATCAACTGTCGTTGCATCAATAAACCTAACATCATAAATCTGGATAGCTACTTCAGATTTAGCATTAAGAACAATCCTAGATGAAGAACTAGCAGATATGAATCCCTACGGATTGATTAAACTATAATTCCATGAAATCCCTTGTGAGAATCCCTAAACCTAACAGGTAAACTACTCAGACATGTTCATCGAAACAGAAGTTATCATGAATAGAAAACCAAATATCATATAACAGAATAAAGAACTGGGGTTCGAAATCAAGTCTCTTTTGAGAACAAGATCAGCCCCTAAAACTCTCTCTGAGTAAAATAAAGCGTAAGTAAAGCGTTGCCTAAACAATGGCTTAAAAACCCTACTATAATGGTCTAAAGTCGGCTGGGGCCTTTTTGCAAGTCTGGGAAGTTTCTGGGTAAAAACTGTAATTTCTGGATTTTTGTGCGCAGGAATCACCTTGCATCGACCGATGCACATACTGTATCGACCGATGCAGGGCAATTTCGCAGCCCTCTAAATAGTGCAGAATTGCTCCAAAAGCTCCCAAAACGTCCAATTAAGCTCCAGATGTCCTTAAACCTGTAAAACACCTGAAAAGACTCCAAAACACATAGAAAGACTCGATAACAAATATATATACCATGTTTAAAATCCCTAAAATCCATGGTATATCAGCATCTGACATCAAATACATCCTATATTGATTGAGGTTCTATTAAATCCTCCAAACGGATAAAAGCGCGTTATATAAATTCCAACTAAGTATACCTTGGTCTAATATCTTCTAGGTGTATCCTACTTGATATTCATATCAGTTTACTATCTACAAGGGGATTGTAATTCAAGACGCCTCGCAAGTCCTAAACTCAAAGTAAATCCCTAAACCCAGTAAACGCTTTTTAGCACACTCGTCCACAACGTCTCGACTAAGTTTAACTTGGTTTAATATCCACTAGGTATATCCAAGCTGGTATTCATTTATAGTTTACTATCAAAATGGGTCCGTAAGTCGAGTATACCTCACTAACCTTCAAACTCAGAGTGCAACTCAAAACCCAATAAAACGCTTCTACGCATGCTATTAATAGGCATCATTACATTACCGAAGCATGTATGTAAGTCAAGTATACCTCACTAACCTTCAAACTCAGAATATAACTCGAAACCCAGTAAAATGCCTCATAGCACACTGGTGTTTAACACCTCGAACATCGAAAACAAAGGTTACGCTCCTTATGATCATCCTAAAATCAAGCCGCATTCATATATGCCAAACACATATAAGCCTCGCAACCATTTTCTATTTTCGAAAAAGCAGAGCAACATGTCTCGCACAATTTTAGATATATTCATAAATCTTTGTGCATCTCTGCTTCAGATGATTTACCACACTGTCACCAAAAATTTACGAAAAGGCGCCTAAGCAGCTCCTTAAAGCTAAACGGCTCGATTACTTCGTCAAAAGCCTCAATAGATTATATCTAGACAACTCACCAAATATATATGTTATGCTCGCATCGCATTTCACAAGAATCACGTCAATGTATCCACTAGGTATATCCTAACCAATATTCATATCAATTTGCTGAGGAGAACAAAAATGCAAGTCCATACACCTCGCAAGATTTAAAACCGAAGTAAATCTCTAAACTCAGTAAACGCTTCTTAGCACACTGGTATACGACATGTTTATCTCCAATACGAACATGTAAACCGAAGCAACATCCCAAGTTTCTAAGCTGACAGCAACACTCAAAACCCAGTAAAACGCTTCTAAGCACGTTGGTCTTAATCATTGTTTCATTACCAAAATAGGTCTGTAAGTCGAGTATATCTTGCTGACCTTTGTCCATTGAATTTGACTCTAAATGACTCTAAGAAAGATGATCTTAATCACCTTTTTGTTACCAAAACATGTATATAAGTCGACTATACCTCACCAACCTTTAAACTCAAAATATGACTCAAAACGCTTCCAAGCACAATGGTCCCGGACAATATAGTCTAAGCACTAAAATCTGACTTAGAATTGCTGATAATACGTTTCTCGGGAACGAAATTTCCTATAAATTATATGTTTGTATAAATTGTATGAAATTGCTCGGAAAGTTTTCGTACAGAATAGAACCTACTCAGACATTTTATACGAAACTGCTTAAAAGGCTTACCCACGACATAAACCCCCTCGGACTACTCGGTTGTTCACAGATAGAACTGATTGATTTAATTCATCACGCTCGACAATGGACGATATTGCCAGGAACAATTAACTCGATCAAAATGATCGAATATACGCGAGTTGCAGTACGACATTATCAACATAAATCCGTGATTTTTGAATAGACATTTTGTCGATCCATGAAAAAGCTAGACATACCGTGAAATGCTCAACAATTTGCTATGGCGCATGGACTGTTTGCCACACAAAAAGCTCGGCCGATTCACATTGCTTCTCAACCTTCCACACGACAAATGCTGCTCGGTCTACCCGGCAGTACATGACCAAATCTGCTCGGAATTCTACGATCAGATCTGCTCGCAACTCGATTTGCTTGGTCTGTCTAGTAGTACACGACCAAATCTGCTCGGCACTCCGCGATCGGATCTGCCCGGAAACTCGAACTGCTTGGACTGATCGGTAAACTATGACCAGGTATGCTCGGCAATCCTTGATTGGATCTGCTTGTCAGTCCATGATCAGGTCAACTCGGCAATCCACGACCAGACTTGCTCGGATCTACGATCAGACCTGTGCGTCTTAAGATGCTTTCCAACCGTTTGCATGACCATATACTTGAACGATTGATACGCAAATGGACTTGCCATAAGCTTAATTCATAACATGCTCGGCAAAGCGTCGGCATTTCAGCTTGTCGAAAATGCTTCTAAACAAGTTCGACATTGATCCATCTGATCGCATATCAAATCCGAGTTAAATCAGAACACGATCTCCCGAAACCAAGCAAAGCGCATGATCATCCCGTAAACTGATATATATGACGTACGCCATGCTCGGCGTGAATCATGCCCGGTAAATCGGCGCGTATATTCTGCTCTGAAATAATGACAGATCCTTCTCGGAGAATTTCATTTCCTATCATTACGTCGTGCGCGTCAATCTTCTGTTATAACTAAATGATCATCAAAAGGAAGAATATCCATACCAAAATTTCGTACAATTGTTTTCGCCTCGATTATTTAAAATTAGCCATCATCGCACTCGAGTCTAACGAGCTGGGGGCTAACTATTGGGGTTGAAATCCCCCTCGGCGAAATCAATAGTCGAAAATGGACTAAGTGATCACACATAACTACATTTCATATAAATGACGCTTTGTATAAATGAAAATTATTATAAATGACTTTTCGTATAGACAACATTCCAAACAAAATATACGAAACCACTTATCCAAACTTCCCAGAAATCAAACTACTCGGATGGACTGCTTAGACATGCGTATTACTCAACAAAGTCTATGGGCAAGCTCAGTCTCTCGGACAACCTGCTCAGACAATCCAAGCAAGACGATCTGCTTGGAAGTTCCGAGCGGGACAGTCTGCTCGGACGTTCCAGGTAGAACACACTGCTCAGAAGCTCTGAGCATGACACATTCCTCGGAAAACAACGTTTTTCAACTGCACGTTTAGTCGAAAAATAGTCGGTATACAGTCGGAGAAATGTAGTCATCAAATAGTCTTTAATCTAGGTAACCAATGGGCGACTATTATGTGAAAGTATAATATAGTCACAAAGTAGTCGTAAACGTTAGCCACTTTGGAGCGACTGGGTAATGAATATTTTAACGATTATCCACCAACTAATCCATATACGATTATGATAATGATATCGCCACTATGTGGCGACTATTATGTGATTGACTAGTATAGTCACAAATTAGTCGTAAGATACGGTGACTATTTGGTGACTGTTTAGTGACAAAAATAATGAATAGACATCGACTATCGAAACATCCAGAAATGATTATGGTCAACATTTAGCCAAAACTTGGAGACTTTTTAACCAATAATTTAATGACTATTTAGCGGCCAAGAGGAACATCCAGCCACTACTTGGCGACTACTATAGGACTGTCCTATATAGTCACAATGTAGTTATAATATATTTGAAGACTTTTAATGACTAATCTAATGACTATCCATCGACTATCACTACAAGAAAACAGGGCCTTTACCGACGGAATAACATCCGTCAGAAATTACCGACGATAAACCGACGGAATTTTGACAGGACGTTTTCCGACGGAATATCGTCGGTAATTTCCAACGGTTTCTCATTCCATCGTAAATTCCTGACGATAAACCGACGGTTTAATTAGCCATCGGTTTTCCGTCCTATTTTGGTCGGTTTAGCGTCGGTTTATTATAGCCGTTAATATTACCGTTTATTTGACCGTTGGAGCGACTAAAAACCGACCGATTTCTGACGGAACTCCGTCGGAAATTATGCTATATATATCTCATGTCTCCTCTCTTCCCCTCCACACATATCCCTCCATAACTCTCTCTCTCCCTCTCTTTTTAACAGAGAAAAATGTCATCTTCTAACTATTACCGTTCGTGGATGGACGGAGTTAGGGTCGATGAGGCGACGACCCTAGTGCACAAGGAATATGCACTTGGTATTGCGGAATTCATGTCGTTAGCTTCCAATCAACCACATACACTGAAAACCGGTAAGTTAAGATGTCCATGTCTTACTTGCCGAAATTTTAGAACTGTTACGATTGGAGAAGTATGGTATCACTTGTATTCAGTTGGGTTTATGCCGGTTTATAAGATTTGGTATCTTCATGGAGAAACTGCGGATTATGCAAGTAGTAGTAGAGAACCTTACGGAAGTACTAGTACTTGGGAACCTAATGTTAGTTCTAGCGAACCTTATAGTGCCAATATAGATTTTGGTGTAGGTACCGTTCAGATGGTTAATGATGCATATAGAGAAAATATTGTAGAAGTAGGTGAACATCAAATTCCTAGGGTAGATGAGAAACCTAATGTAGAAACTAGGAGATTTTTTGACATGTTAGATGCAGCGAAGCGGCCGCTTTACGATGGTTGCAGAGAGGGTCATTCGCCATTATCATCTGCTACAAGATTAATGGGCATAAAGACGGACTACAATCTGCCGGAAGAATGTGTGGATGCAATTTGCGACTTTTTGAAAGATATTCTTCCAGGAGATAACCTTGCGCCATCTTCATACAACGAGGTCGAGAAACTTGGTAAAGGGCTTGGATTACCGTATGAGATGATAGATGTGTGCATCGAAAACTGTATGATATATTGGAGAGAAGATGAATACCGTATGGATTGCAAATTCTGTAAGAAGCCTCGCTTTGAGGATACAAGGGGAAGAGCTAAGGTTCCATTCAAGAGAATGTGGTATATGCCGTTAACCGATAGGTTGAGGCGCTTAAACCAATCGGAGAGAACTGCGGGAGAAATGGGATGGCATGCTGAGCATAGAAGAGGAGAAGAGATTGGACATCCATCGGATGATGAAGCTGTTGAAAAGCCAAGGATCTAGGGTTCGTTATATTGAATCACTAACCTCGTTCTTACCTTGTACTGGCAGCGGGATGATTGGTGAAAAGATATCAGTAGCGACTCAGATGCTTCGCCTCTACCAGATACACACGCACACAAACCTGGAAAGCCGGAATGCTAGTGCCGAATCTTGGAATTTCTGAGTTTCTGGTGTTTCTTCTTTCTCTGTCAAGAAAAAGTGAACGGCCAGGGTTTCAGGTCGAAACTATAAGCCTTATATTGACCTGGAATGACTCAAACCGAGCATTGGTTAATACCAATTCGTTTAAATCACAAAATCGAAACATCAGTTTCGAAACCCGATCTGTGTCGACCGACACACATACTGTGTCGATCGACACACCACTATAAACTCAATATTAATGTGTATCCAATACACATCAATATGATCATTACCATAATGATCATTCCCATATTTTACGCGTCCAGTTTGCTTAGGTGTGTGACCCTATAGGATCATATAATACTGGCAGTAAGTCTACAACTTACAGATTGCAAGAGGCTTCTAGCAAAACATTGCAACTGTCCAGTATTGTACGAATGTCTAATCTCGACTCACAACTATCATCAGGAGTGAGTACAAGTGTGATTTCAGGACACAATCCCAACAATCTCCCACTTGTACTGGAATCATCAATTCCTATAATCCTTTTGTCTCTATATCTCGATTTGGCATAAGGCAAGATTAGTGTCATCCTTATTAAGCCAATATCGTGTTTATCGAACTCCTGATCTATACTGAACAAGACAAACAACTGAACTACAGTTCGTTTGAGTGCGGCCATACATTTTTTCAGTATAAAATCTTCGATAGGCCCTGAGATATTTATCTCCCGTTATTCAGGAGGGACAAATCCCTTCTTGTTCCATCCCTGTTTCAACACACACTTCGTGATACACCTGAGCAGTGCCGTTATAGCCGCCAATTACGGGTCGACGTTTGACAAGGTCAAAGTGCAACAATTCATATGTAAGAAAACATGATGAACTCAGGTCTAAGGACTATACTCTATAGTCGTAATGAGAATCTCTCATGACACAGATATAACTATCTTGGAGACTTCTCATTAGCGGGTCATGCCCGATCATATGTTCATCAACATATATCTATGTGACTGACTGTGATACTCATATCACTAACTCCATGGAACTTAGTCAACAGTCACCTCACAAGCTAGTCTCTCGCGGTTGTCAGTGTCCCACATTGACAACTTCGACTAGGGACATATCATAATTTATGACATCTATAACTTATAGGGTTTCATGATCAAGTCCTCAACTTGACGACTTATAATATGGCATAAACTTATTTTTGGACCATTATTTAGATCACAATAAATAATGCTGAAATCAAATTTCATTATACATATTCAAAAGTATGTTTACAAGAACATCTTAATATATCCGAAATAAAACCATAATAACTCCCACTAGAATCAAGATTACATCTTAAAATATCTAATGCCTACAGCAATAGTGTGCCACTCATACTTAGGCCTTGGGAGTGGTTTAGTCAGAGGATCAGCGACATTCTCGTCCGTCGGAACTCGGCTGATCTTTCTCTCCTCTATTGACGATATCACGAATCAGGTGATATTTCCTCTCTATGTGTTTGGACTTCTGGTGTGACCTGGGTTCTTTCGCCTGAGCAATGGCTCCATTGTTGTCACAAAACAAAGCCACTGGCTCCAAGATACTAGGAACCACACCAAGTTCAGTCATGAACTTTTTGATCCAAACAGCTTCCTTTGCCGCTTCTGAAGCAGCAGCATATTCAGCTTCCGTCGTGGAATCAGCTACGGTATTCTGCTTAGAGCTCTTCCAGCTCACTGCACCGCCATTTAGACATAAGACATATCCAGACTGTGATCGGAAATCGTTTATGTCCGTCTGAAAACTCGCATCGGTGAATCCATTCACCACAAGTTCTTCACTTCCTCCATATACCAAGAACTTATCCTTGGTATGTCTCAAATATTTGAGAATATTCTTGACAGCTGTCCAGTGATCTTCACCTGGGTCAGATTGATATCTACTCGTCATTCTTAATGCGTAAGCTACATCTGGACGAGTGCAGAGCATGACATACATGATAGATCCTATTGCAGAAGCGTAAGGAATCCTACCCATGCGTTCTCGCTCAGCATGTGTTGTTGGACACTGCTTCTTGCAGAGACTGATGCCATGAGACATCGGTATGAAGCCCTTCTTGGAATCATACATCTTGAATCTGTGCAACACCTTATCAATATAAGTGTCCTGGCACAATCCAATCAGCCTGCTCACTCTATCTCTGTAGATTCTGATTCCAAGGATGTACGCGGCTTCTCCCATGTCTTTCATGGAAAAACAACTTCCGAGCCAAGTCTTAACAGACTGAAGCAACAGAACGTCATTGCCGAGAAGAAGTATGTCATCGACATACAGTACGAGAAATACAATTCCGCTCCCACTAGTCTTCTTGTATACACACGGTTCTTCTTCGTTCTTGATGAAACCAAATTGTTTTACTGCTTCATCAAAACGAAGATTCCAACTCCGTGATGCTTGCTTCAATCCATAAATGGATTTATGAAGTTTGCATACCTTCCCAGCATTTTTAGGATCTACAAAACCCTCTGGTTGTGTCATATACACATCCTCTTCCAAAATTCCATTAAGGAAGGCGGTTTTGACATCCATCTGCCAAATCTCATAATCATAATAAGCGGCAGTTGCTAGAAGAATTCGAATGGATTTAAGCATAGTGACTGGGGAATAGGTTTCATCATAGTCAATACCATGAATCTGTTTGAAACCTTTAGCCACCAACCTAGCTTTATAAATTTGGACATTGCCATCCACGTCAATCTTCTTCTTGAAGATCCATTTACACTCAATGGCTTTTGCACCATTAGGTAAATCAACCAAGGACCATACTTGGTTTTCTGACATGGATCCCATTTTGGATCTAGAGGCTCTGATATATCATGGTTTTTACCCATTTTAGACCATGATATAGATGTGTTTTAGTGTCTTTTGTCTTTGTTTAGAGTCTTTTACAGGTTAAATCAGGATTGGAGCTAATTGGAGATATTTGGAGCATTTTGGAGCTTTTGGGACGTTTTGGCCGAGAGCTTAATTCACTGTTCGTATAATTGATCATGCGTCGATCGTTGCACTCAAAGCATCGATCGATGCAGTCGCGAGATGGGCCGTACACGTCGGTTTGACAAGTATTGAAGATTTACAAAGAAGCCCAAGATAGTTCCAGTATTTACACAGAAGCCCCATCCGAGATTATGCCTATATAATAGAGTTTTTAGAGTTTTTATTATAAGTTTTGACATACGCTTTATAGTTGGCTTTCATAATTAAGAGCAGAGGATTTTTAGAGCTTTTGGGGCTGATCTGAACCTGATTCATCATCTGTATTTGGAGAAGATTTCGAACCCCTTTTACTCTTATTCTTTTATGCAATTTACTTATCATATGATCATGATTTCATTATCTATGTCTGAGTAGATTCCTAGTTAGGCTTAGGGTTTCTCACATAGGATTTCATGACTTGCTAGACTTGTTCAATTTCAGTTAAGGATTCAAACTATATCTGTTCTTCAATTTAATTGTGCTTAAAGCTAGTTCTAACCTGATCAATTAGAATCTAGATCTTAGGTTGCTAAATACGTCACGGAAGTGGGGTTTAGGAATCTGAACTAATTAAATTGGGCAATTAAACTTTGCGCAAACGGAAGTTTGGTTTAGGATAATTGTGAACATATCAAACTTGGACTTATTGCTAGTTTAATCTGTTAGTTCTCGCAAACGGAAGTTTGGTTTGCTGCACTTAGACTTAGAGAATTATCGCAAAGGAATTTGGTTAATTCTATATCCGTGTTTTGAGTTCTAGAACTGTGCTTAATTAGATCCTTGCTGAATGAACTGTCTGCTTGTCTGAATTCCTGAGAATACCCTAGGTTTGACGCTTTTAATTACTTGCTTTCACAACCAATAATCTCTTCTACTGATTTACTTTCTCGCACTACTTTCGATACAATCACATTGCTTATTTCTAGTATTCATTCCCTACAGTTTGATTCTCTTGAGACCAAGTGTCCCTGTGGATTCGATAACCCTATATACTACTTTGACATTGCTGTTCACTTGCAGTTTAGTATAGGGATTAATTCTTGACCTATCAAGTTTTTGGCGCCGTTGCCGGGGACTCTTAGAGTCTTCGATAGGACCGAACTTAGGGTTTTACTAGAAATTTTTCGTTTTTCGTTTTTGTTTTTTCGTTTTTTTTATTTTGCTAACTTTTTCTCTGTTTCTCTCTGTCGCAGGTGCGAATTTCGCCTTGCGTCGATCGTTGCACCCTTTGCATCGATCGCCACTGAGCGATTTGAGATTGAATCGATCGTTGCACTGATAGCATCGATCGTTGCTGGACGATTATAGACAGTTTATGCCAACGCAGAACACTCGAAGTAATCCGAACTCGAGCTTAGTTAATCTCAACCTACAAGAACTTGGACGTCTAGAGAGGACTATCCGAAGAGAAAAGAGAGAGAGAATGGTTCGAGAACGTCTGATCTTGATACCAGATGCTGAAGGTACCCTGAGGGACCAAGATAACAACCCGTACAATGCTGCTGGGCATCGGGTTGATGCTGAAGGGAATGTCATCCCTGACCCCCCTGAACCTGAGCAACAACCGCAAGATCGAGCTCAAGGTAGAGAGATGGTAGTTCATGAGAGGACACTAGCTGATTACAATAGACCTGATGAGTTTCATGCAAACCGAGCAGCTCTAGTGCTTCCTGCTTTCGAAAGGAATGATTTTGAGGTAAAAACTATCTACTACCAACTGATGAGGCAGATTGCTTTTCATGGTCTTCAATCAGAGCAGCCTATGGATCACATTGACAAGTTTGAGGACATAGTCACTGGCATGAAGTATGAAGGAGTATGCCCGGACTATCTGTTCCTTAAGCTATTTCCGCACAGTCTTGCTGGAGACGCTAGTGCATGGCTGAGACAACTGGCACCTGGTCAGTATACTACTTGGGCAGCCTTAAAGAGTGAGTTCCTGCGCCACTTCTACGATGCTGCGCGCTCAGATCAGTCCAGACAGGACATACTCACTTTTTCCCAAGGAGCTGTGGAGCCTTTGACAACTGCATGGATGAGATTTAAGCAGTATCAGCGTGATTGTCCACACCATGGATTCACAGAAGTACAGCTGATTGGTATTTTCTTCAGAGGAATAGATCTTCCTTATCAGACTGCTTTGGATAATTCCAGTGATGCAAATTTCAGCACCAGAACTCCTACACAAGCTAAACGGTTGATAGAGAACCTGATTGGCAGCAATAGTTGCAAAACAATGGATGAAAGGAGGAAGAGATCTGGTGGAACCGTAGAGAATTCTGATATAGCTAACATAAGATCCAGATTGGACACAGTTTACAATCTTCTGACAAGTAAAAAAACTGTCCACTTTGCCCAAGATGTAGAGGTGATTCAGACTGAGGAGGACACTCAGGAAGAAGATGTGAATTTCATAGGAGGTTCCGGTTTCCAAGGTAATAGATTTAACAATCAACAGGGGAACAGATTCTCAAATGGAGGACAGAATGGTGGTTTTCAGAAGACCTATGGACAAGGTACTCAGAGAACCTATGGATCTACATCCTATCAGACTCCTCCTGCACCTACAGCCCATGAGAGCAAAATGGAGGCTATGATGGAGCAACTGATGGAAAGTCAAACCAAGCTTTCTGTAGACAACAACAAGAAGTTGGACGCTGTCTATCAGGACCTCAATGGGAAGTTTGAGACATTGAGCACTCACATGAAGCAGTTGGACACTCAGGTGAATCAGATGTCCAGCTCACTGAAAGGAAAAGGAGTTGCAGACACTCATATTAAGGCCTGGTCTGTACTGATTAATGATGGATCTTATCTAGGGGAGAAATTTGAGCTAAGTACAGCTGAGTTGGTGACTGAGGAAGAATTTTCGGATTTCTGTGAAAAACTCTCGGGTGGAAGTTGTGATGATCGCGATGCAACGATCGATACACATCTGGCATCGATCGATGCAGGTCGTGAACAAGCAGAGAATCCGTGGGATGAAAATGAGATTGATGCAGAACTAGCCCGCCTATTCCCTGATACATCTGAAATCACTCCAGAGGATGTTTATGCACGAGCTATTTGGCACTGTCCCAAGGTGTCTGAAGTGATTAAACAAGAGATTGAAGAGCTGAAAAGGCTAGAAAAGAGTGGTGAAGACTTGGAAGGAATTCCATCATCTGATGATCCACCTTATCATCCATGTGTTCAGAAATATTTGAACAAGATGTTGCCATTAGATGAAGAGCTGAGAGAATGGGTGATAGTAGTTCCTCAGCATATTAGTGATGTTCTGTTAACTAAGGTCCCAAAGAAACTGCCTGATCCTGGAGTCTTTGTACTTGATTGTTCTATCTTTGAAGATAGTTTTAGGCGTTCTCTGTGTGATTTAGGAGCTGCTGGGAGCATAATGCCTTACTCTGTGGCAGAGAAGCTGGGTATGTTGGATTTTGCTCCTACTAGGACACGTCTTATCCTAGCTGATCAGTCCATACGAGTTCCTGAAGGACTCCTTATGGATATTCCGGTAAGAGTTGGAAACTACTTAGTTCCAACGGACTTCCTTGTGCTGAAATATGCCTGCGATCCGGATGAAGCTTTATTGCTTGGGAGACCATTTTTGGCCACAGCAGGAGCTGTGATTGATGTTAGACAAAGTCTAATAGACCTCCACCTGGGAGATGAGACACTGCGATATGAGATGGAGAAGCTGCGGAAGCCACTGATAGATGGACAGACTTTCAAGATCTTGGAAGCAGATGATGAGCAGCTGAATGAGACTGTGATAATAGATCCTGGAGCGCATTTTACTCCATCTTTTCTTGGACTGAAGCATTCTGCAACAGCCTATTCTCCGCCATGGATGAGGAGACTTGAACAGAGACAGAAAAAGTCTCTGTCAGGATCTTCCGGAGCCTGAAAGACCTTGCGCGTCCGGTCAAGCTATTGACCTTAAACAAGCGCTGGGTGGGAGGCAACCCACCATTAGGTACTGGTGTTTTTCTTTTTAATTTTTGGTGTTTTTGTTAGGATTTTACGTTTGTTTTTGTTTCTGGTGCAGTCATGTTTGCAGGTCTCGGATTAAATCGCAGTGCAGCGATCGATGCATTTCTGCATCGATCGTCACAACACGAAAGGAATCGCATTGCAGCGATCGTTGCGGTCCTGAGCAACGATCGACCATACACGAAAGTCGCCAAGTAACGGTCGATGCATCTAATGCACCGATCGATGCTGTGCGACAGAGGTAACCCGACAGACATAAACTCACCTTTTCAATTTTTTATTTTTATTTTCTTTTTACCGATCCTTCGCTGGACACTACTGGGGACAGTGTGTCTTAAGTGTGGGGGAGGTGCTACTGACGTTTATCTTTCTGTTTTCTTAAGAGTCAGTCCGTTTTTCAAAATTTTTTGTTTTATTGAGTCAAAATTGTTTAAGTAAGAAACTATGATTTTCTGAGGAGATTTACAAAACTTGCAGGAACTTAAGTAACCATTGGGATAAAGTTGCAGGATCTATCTCTGACTATTAGAAAACCCCATCACAGATCAACCTACTGGGAACACCCATATCACTTCAGGTACCAGAGGATCCTTTACTGACTTCACCCCTAATACTGACTTAGATTTTCTCACCTAAGGGCTTGGTATGCTTTATGTCGGATTCCCTGTTAGTTCTGACACAGCCTGTAAACCTGTCCTATTTAGTCCCTTTCTCCCCTTCTATAAAGTAAAAAAAAAAATAATAAACTGAGGATGAGTTAGTAACTCCGAAGTGGTCATGGGAATGGTAGCAAACACTATTTTCTCTCATGTGATCCATGGAATGTGTCCAAAGTACACCCCATAACGGGAAGAACACTGATAAAAAAAAAAATGATACCCAATGTGGGAAAAATCAGTTGTTAAAGAAGGGAAAGAGAAGAAAGGGACTAGAGAAAGATAGTATGGTGGTCTAGAGCTGATTAGGTAAGAATCCATGTGCCTTTAGATCGATACTCCTTAGGTGAGACCGCACTTAAATACTTGCAGAAGTCAGTAGGGAGAATTTGAATGCTTGAATGTGATTGTGGAGTTTACCTAGGACAGTTGCTAAGTGTGGGGGAAGTACATGTTGGTCTTGATATCCTGTGATTGATTCTTTCAGTGGTTTACTAAGGGGAATCTGAGTATTGTAGCTTCTAAGATGAAATGAGTTTCTGAAGAGTTTTCAAACCTCTTCACCATGTTTTAGTTCTATGTTTTGCTTGAGGGCAAGCAAAGGCTAAGTGTGGGGGAGTTGATATATCATGGTTTTTACCCATTTTAGACCATGATATAGATGTGTTTTAGTGTCTTTTGTCTTTGTTTAGAGTCTTTTACAGGTTAAATCAGGATTGGAGCTAATTGGAGATATTTGGAACATTTTGGAGCTTTTGGGACGTTTTGGCCGAGAGCTTAATTCACTGTTCGTATAATTGATCATGCGTCGATCGTTGCACTCAAAGCATCGATCGATGCAGTCGCGAGATGGGCCGTACACGTCGGTTTGACAAGTATTGAAGATTTACAAAGAAGCCCAAGATAGTTCCAGTATTTACACAGAAGCCCCATCCGAGATTATGCCTATATAATAGAGTTTTTAGAGTTTTTATTATAAGTTTTGACATACGCTTTATAGTTGGCTTTCATAATTAAGAGCAGAGGATTTTTAGAGCTTTTGGGGCTGATCTGAACCTGATTCATCATCTGTATTTGGAGAAGATTTCGAACCCCTTTTACTCTTATTCTTTTATGCAATTTACTTATCATATGATCATGATTTCATTATCTATGTCTGAGTAGATTCCTAGTTAGGCTTAGGGTTTCTCACATAGGATTTCATGACTTGCTAGACTTGTTCAATTTCAGTTAAGGATTCAAACTATATCTGTTCTTCAATTTAATTGTGCTTAAAGCTAGTTCTAACCTGATCAATTAGAATCTAGATCTTAGGTTGCTAAATACGTCACGGAAGTGGGGTTTAGGAATCTGAACTAATTAAATTGGGCAATTAAACTTTGCGCAAACGGAAGTTTGGTTTAGGATAATTGTGAACATATCAAACTTGGACTTATTGCTAGTTTAATATGTTAGTTCTCGCAAACGGAAGTTTGGTTTGCTGCACTTAGACTTAGAGAATTATCGCAAAGGAATTTGGTTAATTCTATATCCGTGTTTTGAGTTCTAGAACTGTGCTTAATTAGATCCTTGTTGAATGAACTGTCTGCTTGTCTGAATTCCTGAGAATACCCTAGGTTTGACGCTTTTAATTACTTGCTTTCACAACCAATAATCTCTTCTACTGATTTACTTTCTCGCACTACTTTCGATACAATCACATTGCTTATTTCTAGTATTCATTCCCTACAGTTTGATTCTCTTGAGACCAAGTGTCCCTGTGGATTCGATAACCCTATATACTACTTTGACATTGCTGTTCACTTGCAGTTTAGTATAGGGATTAATTCTTGACCTATCAGGCTCCAAGCCACTTTTCGGAGTCCGGGCCCATCATTGCTTCCGCGAAGGTCGCCGGTTCGTCACTTTCAATGATCATCAGATCATTGCAATTAGTCACGAGAAATCCATAATATCTCTCGGGTTCGTGATGGATCCTTCCGGATCTGCGAACTTCAGGCTCCACAGGTGTGGGCTCCACAGAACTTTGTGGATCCAATTGCTGCTCTTCCTCAGCAGGTTGAGCAGTCTCCTGTGCATCTTGAATTTCTTCGAGGTGTACTTTACTCCCACTGTTTTTGTTAGAAAGAAACTCCCTCTCAAGAAAAAAACTGTCCCGAGCAACAAAAACTTTGTTCTCAGATCGGTTGTAAAAGTAGTATGCCTTGGTTTCCCTAGGATAACCAACGAAGTAACATTTATCTGATTTGGGTGCGAGCTTGTCAGAGATTAAACGTTTGACATAAGCCTCACAACCCCAAATATTCAGGAAAGACAGACTTGGAATATTCCCAGTCCAAAATTCATGTGGTGTCTTTTCCACTGATTTAGATGGCACCCTATTTAGTGTAAATGCAGAC
Organism: Orychophragmus violaceus; assembly: GCA_030180135.1. Taxonomy (NCBI): domain Eukaryota; kingdom Viridiplantae; phylum Streptophyta; class Magnoliopsida; order Brassicales; family Brassicaceae; genus Orychophragmus; species Orychophragmus violaceus. The sequence continues at coordinate 45,635,294 of CM058231.1, read as the reverse complement.
GTTTCTAGAGCGTATCCCCAAAAGGATAATGGAAGATCTGAATCACTCATCATAGACCGAACCATATCCAATAAGGTTCGATTCCTCCTCTCTGACACTCCATTCCATTGGGGTGTTCCAGGAGGAGTGAGTTGTGAAACAATTCCACACTCGCTCAGATAGTCACTGAACTCTTGACTCAAGTATTCTCCCCCGCGATCCGACCGCAGAACTTTGATACTTTTGCCAAGTTGGTTCTGTACTTCATTCTTGAACTCCTTGAATCTATCAAAGGATTCTGACTTGTGTCTCATCAAATAGACATAGCCATACCTACTAAAGTCATCAGTAAAGGTAATGAAGTACTTGTGATTTCCTCTGGCAACAGTGCTCATCGGCTCACATACATCAGTATGAATAAGACCCAATAAGTCACTGGCCCTTTCATTCGGTTTGTTGAAAGGGGCCCTAGCCATTTTGCCCATCAAGCAAGATTCACATTTCTCACATGATTCAAAATCAAATGAGCCTAGAAGCCCATTTCGATGGAGTCTCTGAATGCGTTTCTCATTGATATGGCCTAAACGACAATGCCATAAGAAAGTCGGGTTTTCGTCATTTGACTTAAACCGCTTTGTATTTATGTTAAAGACAGGCATTTCTTGGTTTAAGACATATAACCCATTATCTAATGGGGCGCTACCATAAAACGTACCATCACGATTAAAAGAACAAACTTTATTCTTAACAGCAAAATCAAAACCTTCCAAATCCAAAACGGAAACTGAAATTATGTTTTTGCTAATCGCATGTACAAAGTAGCAATTATTCAATTCTAAAACCATACCAGAAGGTAAAGACAAATCATAAGTACTTACGGCCAGTGCAGCAACCTTAGCTCCATTCCCGACCCGTAGCTCCACTTGTCCTTTCTTCAGTGTTCTACTGTTTCTTAGGTCCTGCATATTAGTACAAATATGAGCACCGCAGCCGGTATCCAATACCCACGAAGTAGAACTAGAAGACATAACATTAAGTTCGATAACATAAATACCTGAGTCAGACGCATCATACGTCTTCTTCAGCTTCTTGTAATCTTCCATGAACTTCTTGTAGTCTCTCTTCCAATGCCCTAGCTGCTTGCAGTAGTTGCATTTGTTCTCAGGAGAAGGCCCGGATTTGGGCTTGGGCTTGGGCTTGTCTTGACTCTCAGTCTGGACAGCTTTAGCTTTTCCCTTATCCTTACTAGGTTTCTTAAACCTTTTAACCCCTTGTACCATCAGTACACTAGGAGTTGCCTTCTTGAGATTCGGCTCTGCTGTCTTCAGCATGCCGTGCAACTCAGTCAATGTCTTAGTCATGTTTGCATGTTGTAGTTCATGATGAACTGATCAAAACACGACGGCAAAGACTGCAGAATCATGTCATTGGCCAGCTCCTGGCTAATGGCACAGTCCAGTTTCCCCAGGTTATCAATGTAACCCATCATTTTAAGGACATGAGGACTCACTGGACTGTCCTTAGCCAGCTTGCAATCCATGAGAGATTTAACCGTCTGGTATCTCTCTGTGCGAGCTTGCTCCTGAAACAAAGCTTTCAGGCTGTTAATCATCTCAATCAGTGACATCACGTTCTCATATTGCTTCTGCAGCTCAGAGTTCATAGTCACCAGCATTAGACAATTAACGTCATTGACATCAGCTGAATGCTTATCCCAAGCATTCTTATCTACCTGCATGGCATTGGAACGTGGCCTCTCTGGGAGAACTCTTGTAAGGACATATTCCTTGTTCTCCTGCCTGAGAACTATTCTCAGGTTCCGATACCATTCCAAGAAATTTGATCCATTAAGCTTGTCCTTCTCAAGGACGGATCTTAGCGAGAAAGTGTTGATGTGAGTTGAGACAGACATAGCTGTAATTAAAAGAGGCAGAGGTTTTAGTTATAATGCTCAAGGAAATGAGAATTCTTATCTAATAAGAAAACTCGCATTGTATTCAAAACTATGTTTCCTCAGATGAATACAATGAACCAAGATCCTCAGCTCACCAAAATTTGAGTGGACGACTCGCCATCACCCAAACTTTAGTCATCTAGGTAAGCAAATCATAGCTAATTGTACCCAATACAACTCTTGGTCGCAGATAAGACAATCCATGTCTTATCCACTCTGATGTCTCTGGGCCCAGAACTTCTGATAGCCCAGTCAAGTAAACCAATCTCTTCAGTCTTGTGATCATTGACAGTCGCACTGCAAGTCTATCAATGATCACCTGCCTTACTCATGTAGTCGTGGATACCAAGGACTCCAAGGCTATCCAACAATGAAACGAGTCTTGACAGTAGACAAGATCGGGCAAGACATCAAGATCACTTGATATTTAGTTGAGGAAAAGAACTATTTAATCTTGATGCATATCCAATATACATCCAAGAAGTTATTAACACAAAGGTTTATTAAGTTTAGGTTAATTTATAACTTTAGGAGTAAATTTGGTCCAGTATTTGCAAATTTGAGGTCCAACCATCAAGTCTGCGATTGGTGTGTCGATCGATACCACCCATTGGCATCGGTCGACACAACCCAATTTAAACCGAACTTCGATAGCCGATCAAACCGGATCGAATTTCCTTAACCGATTCAATCTAATTGAACCGGTCCGGTTTAATGGTCCATGTCGATCGCCACACAACACTGTGTCGATCGACATTACCAAACCAGAACCAAATTGGTTAATTAACTTAACCAGGCGACATAACCGGTTCAATCCAATTGAACCAATCTATCCTTTCGCATAGACTGTGTCGACCGACACACCCAGTGTATCGATCGACACAGTAGGGATACGGATATTCGATCGCTGATCGAAACCCTAAAATTTAAACAAAACGTTTTGCGGTGTGTCGACCGACACAAGCTTAGTGTCGATCGACACAGTGCGAAAACAGCAGTTCATCGTTTTTTAGCATAATCTTAATCCGATATTAAACTCAACAAAACACGATATAACATGCACTAAACTAATCAAATTCATCAGTATTCGATTTAAATGCCTCATATTCAATCGATTAAACCCTAATAGCTCTGATACCACTGTTGGAAAGCCTAGGATCTAGGGTTCGTTATATTGAATCACTAACCTCGTTCTTACCTTGTACTGGCAGCGGAATGATTGGTGAAACGAGATCAGTAGCGACTCAGATGCTTCGCCTCTACCAGATACACACGCACCCAAACCTGGAAAGACGGGATGCTAGTGCCGGATCTTGGGATTTCTGAGTTTCTGGTGTTTCTTCTTTCTCTGTCAAGAAAAAGTGAACGGCCAGGGTTTCAGGTCGAAACTATAAGCCTTATATTGACCTGGAATGACTCAAACCGAGCATTGGTTAATACCAATTCGTTTAAATCATAAAATTGAAACATCAGTTTCGAAACCCGATCTTTGTCGACCGACACACATACTGTGTCGATCGACACACCACTATAAACTCAATATTAATGTGTATCCAATACACATCAATATGATCATTACCATAATGATCATTCCCATATTTTACGCTTCCAGTTTGCTTAGGTGTGTGACCCTATAGGATCATATAATACTGGCAGTAAGTCTACAACTTACAGATTGCAAGAGGCTTCTAGCTAAACATTGCAACCGTCCAGTATTATACGAATGTCTGATCTCGACTCACAACTATCATCAGGAGTGAGTACAAGTGTGATTTCAGGACACAATCCCAACAGAAGCGTGGCGACATTTTCAGAGAGTATATCCAAATTTTGCATACGAGCTGTGTAACGTGTACCTTGGATTATGCACAGATGGTTTCAACCCGTTTGGAAGGCATGGGAGACAATATTCGTTGTGGCCAGTGATTTTAACTCCTTATAACCTATCGCCAACTATGTGCATGCGTCGCGAGTTTCTTTTCCTCTCCGTACTCGTTCCCGGTCCAGAGCATCCCAGAAGATCACATGATGTGTTCTTGCAGCCATTGATATATGAGTTGCAAATTTTATGGATGCCCGGTGTTGTAGCATACGATGTCTCATGCAAGGAAAATTATCTGATGAGGGCTGCATTGATGTGGACCATTAGGATGGACAACGCACGGGAGGTTAGCATGTCCGTATTGTCAGGAAAAGACAGATGCATTCCAGTTGAAGAATGGATGCAAATCGTGTTGGTTTGATTGTCATAGAAGATTTCTACCGCATGATCATCCATATCGGAAAAACACTAAACTTTTTACGAAGAAGAGGAAAGTGTTCGATGATCCTATTCTCCAAGATGATGGGTCGACTATCTTGGGCCACTTAGAAGGATTTGATGCATTAAGGAGTCGTGAATGTAGTGGGAATGGGCATGAGAATATTTATGGAGCTGGTGTAGTCCACAACTGGCACAAGCAAAGTATTTTCTGGGATTTACCATATTGGAAGGACCAGTTACTAAGGCATAATCTTGATGTCATGCACATTGAGAAAAATTTCTTCGATAACATTATGAACACTCTTCTCAACGTGCATGGGAAGACGAAAGATAATGTGAAGTCTAGGCTCGATTTACCTGAAATTTGTGATCGGCCTGAACTTCATCTTCAGAAGAACGGAAAACCGCCAATTCCAGCATATTGGGTAGACTCGAAGTCGAAGGAAGAGTTATTTAAGTGGATTATGCTAAAGTTCAATTCCCTGACGGGTATGCATCAAACTTGCGTAATTGTGTGGACACTGATGGAGGAAAGTTTATCGGAATGAAGAGTCATGATTGTCATGTGATGATGCAGCGACTCCTACCGTTTGCATTTGCTCATCTCCTTCCCCGAGATGTCCACAAAGCAATTGCAGCTGTCGGATCTTTTTCAGGAATATATCCACCAGGTCACTCACTATTGATGGGATCAGAAATCTGGAGCAAAACATTCCTAAAATCTTATGCAATCTGGAAAAGATATTTCCACCGTCTTTCTTCGATGTCATGGAACATTTGCCTATTCATCTACCGGGTGAAGCTAGACTTGGTGGTCCGGTACAATATCGGTGGATGTATCCTTTCGAGCGCTATATGTTCCACCTTAAAAAGAAGGTGAAGAACCCCGCTAAAGTGGAGGGCTCTATTGCCGCTCAATATAACAACGAAGAGACTCCGACCTTTGCTGGCTACTACTTCCCTTCGCAAGTACGCACAAGGAGAAGGCGCCCAGCTAGGAACGATGATAGGGGAGAGAGGCAAATTTCTCGGTCAGTTGTTCCTAACATTTTTCAACAGGTTGGGCGGTTAAGTGGAAAAGTAGGCAAGCGGCAACTAACAACTCAAGAGCATACACATCTCCACAAGTACATTCTAACCAACTCCGAGGAAGTATCTGGGGTGCGTCCGGCTTTTAGTTCCTCCCGGACCTAAGAGTAGCATCAAATCAAAGTTATAAAATTACACAATTTCCCAAGTGTTTTATAAGATCTGAGATACAAATTCTTACATAGAAGGTTAACCAATGACCAAAGTCTCTTTGTTTACGAGCCTCACATTGGGCTTCGTTCAGTTCTGGATGATGAAACTGGAGAGCTTCCATATATAACCTACGAAAATTTTATATATTAGAAATAAATAAACCAAGTGCAATTAAAAATATAAATCTAACATATATATATATAATATAAATCTAACATATATATATATATGTTAGATTTATATTTTTAATTGCACTTGGTTTATTTATTTCTAATATATAAAATTTTCGTAGGTTATATATGGAAGCTCTCCAGTTTCATCATCCAGAACTGAACGAAGCCCAATGTGAGGCTCGTAAACAAAGAGACTTTGGTCATTGGTTAACCTTCTATGTAAGAATTTGTATCTCAGATCTTATAAAACACTTGGGAAATTGTGTAATTTTATAACTTTGATTTGATGCTACTCTTAGGTCCGGGAGGAACTAAAAGCCGGACGCACCCCAGATGATTGGTTAGCTGACATAGTAGAGGGCATCCAATACACAGCAAAGTCTTATCCAAGATATTGCACTAGGGGGTACGCTTTTAAGGTGCATGTAGAAGGGTCAACTAGAATTTCCGCGGATCACGGAGTTTCATCTGCATCTGGCGAAGTTGTCTACTACAGTATTCTCAAAGAAATACTAGAAGTACATAGGGAAGCTTGGAATGCGATGTGTAGTTTTTCTATGCGATTGGTTTAACCCGGTCCTAGGGCAAGGTGTCATGATCGATGAGTTTGGGGTGACGTCAATTAATTCAAGCAAAAAACTAAGAGACTACGATCCTTTCATTATTGCTTCGCAAGCAGATCAGGTTAGTAATTGCAAATAATTATGTTTATTATTTAGAATTGAAATAAACATTTTAACGTTGAATTACATTTATCCAGGTGTGTTACATTCCATACCCTCGTTTAACTTATAAAAATGATCCATGGATCACGGTTACAATAATAAACCCTCAAGGGAGGGTGTCCGGAGTCGAAGAACGCGAAGTAGAGCCTTTACAAACAAGTGGAAGTGATTTTATAGCTCCTGTAGAAGAATCACTTGAAGTAAATTTAGTTGTCGACTTTAGCCAATTTGGGGACATTGTTCTTCATTCAGAATCCGAAGAAGAAAGAGGCGAATTTGATGACACCGACTCAATTTCTTCCGACTACGATTCAAACAGTGACGGAGAATAAAAATGTATTACGCTTTAGACATTTCTAAAAGTTATAAAATAAAATAAAAAATACAATTAAAAATTTACAAAAGTTTTAAATTTAAAAAGTGTATGGCTGTTAAGACGAAATATTTTGTAAGATAAGGCGCCAAATTTTACGACGGAAAACTGACGGTAATTTAAATAACCGACGGTTTTCCGTCGGAAAATAAAAAAAAAATTCTGAAACACTACTCGAACCGCCCTCCTCAAGCTTATCTTGTATACCCTTAAACCATTTGAGACATTTAGTGTTAATCGTTTATGATTACATAGACATTGTTTATATCTTTACAGGTTTTAAAAAAAAACATAAAACCGTGGGAGGCTCGGTTCGAACCCCCCCACCACATCCTTATATTCTTTCCCTTTAAACCAGTTGAGCCATTAAGAGTTAGTCTTTTAGGATTACATAGAAATTGTATATATTATTAAGCTATTGTTTTGTTTATTAAAAAAAAAACATAGATTAATAACAAAAATTAAAAACATAGTTCAATAGCGGAAAAACAAAACATTACATGAAATTAAAATAGCATAATTATAAACTTGATTAGTCATCATTCCTGAACCAATCTCCGATGTCAGTCTCTTCCCAAAGCTCGACCATGCGGTTCCAATCCACTACTAGCATCCATGACTGTCTTCCTTCTCCTCTTAGCCATTGCAGTTTCGCCCGCCACATTTTGGTTCGGAAAACACGCCTGGCGACCCGGTGGAATTCCCGCCAAACCGTGAAGATTATATCCGGATTAAAATTGAAATAGGCCTGAAATTTAATAAGTAAACAAATATTAATTAGTAGAATTTGAAATAGTTTAAATAAATGAGAAAAATATAAGTTAATTACCAAGAAATCCTCGAACCATAACTCTTTAACGTTAGTCGGGACATTGTAGTATGCAAGATAACCCCCGATAAAACGAGCCTCTATTACGTCGCTAATGACAGCCGGAATGGAAGCATTGTAACCGAACCAAATGGTCCGGTTTTGGCGGCTCGGATCCAGAACAAGAAGATGTTCCCGACCCGGTTGAGTTAATTCTCGAATTAACCAAGAACGCCATGACGGGGACAAAAAAAACGAAATCCATTTTCTGTTTTTTGAGTGTAGAGAATATTTGATTAGATGATGCAAAACATAGAAACGTCCGTACATATTTATACAAATATTTTCGACGGAAAACCCGACGGAATACCGTCGGTTTTGAATTTAATTCCCAAAAAGACACTTACCGAGACGTTGCATGGGGAAGAGAGTGGAGTTAAATCAGATTTTGACCGTTTAGTAAAGTAAACCGACGGATTTCCGACGAAGAACCAATGGGAAACCGACGGGTTACCGTCAAAAAAATCCGACGGAATTCCGAGGGTTTAGGGTTTAGGGTTTCAATTATGGTTTTGCCTTTGACATTTTATAATGTTCACACTAATATGTAACATTAACGTTGATGTTTTGCATTACATGTCTCAGTTTAAAGAAATTTATGAAAATGACAACTTAGATAAGGTTTGTCAAATAACTTCGACTTAACCGTTATTGTACACTACTAAGTGTTTCGGTCCGACGTGTTGTAATTTTTTCAATGTCATACAAACCATGTCATTTGGATCAGATATTGAAGACTAATAGTACAAACTATCATTACATTAACTATTGAGAGGTTTTGCGATATTTTGTTCCCCATTACCGTCGGAAAAATTAATATCGACGGCTTTCCGTCTGAATTTGTTATTATTTTGTTTATTAAAAAAACATAACATAGATTAATAACGAAACCCTAAACCCTCAGACTTGCCTAACTGAAACCCTAAACCCTCAGACTCTACTAACTGAAACACTAAACATAACATATACTCCAAATGACATGTCTAGTAGTACATATTATTGTTGACAATACAAATTGGCCTAACTGAAACCCTAAACAAAACCCTAAACCCTCAGAATCCCGTCCGAAAATTGTGACGGTTTTCCGTTGGTTTACTAAATTTCTGACGGCTTATCGTCGGTATGACATCTGTTTATCGTCGGTTTACCGTCGGTTTATCGTCGGAAATGTTAATTAATCGGCCAAAGAGCGCAGTAACTTTCTACTCTTCCCCATGCACGTCTTGGTAAATGTCATTTCATCAATTAACTCAATTTCCGACGGTATACCGTCGGAAATTTTTGTATATATAGAGCTCGATTGCATGAAGTTTCATTCAAATCACAAACGCAAAACTTACCAAATGGATTTTGTTTATTTCTCTCCCGAAGCCCGCGAATCTGCATTACGCGAGATCGGAATGCCGGGTCGGGAACATCTTCCCAATCTCGACCCATCCCGCCAAGCTCATCGAGCGGTTTGGTTCGGGTACAACATCGTCATTATATCTGTAACCAGTGATAAAATTGAGACACGCTGGGCCGGCGGCTATCTGACGTACTACCAAATTCCGACGTCCTTCAAGGAAGCTTGGTTTAGTGATTTTCTCGAAAGTAATATTATTAATTTTTTTAGATATTATTAATATATTGACTTAAACTAAACACAATTTTTTTTAAATTACAGGAATACTTCACTTGCTCCCAGGACAATCTGTTCATCGTCTGGCGGGAATTCCACAGGACCGCTAGATGGGTTTTGCAGATGAAGATGAGGCGGCTGAAGCTACGTTGGGAAAGAGGAGAAGGAAGGCCTGCTTGGATTCCTGCGAGGTCTTGGAACCTCATGGTGCGCCAATGGCGGGAGACGGACGTCGGAGATTGGTTCACCGAACTATAATAGATTTTAATTGATGTTATTTTTAATTTAATGCAATGTTTTTTCGTTTTTAAAAAATGCAAAGTTTTATTTTCGTTATGAAACAATGTTAAGGTTTTTTTTTTAATAAACAAAATAACTGGTTAATTATATATATTATTTCTATGTAACCATAAACGACTATCACGAAATGACTCAATTGGTTTAAGGGGAGAGAACAAATGCTTGAGGTGGGGGTTCGAGTTGAGACTTCTACTGTTTTATTTTAAAACCGTAGGTTTTAAAGTTTCTATATATACTATTCCTATATAACATTAAACGACTAATACTAAATGGCTCAACTGGTTTATGGGGAGAGAATATATGCTAGAGGTGGGGGTTCGAGACGAACTACCCACCAATTTGTTTTTTTTTAATTTCCGACGGAATACCGTCGGTTTTTGAAGATCCGTCGGTTCTCTGTCACTTTTATTGGCGCCTTGTTTTAACAAAAATTTGGACGTAACCGCCAAAATTTGGCGAAATTCAATTGGGCCGCCAAGATTTCCGACGGAAAAACGACGGTAAATGATTTCCGACGGTTTTCCGTCGGAAACTTTTTTTTATTTTGTCGCGATTCATCTTCTTCTCCATTTCTCTGAAACATCTCTCTCTCTCAAATCGCTTTCTCCGATCCTCTCTCTACATTTCCGCCGGATTCTCGCTGTGAAACACCAATTCCAACTGTCAATGGAGAACATGAACGTGTAAGTGCACTTTCAACCGATTGATTTTCCTTTAAATCTCTTTTTTAGGTTGTAGGATTCTAGAACTTGGTTGCATGTGTAAATTGAAATGTAGATTAGTATGAGAATGATAGAATGAACATTTGGTTTGGATTTTGGATTGGTTGGATATGAATATTGTGAAAAAAAAATTTCAACCGATTTAAACGTTTTTAGAAACGATTTAAAACGTTTTAAATCGTTTTAAATCGTTTTAGACATGTAAAAACTCTTGATTTATTTTTATGAACATGAATTAATTTTGGTATTATTTTGGAAAATTGTTTTGTTTTTTAAAACGATTTATGTAATATAAACGATTTTATAAAAACGTTTATCAAATTTTTAATATTTAAAAAAAAATTTTGAATGTTATTTAATTTTTTAAAAATTTTCGGAATTTATAATATTTTTTATAATTTTTAAAACAATTTGACATATTATAAATAACATTTTATAAATTTTTATAAACTTTTTCGATGTTTAAGCAAATTTTGTATAATTTAGATATCGAATTGTGAATCTGAATTTTTGATTGGATTGTAGGGACACTTTTATAACTTTTGACGAGCTTATGTCCACCGCTCCAGCGAATGCGGTACCGGCGAATGCGTTACCGGAGGAGCCAGTGCAGCAACAAGCACCGAGACCCCGACGGTCCCGGTCGACTCAAGTGCGGCCCCCATCCGCTCCATTGTCTCAAACACAGCCGGGACCGTCTCAGATTCGGCCGGAGGTTCCTAGTGGGAGTCACTCTGTGTCTCAGGCGACGCAGTTTGTCCCGCCGAGTATTGCCCCAGAGATATCTGCATTACTCGATCAACCGGGACGAGAGCTGCTCAAACGGCTCAATTCATTCTACGAGAACAACCCGGGAACTTTGTGGTATTAAATCTTTTAAATTTAGATTTTTTATGTTATATTTGCTTTATTATACACATATTAAACCTTTGAATTTTTTTGGTTTTATCAGGTTTACGTTGACCGAATCCAAGATCGCGAGGAGCATCTTGGGAATGATGTACAGCATGCTCCACGTCGGGTACCCGACGTACAGGGAAATGCCTTTATCCGCTAGGCATAACTGGTTCCGCAAATTCGCGGTAAATAACGTTAACTTTGTTATATATTTTTATATATAAATTTTCTTTTAATTTTAACTAATATTTAATTTTTCTTTTTTTATAGCAAGAGTATACTTGGGATAGCAAGTATACAGAATTGGTGGAACAGGAGTTCCATATGAAGGCAGTGACGCATTACTCGAACGTCCTCAACATATGGAAATAGAAGTGGTGCAACGGAGATGTTCCCAAGGGTATTGACGAAGAAAGCGATACTTGGAAGGGCTTCGTCCGTCATTGGAGTAAGCCTGCGACCGCAGCAACCTCTTCGACAAACTCGCAGAACCGTAGAAGTCAGAGGAATGGTGTCGGGATCGCAACTTATAATGCAGGAGCAAGGAGCACCGCATCGAGGAAATTAATCTTGGTGAGTATCTTTTTTTTTTAATTTTCATTATGTTTAGATCTTTTTTTTAAGTCGGGATTTGTTTTTGCAGAAACAAAAGAAGGGACGAGATCCAAACCATATTGAGCTCATCGAGGATGGCCACAAAAACAAGGAGACGGGCGAAATCCAGGATCCGATTGCTCGGAGGAATGTTGAGTCGACGAAGAGGCGTTTGGAAGAGGTAGTTACCCAATCTGAAGGAATCGGTTTGACGGAAGAGATACCCGACGAACAAGTCAACGAAGTCTTCCTCGAGGTAAAATTTCAATTTAAATAAAATATGAATTAAGTTTACAATTATTTAATCTCTGACATAAATTCGTAACTTAAATACTTTACAGGAAACAAAGAAGAGAAGAGGCCGGATTTTCGGTTTGGGAAACTTGGCGGACAAAGCTTCGATACCGCATTCCCGTTTTCGTCCAGAACCCGACGAGAACTTGGCCGAACTCATAAAGGAAAAGGATGCAGAGATCGAAGCTGAAGGCCAAGCAGGCGCAGATGGAAGTCCGGATGACAGAGAAAGAGGAAGAAACGTTTAGGAAGATGGAAGAGATGAGTACTCGGTTTGAGTACTTTTTGAAGCACGGCCATCTTCCAGAAGCCGCACCGACGAACCAGGGGGGAAAGGGAAAGAAAAAGGGGACGGGAAAGAAAATACAAACGGGATCGTGAATGTAATTTAAAAACTGTTTTTTTAAATAAATTTTAATAAATATCTTCTTTTTTTTGTTATATATTTCTAAATAATAATAATCAATTTCATAATTATAATTAATTACAGAATTATATTTTTTATTAATTTAACGTATCCGTCGGTAAACCGTCGGTAAAATACCGTCGGAATACTGTCGGTAATATACCGTCGGAATACCGTCGATCGTGAACCGTTGGAATACCGTCGGTTATGAACTGTCGGAATACCGTCGGTTATGAACCGTCGGAATACCGTCGGTTATGAACCGTCGGAATACCGTCGGTTATATTCCATCGGAATACCGTCGGTTATATTCCGTCGTTTAACCATCGGATATTTGCCGTCGGTATTCTGTCGGTACAGTTACGTTGTTTAACTGTCGGTTTATGATCGGTAATCCGTTGGTTTATTATCCGTCGGTTTTCCGTCGGTTTATTGATCCATCGGTAATCCGTCGGTTTTTACAGACGAAAAACCGACGGATATTTATTTCCGACGAAATAGAAGTGACGGATTTTTTTGGTGGGAAATCCGTCGGAAATGGTCATTTCCGAGGGATACCCGTCGGAAATGGTCATTTCCGAGGGATACCCGTCGGAAATGTCCCTCGAAATTGGCCTGTTTTCTTGTAGTGTATGTGGGACATCCAGATACGATTATGGTATTGAATGTGCCACTATTTTGTGACCGTTGTGCGATAAATTGATGACTATTTCGTAGCCATAAAAATAAGAATTTCGTATCATTCCATTTGTCAAATTTTGATTTGGTAACTGGTGATACTGCAATTTGAATGAGATAAGAAATATAAAAGACATTTGCCTTAAGATAACATAGATAACTCATATAGTTTTGTGTAGCATATATACACAAACGATTAACTACATATTCAAACTCCAACATTAAGGAGTTTCCAAATCATACACAACAAAAATCTAGTTCGGTAGGGACAATGATAGGTGACTTACAAAGCAGATGGAGTTGAAGTTGTACCTGTTCGGGGGCAAGGCTTTGTGTTTGCTTCAGCCTTATGAGTCTGTAGGAATTCCATATACAAGGGTGATGTGAGGATCATTTAGTCACATATACGTTTCCACCAAGGAAAGATGCTCAATTTTTTCCTTCAGCTCAGTCGCAACTCAAGATTGATGTGCGTCACGGGCAGCCTGCTCTTCGACTTTACGTTGCATTTCCTTCAGTTTCTCTTGCAGGGCCACAAACCCTGAAGATTATCCCGGATACTTGCGCTTTCCCCATAAAAGATTCTCTCTGCGGCTTAAGACTCCATAAGGATTTCCTCGTCCATCCTTCTTGGTGGCTTGTTATAATTAAAGACACTCAGAGAAAAGCAATTAAATAAAAAAATGACATGACTTTATAAATGTGGAATGTGAAAAATATTACTTTACATGAAGAATGATGTGTTATATTGATCTATTGAGAGGTCACGAGGTCGCGAAACACCACCGTCTAAAACTTTTGAAGTCTCTACATCGAGTCTGCCAACTTCTCTTGCACGTTCTTCTTAAAATTTGTAGCGATTTTCTCTGCCTTCCGATCAACATATGTACCATCTGGCTTTGTATGTGTCTTGATGAATACCTCACCAATATTCAATGGTCTTCCCAATTTCTCTTCCTGCATTGATATAAAACAAAAAGGATTATTACAGAAATTTCAAGTTGCCATGTTGTAACAAACATAAATAAAAGATATATAATAAAGGTTACTTTTCATTTCTTGCTGGATATTTTGGTACGACTTGGTCCTTGAAAGTTGATATGATGACCGAGAACTTCAAGGTCAGACATACGATAACTGGAAAATTTCACACTCCTATCCTTTGCTTTTTTAGTCTCCTATAGTCTATCATAATTTTCCAGAGAGTCTCGTCGATCCACTTAGGTCGCTCTCCACTAGTCCTCGCGTTGCTAACCATGTATTTGAACTGTCGTTGACAGATCTCCTCAAAATACTGTTCAACTGTCCCTGTTATCAAGGGATCCATGTGTAGTTTTCTAGAATACAAAGAGAATAAACATAGCATTAATGAAAACAACACAAGAAATGTATATGTGAAGGGTATAGGAGATAAAAATGTATCGTGAATTCGAGGAAGTATTTTTCTGCTTCATCACGAGGCACACATGACCAGCTATAGTAGGGTTTATCGAATTTGTTTGTAAAAAAATTAGTAATCATCCGAACCAGTTTTGATCCTCTGTTAAACCTGAAAAATAGCTTCAATAGAAGAATGATACTCGGTCTCAAATGATACAAACACTATATTGTAAACGCTTAGCTAACCAAAATTTGCAAAACACAAAGAGTAGTTAAACTGAGACATCTAAACTCAATTTCTTGATAATTATAAGATTAACATCATAACCATCATAGAATCGAACTCATCAGACCATCATAACTCATAATCAAACCAACAATCAGATTCATAAGCAAACTAGACGTTTAAAAACACATCATTACAATATGCATAAGACTAGAATAAAAAAACCATACATAGAATAACAAGTCCAAACAAAATTTATATCAACAGCTGAAGAAACAATATATAAAAATAGTCACAAGTCGAGTTTGGCGTTGGTATGGGAGAGAGGACGGTAGTAAACATTTACCTGTCTGGCACCCGTAGCAGAGCATTCAGAGCCCGCAGCTTGTCCTCCTTGAGATTCGGTAAAACTGGAAGAGTTTCGTCGAGGAAGTTGTGACCTTCAGAAGATGGATAACTTTGAGCCTGAGAGTGGTTAAATGGCAAAGGTGGGGAATTCAGAACATGATTCTGGTTTTTCTGGACTTCTTCTGACACTAGAGACGCATCGACTTCACATTGAGTACTAGTCGAGTTCTGGAAAATTTGTTGAGGCGGTGGATAGTTTTGGACATTTTTCGTTGATGGTTGAGCGATAACAGAGTCTTTGGCTTGACGTTGAGTCAACTGAGTCGGAGAAACTACGGTCGCCGGCGTGAAGTTGTATCATTTCAGTAGAGGACTCGGTGTATTTTTCAAAGTAGTAGTGTGAAGGTTCCCAACGGATCTCAGAGTGACGTTGGAATTGATACTCTCTTACATCCTCGTGTTTTAGTTACATGCGTCATATCACTGAAATATTCAAAGAAGAGATTGAGAAGGTAGAGATGGATGGGCAGAGAGGAGGATTTGGAGAAAAATAAGCGAGATGATTCGAAGGAGATTTCGGAGAAGGGGAGGAAAAAAAACTAAAATCAGGGTTTATGTTAGTGGTATATGATGATTTCTTGACACTAATAGAAAATTATTGGGTTAAGGCGGGTAATTGAAATGTTTTGGGATTAAAAATTAGGTTTGGTTTCCCGGATTAATTACGCTAGATTTTTGAGGTTTTTTTCACGAGTAGTCGTAACTTAGTCATCAAATTGCAAATAACCATGATTTTAAATATTCATCGTAACTAATATAAAGTCTTAATGAGGAAATCCACAATAAATTTGATACCAATATAAAGTAGGATTGAAGATAACGCATGGCTTGAAATGAGATCCATTGCTTTTTGTAAAGCAACACCTACACATAAAAATTTAAATGATATTAATAAGAAACTATTATGTTTTTTTCTTTTTGATAACAGAAACTATATATGTTTTATATATCAAATTTTTAAAAGTTCAACAATTCACAACTCTTTCATTAGATAAACAACTTCAATATCTGGATTAAATTAATCAAATAAATTACCCTAAATTCTAGTCATTGATCGGCAGCCGGTTCTCATTTTCTCTTATTCCTTGACGTGTTTGTACCACAATCCACCCATCAGCCCACACAGAGAGCGCCCCCAAGCCCCACATCCATCAAGCTATCCACGGTTCATTGGAAAGAGCAACATCATATCAGCTCCCTTCCACCACCGGCCGGTCCTTTGTGAGCTTCACCCAAGGCTTACATAAAATTCTCCCTTGGCCATTACTCCTTTTAGCTCGGCCACTATCTGCTCCTCAGATTCTAGAACTCCATCATCCATTCCCAGCTATGGTTAAGGTTTCCTTTCCTTGATGGATCCATGATCACATCAACAAGTAATTAGAAAGATAAGTGCACTTTGTTGACATATGTAGACAAATTATTTTAAGCCTATCCGCATATACAAGAAATTGGGATGTTACAATAACCCCACTCAGAGAGTGCAATGTCCCGTTGCACACCAGGATTGTTATCCTTGACGGTGTGAACTCACAAGACTCCACATGCGTTTTTGATTCGGCTATGATACCACTTGTAACACGCCGACCGCCACCTTATGTGGGCCCCACCCTCGTCTGAAGGTTAATGCGTTAGTTCAAGAGGCTCATAAGACTTGTTTACTGACCCTGCATTCACCACATAATCTTTCTCCTTTATTTGTCCTCACTCGCACGGTATCGCGAATCACTTCACGGTACCACAAATTCGTCAATAAGTCATCCGTCTTTAAATTATTCCATCTCAACCACGCTTAATTGTGGAAATCTCTCATGACAAATAACCAAAAAATTAAAGTGTCTTTTATTGACAAGTAATCAATAATTTTATATAAAAAATCTATCTACATATAACATAAATTGGGATGCTACAACTATGAGCTAAAATTCTTTCATCGTAAACAAAATGACTCGTAGTCCAATAACCGTATGATAAAAAAAAACTAAATTCATAATTTTCTAATAAAAATAAAATAAATTAGATAAATTTTTATATATTTTATTTTATTTTATATTAAAATGCAAAAATTCACAAAAATTAATTTGTTTTAAAAACAATTACGGATATCCACTAACCCACATTTTAAAATCATTCGTTATTATAAATATAATATGTGTATTATAAATTTCACTTCTAGCTTTAACATTGTGATTTTTCTATTTGTTCAATATATAAAATAATCAAAAATGTATAATAAGCCTATACACTAATTTATAACTAAAATTCTGAATATATAAATAAAACTATTAATCTATAAACAAATCATTAATATTTATCAATCATGATTTCAATTTAAAAAGTGACAACCAAAATCCTACATCCAAAACATCTACAGCTAAAAAGTTTACAACCTAAATTCTCCAGCCAAAATTCGAAAGTTACAGAAACAACCAATCAAACCCTAAATGTTTACTCAAAAAGAAGCAACACGAAAGTTGCTTTACAAAAAAAGGAAATAACACGACAGTTACGGCATGTTGTATCTTCTACGTTTTGATCACACTTAACACAACAATTCTTGCATAGCACCTAAATTGTGTTGCATTTTCACCAGTTGGCATTTTCATTCTTGCATCCCTTTCAAAAACATATCTACATTTTATGAAATGATTATCTTTCTAGGGTCAATCGTTCCCTTTAAATTTTTATCTCCTTCTCTCTCATGTCCAATTTCTCCAGCTCCCTCTGCTTCTCCATCTTCGGTGATTTCGCTGGTCATGTGAAAGTCTTCCTTTCTGTTTTCTTTGGCCAGATGTTCGTTCTTTGGAAATAGTTGTTCCGTCTTCAATTTATGTGATGGTATTTGGTCATTTTGTCGTCACGGTGGCTCGTCGAAGGTGCGGCGGTAAACGCTCTTCTACGATCATTTCTTGATAAGGACGAGGCATGGTGATGTTTCTCAAGGGCTGAAGCCACAGTCCGTTGGCGGTGCTCTCTTCTTTTCTGGATTTTGGATCTGACAAAAAAGTCCGAAGGTTGGGGTACTTTCAAGGGACGACAAGGAAGCATGGTAAGCTTGCATGAACTTGAGGTGACCCTCAGTAAGCTTGTGGCTGTGAGGGCGGCGCAAGGCGTGAAAGGGGTCCCTCTTGTGGCTGATTACAACGACGATTTCCCTAGATATTGATATGCTTGCTTTCTTCTCAGATTTTTGTCTCTGGTCGATTTCCCGATCTGTATTTTTGTATGGTACTTCGAGGTAATCTTCTGTTTCTGTTCAGTTGGAGGCAGAGATTATCGACTCTAGGCTCCGGTCTTGGTGGTTGAATCTCATCCAATCTTGCAGCGGTGTGACAGCGGATTTCCTCTAGCGTTGGCGGTGATATATCATGGTTTTTACCCATTTTATGTCATGATATAGATGTGTTTTTAGTGTCTTTTGTGTTCTTTTTAGTATGTTTACAGGTTTAGATACATTTGGAGCAGAAGTGGAGATTTTGGAGCTGTTTGGTGTATTTTGGAGATTTGGTCCGAGAGACAGAGTTCACTGTCCAGTTTTGAAGACTGCGTCGATCGTTGCACACCTGCATCGATCGTTGCATATGCAAATGGGCCAGACTCGCCGATTTAATGAAGAATGCTGATTTTGCAGAAAAGCCCAGATATTTACACAGAAGCCCAAAACGTGTTTTAGCTATTATATAAGGGTTTTAAGCCATTGTTTAGGCTACGCTTTCATTAAGTCTTATTTTATTTCAGAGAGAGTTAGGGGCTGATCCTGCTCTCGAGAGAGAGAGGATTTTGAACCCCAGTTCTTTTTTTTTATTTTATGATATTTGGTTTTCTATTCAAGATATTTTCTGTTTCGATGATTATGTCTGAGTAGATTACCTGTTAAGTTTAGGGATTCTCATTAGGGATTTCATGGAGTTATAGTTTAATTAATCAGTAGGGATTCATATCTGCTAGTTCTTTGTTTAGGTTGTTCTTAATGCTTAATCTGAATTGGCCACTTAGATTATGATGTTAGGCTCATTAATGCAGCGGAAGTTGGTTAATTTAGCTAGAAAGAACCTAGATAAGCAATTTAACTTCTCGCAAACGAAAGTTTGGTTTAATTAGATTGTGAACATATCAAACTTGGAATTAAAGCTGGTTTAATCTGTTAGTTCTCGCAAACGAAAGTTTGGTTTGCTGCACTTAGACTTAGAGAATTCTCTCAAAGGAATTTGGTTAATTCTATATCTGTGTTTGAGTTCTAGAACAGTTTCTGATTGGATTTCGACTGATTGATTGCTTGTGTTCCTGATTTCCTGAGAACTCCCTAGACTTAACGCTTCGCTTCCTTGCTCACAAAACTCGCCTGCTACTGATTTACTTTTCTGCTCTGCTTTTAGTTTAATCATCTTTGCTTTCTCCTAGTTTAATCACTTCTGTTTTTATCTATCGTTGACCAGAGTCCCTGTGGATTTCGATACCCTAAGTACTACAACTACATCACTGTGCACTTGCAGTTAGAATAGGGATTAAAACTACACCTATCAAGTTTTTGGCGCCGTTGCCGGGGACTCTTTGAGTCTTCGATAGCTTAGAGCTTAGGGTTTTACCAGGATTTTTTGTTTTCTTTTCGTTTTTGCTTTTTTTATTTTTGCTGATTTATTTTTCTGTTTTCTCTGATTTCGCATTGCGTCGATCGACGCCCTGCTTGCATCGATCGACACACTTCGCAGAATCGCCAAGAAGACTAAGAGATCATCAGGACGATGTGTCGGAATGATATTTTCAGCTCAGGGATTGACAGTTCACAGATAGTTGGGTTGAAGAACCAAGTTGACTCTCTGCATAGTCTTCTACTTGGAAAGTATGCACAAGAAGCTAACCATTGCGTTGAAGGAACTGGATTCTATAGTCACAGATCTGCTTTTCAGAAATCCTTTACAAGGAGTTGTAGTGTTTATTCTTACCAAGCACCGCCTGCACCTACAGCTCATGAGAGCAGAATGGAAATCATGATTGAGCAGTATCTTGAGAGACAACAACAGATTGATATGTCCTTCAACTCAAAGATTGATGCGTTGATTGAAGATTTGAGTGAGAAGTTCGAATCTCTGAGCACACATATGGAGGAGCTGGATATCAAAATTGAACGAGCAGATGCAGCAATAGAGAGGCGGAATGAAGCTAAGAGAGCTGAACAGAAGCTGCACATCAATGCTGTGAACATAAGGGATGAGATTGACTTGCTGGAAGAAGAAGAGAGCATAATCTCGGATTTTCTGGATGAATATTGTCTGCCTGATATATGCATCGATCGACACCCCCTTAGTGACGATCGACACGCCATTCTGACGGCAATTTCGAGTTCTTTCGAGAAACAGAATCGCCTTGCATCGATCGACACACATTATGCAACGATCGACACAGAACACACACATGTCCAGAAACCTGCAACAGTACCAGAACGAGCTTACAAGCCCCCGGTGCCATATCCTAAGGTTCCTAAACCTTCCAGACAAGAGCTAGAAGTGGCTAACTGCATGAAAGTGATGGATAAGAAGGTGAATGAAATACCACCAGTTGAAGCTTCGCGAGTTCATGCAAAAAAGATGATCTCCACTGAAGGTGATCTGAAAGAAGAAATTCAGATTGGTGGAACTACAGTATCTGATAGTGGAAAGAAGAAGATGGCAGTTCCTCTTGAACCTGCTCTAACATCTTCAGTACCTGCAACTGCTCATAAGCAGAAGGCCCTAAACATCAGATCTGCATCAAAGGTAAGGTACAAATCACCTAAGATTAAACCTTCTGATCACATTGTTTTGAATGCAGGAAAACGCAGTAGACCGCCCAAGCTTCGCTCCCGCCCTGATTCTGATTTCTCTTTCCTTGGAAAGCCTCATGATCATAATGCCTATACACCTCCTTGGATGAAGAGATATTCACAGAGACACTCAAAGTCTCTGTTGAAACCGCCTTGAATCAAATCTCTTCCAATAGTCAAGCTAATGACTAAAAACAAGCGCTGAGTGGGAGGCAACCCACTGTTAGGTTCGTTTTTGTTTTTGTTTCCATTCGTTTTGATTTGGTATTTTTAATTTTTCAGTTTAAGTGTGTTCAGAGCTGAGGGAAACAGGAATAATCGCATTGCATCGATCGACACACATTGTGCATCGGTCGATGCAGTCGCGATTTACGGTTTAACGAATTGATTGCGGTTCAGACATCGGTTATCTACATAACCGCGAGCGATAATCGCCTTGCATCGATCGACACCCTTGTGGCATCGATCGACGCAGGGCGACGACAGGTAAGTATTCTGCAACTTTTCGGTTTGTTCTTCAATTTGATTATTCTTTCACCGAGCTCATGCTTCGATTACACTGGGGACAGTGTAGTTTAAGTGTGGGGGAGGAAGCTACTGACGCACGCTTTTGTTTTCTTAGTTTTACAAAATTTGTTTTATTGAGTCAAAATTTGTATGAAACTATGATTTTTCGAGGAAACTTTTCGCTTGAACAGGAACTAAGTGACCATTGGACAGACTTGCAGAGCCTCTATGACTGTTAGAAAACCCAGACACAGATCAGCCTATTGAGGACACCCACATCACTTCAGGTATCAGAGGATCCTTTTACTGACTTCAATTTAATACTGACTTAGATTTCTCACATAAGGGCTTGGTATACTTTGTGTCGGATTCCCTGTTAGTTCTGACACAGCCTGTCAACCTATCCTATTTAGTTCCCTTCTCCCCTTCTATTAAGTAAAAAAAAAAAAAAAAAAAGATAATAAACTGAGGATGAGTTAGTAACTCCGAAGTGGTCATGGGAAGGGTAGCAAACACTATTTTCTCTCATGTGATCCATGGAATGTGTCCAAAGTACACCCCATAACGGGAAGAACACTGATAAAAAAAATAAAATGATACCCAGTGGGGAAAAATCAGTTGTTAAAGAAGGGAAAGAGAAGAAAGGGACTAGAGAAAGATAGTATGGTGGTCTAGAGCTGATAAGGTAAGAATCCATGTGCCCTTTGATCGATACTCCTTAGGTGAGACCGCACTTAAATACTTGCAGAAGTCAGTAGGGTGAATTTGAATGCTTGAATGTGATTGTGGAGTTTACTTGGGACAATTGCTAAGTGTGGGGGAAGTATATTGTGGTCTTGAGTTCTGTAGGGAAGTTTTCAGTGGCTTACTAAGTGAATGTGATTGTGAAAGTTCCTAGGACGAAATGAGTTTCTGTGTTTTCAAACTTCTTCTCGTATACTTTGGTTCTTTACTTGCTTGAGGACAAGCAAGAGCTAAGTGTGGGGGAGTTGATATATCATGGTTTTTACCCATTTTATGCCATGATATAGATGTGTTTTTAGTGTCTTTTGTGTTCTTTTTAGTATGTTTACAGGTTTAGACACATTTGGAGCAGAAGTGGAGATTTTGGAGCTGTTTGGTGTATTTTGGAGATTTGGTCCGAGAGACAGAGTTCACTGTCCAGTTTTGAAGACTGCGTCGATCGTTGCACACCTGCATCGATCGTTGCATATGCGAATGGGCCAGACTCGCCGATTTAATGAAGAATGCTGATTTTGCAGAAAAGCCCAGATATTTACACAGAAGCCCAAAACGTGTTTTAGCTATTATATAAGGGTTTTAAGCCATTGTTTAGGCTACACTTTCATTAAGTCTTATTTTATTTCAAAGAGAGTTAGGGGCTGATCCTGCTCTCGAGAGAGAGAGGATTTTGAACCCCAGTTCTTTGTTTTATTTTATGATATTTGGTTTTCTATTCGAGATATTTTCTGTTTCGATGATTATGTCTGAGTAGATTACCTGTTAAGTTTAGGGATTCTCGTTAGGGATTTCATGGAGTTATAGTTTAATTAATCAGTAGGGATTCATATCTGCTAGTTCTTTGTTTAGGTTGTTCTTAATGCTTAATCTGAACTGGCCACTTAGATTATGATGTTAGGCTGATTAATGCAGCGGAAGTTGGTTAATTTAGCTAGAAAGAACCTAGATAAGCAATTTAACTTCTCGCAAACGAAAGTTTGGTTTAATTAGATTGTGAACATATCAAACTTGGAATTAAAGCTGGTTTAATCTGTTAGTTCTCGCAAACGAAAGTTTGGTTTGCTGCACTTAGACTTAGAGAATTCTCTCAAAGGAATTTGGTTAATTCTATATCTGTGTTTGAGTTCTAGAACAGTTTCTGATTGGATTTCGACTGATTGATTGCTTGTGTTCCTGATTTCCTGAGAACTCCCTAGACTTAACGCTTCGCTTCCTTGCTCACAAAACTCGCCTGCTACTGATTTACTTTTCTGCTCTGCTTTTAGTTTAATCATCTTTGCTTTCTCCTAGTTTAATCACTTCTGTTTTTATCTATCGTTGACCAGAGTCCCTGTGGATTTCGATACCCTAAGTACTACAACTACATCACTGTGCACTTGCAGTTAGAATAGGGATTAAAACTACACCTATCAGGCGGTTAGGTGATTCGCGAGCTAGGGTTTGTCTCATATTGTGCATTTTTGTAGGGGTTTTGTTTTTGGTCTATTTCAAATTATTCCCAAGCTCATTTGGGAATTTCTAGCCTACTTGTTTTTAATTTCTTTTAATTTTCTTGCAAAACAAAATTCTATATTAATGAAAACTCTTTGCCAAAAAAAAAATAATTTCTGAAAGGATATTTTTTTAACCAGTGTCAACAATTCTATGTTCTTTTTGTTGGACCAAAAATTATGAGAAAGACATTTGGGCTTTAATAATTCTGTGTAGGGTGAATTAAATTAGGATGGGCTATAGATGGCAAAGCCTCTTAAGTGTAAGTAAGTGGAAAATTTATTTTGTCCTACACAAGTGTGAGAAAGAATTTTAAGGAGTATATATAGAAAACTTATTTTGTCCCACATTGGAAGTGAGAAAGATTTTAAGGAGTATATAAAGAGATACACTCATAGAAATACACCGCCAATGTCTGTCTCGGTTCATGGTTTGTGGTTCGTAGAATGGGCCTCTAGAACCCATGCGCGCTTATCGTTTAATAATAATTCGAGGCCCAGTAAGATATGTTCTAAAATAAAATATCCGAAAATCAATAAAGAATTTTTGAATATTAAACATAAATTTTTGAAATTGTCCATCATTAATCGTGACAAGATATTCTCTTCAGGGATTTCATTACGGTGCAAGATTTTCGAATTATGTAATAATTATATCGATTGACTATCTATCTCTCTCTCCAAATATTATATTCTCTCTTTCTGAAAAATACTTCTTTCACATTATTTTCTTCTTATGAAATCTTCCTTCAATCTTCTCCCGCAAAGTAAGTGTCTCGAGAGTATCATAGTTTACTGTTCGTCAGAATCGTGTTCGAGTGGTGCGAAACGATTTTCTTGGGCCGTATCCTGGGAATCTTGAATCACATGTTCCCGTCACTCTACATGTAATTCTTTGAGTTAAGGAAAGAGACTTCTATCTCACCTCCAATCCCTTTTCCGTCCGGTTTGATATTTGTATTTCAATCGCTTTATATAAATCGTTTTCCTTAACGTTTCTTATTCTCACGTTTATATCACCTTTATCGTAGTGTTCAGTTATTTTGATCCTACATTCTTAACTCAAAGAAACCCGTTTATGTTTTATAAACATCAAATGAATTATAGTTGCGAGTATATAAATGTTTTTAATCTTAAACAATTTTTTAAAGCTTTTGAAATGATTCTCAATTGGATTTCAAAAAGATTTAAGTGGAAACGGCTTTCAATTGGTATTTTAGCGGCCGCTTCATAGCGTTTTGTGTCTGCTTGACTATGTTTCAGAAACATTTTGTCAAGATTATTTGAGCGATCACATAATAAGTTATTCATGTTGTGCTTGATAGCGCTTTTCTGGACTTGCCAGCGTTTTATAATTGATTCAAAAATCGCGTTTTCTACAAACGCAACATATGCATGCTCTCTTTTGACGCTTTGACGAACTCTATGTGGAGGTTCGGTTGGTTTCGATAGCAGTTTTAAAATTACTATTTCATTTTGTATCGACCTTAAGAGTAATTTCTGATTTTAATATAAAGTAAATATTTTTTTGAATTAATTATTATTTAATTTATTAATAAGTATTACTAATTTTTTTGTATTTGTTTACAGAATGACAAATGAAATTGGAAACACCTCCAATGTGATTGATGGCGATGTCAACAATGTGACGATCGCGGCTCCTTCTTCACAAAATGCAACCATTGAGATCATTTAGACGGTGAATGTTCCATCTTGGAACCAAGTTTCCCCTCCTCCGAGCAAGTTTGATGGGACATCGTTTAAGATGTGGAAGAAGAAGATGTTCTTCTAGCTGACAATGCTCCATTTGAGCAGGTTCACTCAAGATGTGAAGCCCACTCTGTCGGCGGATAACACTGATCTGTGTGGGCTTGCGAGTGTTCATGCTTGGGAACACAGTGACTTCTTTTGAAAAGGCTACATTCAAAATGGATGTATAGACTCCCTGTTCAATGTGTACAGAAATGTTGCAACATCTAAGGATATGGAGGATGCCTTAGACAATAAGTACCGCATTAAGGATGCTGGATCTCAGAATCTAACACTGGAGATATTCTAACTCTACCAAATGGTGGACCCGCAGCCATTGATAAAGCAATTTGACGAGGTTCATACTCTCCTTCATGAGATTCATGATGAGGGAATGTGGCTATGTGAAACCGATCAGGTTGCCTGCATTGAGAAGATTCAACTGGGATGGACATATTTCAAAAACTACCTCAAGCTGCAAAAAAAGTGGAAAAGGTTCAAATACTTGGTTGTCCTACCTCGCATAGAGTCTCAAAACATGAGACAAGTTGTAGTTGGAGTTGCAGATGGAGGTAGTGTGCAAATTCATAAACCCAATGTAAATGTTGTTGAGCACCATAACAACAAGCAGAGCAAGTGGAAAAACCAAGTACGCGATGACAAAGGCAAACGAAAAGTTTCACTGAAGAATTAGAAAAACTACAAGAATAAGAGTGGTCAGAATGGTCCGCCCGGGGAGACTTCACATAGTTTCATGGCTATTGCAAGTTATGTGGAAAGTAAGGACACAAAGCATTTGGGTGTCGCAATAGGAAGGATATGGAAAACTTGACTCATGATGACATGTGTGTTGTTGTCACCAATGCCAATGTTGCTGAAAGCCACCCAAAGACTTGGTGGAATGACATTGGTGCTACTAGGCATATTTGCATGGATCGAGAGATGTTCTCGACATACAACCAGTGCAAGAGCGATGACAAACTCTTTATTGGAAATAGTGCCACTTCGAATATCGAAGTTCATGGAAAGTTTGTTCGCAAACTCACTTCTGTACAAGAATTCACTATGACCAATGTGGTGCACGTCCCAAATATTCGCAAGAATCTGATCTCGACATCTCTTATGAGCAAGCATGGATTCATGATTAAGATAGATGCAGATAATTTGGTGCTATCCAAGCATGGTTTGTTTGTGATGGGTTGTTTGAGATGTTTGTTGAGGCAGTTATTCGTAAGAACAATGTAACTGAGGCTATCACCTCGAAGAACACTAAGATGAATGAAGAATCAGTTGCTTATGTTGTGGAGTCTTTTAATATTTTGCATGACCGTTTGGGACATGTAAATTTTAAATCAATGGATAATTGGTAAACATGAATTTGACTCCAAAATACAAAATAAGCAAATATAAATGTGATTTTTGTGTCCAGCCAAACTCACAAAACGTCTTCACCAAGCGTAGAAAGAACAACTGAACATCTAGGTTTGATTCACAGTGACTTTTGTGATTTAAAAGATGTGAAAACTAGAGGTGAAAAGAAATACTTCGTAACTTTCATCGGTGACTGCACCGGATACTGCTATGTATATCTACTACACAGTAAAGATGAAGCTTTGGAGAAATTCAAAGAATACAAGTTGGAGGTCAAAAAATTAACTTGTTAAAACAATCAAAATAGTTAGAAGTGTTAGAGGAGAATAATATGATAAACCGTTTAATGCATTTTGCAGATTAATTTGGCATTATTCATCAAACTACCGTTCCTTACTCACCGACATCCAACGGACTTGTGGAAAGAAAGAATCAAACTCTCAAAGAAATGATGAATGCAATGTTATGGGAATCTGGGTTACCCCATTGTGGGGGGGAAGCTTTTCTTACCAAAAGATATATCGTTAACAAAATACAACACAAAGTTACTTGACAAACTCCATACAAACTTTGGAAAGATAACGTACCTTCGTAAAAATACCTGACTTTACAAGAAAACAGTCCCTTTGCAACGAATATTAGCGAGAAAATATGTTTGTCACTAATTAGCAGTCGTCTTACGACGATTTAACCACTAAAATAGAAATTTCCGTAAATACATCGTTTATTAACTATGAATATAGTTCATCGTTAATTTGTAGCAAGTAAGATGAATTAGCAATGTATGAGTAAAGTCGTTATACTTCGTTGTTAGATCATCGTATAATGCTATGATTTAGTGACGAAATTTATTTGTAGTATAATACAACGAATTAACATCGAAATGTAACGTAGTTATTTGGTAGATAGGCATGAGTTTGGTAACTTCTATCAGTTTTGTTACGACGTGTGTATCTGTCGTTATTTCGACCAAAAATTGTCGTTAAATCATTGTTATTTATATCCGTTGTGAAATCATTGCTAATATTCGTTGCTAATTCGTTTTTAAATCGTAAAAAATTCTATCAATACTTCATACTTCAAAACGAAAATCACAACTATAAACACCAAAAACTACAACCCTCTCTAAAAAAAAATCATATATATATATATGCACTATGGGGTTAGATATATCAACGTAAGGATGCTGAAGGAGCGGTGACGAAGGAGTTTTGAGATGGGCTTAGATATTCATGTATCAAGCAGGTCAGACATCGATAACTATAGAAAGTGGTAAGATGTTTTGTTTTGTCCTTATCCCAAATGCACGAATCAGAAGTTTATTCTTTTTGAGATGGTTTGACGTCACTTATTAAATACATGATTTACACTGTATTATTATATATGGTATCAACACATAGAAGGTTATAGTACTAGTAGTGGATATGATCCAGGAAGTAGTAGTAGCAATGTTCAGCATGAAAATGAAAAGCCTTTTAATCATGATCAATTCAGTTATCACGAGCATGATAGGATGCATGAAATGGTTACAGATGCATTTCATCAAACAATAAGTAATGATCAAAATGATGTTGAGGAACCCAACATAGATGCCAAACAATTTTATGATATGCTAGACGCAACAAATCAGCCTCTCTACAATGGATGTAGAGAAGGGTTATCCAAATTATCGTTGGCAGCTTGAATGATGAACATTAAACCTGATCATAACTTAGATGAGGTTTGCATAGATGACGGGGCGAATCTTTTTAAAGAATATTTACCAGAGGATAATCTTCCTACTGAAAGCTATTATGAGATTCAGAAAATGCTTTATAGCCTTGGTTTGCTTTATGAGATGATTGATGTATGTGTTGATAACTTAATGCTTTTTTGGAACGACGATGATAAGCTGCAGGAGTGTCGTTTTTGTAGAAAACAAAGATATAAGCTTCAAGGAAGCAGACGTAACCTGATACTAAACCAAAGGATGGGGTATATTCCCATAACATATAGGTTGACACGGATGTTTCAGTTTGAAAGAATAACTTCTTCTAAGAGATGGCATGCTGAGTATTCACAGACGAATGGGACGGTGACTCCTTCAGATGTCAAGCTGTGGAAACACTTTAAGACGGTACATCCTCAATTTTTCAGATAGGTTGGAAATGTATACCTTGGTCTTTTCACAGATGGATATAGTCCATTTGATGGTAGAAAATATTCTTTGTGGCCGGTAATATTGACTTCTTACAACCGCCCTCCAACTATGTGCATGCAAAGAGAATTATTTTTTTTTTGAATATTTTGGTCCTAGGTCCTAAGCATCCAAAGCGGTCGTTCAACGTATATCTACAGCCCTTGATACCTGGATTAAAGCAGTTGTGTTCCACTGGTGTTCGAACATATGACTGTTCGAGGAAAAATTATTACACAATGCGGGTGGTTCTTATGTGGACGATAAGAAACTTTTCCGCATATGGAATGTTATCAGGTTGGAATACTCACGGGAGATTAGCGTGTCCATATCGCATGAATAGGAAAGAAGCGTTTTAGTTGAAACAACATGTTGGTTTGACTGTCATCGCCGGTTTCTACCAATCAACCATCTGTATTGGAAAAACGAGAAATTGTTTAAGAAAAAAAGAGTCGTTCGTCCGCTACCGCTTGTTTATCTATTTGGAGAAAACCTGGAGGAGAAAATAGATTTTTACGGGGCACTAAAATTAGTTAGGTGCGGAGGAAATTTGCACACACCAGCTAATTATAGTGAAAACCATAATTGGCATAAGAAAAGCATTTTTTGGGAAATACCATATTGGAATGATCATCTGCTGAGACACAATATTGATGTGATGCATATCGAGAAAAAATTCTTTGGTAACATCATGTATACACAGTTGAATGTTCCGGGAAGAACTAAAGATAACTTGAAATCAAGGTTAGACTTGTCTGATATATGCGCACAAAATGAGTTTCATATTACATCAGGCGGAATTGCACGAGTTCTTATACTTCAGTTTAATTCTAAGGAAAAATCGGCCTTGTTAGAGTGGGTGAAAATAAATGTATCTAATCTCTCTAGTTGTGTTGAACAAGGGAAAAAATTCACAGGAATGAAGAGTCATGATTGTCATGTGTTCATGCAACAAATACTTCCTTTTTTCTTTCCGAATTCATTCCACCGAAAGAAAGCGAAGCACTTACTGGTACCTGAAGTAAATAATGTTGATCTACTCACGCGCAATTTTTCTAGTCATGAAAGTTAATGTGTATTATTAAATGATTTTCTTGCCAAGTATAGGATAATTCTTTCGAGATCTTAGCATACACACACTCTATCAGGAGGTATTAACTCACAATTGCATGCTAATATTCCTATCCTGCTATGAAATTTGGAGAGGATCTTTCCGTTGTCATTTTTTGATGTCATAGAACATCTCCTTATCCATCTCCCATGTGAAGCAAAACTGGGTGGACTTGTTCAATTTCGGTGAATGTATCCGTTCGAGTGTTTCATGAAACATTTGAAGGGGGAGGCAAAAATCTAGATAGGGTTATCGAGAAGTGTCATTGCTGGAAGTTTAACAGAAGAAACGTCTCAATTTAAATCATACTATTTTGCTAAAAAATTCCGCACACAGAAGAGAAGGCCGCAGAGGTATGATGATGGTGGTGTCGGACGAGCATATCCGATTTGGCACAATCAATAAACGTACTAAATCGCTATACGAGTAATCCAGGATATACTCACTAGAAGTCCATAATTAGGGTATTGAATTATGTTCGACATACCAAAAGTTATGGGCTGCACTATGGTAAAGAACCATTCGTATTATAAGGCTATAGTGATGCTAATTGGATCTCAGATTCCAAAACCACAAAATCCACAAGTGGATATGTCCTTACACTTAGAGGTGCAGCATTATCCTGGAAAGCTTCCAAACAAACACTCATCGATCAACCATGGAGTCGTAGTTCATAACTTTAGACAAAGCTGCAGAGGAAGCATAATGGCTTTGGAACTTCCTGGAAGATATCCCGATGTGGGAAAAACCAGTGTCAACTTTACATGTACACTGTGATAGTCAGTCAGCTATCTCTCGGGCACTAAATAAATTGTACAATGGTAAATCTCGTCATATAAGAATATGACACAAAACCACTAGGCAACTGATCTCGAGTGGTGTTTTGACGATAGATTACATCAAGTCGCTGAAAACTTAGCAGATTCGTTCAACAAAAGTTTTCCTCAATATCAATTTATTAAGCCATCAAGAGGAATGGGTTTAAATCCTACTTAAAAAGATGATGCTTGATAGATACCCCACCTATATGACTGTAGATCCCAAGAATTAGGTTTAAAGGGAAAACAAAATCAAGCTGATTCAGAACTGAGCATTGTGAGATTATGTCTCTACAAAGTTCCTATGATGATAAAACATTACGTCATGTATGTGTTGAGGTTAAGCGTAAGCTTATAATGATTTGAGTCAGGTCTTTGTAATATATGTGGAGTATTACATGATACTTCTTTAAATACAAGCTAAAGACAAATCACCTTGTGAGTGAGAAATGGGGCCATTTCTAGGAGAATGGAGTTGAGGTTATATTCTCCAAGTTCACTCATGATTAAATAAAAATGTTCAACGCCAAAATTAACACAATACATAACAAATTTCTAAGAGAAAATGTCGTTGCGCGATACTTGTTGTCTTGGTTTAAGACATCATGTTTTCCTAGCCAAGGAAACTCGGCATATACTAATATGATTGGTCCAAAGCTGATAAAGCTACCCATCAGACACATTTACATTTTCACATACTCTCGAAAGTCTGTTTAATTTAGTCAAGTCTGTATAGTCTAGTCGAGTCTTTTCAGTTCGTTGTGTCTGTTGAGTCTTTGTATGTTTAGAGTCATTTCTATTCATGTGGAGGATTGGTGGACCAGAAGTTATTAGAAAGACATTTGAGCTTTAATAATTTGTGTAAGATGAATTGAAATGAGGATTGGCCTATAGATGGAAAAGCCTCTTAAGTGTGTAAGAGTAAGTGGAAAACTTATTTTTCCCACATTGGAAGTGAGAAACATTTTTGAGGAGTATATATAGAGATACACTCATAGAAACATTTAAATGGCTATGGACATAGGATAGAGGGACCACACACCTGTGTGCCGCCTCCGCCGTCCGGCCGGCGCGTGGCTGGTGGTTTGTGGAATGGGTATCCCCATGTCCCTGCCCGCGTATCTTTTTGAGGCCCATTAAAATATATCTGAAAAGAAAATATCCAAAAATCATTAAAGATTTTTCCAATATTCAAGTTAAATTTTTGAAATTGTCCATCATTAATCGTGACGAGAAATTCTCTTCTGAGATTTTCTTATTGGTGCAAGATTTCTGAAACCGAATAATTATTCATGTAATAACTATCTCAATTGACTCTCTCTCTCTCTCTCTCTCTCTCTCTCTCTCTCTCTCTCTCTCTCTCTCTCTCTCTCTCCATATATGCTCAACTTCTCTCTTTTTGAAAATATTTCATCACATTATTTTCTTCTTATGAAATCTTCCTTCAATATTCGCCAGCAAAGTAAGTGCCTCGAGAGTATCATAGTTTCATGATCGTCAGAATCGTGTTCGATTGGTGAGAAACAGTTGTCTTTGGTTGTCTCTCGGAACTCTTCAGTCATAGATTCCCGTCACACTACAAGTGATTCTTTGAATTAAAGAAAGATATTTTAATCTCGCCTCCAATCACTTTTCTGTCCGATTTGATATTCGTATTTTAGTTGCTTTATTAAAATTACTTTTATTTAACATTTCTTAGTGTTCAATTATTTTGGTCATAGTGTTTCCTTTTGGTCATTTTGGTATAAAGGCAATAATTTGAACACTTTATATCGCCTTTATCATAGTGTTCAATTATTTTGGTCATACACTTTAAACTCGAGATCAAAGCTAAATTGTTGTACACTGGTTCAAATGTCAACAATGATTTGTTCCTTTTGTCTCAACTCGCAACGAAATTATCTACATTGGTTGTAGTATCTACGATGACCTGTTTCACTTTAGCCAACTGATGTGTGACAAAGAATATGTGTAATGGCCCGATTTTAGCCATTGGGACTTAGACAAATTTCAAAGAAAAGAAGAAGTCCAAGCCCAAATCTCAAGCTCAAGTCCCTAAATGTCATTTTTTTTATAATTCAAGTCTTAATTACTTTTCCTTTTAACTCTCATCATTAATGGTGTTTCCTTTTTAATTCTCGTCATTAATTTGGTCATTAATGACGCATCCTTTTCTAATCCCTAGGGCAAGAGATAACCACCAAGGAAAAAATGCAAAGAAAGATTTTCGGTGAAACCTTGCCTCTCCTCCGTCACAGCCACCACTTTCCATGACCAGATCTTATTTTCCCCCAATGTTTTGAGCCGAAGGTATTTTCGAAAGCCTATTTTCCAATCAGTTTTTCCTTAATCCGAGCACTAAAACCTCAGTGTCTTTCAAACTGTGAGGAATCTCGCAAATCTGAAGCCACCACTGCGTTCAGCTCGACAAGACAAAGACGTAGCCACCGACCGCGCCTCCATCCGACGCCACGCGTCGCCGCCTTCCGCCGGAGCCGACTAACATGTGCCGCCGCGCCGCTGTCCGCCGGAGCCGACCGCGACGCTGCCGTCTGCCTAAGTTGTGTCGCCGTCTGCCGTTGGAGAGTCGCCGCCGCCACCGGTCACTGAATCAACTCGGACCGATACGGTTTTACAGGTTTGGTTTGGTTCAATTTTCAATTCCGATTTAATTCCAATTATATCGGTTTAGCTTGGTTTAATTCAATTTTTCTGGTTTGGTTTACATAGGTTTAGGGCGATTGGGTTGGTTATGCAAATTGGCCTGGTTTACTCTAAGTTTGGGTTTGAGTCTAGATTAACTGGGTTGACCAGTTGAATTTGACTTGGACCGTTGATCTTTAGTCAACAAATTCAAGTGGTCATAGGTAACTCGTCCTTAGGCCGATTTGAGTGAAACAAAAATCTATCTCACTCAATATTACATCCTCTTTCCAGTTATGAAGTCCGTTCTGGCATCAGGAGTTACTAAATTATGATTTTTCCTTTCTTTGGACAAGGTGAGGAACGGTCGTGGTCTCTTCTTGCTCTATCTCAATTTTGGGGAGTGAGTCCCTTGTTAATAGTGTTTTTCCTAGGTAGCTCAGGTTTAGCGAAATGCATAATTTTATCGAAAGAATATAGAACTGCTAGGTTATCACTTAAACGGAAAATATTGGTTGTGATTGAAGGCTTATTTGTGTTAGATGTTGTGGTCGGTGCCTTTGGTCATATCGTTAAGTGTTAGTGTTGACCAGTCTCAAGGACAGAGATGGTAACTTGTTCAGATCAAGTGGCGAATGGGACGTGGTAGTGGACTTCTTCTTAGCAACGTACGCTGGAAATCTAAATCATCCCATCCGATTTTAGCCTTTGGACCTTATAAAAATTTCAAATAAAAGGAGAAAACACCCATGTTCTTAAATGTCGTTTTCTTTTTTTGATTAAAGTCTTAATGACGTTTCCTTTCTAACTCTCGTCATTAACGCAGTTTCCTTTTTAACCCTCGTCATTAATGTCGTCATTAATTCTATCATTAATGACGCTTCTTTCTCTAATCCCTAGGGCTTCCTCCTCCTTTCATATAAATAGTGGTATCCACCAAGGAAAAAATGCAAAGAGAGATTTCAGGCGAAGCTCTGCCTCTCCTCCGTCACAGCTATCACCTTCCATGACCATATCTTCCTTTTCCCCATCGTTTTGAGCCGAATGTATTTTTGAAAGCCTATTTTCCGATCTATTTTTCTTTAACACGAACACTAAAACCTCTATATCTTTTAAACCGTGTGGAATCTCGCAAATCCGAAGCCATAATGCCGTCAGCTTGACGAGATGAAGTTGTAGTCACCAACGATGTGCACGCTCCACGTGCTGCCGTGCCACCGCCATCTGCCAGAGCCAACCGCCATGCGTTGCCGGAGATTTGCCGCCGCCGCCACCGGTCGCAGCTGGAGATTCGTTGCTGCCATCTGTTTCCGGAGCCACCGATCCGCCGTCGCCGGTCACCAAGTCAACTCGCCGGCGACTGAGTCAACTCGGACCAGTTTAGTTAGACCAGTTTGGTTCGTCTTAATTTCCAATTCCGGTTTAATTTAATTCGATCTGTTTAGCTTGGTTTAATTTGATATTTTCGGTTTGGTTTGGTTAAGATTGGATTAGAGCAGTTGATCTGGTTATGAAAATGGACATGGTTTACTGTGGGTTTGGGTTTGGGTATTGGTTGACCGGGTTGACTTTGACTTGAACCGTTGACTTTTAATCAACAAATTCACGTGGGAATAACTAGCCCGTCCATAGGCCGATTTGAGCGAAACTAAAGCATATCTCACTCAATTTTTCGTCCTATTTCCATTTATGATGTCTTTTTGGGCGTCAGAAGTTCTTAAATTACGCTTTTTCCCATCTTTGGACAAGGTGAGGACCGGTCGTTGTCTCTTCTTGCTCTATCACAATTTTGGGGCGCGAGTCCCTTGTTAATAGTGTATTTCCTAGGTATCTCGGGTTTTAGTGAAGCGTTTGATGTGATTGAAAGAACATAGAGTTTCTAAGATATCGCTTGAACCGAAAATGTTGGTTGCGATTGATGGCTTGTGTGAGTTGGCTGTTATGGTAGGTGTCTGTGACGGGGTTGTGTGGCGGGGCGTGTGACATGGTACCGAGAAGGAACTTGCGTGTCCCTTTGATGGTCGTCGAAGGGGGCTGTGACGCGCATCCCCGCGGTGGATGCCGGTTGTGTGGGTGTACTCGCCGGTTCATAGGTGCGTGTGGTTGGTTGGGGCCCGAGCGCGCATCTATGGACGAGTAGCTAGTTGTGTGGTGAGCCTTCGGCGGTTGTTGTGCAATGTGTTATTAGCTTGGTACTTGTTTCTATAGTTGCATTGGTATAAGCAGAGATCGCGGATTCCTTGAATCCGTCCTCGGTAAGTAATTGTGTTTGAATCAATTACTCAGTCATCTTCCTTTTTCTCGCTCTTTTCCCCTCGCTGGTCCGGATGCAGGATGATCGGTTGGCTGGTATACGTTGGTAGATTTAAATGGAAAGGAGTGTGCGGGCTCCTGGGACCATGAGAGGACGGCCCAACTAGTTTTTCAGACGTAGACGCTTGTCCTGACGATACCGTTTCCACTTCGCCGGGAGCAGGCCATCATAATCCGCCTAACACACAAAATGTAACTACATAAGTACCACATATTTTCTGGTCAAACCGAATAGTCTAAATGGAACTCGCAGGGTGCATGATATATGCAGTCTACAGTCGTTCCACAAAGTTTACGGTCCAGTCGCAAATCTGCAGCCCGACAGCAGAGTCTACATGGGTCTCGTAGAGTTGCAAGATATTTGCAATGTCAACGTGTACTCTTCCACTGGTATGCTCTACACTCAAAACGTAAAAGTAGAACTACTGCAGACTCGGTGGTCAGACTGCATAATCTTTATAGGTCTCGCAGAGTGGACGCGTATGCTCCCAATAGTCTGCTATACACCAGCAATTCAACTGCATAACTACCACATACTCTGCATTCAGACCGCAGAGTCTGCAATTGGTCTTGTTGGGTTGTATGATATCTGAAGGGTTACACATACTATTACTCGAAACTTAACTACAAAACTTCCAGACTCTGCGGCCGTGCACGCAATGTATGCAACTGGAATGATATCGGTTGTACCGTAGAGTCTATATTGGTTAATAGAGTTATATGATATCCACATACACAATAATGTGTGTTGGCCTCGTAAGAGCTCTCCTAGAGGTATGCGCTAGATTTTGACGTTGGTGGAACTCCTTTTGAGATTGACGAGAGTTTTGCATATTTATGCATGTGCTTCCTGAGAACTTATGCGATCACTATACATCAACAAATATCTTGTAAAACGATATGAGCTTTACGCAAAACTAGAGCTTCTATAAATCAAAAGAACTGAGAAGATTGTATTCACATCTATTCGCCATGATGTTGTAACATGTGGTAAATATCTTGTGCTACAACTGAGAAATTTTGTGCTTCATGAGTTGAGTAATTGTGAGCTTTGGTTGAGAAATCAAAAGTTTTGGATAAGAAAATGAAAAAAGGGATCAAGAATAAGTTGTAAAACGAGATGGAAAACTTATAAACATATATGTCCCCTTGTCATTTACTCTTTTTTTCATCTCAAATTATATATTTTATTAAACCAAAGCAGGATGCGTTTTTTAGAATACAAAAGTCGATAGAAAACAGATCTTTCTCCGGAAACAAGGTCCAAAAAGGAAATTAAGCTCGCGGAAAACAAGGATATCCCCGGAAACAAAACCTACAACTAAAACAAAATAAAACAAAAACAATCGATACAATCCAAGACCAAAAAAAGCAAACCAAAGCTTCATATATACATCCGTGCGGAGATGCTTGAGCGAGATTTACCGTTGTTGCCCGCGGCCGACCAACGATACATCAACTTTCCAAACACTTGCTGAGAGACCATCTCTCAGACTCAAAGAAACAAGACGAACAAGAAGAAATCCTAAAAAGAATTCTAAGACTCTTTCGGCCTTAAATGTATTCAACCGCAGTCCTTATGTAATGATGACTGTGTAATACTTATTTTATTTGAGTTGGAGTTTGTTTCGTCGTTTCCTACCATTTTTTTGGCAAGTGTGTTTTGGATTTAATTCATCATAGGATATTTTTTATTTCTCATTTTATTAAACTTACATTTATATTTGCATTTGAACTTATTTTGATGTAGTTATCTGATTTTTTGGTAAAACAGTTTATTTTCTACCCTATTTTTCGGAAGTGTTGTATGCGCTTTGTACTTGGGTTGTCTTATAAACTAATCTGCAACACGTTGGTTTTTCGTAGCTTATATTGTCAGTTAAGTTGGTTGGTATGAGAAACCATGGAGTGAATCAGAGTGTTCGGGTTTAGTACATCTGATTTACAGCGAGCCGGTTTAGAGTTTATTAGACTGGTTTGCTGGTTAATGAAGAACGGTGTCGTTTTCAGGACTGATCAGAAAGCTCACTCGAGCTGAGGTTTCCGTTGAAGTCGTTAGAGCTCTGAAGATCACGCGCCATCAATCGATTCTGGGTAGTTAGGATTTCGGGTGCATATATTCAGTTTGGGGTTCTCTGGGCTTCGGTGATCGATCAATTGTTTCTTGGGTGAGAGATTCTTTTGTATCGGGGAGAGAAAACACAGTAAGGTTTGTTACGGTGAGTGACGGCGAGGCTGGGGTTTTCCGGTGAGTGATATCGACGTTTGTTCTTCGTGTTCTAGTGAATTCCGAGTACCGTCCTCGGCCAGACGTAGGGAGAAAGTTTAACTCCTGAACTGGATAACAATTTGATTCGGGTTCTTTACTTTACCGCAACTCGTTTTCTAACTCGTTTATAACTCAGCGACAACTCGGTTAGCTAGATCTTTCAATTCGTTGTCAAGTTTTTCATACAAACTGATCCGATTTCACAAGAAGTGGTATCAGAGCCAGGTTACTATCAATCTGTATCTAGCTCAGAAATTGTGTTGCGTATAATCGGAACTCTACAACGATGCCTTCCGCAAAGATCGAACTAGAGAAGTTCAATGGAGTTATAGACTATAATATGTGGAGAGAACGATTGATTGCGAATCTGGATCTTCTTGACTTAACAGAGGCATTCTTAAGTGAACAGGATGCGAGTGAAGTCAAAGGAGAGAAGTCGGGTGATGATGCTGAATCACAGAAGTCAAAGGTCGACTCAACTCTGGCAGAGAAGCAAAGGAAGGTACGCAGTACCATAGTCATGAGTGTTACTGACAAAATACTCAGAACAATCATAAAAGAAAAGACTGCAGTTGGAATGTTGAAGATTCTTGATGCTCAGTATATGTCAAAATCCTTGCCTAATCGAATGTACTTGAAGCAACGCTTGTACAACTATAAGATGAATGAGTCTACAGCCATCGAAAGCAACATTGATGAGTTCTTGAAAATCATCACTGATCTAGCGAATGTGAAAGTTGAAGTGTCAGACGAAGACCAAGCTATATTGCTGCTAATGTCATTGCCTAAACAGTTTGATAACTTCTGTGATACTCTCAGATACAGTAAGACGACTGTAACTCTGGATGAAGTTCTAAACTCCATCAGGTCCAAACAACTTGATCTTGGGGCAAATCCAAAGACAAATAAAAATCACGGAGAGGTCCTATACTCAAACTCAGGGAACAAAGGGAAAGGCTCCCACAAAGAGCACAAGCAGCATAAGCAAGAAGGCAAGTTTAAGTCCAAAGAAAAAGGAAAGCGTAGTGTCCCTACATGTTGGATATGTGGTGAAGAAGGACTTTTCAAACGAAATTGTCCTAAGAAAAACAGTCACAAAGGAAAGGAGAAGACTCGTGATGGTGGTGAATCATCAGCAATGATGGGAGTTGAATACACAGAGTCTCTAACAGTTTGTGAAGCAAATCTAGCAGGAAACTTGGACTTTAACGAGATCTGGATCCTCGACACTGGTTGTACGTTTCATATGACTCCTAGAAGAGACTGG
This sequence comes from Orychophragmus violaceus, assembly GCA_030180135.1. Classification (NCBI taxonomy): domain Eukaryota; kingdom Viridiplantae; phylum Streptophyta; class Magnoliopsida; order Brassicales; family Brassicaceae; genus Orychophragmus; species Orychophragmus violaceus. The sequence goes on along the minus strand of CM058231.1, from coordinate 45,595,936 downwards.
TTTGTCGATTTGGAGATAAAAGAAGGAGGATCAGTGAGGATGGCAAATGAATCAATCTCAAAAGTGATGGGCATGGGGACTGTTAAAGTCAGAACATCTGCTGGATCCTTGGTTCTGATAAAGAACGTGAGATATGTTCCTGAATTCTCTAGGAACCTTCTGTCCTTAGGTACCTTTGAGGAACAAGGATGCACCTTCCAATCTAAAAATGGGTTATTGGAAGTGATCAAGAATGATAAAGCTGTTCTTACTTCTAAGAGAGAGGGAAAGCTCTATTTTCTACAGGGAACTAGTTGTGTTGGTGAGTCAAATGCAGAAAAGGAAGTTGATGATGATACAAGTTTATGGCATGGAAGACTAGGTCATGTAAGCCAGAGAGGATTAGACCTCATGGTTAAGAGAGGGTATATGGACAAGTCTAAGATATCCACACTCAAGTTCTGTGAAAGTTGCATATTTGGCAAGACACACAAGTCAAGTTACTCAAAGGGTCAACACTCAAGTACTCACTGCCTTGAGTACGTACATGCTGATATGTGGGGTTCACCATCAGTACCACAGTCACTGGGTAAATGCCATTATTTCTTAAGCCTTGTAGATGATTGCTCCAGGAAAGTGTGGCTGTATTTCTTGAAGACTAAAGATGAGGCATTTGATAGATTTGCTGAGTGGAGAAGTTTAGTTGAAAACCAATCAGGGCTAAAGCTTAAAACTCTAAGGACTGATAATGGCTTGGAGTTCTGCAACAGAGAGTTTGATGGATTTTGTGCTATAAATGGAATATCCAGACACATGACTATTCCCCACACACCTCAGCAAAACGGTGTGGTGGAAAGGATGAATAGGACCATACTAGAGAGGGTCAGAAGCCTTCTCAGTGAATCCGGTCTACCAAAGGTCTTCTGGGCTGAAGCTGCAAACACTGCAGTTTATCTTATAAACAGAACCCCATCCACTGCCATAGAAGGAAAGATCCCAGAAGAAGTCTGGACTAAAACCACCCTTAATGCAACCACTTAAGAAGGTTTGGGTGTGTTTGCTATTACCACACGGATGAGGGAAAGCTGCAGCCTAGAGCGAAAAAGGGAGTATTAATTGGAAATCCTCCAGGTGTTAAGGGATACAAGATATGGTCCCTGGAGGAAAAGCGGTCCATAATCAGTAAGAATGTTGTCTTCAAGGAAAGTGAGTTCTATAAAAGTCTTCTTGGAAAAGATTCAGAGAAGCAGAGAAGAAATGTATCTTTTCTGGACATTGAATTGGATGGACAAGTTAGTATGGATACTCAAGCAGGTGGAGAATCAGAAACTGATATTGTGAATCTTGACTCTGATTCTGAAAGTGAAACAGATCTCCCTACCATAGAGGAGACTGAGGAACAACTGACAGATGAGCATTCTCAGGTTATTAATGAAAGACCAAGAAGAGAACACAGACTACCAAAGAGACTGGAAGACTATGTCTGTCTGGCTCTCTTAGTCTCAGAAGATGGAGGTGAAAATGAACCAAGTGATTTTAAAGCTTCTATGCATGATCCTCAAAAGACTTTGTGGAAAGCTGCGGCTGATGAGGAAATGGAATCACTGCACAAGAATGAGGCTTGGATTCTAGTACAGAAGCCTCCAGGAAGAAAAGTTATTGGCAGCAGATGGATATTCAAAAGTAAACCTGGTATCTCAGGGGTAGAAGAACCAAGGTTTAAGGCCAGGTTAGTGGCTAAAGGGTATGCTCAAAAGGAAGGTCTGGACTACAATGAGATCTTCTCTCCTGTGGTGAAGCATGTTTCAATCAGATACTTAATGTCAATAGTGGCACAAGAAGATCTGGAACTTGAGCAGTTGGATGTAAAAACTGCATTCCTTCATGGTGACCTTGAAGAGGAAATCTACATGTCTCAACCAGAGGGATATGTAGAAGAGGGAAAAGAAGAATGGGTATGTCTCCTGAAGAAGTCCTTATATGGACTGAAACAAAGTCCCAGACAATGGAACCAGAAGTTCAACCAGTTTATGTTGAAGGTTGGGTTCAGGAGAAGTATCCATGATCAATGCGTATACATCAAACAGAGTAATGACTCGTACATCTACTTATTGTTATACGTGGATGATATGCTGGTTGCTAGTAAGGACTCTAGGATGATCAAGGAACTGAAGGAAAGTCTGAAGTCAACTTTTGAGATGAAAGATTTTGGGGTTCTTAAGTTTTTATTTTATTATTTTTTTCTTAGTTGGAGAAAAAAAAAATCAAATATCAAAAAAAAAAGTAACTAATGGGGTTGCGCCACGTGGCGAACCCCCCCTCTAAAGGTTCTTAACTAAGAACTTCTCCCTAGAACCTCCCCCCCTCTCTCCTACTTTCTAATTTTATATTAATATTTTCCTAAGAACTCCCTCCTAAGAACCCCTAAGAACCCCCAATAATCATGCTCTAAAGACTGATGAGTAGGCCTCGGTCTTCGGTTCTTCAGTTCGGTTACGGTTCGGTTATTCGGTTATTCGGTTTTTTGGTTTTTAAAAAACCTACCGATCGGTTTTTTTCTTCGGTTCGGTTCGGTTATTCGGTTATTCGGTTTTTTGGTTTTTAAAAAACCTACCGATCGGTTTTTTTCTTCGGTTCATAAAACTTCGGTTCGGTTCGGTTCGGTTTGATAATTTCGGTTCAATTTTATATTTCAAGGCTATATGTATATTTATATATCAAATACATAAACACAAACTAACAAAATATATATATATATGGGAAGATTGAAACTTTTATGAAAATCAAAACCGATCGACAACTACAAGTCTACAATAATGAATAATAGGTCAGAGATTTCGGTTCTTCGGTTCGATTTTTCGGTTTTTTCTATTTTTAAAAAAACTACCAATCGGTTTTTTTCTTCGGTTCGGTTCGGTTTCGGTTCATTAAAATTCGGTTCGGTTTCGGTTCGATAATTTCGGTTCGGTTTTATATCCCAGGCCTACTGATGAGTATATGAAGCTTCAGTGTGATGGTGGCGTGGTGGTTTTTGGCCAAGCAATGAAGGATGTATAGACCACATCGAGTCGGTTACGAAACAAAATGAAATTGTAGGAATTTTAGGGTTTGGGAAATTGATTGAGAGTTAATGGAGATTGAAGAAAATCGAAAGTCCCCTCTATAGGAGAAAAATTAAACTAAGAGAAAGCTACCGATCTTAAAAACCAGAGTGACTAAAAAAAATAAAATATATATATATATAAAATAAAATAAAAATATTAAGTAAAATGCCACGTTAAAAATAAGAAAATCTGATGTGGAGAGTTGGAGGGTGAGTAAATTTGTTTGTCGTTTTTTTGTCACCTACACTTTTAATTTAAGTCAAGATAGGTCAGACATTTCGGTTTTCTTTTGAAATTCCGAAATTCGATAGGTTATGACTTATAAGTGAAAACTCTCGACCCTGTGTCCTAGTCCTTTTAGCAAGGGTGTCGGCAATTACATTATCCCTATGACCAATATGAACCAGACTAAAATACGAAAATTTCTCTCTATAAATAGCGCCGATATCCAAATCTGAAGTAAAGTCCGGCCAGTCCACCGGATCTTCAATCATCTTTAGGAGGTTCTCACAGTCGGTTTCGATTCTAACACTGGGAATACCCCTGTCACAAAGACTTTGCATAGCCCAAATGAGTCCGTCCAATTCCGCATGAAGCGATGATAGGCTTCTCCTGCACCCCTTCTCGCCTGCTAGGACCCAACCCATATTATTCCGTAGACACCATCCTAGTCCACTAACGACACCATGATCAACCGATGAAGCATCAATCTGGCATGTAGGGATATAACGAGTCTCAGGGGGATGTTCCGTTAAGATCCGTTGTGGAGAGGTATCCACATTCACCTCACTTTCCTTCTGGATTGCTATCCTCTAACTTTCCGCTCGAGAGTAGCGTGTTGAAGGATGTCTCTTGGAGATCTCTCGATGCCACTGAAAACCTTATCATTCCTTGCTTTCCATATATACCATATGATCCAAGGATAGTTATCTCTTTGCGGCACATGTAGGCCCATTTCTTTTGTTCTCCAAAACAGAAAATCCATGTTTCGGTATATAGATGTACTCGGGAAGTAACCCGGAAGGGACGGAATGTCCGACAAAGCCCACACTTGCAAAGCCGGGGGGCACTCAAACAATAGATGATTAATCGTTTCCTCTGGTGCTCAACATCTGGGGCAACTCTTGTCGGTGCCGATATGCCGGTAGGCTAGACGTTGGCACGTCGCTACACATCCCGATAAGGCTTGCCACATGAAGTGTCGAAGCTTACCGGGAGTCTTAATCGTCCAAACATGACTCTTCAAAGGAGTAAAGCTTGGTTCTAGCACCTCCTGATTTGCTTGTGCAAAGTTAGTTTTCTGTAGAAGCTCGTATCCCGATTTGACTGTGTAAACACCAGAATTAGTATGGTTCCATACATCTCCATCTAATGTGAGACTGAGACTAGGTCTCAGCCCAAGAATTAGGGGAACATCTTAAAGATGGAAAAGATCTTGTATCATGTGTTCGTTCCATTCACTCGACCCCCACCTCATAAGTGTAGGATCTCCTAGGATCTAGGATTTGATATATTGAATAAAACCAACCTCGTTCTTACCTTTGAACTGGCAGCGGAATGAGAATGGTGAACGAGATCAGTGGAGCAACGCAAGTGCCTTGCCTCTACCAGATACACATGCACACAAGCTGGAAACGGGATGCTAGTGCCGGATCAATGGGAATCACCTATTTCTGGTGTTTCTGCTTTTCTTACTAAGAAAAACTCGACGGCCTGGTTCTTAGGTCGAAATAATCATGTTTTATTCGACCTAAAACTCACTTAACGGGCCAGACTTGATTAAGTCATATTTCGAAAAGCCTTTCCGAAAACCCGAACTGTGTCGACCGACACACAAGCTGTGTCGATCGACACAACACCATTTTGTCGATAATAATGTGTATCCAATACACATTAATATGATCATTACCATAATGAACATTCCCATGTCGTAGCTTCCAGTTTGCTTAGGTGTGTGACCCTATATGATCATTTAATACTGGTAGTAAGTCTACAACTTACAGATCGCAAGAGGCTTCTAGCAAAACATTGCAACCGCCCAGTATTATACGAATGTCTGATCTCGACACACAACTATCATCAGGAGTGAGTACAAGTGTGATTTCAGGACACTATCCCAACAATAAGTTGGTGTACCATGAGATCAGAGTCCCTTTGCCCCATCGGGTCAACACCTCTCGGCACGCGGGGCAGAATATCTGGAATCCACCATTCATCCCACACTTTAGTATTACATCTTGAACCAATCTTCTTTCTTAATCCGAGTTTAAGAACATCTCTTGCAGCCATGATACTACGCAAGCCATAGGATGGTGATTATACTCTACGGTCCTCCAAGGGATCAGAGTTTCTATAGTACTGATATATCATGGTTTTTATAGGGTTTCAACCATGATATATGTGTATATATTGAGTCTTTAACCTTGTATTTGGATTCTTTAGAGTCCTTTGCAGGTTTAGGTACGTTTGGAGTTTATCTGAAGATTCTTGGAGCCTTTGGAGTGATTTGGCAGCATACATGGATTTCACATAGTTCACTGGGTGCGTCTGCACTGAGTGTCGGGCGACACTAAGCTGAGTGTCGCCCGACCCACTAAAGGACGAAATTCCTGCGCGTCAAAAATACAGCTTTTGAAGATTTACAATATTTACCTAGAAGTTTCTCATATTTACAGAAAGACTCAAATCGTGTTTTACACTATTAATTAGGTTTTTGAGCCATTGTTTAGGCTAAGCTTTATTCCATCATAGATTAGGAGATTTTGGGGTTGATCTTGTACTCGAGAGAGAGGATTTCGAACCCTTGTTTCTATTCTATTGAGTTATATGATTATTACTTTGATTATGTCTATTGTTATGATTGCCATGTCTGAGTAGTTCTCCTGTTAGATTTTAGGGATTCTCATTAGGGATTTCATGGAATTATAGATTGGTTGATTAATTTGGATTCAAAGCATCTAGTTCTTCACCTAGGTTGTTCTTAAAGCATAATCAGAATTAGCTACTTAGATTATTGATATAAGATCTGTTAGCACAACGAGAGTTGGTTAATTGATTTGAAAAGAACCTAGCTGAGCAAATTACCTATTCACAAAGATATTTGGCTTAGGGAATTTGTGAACGAAAGAACCCGAGTTAAATGCATGTTTTGAACTCTAGAATTCGCAAAGAGATTTGGATTTCTTGGTTGTTAGACATAGTTAGCATTCGCAGCGAGAGTTGGTTTGTTATACAATTGTGATTCTAGTTCTAGAACATCGAAATATGAATCCTGTTGATTGATTGATCTGTGTTTCGGATCTCCTGAGAACTTCCCTAAGTCTAGCGCCTCCGTTGATTGATCACACACCGTCTATTTACTTGCTTTCTTTACTGCTTTCCATCTGTCTTGCTTAGCTTAATTCGATTGCATACAATCTATCGCGTGAACTAGAGTCTCTGTGGATTCGATACCCTTTATACTACGATTGCATATCTGTGCACTTGCAGTTAGAATAGGGATAGTTCTTGACCTATCAAGTTTTTGACGCCGTTGTCGGGGACTCTTTGAGTTCGCCGATAGATTTTGTACTAGAATTTAGTCTAAGTGTTTCATTTTCATTGATATTAATCTATTTTTCGCGTTTTTCTTGTTTCTGCAGGGAAACATCGACCAAGAGAACTTAGTGTCGATCGACACCAACCTAGTGTCGCAGGAGGCTTCTAGCAAAACATTGCAACCGCCCAGTATTATACGAATGTCTGATCTCGACACACAACTATCATCAGGAGTTAGTACAAGTGTGATTTCAGAACACTATCCCAACAATCTCCCACTTGTACTGGAATCATCAATTCCATTAATCCTTTTGTCCCTATATCTCGATTTGGCATAAGGCAAGATTGGTGTCATCCTTATTAAGCCAACATCGTGTTTATCGAACTCCTGATCTCATACTGAAACATTACAAACAACTGAACTACAGTTCGTTTGAGTGCGGCCACACATTTTTCTCAGTATTTAATCTTCGATAGGCCCTGAGACATTTATCTTCCGTTATTCAGGAGGGAGAAATCCCATCTTGTTCCATCCCTATTTCAACGCACACTTCATGATATACTTGAACAGTGCCGTTATGGTCGCCAATTACGGGTCGACGTTTGACAAAGTCAAAGTGTACCAATTCATATGCAAGAAAGCATGATGAACTCAGGTCTAAGGACTATAATCGTAATGAGAACCTATTATGACACAGATATAACTATCTTGTAGACTTCTCATTAGCGGGTCATGTCGATCATATTTTCACCAACATATATCTATGTGACTGACTGTGATAATCATATCATTGGCTCCATGAAACTTAGCCAACAGTCACCTCACAATCTAGTCTTTCACGGTTGTCAGTGTCCCATTTTGACAACCTCGACTAGGGACAAAACATAATTTATGTCATATTTAACTTACAGGGTTTCATGATCAAGTCCTCAACTTGATGACCTATAATATGTCATAAACTTATTTTGGGACCATTATTTAGATCACAATAAATAATGCTGAAATCAAATTTCATTAAACATTTCCAAAAGAATGTTTACAAGAGTGTCTTATTATAACAAAAACAAAACTAAAACTCCCACTATAATCAAGATAACATCTTAAGATCTCTAATGCCTACAGCAGTCGTATGAAACTCGTGCTTAGGTCTTGGGAGTGACTTAGTCAGAGGATCAGTGACATTCTCGTCCGTCGGAACTCGGCTGATCTTCACATCACCTCTATTGACGATATCACGAATCAGATGATATCTCCTCTCTACGTGTTTGGACTTCTGGTGTGACCTTGGTTCTTTCGCCTGAGCAATGGCTCCGTTGTTATCGCAAAACAAAGCCACTGGCTCCAAGACACTAGGAACCACACCAAGTTCAGTCATGAACTTCTTGATCCAAACAGCTTCCTTTGCCGCTTCTGCAGCAGCAACATATTCAGCTTCTGTCGTGGAATCAGCTACGGTATTCTGCTTAGAGCTCTTCCAGCTCACTGCACCGCCATTTAGACAGAAGACATATCCAGATTGTGATCGGAAATCGTCTATGTCCATCTGAAAACTCGCATCGGTGAATCCATTCACCACAAGTTCTTCACTTCCTCCATACACCAGGAATTTATCCTTAGTATGTCTCAAATACTTGAGAATATTCTTGACAGCTGTCCAGTGAACTTCACCTGGATCAGATTGGTATCTACTCGTCATGCTTAACGCGTAAGCTACATCTGGACGAGTGCAGAGCATGGCATACATAATAGATCCTATTGCAGAAGCATAAGGAATCCTATTCATGCGTTCTCGCTCAGCATGTGTCGCCGGACACTGCTTCTTGCTGAGACTGGTGCCATGAGACATCGGTATGAAGCCCTTCTTGGAATCATGCATCCTGAATCTGTGCAGCACCTTATCAATATAAGTGTCCTGGCACAATCCAATCAGCCCGTTCACTCTATCTCTGTAGATTCTGATTCCAAGAATATATGCGGCTTCTCCCATGTCTTTCATGGAAAAACAACTTCTGAGCCAAGTCTTAATAGACTGAAGCAACGGAACGTCATTACCGAGGAGGAGTATGTCATCGACACACAGTACAAGAAACGCAATTTTGCTCCCACTAGTCTTCTTGTAAACACATGGTTCCTCTTCGTTCTTGATGAAACCAAATTGTTTTACTGCTTCATCAAAACGAAGATTCCAACTCCGCGATGCTTGCTTCAATCCATAAATGGATTTATGAAGCTTGCATATCTTTCCAGCGTTCTTAGGATCAACAAAACCTTCAGGCTGTGTCATATACACATCCTCTTCCAGAATACCATTCAGGAAAGCGGTTTTGACATCCATCTGCCAAATCTCATAGTCATAATGAGCTGCGATCGCTAGAAGAATCTGAATGGATTTAAGCATAGCGACTGGGGAGTAGGTTTCATCATAGTCAATACCATGAATTTGCTTGAAACCCTTTGCCACCAACCTCGCTTTGTAAATCTGTACATTGCCATCCACGTCAATCTTCTTCTTGAAGATCCATTTACACTCAATAGCTTTTGCACAATTAGGTAAATCGACCAAGGACCATACTTGGTTTTCTGACATGGATCCCATTTCGGATTTAGAGGGTCCAAGCCACTTTTCGGAGTCCGGGCCCATCATTGCTTCCGCGAAGGTCGCTGGTTCGTCACTATCAATGATCATCAGATCATTTGAATTGGTCACGAGAAATCCATAGTATCTCTCGGGTTCGTGACGGATCCTTTTGGATCTGCGAACTTCATGCTCCACAGGCGCCGGTTCCACAAAACTCTGTGGATCCAGCTGCTGCTCTTCCTCAGCAGGTTGAGCAGCCTCCTGTGCATCTTGAATTTCTTCAAGATGTACTTTACTCCCACTGTTTTTCTTAGAGAGAAACTCCCTCTAAAGAAAAGAACAGTCCCGAGCAACAAATACTTTGTTCTCAGATTGGTTGTAAAAGTAGTATGCCTTGGTTTCCCTAGGATAACCAACGAAGTAGCATTTATCTGATTTTTGTGCAAGCTTGTCAGAGATTAAACGTTTGACATAAGCCTCACATCCCCAAATCCTCAGGAAAGACAGGCTAGGAATGTTCCCAGTCCACAATTCATGTGGTGTCTTTTCCACTGATTTAGATGGTACCCTATTTAGTGTAAACACAGACGTTTCTAGAGCATATCCCCAAAAGGATAATGGAAGATTTGAATGACTCATCATAGACCGAACCATATCCAATAAGGTTCGATTCCTCCTCTCTGACACTCCATTCCATTGGGGTGTACCAGGAGGAGTGAGTTGTGAAATAATTCCACACTCGCTCAGATAGTCGCTACACTCTTGACTCAAGTATTCTCCTCCGCGATCCGATCGCAGAACTTTGATACATTTGCCAAATTGGTTCTGTACTTCATTCTTGAATTCCTTGAATCTATCAAAGGATTCTGACTTGTGTCTCATCAAATAGACATAGCCATACCTACTGAAATCATCAGTGAAGGTAATGAAGTACTTGTAATTTCCTTTGGCAACAGTACTCATTGGCCCACATACATCAGTATGAACAAGGCCCAATGAATCATTGGCCCTTTCATTTGGTTTGTTGAAAGGGGCTCTAGCCATTTTACCCATCAAACAAGATTAGCATTTCTCACATGATTCAAAATCAAATGAGCCCAGAAGCCCATTTCTATGGAGCTTTTGGATGTGTTTCTCATTTATATGGCCCAAACGACAATGCCATAGGAAAGTCGGGTTTTCGTCATTGGACTTAAACCGCTTTGTATTTATGTTAAAGACAGGCATTTCTTGGTTTAAAACATATAACCCATTATCTAATGGGGCGCTACCATAATACGTGCCATCACGATTAAAAGAACAAACTTTATTCTTAACAGCAAAATCAAAACCTTCCAAATCCAAAATGGAAACTGAAATTATGTTTCTGCTTATCGCAGGTACAAAGTAGCAATTATTTAAAATTAAAACCATGCCCGAAGGTAAGGACAACTCGTAGGTGCCTACGGCCAGTGCAGAAACCTTAGCTCCATTCCCGACCCGTAGCTCCACTTGTCCTTTCTTCAGCGTCCTACTATTTCTTAGTGCTTGCACATCAGTACAAATATGAGCACCGCAGCCGGTATCCAATACCCACGAAGTAGAACTAGAAGACATAACATTAAGTTCGATAACAAAAATACCTGAGTCAGACGCATCATACGTCTTCTTCAGCTTCTTGTAATCTTCCATGAACTTCTTGCAGTCTCTCTTCCAATGCCCCAACTGCTTGCAGTAGTTGCACTTATCCTCAGGAGAAGGCCCGGATTTGGGCTTCGGCTTGGGCTTGTCCTGACTTTCAGTCTGGACAACCTGGGCCTTTCCCTTACCCTTCTTAGGTTTCTTAAACCTTTTACCCCCTTGTACCATCAGTACACTGGGAGTTGCCTTCTTGAGATTCGGCTCTGCTGTCTTCAGCATGCCGTGCAACTCAGTCAATGTCTTAGTCATGATTTGCATGTTGTAGTTAATGATGAACTGATCAAAACACGACGGCAAAGACTGCAGAATCATGTCAGTGGCTAGCTCCTGGCTAATGGCACAGTCCAGTTTCCCCAGGTTATCAATGTAACCCATCATTTTAAGGACATGAGGACTTACTGGACTGTCCTTAGCCAGCTTGCAATCCATGAGAGACTTAACCGTCTAGTATCTCTCTGTGCGAGCTTGCTCCCGAAACAAAGCTTTCAGGCTGTTAATCATCTCAATGGGTGACATCACGTTCTCATATTGCTTCTGCAGCTCAGAGTTCATAGTCACCAGCATTAGACAATTAACATCTTTGACATCATCTGGATGCTTATCCCAAGCATTCTTTTCTGTCTGCGGGGCATTGGAACGTGGCCTCTCGGGGAGAACTCTTTCAAGGACATATTCCTTGTTCTCTTGCCTGAGAACTATTCTCAGGTTCCGATACCATTCCAAGAAATTAGATCCATTTAACTTGTCCTTCTCAAGGACGGATCTTAGTGAGAAAGTGTTGATGTGATTTGAGACAGACATTGCTGTAATTAAAAAGAGGTAGAGTTTTAGTTATAATGCTCAAGAAATGAGAATTCTTATCTAATAAGAAAAACTCGCATTGTATTCAAAACTATGTTTCCTCAGATGAATACAATGAGCCAAGATCCTCAGATTACTAAAACTAGAGTAGGCGACTCGTCGTTGCTCAAACTTTAGTTATCTAGGTAAGCAAATCATTGCTAATTGTTCCCAGTACAACTCTTGGTCGTGGATAAGACAAACTATGCCTAATCCACTCTGATGTCTCTGGCCCCAGAACTTCTGTTAGCCCAGTCAAGCAAAACCAACCTTTTTCTGTCTTGTGATCATTGACATTTGCACTGCAAGTCTGTCAATAACCACCTGTCTTACTCATGTTGCAGTGGATACCAAGGACTCCAAGACTATCCAACAAACGACACGAGTCTTGACAGTAGACAAGATCGGGCAAGACATCAAGATCACTTGATATTTAGTTGAGGAAAATAACCGTTTTATCTTGATGTATATCCAATATACATCCAAGAATTTATTAATTTATTTAAAACATTCAGTTTTATTAAGTTTAGATTTATCTAGAATTTTTAGGATTAAATTGTTCTGGCATATGCAAATTTGTGGTCCAACCAGCATATTTGCGAATGTCGTGTCGATCGACGCCAACCATTGGCATCGGTTGACGCAACCCAACTTAAACCGGTCTTCGATAACCGGTCAAACCGGATCAAATTTACTTAACCGATTCAATCCAATTGAACCGGTTCGGTTTAATGGTCCATGTTGATCGTCACACAACTCTGTGTCGATCGACATTACCATAACCAGAACCAATTGGTTAATTAAAATTAACCGAGCGAGATAACCGGTTCAATCCAATTGAACCGATCCATCTTATCGCTTTGCCAATGTCGACCGACACACCCAGTGTATCGATCGACAAAGCAGGAATATGGGTACTCGATCTCAGATCGAAACCCTAAAATTATTTGCGAGTTTTCGCTCTGTATCGACCGACACACGCTTTGTGTCGATCGACACTCTGCGACAAACCCTAAATATTTTACGCGTTGTTTCGCGGCGTGTCGACCGACACACGCTTTGTGTCGATCGACACAGTGCGATTTCAACAGTTCATCGATTTTCAACATGCATACAATCCGAGATTAACATAAGAAAAACGATTTTAGCAGGCAATTTTTCAATTCCACAACAACAAGTTTCGAATTAATTGCATCAGATTCAATGGTCTAAACCCTAACCGGCTCTGATACCACTGGAGGATCTCCTAGGATCTAAGGTTTGATATATTGAATAAAACCAACCTCGTTCTTACCTATGAACTGGCAGCGGAATGAGAATGGTGAACGAGATCAGTGGAGCAACGCAGGTGCCTTGCCTCTACCAGATACACACGCACACAAGCTGGAAATGGGATGCTAGTGCCGGATCAATGGGAATCACCTATTTCTGGTGTTTCTGCTTTTCTTACTAAGAAAAACTTGACGGCCTGGTTCTTAGGTCAAAATAATCATGTTTTATTCGACCTAAAACTCACTTAACGGGCCAGACTTGATTAAGTCATATTTCGAAAAGCCTTTCCGAAAACCCAAACTGTGCCGAACGACACACAAGCTGTGTCGATCGACACAACACCATTTTGTCGATAATAATGTGTATCCAATACACATTAATATGATCATTACCATAATGAACATTCCCATGTCGTAGCTTCCAGTTTTCTTAGGTGTGTGACCCTATAGGATCATATAATACTGGTAGTAAGTCTACAACTTACAGATCGCAAGAGGCTTCTAGCAAAACATTGCAACTTCCCAGTATTATACGAATGTCTGATCTCGACACACAACTATCATCAGGAGTGAGTACAAGTGTGATTTCAGGACACTATCCCAACAATAAGTTGGTGTACCATGAGATCAGAGTCCCTTTGACCCATCGGGTCAACACCTCTCGGCACGCGGGGCGGAATATCTGGAATCCACCATTCATCCCACACTTTAGTATTACATCTTGAACCAATCTTCTTTCTTAATCCGAGTTTAAGAACATCTCTTGCAGCCATGATACTACGCAAGCCATAGGATGGTGAGTATACTCTACGGTCCTCCAAGGGATCAGAGTTTCTATAGTACTAATAAATCATGGTTTTTATAGGTTTTCAACCATGATATATGTGTATATATTGAGTCTTTAACCTTTTATTTGGATTCTTTAGAGTCCTTTGCAGGTTTAGGTACGTTTGGAGTTTATCTGAAGATTCTTGGAGCCTTTGGAGTGATTTGGCAGCATACATGGATTTCACAGAGTTCACTGGGTGCGTCTGCACTGAGTGTCGGACGACACTAAGCTGAGTGTCGCCCGACGCCACTAAAGGACGAAATCCATGCGCGTCAAAAATACACCTTTTGAAGATTTGCAATATTTACCTAGAAGTTTCTCATATTTACAGAAAGACTCAAATCGTGTTTTACACTATTAATTAGGTTTTTGAGCCATTGTTTAGGCTAAGCTTTATTCCATCATAGATTAGGAGATTTTGGGGTTGATCTTGTACTCGAGAGAGAGGATTTCGAACCCCTGTTTCTATTCTATTGAGTTATATGATTATTACTTTGATTATGTCTATTGTTATGATTGCCATGTCTGAGTAGTTCTCCTGTTAGATTTTAGGGATTCTCATTAGGGATTTCATGGAATTATAGATTGGTTGATTAATTTGGATTCAAAGCATCTAGTTCTTCACCTAGGTTGTTCTTAAAGCATAATCAGAATTAGCTACATAGATTATTGATATAAGATCTGTTAGCACAACGAGAGTTGGTTAATTGATTTGAAAAGAACCTAGCTGAGAAAATTACCTATTCACAAAGATATTTGGCTTAGGGAATTTGTGAACGAAAGAACCTGAGTTAAATGCATGTTTTGAACTCTAGAATTCGCAAAGAGATTTGGATTTCTTGGTTGTTAGACATAGTTAGCATTCGCAGCGAGAGTTGGTTTGTTATACAATTGTGATTCTAGTTCTAGAACATCGATATATGAATCCTGTTTATTGATTGATCTGTGTTCCGGATTTCCTGAGAACTTCCCTAAGTCTAGCGCCTCCGTTGATTGATCACATACCGTCTGTTTACTTGCTTTCTTTACTGCTTTCCATCTGTCTTGCTTAGCTTAATTCGATTGCATACAATCTATCGCGTGAACTAGAGTCTTTGTGGATTCGATACCCTTTATACTACGATTGCATATCTGTGCACTTGCAGTTAGAATAGGGATAGTTCTTGACCTATCAAGTTTTTGGCGCCGTTGTTGGGGACTCTTTGAGTTCGCCGATAGATTTTGTACTAGAATTTAGTCTAAGTGTTTCATTTTCTTTGTTATTAATCTATTTTTCGCGTTTTTCTTGTTTCTGCAGGGAAACATCGACCAAGAGAACTTAGTGTCGATCGACACCAACCTAGTGTCGGTCGACACCTTTCGCGGAAGCAACCAAGAAGGATAAGAGATCTGTAAGGATGATGTATCCGAATTTTGTTTTCAGCTCAGAGATTGACAGCTCGCAGATAGCTGGGCTGAAGAACAAAATTGACTCTCTGCATAGTCTTCTACTTGGGAGGAAGAGTGTCCAATTTGCTCAGGATTTTGAAGTATTGGATGTTGGAGAGTATGCACAAGAATTTGTCAACTACGTTGGAGGGAATGGATTCTACAGTCAGAAATCTGCTTTTCAGAAGCCCTTCCAGCAACAGAGTAACTCCTTCTCGAGGAACTATGGTGTTTCCTCTTACCAGACACCTCCTGCACCTACACATGAGAGTAGATTAGAAGCTATGATGGAGCAGTTTCTTGAGGGAAAACAACAGACCACTATGTCCTTCAACTTAAAGTTTGATGCCGTGTACACTGAATTGAATGGGAAGTTTGAGTCCTTGAACACTCATATTAGGCAGCTGGGTACACAAGTGGGTCAGATTTCAAGCTCAATCAAGAGGAAGTATACTCAGAATGCCCACGTCAATGCTATCTCAGTTCAGGTTGAAGATAGGCTGGATCAGGGATCAGATTTTGGAGTTAAGGCTGTGGAAATCGTGGATAACAGTCGAGAATCCGTAGCTGCAGACTCAGCGTCGCCCGACACTCCACCTCAGTGTCGGTCGACACCCATTGAAAGCCCAGAGTTTGAGATTTTTGACGGACCGAAATCGACCGAGATCGACATTGATATTTTGACTATAACTCTCGGTGTCGATCGACACCCTCTTAGTGTCGGTCGACACGCAGTTCTAACGGCAATTTCGAGTTCTCATGACGAACGAAAATCGACCATGATCGACACTGAATGGTCGACATCACTTAGTTTCGACTGACATAACTTCTGCATCGGTCGACGCTACAGTCGGGCAGACCCAATTTCATCCAAATATGATGTTTTTTCTAAGGAGAAGGTCTACAAACCTCCTATACCATTCCCCATAGTTCCTATGAGGTTTAAACATGAGCAGAATGTGGTCAAATGCATGAGAGAGATGGATAAGAAGTTGATTCAGATTTCAGAGAAGCTTCCAGACCCAGGAGTCTTTGTGCTAGACTATTTTATCTCTAAGGACAGATTCGAGCATTCTCTTTGTGATTTAGGTTCTGGAGTAAATCTCATGTCATACTCTGTGGCTAAGAGATTAGGACTATTGGATTTCAAGCCTACTAGGATCTCTCTTATCCTAGCTGATCGATCAAAGAGGTATCCAAAAGGAGTTCTTGAGGACATACCTATCAAAGTTGGAAACTACTTGATTCCAACAGACTTCGTGGTGCTGAAATATGATATGGAGCCGGATGATCCTTTGCTACTTGGCAGACCCTTCTTAGCTACATCTGGAGCAGTGATTGATGTGAGGCGTGGCCTGATTGATCTCCACATGGGAGATAAGCCTCTGCACTTCAAGATGGATAAGCTGTGAAAATCTACAATTGATGGTCAAGCTTTCAGTGTTCAGCTAGAACAAGAAGCTCGGATTTTTGAGACTACAGTGTCTGATATTGGAGAGAAGAAGATGGTGGTTCCTCAGGAATCTACTCAAACATCTTCAGAGCCTGAAACTGCTCACAAGCAGAAAGCTCCAAACATCAGACATCCACCAAAGCGAAGGTATGCATCCTCTAAACTCAATCCTCCTAACCGCATTGATGTGAATGCAGGGAAACGCTCTATCCCACCCAAGCTACGCTCCCGCCCTGGCTCTATTCCCTCGTTCCTTGGACGGTCTCATGCTGCAACCGCTTACACACCGCCATGGATGATAAGACTTTCACAGAGGCACTCACAGCCTCTGTTGAGACCCCCCATGAGCCTTATCTCCTACCCACAGTCAAGCTAATGACTAAAAACAAGCGCTGAGTGGGAGGCAACCCACTGTTGGGTCAGTTTTTCTTTTCTTTTTGGTTTTAGGATTTTGTTTCTTTGAATTTTCTGCTTTTTGGTGTTTCAGAACGTGATGAACATGTTTGCAAACAGTAGTGTCGGTCGACACCGAACTAGTGTCGGTCGACACCGAACTAGTGTCGGTCTACACCAAACTCGAAAACACGGATCATAATCGAGGACGCTCGATTCGTATCAGAAAGTGTCGACCTAAGCCTTGGGTCGTTCGACACCGGCTGTGTGTCGGTCGACACTGACCACGGTAGCAGGTAAGGTTTCTGATTTTACGAGCTTTTCGCTGGTTATACCTTGTTCTCCCGAGCCCAAGCTGCGATAACACTGAGGACAGTGTTGTTTAAGTGTGCGGGAGGTAGTTGCTGACCACCGTTTGCTTTCTTTTCTTAGAGTCAGTCCTTTGTTTTCAAAATTGTTTTATTGAGTCAAAATTGGTATGAAACTATGATTTTTCGAGGAAATTTTCGATTAAACACGAACTAAGTGACCATTGGACAGACCTGCAGTAGCTCTTATGACTGTTAGAAAGCCACACACTGATCAACCTACCAAGGACACCCATATCTTCTCAAGTATTCAGAGGATCCACTACTAACTTCACCACTAATCTTGACTTAATCTTCTCACTTAGGGGCTTGGTAATATTTGGGTCGGATTCCTCTGATGTGTTTGGCACAGCCTGTGATCTTGTCTAAAGTATGATTTCTGATTTTCCCCTCCCTTGAAAGTAAAAAAAAAAAGAGAGAAAAACCGAGGATAAGCTAGTAGCTTCGAAGTGGTCACAGGAGTAGTAGAGACCCCTATTACCTCATGTGTATCCATGGAAAGATCCAAAGTTAAACCCCAATAAAAAGGGAAGAGAACTGATAGAAGAAAAAAATGATACCCAGTGCGGAAAAATCAGTACTAAGAGAGAAAGGGAAAAGAAAGAAACCAGAAACCGACAATTTGGTGGTCAAACATTGGATGGGTTGAGTCCATGTGTCCTTTGATTCGATACTCCCTATGTGAGACCGCACTTAATTGTATACAAACGCTAGTGTGGTGAACTTGAATGTCCCAATCTGATTGTGGAGTTTACTTGGGACAGTTACTAAGTGTGGGGGAAGTACATTGTGGTTTTGAGCTCTGCATGAAAATTTCCAGTGGTTTACTAAGTGAATGTGAATGCGAAATTCCTAGGACGAAATGAGTTTCTGTGTTTTCAAACCTCTTTCTTATGCTTTGGTTCTTTACTTGCTTGAGGGCAAGCAAGAGCTAAGTGTGGGGGAGTTGATATTTCATGGTTTTTATAGGTTTTCAACCATGATATATGTGTATATATTGAGTCTTTAACCTTGTATTTGGAGTCTTTAGAGTCCTTTGCAGGTTTAGGTACGTTTAGAGTTTATCTGAAGATTCTTGGAGCCTTTGGAGTGATTTGGCAGCATACATGGATTTCACAGAGTTCATTGGGTGCGTCTACACTGAGTGTCGGGCGACACTAAGCTGAGTGTCGCCCGACGCCACTAAAGGACGAAATTCCTACCCGTCAAAAATACAGCTTTTGGAGATTTGCAATATTTACCCAGAAGTTTTTCATATTTACAGAAAGACCCAAATCGTTTTTTACACTATTAATTAGGTTTTTGAGCCATTGTTTAGGCGAATCTTTATTCCATCATAGATTAGGAGATTTTGGGGCTGATCTTGTACTCGAAAGAGAGAGGATTTCGAACTCATGTTTCTATTCTATTGATTTATATGATTATTACTTTGATTATGTCTATTGTTATGATTGCCATGTGTGAGTAGTTCTCCTGTTAGATTTAGGGATTTTCATTAGGGATTTCATGGAATTATAGATTGGTTGATTAATTTGGATTCAAAGCATCTAGTTCTTCACCTAGGTTGTTCTTAAAGCATAATCAGAATTAGCTACTTAGATTATTGATATCACATCTGTTAGCACAATGCGAGTTGGTTAATTGATTAGAAAAGAACCTTGCTGAGCAAATTACCTCTTCACAAAGAGATTTGGCTTAGAGAATTTGTGAACGAAAGAACCTGAGTTAAATGCATGTTTAGAACTCTAGAATTCGCAAAGAGATTTGGTTTTCTAGGTTGTTAGACATAGTTAGCATTCGCAGCGAGAGTTGGTTTGTTATACAATTGTGATTCTAGTTCTAGAACATCGATATATGAATCCTGTTGATTGATTGATCTGTGTTCCTGATTTCCTGAGAACTTCCCTAAGTCTTGCTCCTCCGTTGATTGATCACACACCGTCTATTTACTTGCTTTCTTTACTGCTTTCCATCTGTCTTGCTTAGCTTAATTCGATTGCATACAATCTATCGCGTGAACTAGAGTCTATGTTGATTCGATACCCTTTATACTACGATTGCATATCTGTACACTTGCAGTTAGAATAGGGATAATTCTTGACCTATCAAGTACCGTCCTTTTAAGGATCTCGCAAGGAGGGAGTGTTGGTGATCAATCAAGCGTCACATCTGTTTAACGAGAAGTGCGGGGTTCATATCGTGTCAATCTCTGAATCCAAGACCTCCTATATCATGGGGAAATAAAATCTTATCTCATGCAATCCAATGGAGTCATGTACTATTTTATTTTGAGCTCCACCAGTAATTTGATACTGCACTCCTCAGTTTATCAATGATACTTTTAGGGAGAAGAAAGCACGACATAACATATGTTGGTATGGCTTGAGAAACTGATTTTATCTGCACCTCTTTCCCTCCTTTCGAGAGTAATCTTGCAGGCCAAGTGCAAACTCGATTATTTAGTCTGTCTTGCACAAAACCGAAAACCTTCTGTTTTGATCCGCATATCTGTTCGAGGAGTCCAAGGTACATGCCCATGCCCCCTTCATTTTTATGGCTAATCGAACTCTTGATTGCACGTCGAGTGTTAGAATCAACTCTGCTATCGAAAAAACCCGATGATTTCCCCGGGTTCAGTTCTTGACCAGATGCATCGCCATAAACTCTTATAATGTTCAAAATCTCGGCACTTTGCTGGATATCTGCTTTGCAGAAGAAAAGACTATCATCTGCGAATAAAAGGTGGGAAACACTTGGGCTGGTCCTTGCTATCTTTAGCCCTGTAATCCGTCTCTCCTCTTCTGCTCCATTTAAGAGGGAAATAAGGGCCTTTGTGCATATAATGAATAAGAAAGAGGATAGGGGATCTCCCTGTCGGAGTCCCATGGTGGGCTTAATCCTTCCCCTTGGTTCTCCGTCTATTAGAACCTGGTACGAGACCGAAGAGATGCAAAACATCATGAGATCGACCCATCTGTCTGCGAAGCGAAACTTCAGCAAGAGTGCTCGCAGAAAATCTCATTTTACTCAGTCATATGCTTTGCTCATATCCGTTTTATGGCCATGAAATCGAATTGGCACATATGATTTGTCTGGATGGCGTGGAAATTTTCTTGCGCAAGCAGAATATTATCAGTAATAAGACGTTTGGCCATAAAAGCCGTTTGTGTCTCTGAGATGAGCTTTGGAAGAACTTTTTCAATAATTTGCACATGATCTTCGAAATTACCTTGTAGCTCACGTTGCAGAGACTAATTGGTCTAAATTTTGTCATTACTCTTGGACGATCTTTCTTCGGAATTAGACAAATATTCGTCTCGTTTAGCCTCGAATTAAATCTCCCCATAGAAAAGAAATCCTTGACCAGCTTCGTTAAATCATGACATATCATTTGCCAAAATCTTTGGTAGAACCGACTAGTCATGCCATCCGGACCTGGGGCTTTATCGGGGTTAATATCAAAAAGAGCTGTTTAATCTCCTCAACTGAGGGATCCGAAAGCAGGATGTGGTTAGCATGTTGAGGTACTTTCTCCGTAATAAATCGGAGGGAATCAGTAAAATCTGATGGATTTGAACTCGTGAAGAGTTCGTTGAAATAGTCGATTGTAACTCGCTCAATTGCTGCAGGGCTTTCCGTCCAATTCCCATGATGGTCCTTAAGTCAGATGATGTAGTTTCTAGCACGTCTTATTTTTGTGAGAGCATGGTGAAATTTTGTATTTTTGTCAACATCTCTCTAAAAAAGGGTCCAGAGTTTCTGTCTCCAAAAAGTTTCTTCTTCTCGAAAGGCAGTGCAGTCTAAGATCTTCTAATTCTTCCAAAGTAGTATTATCATCTGTTGTGGCAATGATTATTTTGACTTTAAGCTCTTCAATAAGCTATTCTTCGAAAGTAGTATTATCATCTGTTGTCTTCCAAGAGGAGATTTTTTTCTACATGATGCCACTTTCTGATGGAAATCCCTATGAGGGATTCCGTCAGGTGGGCCCCATCCCGAGATCACAGCTTCTTCGAAGCCTTTTTCCCAAACCATCTCTTATCGAACCTAAAATTTTTCTTTCGATGTTGAATCACTGATTGTACTCTCGCTAGAACTGGACGATAGTCCGGGCCCTAAATCTTCAAATACTCCACATTCGTGTGGAAAAAGAGATAGTGCCATTCTTCATTCCCAACTGCCCTGTCTAAGCGACATTTGACTTTTCCAGATCTACGTTTTCCCACCCATGATAGGGAATTTCCTTTGTGGGGAAAGTCAATCATTCCGCAATTGTCAAGCATAGTGCGGAAAAGGATGAAAGAGGACTCGGCGCGACGTCGTCCACCTCTCTTTTCATGGTTACCTGTGATTTCGTTAAAATCACATATCATAAGCCATGCATTACGACGATTAAGGATCATCCTCATGAGTCTTTCCCATACTCTCTCTCGATGTTCCACCACAGGATCTCCGTAGACAAAGGTCATAAATTTTTTTTTCCTTCAAAGGTAGATTCAACATCGATCATATGGTTATCCGAATAGGATATGGTCATCTTCGGATCATTCATATAAAATAATGCTAAGCCACCACTTCTACCCCGCGGTTCAACCGTAAAAACGTGGTCATAACCAAAAGAAACTTACAAATTTTGTAGAAAATAGCGTTTGTTCGTTGTTTCAGATAAAAATAAAAAGTCTGGTCGAAAGCATCGGTGTAATTCTTCTAAATGCTCATTTGTAAGATCGGCTCCAACACTTTGACAATTCCAAGAGATGATATTCATATTCTTAAATCTTTTTAAATTTAGGGTAAAATTTCCACAGTGGAAACACTCCTCAAAATGAGGGAATTTTGAAACTGTATTAAAATTAAAAGTTAAGATTGGACAATGTTGCAAAGTCAACACGTCAACCAAATAGTTTACAACACCTTTGATCAAAAAAAATCAGGCCTTCTGCTACAATGAAGTTAGCAGGCCCAATAAGAATCGCTGGAATGTGCCAAAAGGCGTTATTTGGTCTCCCGGCCCACGAGCAAGTTGGCCGTAAACCTTGGAGGGTCGACGGCGTTGAATCTCCCACGTTCCAATCTGGCTCATGGATTACGGCTTCCTCCAAATCTTCAGTCTTCGGAATTGGTCGGAGGAGATTTGTCAGGTTACAAAGGTAACACATTAGTATATGATTAAAGGTAAAGATGCCAAAAAAAAAAAAAAAAAAAAATCAAAGGTAACACATTAATATGGAAATACTTGATGTAAATGGTTTTCATTCAAGTAAAAAGAACTCTATGATAGATCGTGGTTATAAATGCAAAGCACACGATGTACTATTTATATTTAAGATGTCGAACCCATCGAAGAATGTGGAAGTTTACTCTTTCAAAATAAAACTACTGTTAAGTTAGGACAAAGCAAAAAGTTTCTGAGTGATTGATGCAATGAATTAAATAAAGTAGTAAGAAAAACAGTTTTAAAAGCTTTAGGACTTTGCTTGTTCCCGTAAAACATCAAGACTTCATTTGCGGTAAATCCAGTTTTGTATTTTCACCGGTTTCATTGTTTGTTTAATAAATTAAAATTTTCAGTGAAAAAATAGTTACAAAAGCAATAACAGAAAGAAAAGTTGAGCGACGTAAAATGTGTAAAGAAGCAAAAGCATGTCGAAATCAGTAATTATGTTTTATTCAATATGTTTTAAACTCAAAAAACGAAAGTACAACCATCCCGTTTTGACTGGTCGAAATAGTGTCGAACGTTAAGCTCACTAGAGAATTTGATAGGTGTGCTTAGGCCTGGGATATAAAACCGAACCGAAATTATCGAACCGAAACCGAACCGAATTTTAATGAACCAAAACCGAATCGAGCTGAAGAAGAAAACCGATTGGTAGTTTTTAAAAAAATAGAAAAAACCGAAAAACCGAAAAACCGAACCGAAGAACCAAAGTTCCTGACCTATTATTCATTATTGTAGACTTGTAATTGTCGATCGGTTTTAATTTTCATAAAAGTTTCAATCTTCCCATATATACATACTTTTGTCAGTTTGCGTTTATGTGTTTGATATATAAATATACATATAGCCTTAAAATATAAAATTGAACCGAAATTATCGAACTGAATCGAACCGAAGTTTTATGAACCGAAACTGAACCGAACCGAAGAAAAAAACCGATTGGTAGGTTTTTTAAAAACAAAAAAAACCGAAAAACCGAGTAACCGAACCGTAACCGAACCGAAGAACCGAAGTCCCAGGCCTAGGTGTGCTGCTAGACGTCTATACTTTCTATGAGGAAATTTGTCGAGTGCTAAACTTTCCGATCACTCCCTAATTATATATTTCTATAAAAAAATATTAATATTAAATCATGAAGTTGTATTTATTATTTTATTTAAAACTAGTTGAGAAATTTTTCCTCTCTAAGCTCTCCTCGACGTTTGTGCCTTCTTGGTTTTGGCTTTGTTTGGCTCCGTTATGACTAATGATCCTTCGTTATGGCTAGTGATCCCTCGTTACAATCTCCCGCCGGAACAACCAAATCATCCTCCTTCTTAGGCTGAGTCTCAGTTTCCTTTTTTGTCACCTAATTTTTGTTTTGGATCTACTCCCTTGTTATCTAGACCATGGACTTCTCCAAACCAGCAAATCCTGATAGTTGCAAACTCTACTAATCATCTTAAGATTAGTCCTTCGGTTGGCCTCTTGGCTATACTAGTTGACTTACTACCCCGCACACGCGCGGAAGGTTATATTGCGTTATTCTAAGTTAGTTTTCTACGAATACTTATCTCTGCGTATGCATGGAGGTTTGCGTGTTGATATCTTATGTTGGATTTATTTTTATTTGGCCATTTTCGGTAATGTATTATTCGATATGTTAGTTTTATGTATATTTTGGGTATTTAAGAATGATGAAATTTTTATTATATGTTTTATTTGTTTTGTTTCTTTTCTTTTTAGGTTTCTTCTTTCGGTGTGTTCCTAATGTCGGCGCATAATGTATATCCTTTCTATTACTGGTCATATGATATAGAATATCATGTATATCCTTTCTATTACTGGTCCTATGATATAGAACATCATATGTGAAACTTTTCTTTTATAAAATTTAAAGAGTGAATTGTGGAAGAATGAAGAAACTGATGGTACGCAATCATAGCGTTGATTGAGACGGAGGTTGCCAGTTTGAGCTCCGCTGGTGATGGTCAATGTGTTTGGTCAGCGTCAATTGAGTTTCATCGGTATCACTCATTTTCTCAATGTAAGCCACGTTGTCGAAGCCTTTATCAAAAACTTACACTTTTAAACGATTTAATTTCGGGCTATTGTTGGGTTTGTTCTCAATTGAATATCATTTCCTTTTAGCCTTGCGAGACTAAATTAATACACTGGTTGACAGATTTTTTTTTTTTTAAATTATTGGGAGACCACAGAGGAAATGAATGACGTCGAGCTCCAGGCGAAGAGATGAAAGTCTCTCTTGTATCAGCCATCCATCCATATGAACATAAACAGTATGTCACAAAAGGAAATGCTCTTTTGTTATATGTTCACTGCATGCATAAAGCCTATCCTGTAACCTACAAAGATTTCACAATTACAAAGACTCCTTTTTTTGTGTGTGTGTGTGGTCATACCGCTGCTGGTTTCATGCATCCACCAGTTAGATCAGCTCCAAGAACATGGAGAGTTAACTTAGAAAGACTACCAATCCAAGTCTTCATGAAGAAACTTCTCGGGATCTTTCTTGCTAATCCCACTGAGAGCATTACTATGAAAAATGTTAGTATCCCTTCGGTGCTAATCCAACCATGTGATAAAATGTCGATATCCCTTTGGTGATAAAGTGTTAGTAGCCCTCCCCATTTCACAACCCATCTTTACACTATTCTCTGCCTTTCCCTCTCTCACTCATCAGCTAAGGATGGATGCTTGGTTCTATATAAGAAATTATACTGTTAGGGATTCAGAGGCCTAAAGGCGTCACCTTTACCAGCTTAAATCACCAACAACCAAGCCTGAGAGATAACCCGAGTAAGACAGACCCTGAGACTGTGTAAGAGAAGCAGAACAGAAATGAAAAACAGAGCACACACAAGACTTTAACGAGTTCACGCCCTTAAACCTGGGTCGCTACGTCTCGCCGGGATCTTTCCCCGGAATCCACTAGATCAGAGAGTTTACAAAGAGATTTCCCGAACCCCAAATCCCCTTACAAAGATTTCACTCGGTTCTCACTCTTTTCCCCAGAACAACCCTTACACAAGCTTATACTTTGAGTAATGTTCTCTCTCTATCTCCCTTAGCTTCTGGTTTATGCCTTTCAGCTAATGGTGTCTTGCCTCTCCTTCTATCTCTGAGTGTCTCTTCCACTTATATACCAATAGTCACGACTTGACCTAGTTCCCATGTGTGGCCAACACATGCTTCCTTCTTTTGGCAGATTGTCCACGCGTTAGACGATCCCTGCCCCTGTGCAACCAGACAAAACCTGCTTTTGCTTTTGCTTTTCCACAACTCTTGCAACCTGCTCTTTGTCTGTGGTCCTGCACAGATTTGGTCACGTGATATTCATAAGTAGACACTCCTTGCTCTCCAAGTTTTCTTGTCTTTGTCTTGATCTTCATAGCTATTCCAACAAAACTCCACCTAGCAATGAGAGATCAAACAAACCGACATAACCGAACAACTTGAGCTTGAGATAGACTTCTTCCATCTAGTTTCTGGATTCCGATCCCGGTCCCTGAGTCCAGTTACTCAGACTTGACCCGCAGCAAGTTCAGTGCACCTTGAAACTTGCTAACAGGAACAATCTTGGTAAAGATATCAGCCGGATTAGTCAGTGTTGATATCTTTATCACATCCACAATCCCATCCGCTATGGTGTCACGGATCTTGTGGTACTTGGTAGCAATGTGTTTCGTTCTCTCATGAAACACATTGTTCTTTGAAAGAGCTATTGCGCTCTGAGAGTCACAGAAGATATCCACCGTCTTCTGTTCATACCCGAACTCTCTCAACAGATCCTTGAGCCATATAGCCTCCTTCACCGCTTCATTCAGCGACATGTACTCAGCCTCCGTGGTTGACAGTGAAACCACCTTCTGCAGCCTAGACCTCCAACTGATAGTATTCCCTCCAAGTGTGAAAACCATCCCACTTATGGACCTTCTTCTATCTGGATCAGCAGCATAATCTGAGTCACAATACCCTTTCAGAACAAATTCAGACCCCCTGCAGTAACACAGCTTCATCCTCTGTGTACCCTTGATATATCTCAGTACCCACTTGACTCCTAACCAATGCTCCTTGATAGGCTTGCCCATGTACCGACTGATAATACCAACTGGGTATGCTAGGTCTGGCCTAGTTCCAATCATGGAATACATAATACTCCCAACCGCATTAGCATAGGGAACTGACCTCATGTACTCCTCATCTTTGAGCAGCTGTTGTTCTGTTGCAGCACACATCTTCAAATGAACACCAAGTGGGGTTGCCACTTGCTTTGCCTGGTCCATTTTGTATAGCTCCAGAACCTTGCCCAAATAACCTTCCTGAGACAGCTTTAGGACACCTTCTTTCCTGTCTCTAGTGATCTCCATGCCAAGTATCTTCTTAGCAGATCCGAGATCCTTCATCTCGAACTTGATACCAAGCTGTTTCTTCAAATCAGATATCACACCCTTGTCTCTTGCAGCCACCAACATGTCATCAACGTAGATGAGCAAATATACCATGGAACCATCACCCAGTCTCTTGACATATGCGCAGTTGTCACGTGCACTTCTCATGAAGCCAATCTCCTTCATATACCTGTCAAACTTCTGGTTCCACATCCTGGGCGACTGTTTAAGACCATAGAGAGATTTGTTCAACAGACACACCTGGTTTGGCTTGAACTGATCCTCAAAACCCTCCGGTACCTCCATATAGATCTTCTCATCTAATTCACCATGGAGAAACGCTGTTTTGACATCCAGTTGCTCCAGCTCATAATCCTCCTCCACAACAATGGCCAACAGAATCCTTATAGATACATGTCTTACCACAGGAGAAAAAATGTCTGTGTAATCTACTCCATCCCTTTGTGCATATCCCTTTGCAACAAGTCTAGCTTTGTATCTTGGTTCTTCAACACCGGATATTCCAGGCTTACGCTTGAAAATCCACTTGCAGCCAATAATCCTTTGTCCTTTTGGCTTTGCAACCACAGTCCAAGTGTGATTTTTCAACAAGGAAGCCATCTCCTCATCCATACCACCTTTCCATAAGATCCAATCCTTGTCCCTTATGGCCTCTTGGTAACTCGCAGGTTCAATGGTGTCCCCATCCACAGTAGTATAGAGAGCTTCTGCATCGAAGATCTCTTCCTCCTCGTCTTCTACTTCTTCCCCAAAGTACCCCTCCACATCAAACCTTCTCCGAGGCATCACTTCCCTTCGTGATCTGTCCCGAACTAGGTGATAGCTTTCCGGTGATTCATGAGTTATCTCATCTGAATCCTCCTGCTCCTCCAGCTGATGTGTGTTAACCGGTGTTTGATCTCCCAGGGATACTGTCTCTTCCGGAAGATCTCCACCCGAGGTTACAACTCTGCTTTCCTCAAGATCAATATCAAATGGCGAGTTTGATTCGTCTTGATCAGTAGTAGACCCTGTGTTACCCTGCATCACATCCTTGTAGACTGCATTCTCCTGAAACAAAACGTTTCTGCTGACTGCACACTTCCTTTCATCCAGCAACCATACCTTATACCCCTTCACTCCATCAGGATAGCCTAACAGAAAACCCTTCTTTGCCCTAGGCACCAACTTCCCTTCATCCGAGTGAACAAAAGACACACACCCAAACCTTCTTAAGTAGCTGTAAACTGGATCCTTTCCTGTCCACCTCTTGTCAGGAATCTCGAAGTTTATAGCAGAGGATGGTGTCTTGTTGATAAGAGTTACTGCTGTATGTGTAGCTTCAGCCCAAAACTTCTTAGGTAGACCCGAATCACTCAACATACTCCTCACCTTCTCCAATATGGTCCTGTTCATCCTCTCTGCAACACCATTCTGCTGTGGTGTGTAAGCACAAGTTTTGTGTCTCACAATCCCTTTTTCCTTGCAGTAATTGTTGAACTGAAGGTTGCACAGTACTGTGTCACCTAACCTTCTTTCAACAGCCAATGACTGACCAATCTCAGGCTTTCCTTGGAGTAAGTAGAGCTTCTCATACCTTTTTCCTTTCATGAGAGTTCTGGTTTCATCTTTGACAAGCAGGATCCCATTCTTGGATTCAAAACTACATCCATGCTCTTCTAAAATTCCCATAGACAGCAAATTCCGGTCCATATCCGGGATGTATCTCACCTGTGTAAGCAGCACAGTAGAACCATCTTCATTCCTGATTCTTACATTCCCTATACCCTTGACCTTTGATGTCGTTTTGTTACCCATCCTTACTGATCCTCCTACATCTTCACTAAGATTTTCCAACCAATCTCTCCTGTGAGTCATGTGATAACTGCACCCTGTGTCCATGATCCATTCTTCCACAAGATTTATGTCTGTGGAATGGAGAGCTTCTGCTTCAGACACAAATAAACCTGCAGCATCAGATGTACACTCTTTAACCATCGCAGCCTCACCTCTGTTGTTACATCTCTGGTCTTCCTGCTTGAACTTGTTCCGGTTTGGACACGAAGCTTTGAAATGTCCATCTTCACCACAAATCCAGCAACCCTTTCTGATCTTAGACTTGGACTTACCCCTGTTCTGTTTAGAACCTTTGTCCCTGCATTCTCCTCTTCCCCTTTGCTCTCCCTTGTCTCTGACATAGAGACCCTCAGCCTGAATCTTCGAGCTCTTTGCAGTTGAGCCAAACTCAAGCTCCTTTGCATAGATAGCTGAAACAACCTCATCAAGTGTCAACATGTTGTTCCTTGAACCATACTTCAGCGTGTCTCTGAGCTGATCAAACTGCCTTGGGAGTGACATCAGAAGTAGAACTGCCTGGTCTTCATCAGAAACCGTAACACCAGCATTTTCCAGGTCTGCAATAACATGCAGAAAGTCATCAATGTTGTTCTCCACAGAGAGACTTTCTGACATCTTGAAGCCATATAGCTTCTGCTTGAGGTAGATCCTGTTGGGAAGAGCTTTGGCCTGATAAAGTTTATCCAGAGCTTTAATCATGCCAGCAGCTGTTTCCTCCTTCCTTATCTTCCTCAAAACCCTGTCTGTGACACACAGAACAATAGTGCTCCTCGCCTTCTTCTTTTTCTCCGCTAAAGATTCCTCCTTTTCTTTAGCTTCCTTCTCTTCCCCCTCTGTAGCCTTTGGATCTGAGACCTTATGACTTGGGGTCTCAGCTTCTTCGTCCTCCAAAGCTTTGCTCAGACCCAACAAATCCATGTGAGCTAAGAGCTTATCCTTCCACAGAGTATAGTCTCCATGTCCATCGAACTTCTCCATCTCTACCCTTGAAGACGACATGATTCCTTCTTGAATGGACTTTATAGAACCACACACAAAGAACCTTCGCTCTGATACCACTCTGTTAGGGATTCAGAGGCCTAAAGGCGTCACCTTTACCAGCTTAAATCACCAACAACCAAGCCTGAGAGATAACCCGAGTAAGACAGACCCTGAGACTGTGTAAGAGAAGCAGAACAGAAATGAAAAACAGAGCACACACAAGACTTTAACGAGTTCACGCCCTTAAACCTGGGTCGCTACGTCTCGCCGGGATCTTTCCCCGGAATCCACTAGATCAGAGAGTTTACAAAGAGATTTCCCGAACCCCAAATCCCCTTACAAAGATTTCACTCGGTTCTCACTCTTTTCCCCAGAACAACCCTTACACAAGCTTATACTTTGAGTAATGTTCTCTCTCTATCTCCCTTAGCTTCTGGTTTATGCCTTTCAGCTAATGGTGTCTTGCCTCTCCTTCTATCTCTGAGTGTCTCTTCCACTTATATACCAATAGTCACGACTTGACCTAGTTCCCATGTGTGGCCAACACATGCTTCCTTCTTTTGGCAGATTGTCCACGCGTTAGACGATCCCTGCCCCTGTGCAACCAGACAAAACCTGCTTTTGCTTTTGCTTTTCCACAGCTCTTGCAACCTGCTCTTTGTCTGTGGTCCTGCACAGATTTGGTCACGTGATATTCATAAGTAGACACTCCTTGCTCTCCAAGTTTTCTTGTCTTTGTCTTGATCTTCATAGCTATTCCAACATATACAATTTAACAGTTATTTTGCAGAGAAAACAAAGCACTCTCTTTCACAGCTTCCAGCAAGATTATTTCCAGTTAAGATCTTACCTAATTCTCGAAACGCAATGGCAGACCCATACACCCTAGTTAAGTTGTACAACACTTGCGACCTTACACCATCTGTGGCTGATTTAGGGACTGCAAACCCATTCTCCCCTCTGCACATAATACAACACCACTTAAAGACGGAGTGAAATTCCATAGAAATACTTATACTGTCTCCAATGCATAGATGTTAAAAATGCTTAGAGAGTCTATAGATATTAAAATTGCTTAGAGAGTCTCTCTCCCTCACATACTCATATAATGAGTAAATGACAGTTTCGCAGTTTGTAGCATATAAAGGCTTACACTTTGGATCCATATAAGAGAAGGAGCATGTACATACCTCTAGCAGCAGCAAGTTTTCAATACGGGCAACAATATGCTTTCCATAAGTGTTTTTTTAACGCATTAAGGTGCATTTTCATACCAGTAGGAATCCACTCACGACGTTGGTCATCGCATGTCTCCATAACCTTTTGCTCTACATTTGCAAATTGATCCTTCATCATCGCCTATATACACAAGAGGAAGAAGCATGTTAGTTTCGTTAGTTTCCTCAAAAATCACCTAAACATATGCGTTTACATCTTCCCTGCTAATTCCTTAATTATCATCGTACGCTCATCAGGTTTTCCATGCTCCAGTACATGCTGTCCACAAAACATGTATCAGTTTTGAACTAACTGTATGAAATCACCAGTTGCAGAAAAACCATACTTTTTACAAACCTGAATAACATAGTTTCCACAGTGATCTTGGGCTAACATACTAATTGTAGACATGATTTCTTCCATAACCTTACTCTGTGTATCCGGGTTGTGGCAGTGTTCCAACAGCCTCTGAAAATAGAGAGGAGAAAGCGTTACAAAGAAGCACAAGATCAAGAAAACAATCATCATGTTTTATCACTAACAGCCCTGAAAACAAGACACCCGTATGGTTGAGTGGAGAGGGTCACAACTTGACCAAAGAAAGTCGAAATGATAAATTCGATGTTTTCTTCAGGCACACATTCGATGCACTTCTGAACCATATGGTTCCCATTCTGATCATGTACACGTCGCATCACATGTCCATCAAGTTCTTTCATCATCTTAATTTTCTGATCTAGATCAACCACCTGAATTTCCTAAAGAGGTACAAGTAAGAAAATAATGTAACTGTTCTTGAGAATGGAAGATAGGCTTATAGAGAACAGTACAACATGTGAGAGTTAGACTTCACCTTCTGGATAACACGAAAACCATACATCTGTAGGCTAAAAGGGAAACAGTTATTAAAGAGCTTCTCTGCCAATTTTCTCCTCTTTTGTGGGAATCCATGCTCAAAGAATTGTAGAAGATTAGCATATTCAGAAGCTGGCATGTAAAATTGTCTAAACTACAAAAAGAAAACAAAGAAGTGATTAAATCTACCTTTTGAATTTCACAGTTTCCATAAAACGTCAGTCATCAAGGATACAGTTTGTGGCATGATCTCCTCATAGACAATGTTTTTCTTGTTAGTTGTTGATGTCTCAAGTTGCTGCTGAATAAACCGGCTCCCATATTGATCCGTACTGGTCAGCCATTTCTATTAGCTAGTCAATACTCTCCAGACAGCATCGAGGCTCGCTTCCATTCCAATCTTGGCCGAGAGCTCTTGTCGAGTTTCTTCAACTCGATGACAACCCAAACGTCGCCTACCAAATATGACAAGCAACCAACCAAATAATCATCTTCATCGGTTTCATTCTCATCTCGCTATATTAATCTTCGTCGCTAGAGGCGCATCAAGAAGTCAACTTAAGCCATGGCCGAAAATCAAAAGTGAAGGAGGATAGAGGGTAATGAGTGGAAAGTAAACGTTTGCGAAGGTTGTGAGGAGGTTTGTTGTGAAGTGTTTCAGATCAAAACAATCGAATGGGCTTCAGGCCTAGTTAGCTGATATCAACTAAAGAGAAGCTTGCGTTTGGGCCTGAACTGGATAATAATAGAATCATTGGCCCATGAAGAGACGTCCTGTACATCTCGAAGAAGCCCAAGCTGGATCGTGTACCTGCATTATATAAAAGACATACACATGGTCAAAATCAGAACGTGAGAGAAACACAAATTTACAGAAGCATTATGAGATCGTAAAAGCTAAAGAGACTTGGTCTAAGAGCTAAGAAGATCTAGAGTGCTTAGTGATTCACAAGAGATATTCATTGATTAAGAGTTTGTGCTAAACTAGTTGTAATCAAGTGAATATAGTGAATCAGTTGTGGGATACCGTTCCCACCCCTGTGACGTAGCCAATTGGTGAACACAGGATGAACAATTCTTGCGTCGTTTATATTTCCGCAAACAAACGATCGTACTTAGTATTAGATTCTATCTTATATCATATAACACAAGTTGAGATCTCAACAAGTGGTATCAAAGCTTCAAGATTAAGGTGTTAGATAGATATATCAAATCTAAGACAGCCACAAACCGTTAGTCATGGAACCTACCCGAGGCAAGTTTGAGATGGATAAGTTTGATGGGAAGGGAGATTTTGGAATGTGGAAATACAAGCTTCTAGGGTAGTTGGAGATTCAGGGCTTAGCATCAGTTTTGGAGGAAGGTGCAACACTGTTGGATGAATCTACAAAACTAGAAGAAGGTGAGAAACCCAAAGTCGATTCTTTAAAGGTTGCAAGAGACACTAGAGTAAAGAATCTGCTTGGTACATGTCTAAGTGACATGATTTTGAGGAAGGTGATGCATGAGCCTACAACATTGTTAATGTGGAAGGCTTTAGAACTAGATTATCAGACTAAATCACTTCCTAATAGGATCTATCTCAAGCAGCAGTTTGCAAGCTACAAGATGGATGAAGGCAGAAGTATAGAAGAGAACTTAGATGGTTTTCTTAAACTAATTGCAGATCTGGCCAGTTTAAACATTAATGTGAGTGATGAGGATCAAGCAATACAGTTACTCGAGAATCTACCAGGTCGACCTGGGGAATGTACCAGGTCGGCCAGTGAAACAAAATCTGTAGGTAATAAGGAGAGTTGCTCGAGAATCTGTTGCAGAATTGACCATGGCTATTTTCCTTATCGTTATGATGTGGAATTTGCCATGTTTGGGGTGACGGTATTAGGATGAATGTTGCGATTTACTAGTAGGTTATAGCTGAGAATCTTTTAAGTTTTAATTTTGTGCATTCTGGTCTAGAATTGGGTTATAGTCAAATGTGTAAAGAGATTGTTTGATGGGACTTCCAATTCTTCTAGAAGTCTTCGAATGTATTGCATATCTAACATTTAAACATTGGTTGAGGAGTTTTGAAATTTATTGACTTCTTGAATTTGTCACAGGGTCGGCATGGATGTCCTTCGTTTCTTCTTCTACTCCACTCGTGTTTTAGATAATGTCAAGGTTTTCATCTAACCCTTTTTGTCTCTCTACCTTTTTCCCTTTCTCGATTCTTAAAAAAATTTCCTCTGTTTCTGCAGCTATATGAGGATTTGCAGAGAGCGAGATGGAGTCACTTTGTAATGCCCCTTTCCTGTTATATGCTGACCGACGATCTGAGACAAGCGAAGATGGTCCGCCACCGGGTGGGTTCTTGCCGATCTGATATGCTCACCGAATATCCAATATGGTCCTAGTGCCATGGCTATTTTCCTTACAGTTTCTGGTGCCTTTTCTTGGGGAATGTACCAGGTCGGTCAAGGAAACAAAATCCATAGGCAAGAAGGAGAGCTGCTCGATAATATGCTGCGGAATTGGCCATGGCAATTTTACTTACCGTTTCTTTTGTGGAATTGGCCATGTTTGTGGTGACGTTATTAGGATGAATGTTGTGATTTGCTAGTAGGTTATAGCCGAGAATGTTTTAAGTTTTAATTTGGTGCATTCTGGTCTAGAATTGGGTTATAGTCAAATGTGTACAGAGATAGTGTGATGGGACTTCCAATTCTTCTAGAAGTCTTCGAATGTATTGCATATCTAACATTTAAACATTGGTTCAGGAGTTTTGAAATTTATTGACTTGTTGTATTTGTCATAGAGTCGGCATGGAGAGGATAGTAAGACATGTCCTTCGTTTCTTCTTCTACTCCACTCATATTTCAGATAATGTAAAGGTTTTCATCTAACTCATTTTGTCTCTCTATCATTATCCCTTTCTTGATTCTTAAAAAAAAAATCCTTTGTTGTTGCAGCTGTATTAGGATCTGCAGAGAGCGAGATGGAGTCACTTTGTAATGCTCATTTCCCGTTATCCGCTGACCGACGAGCTGACTGGTCAACAATCAAACAAGAACATAACTGATCGAACCCGAGCAGGCCAAACGAGAAATGTTCGTCACAATAAGAAGCCAGAGACAGTCCGGTTTGAGTCAATGGCTAGAATCAAACCGTCCTTGACTCTATTTACCTCGCTTCCACAATAAAAGGCTTTTCAACCAGCATTGCTTCCACGAGTTGTGTCGGTTCGGACTAAACCAAATACTAGGGAATAATTTCATTTCTAAGTGTTTTAAGTCTTTTAAATCCTTTAGCCTAGGCTTGGGACTTCGGTTCTTCAGTTCGGTTACGGTTCGGTTACTCGGTTTATCAGTTTTTTTGGTTTTAAAAAAAAACCACCGATCAGTTTTTTTCTTCCAGTTAGTTCGGTTCGGTTCATTAAAACTTCGGTTCGGTTCGGTTCGATAATTTCGGTTTGGTTCTATATCTCAGGGCTACTATATATATATATATATATATATATATATATATATATATATATATATATATCAAAAACACAAACACAAACTGACAAAAGTATATATATAGTGGAAGATTGAAACTTTTATGAAAATCAAAATCGATCGACAACTTCGATTCTTCGGTTCAGTTACTCGATTTTTCGGGTTTTTTTTGTTTTTAAAAGAACTACCGATCGGTTTTTGTTCTTCCAATGAGTTCGGTTCGGTTCATTAAAATTCCGGTTCGGTTCGGTTCGATAATTTCGGTTCGGTTTTATATCCCAGGGCTACTTTAGCCTATTAATATCTAGTTCCAAAACATTTCAAAATCAATAGGAGCCCACCAAACCCATACCGAATAAAACCCAAAATCGATATTGAAATCAAACTGTGGGAAAAAGCTATTCCAAGGCTACACCGAGGTACTCCCTGTTGGGAATGTCCTGAAATCTACCGTACTATCTCTAGAAAGTATGATAAGTGTCGAGATCAGACATAAGTCATAAATACTGGGTGATCATGATGGCTTGCTAGAGTCCGCTCATGATCTATAAGTTTAGGACTTATTACCAGTATTGTATGATCCCGAAGGGTCACACACCATAGCTAACGGGAAAGTTAAATGGAATTAATACGGTAAGATGCAATGGCATTTACTGTATTGGATCAGAGTTTTGGGCCAGACAAACACAGGCTTTTGTCTGATTTGTATTTTGGGCCCAAAAGATTAATGAGCCATTAGTCTAATGACTTGGGCCCATTAATGAGATATAAGAGAATCAGAAAACCCTAAAGGAAGCAAGCTTCCTTGCGATTTTCTTCCTCTGGCCGCGAGCTCTCTCTCTCTTGAACCTCTCTCTCTGATCATCCATCTCTTTGGTCTAGCAGCCGTCCCGTGCTTGTAAGAGTGTGGATACTCGAGGAGGAATAGGTGTTACCATCTGTTCTAGCTGATCTCATCATTACCATCCATCATCCGCTGCAATCTGAAAGGTAGTGATCAGGTTTGCTTTATGATTCATTTGACGAGAACCTAGATCTGTTTAAGGATTTGTGTTAGGTTGTAATTGAGAATTAAACCATGGAAAACACCCATAATCCTTCAGTGGTATCAGAGCCTAGGCATTAGGTTTCTTGTGAAATTGGATCATATGAAAATTGATTAATTGATTAATTGATTTTGTATGTGGATAATTGGCTGCTAATAAGGTTTGTTATAATCGAATGAATTTCGTTGCTAATTGAATGAAACCCTAAGTCGATGTTAATTCGTTGCTAAAATCATGCGATCGCATGTGTTAAAGCTTTTGTTAATAATTGAATGGCCGATGTCGGATCCGTTGCTAATATGATGCTATCGAGTGTTCTCCATGATTTTAGCGAACCGGTTTATGCGGCTTATTAAACCCTAACCGCATTTGATGCAATCGATCGCGTGACATTGGCCGAGCGTGATAATGGGCCGAGACCGATCTGATGATCGTGAGGCAACATAGGATCGTGAGCGAGCCAATGCGTGATGTGTGTGCCGTGTGCCGAGGTAGATCCGTTGCAATGATCGATCGCAAACGATCGTGAGCAACCGTGTTGGATCATTGGGCCTTGGTTGGATCATGGCCCACAATTGCGTTAATGGGCCGAGTTGGATCTTGGATCCGATTGTTTGGCCCATTAAAATTTTACGTCCCGCGAATAGTCAATCGGTTAAACCGAGCTTCGCGGTTCGTTGCCCAAAACCACACCGATTAAACCGGTCCATTTAATTGGCGGTTGATTGTGTGTTTAAAGCCTAAAACCGCAAGTTAAATCAAATTGGCTAAAACACTAGGTGTTTCTTCCCGGTTTTGGATTTAACTGAACCGATCCAATTTAATTGGTGGTTCAAGCGGTTAACCCAAATCGCGGTTTGCTGGAAATAATTTTATTTCTGGTTAAACCGGATTTAAATTCATAAAATTGAATTTTAACCTAAACCGAAGGCTGGTCTAAGTTTGATTTGGTTGGACCAAATAATTTAGAGCTGGTCTGGTTTAGTAAATAACCGATGGTTTTGATAGTTAATTTGGTCTTGGACCAGAATTAATAAACCGTATCGGTTATGTCAAATTATTGGGCCAACTGGAATTCTATGGTCTTGGACCAAGAATTGGGCCTATAATTTGTGACCCAACCCAAAATATTTAATAAAATATTAAATTAGAAATTTCTATTTTTAGTAAGTTACTAAATTTAGAAAGTTTCTAAAATAAGAAAGTTTCCCAAAATAGTAATCTTCTATTTTTGGAAATAAAACTTAAAAATCCTCAAAAACAATATCAAGCTTGGATGTCTTTCCAGTCTTGTCAGCTGCTTAACGCTTATTCGATTACAGATATGGCTTACAGTGTGAGGTGTCTGTTTTCGCGTAAGTAAAGTAGTATATAGTCACTAATTTCATTGGGAGTCCCAGACTTAAGTGATTATTTGACTGTAAGAGATTGGTTTCCTTGACTGGGCCATCGGGAGTCCCGGGCCTTGAGACATCTGGTGAATTTGGGCCTCGGGTCCAATTCACAACCGAGAGTTATTGGTTATAACTAGCTGTGTGTATGCTTACCAAGTATAGCTAATTCTGGGTGACGGCCAGTGGCCCACTTTGGATTTAGCTAAACATGGGTCTCGGAATCATTGTATTCTTATGAGGTTAAACAAAGAAATTTTGAATACAATGCGAGTTTTCTTATAAGTTGTTAAGATTGCTCTTTTATGAACATAATAACTAAATCTCTATTGTCTCATATTTTCAGCTATGTCAAGCACAACAACTCAAAACACTTTCTCGATCCGGTCTGCCCTTGAGAAGGACAAACTGAACGGATCAAACTTCCTGAACTGGTCCAGGAACCTGAGACTTGTGCTCAGGCAGGAGAAGAAGGCTTATGTCATTGAAAGAGCTCTCTCTCCTAGACCTGCGAATAATGCCGCACAAGCTGTGAAGAATGCTTGGGATACGCATTCTTCAGATGCTAATGACGTGATTTGCCTGATGTTGGCGACAATGGCTCCCGAACTGCAGATGCAGTGGGAAGGCCTGACTTGTCCCATGGAGCTGATGGCAAATCTGAAAGCGTTGTTTCAGGAGCAGGCTCGTACAGAGAGATTCCAAACTGTTAAGAATCTCTTGGACTGTAAAATGGCTAAGGATGCAGCAGTGAGTCCACATGTTCTGAAAATGATGGGTTATCTCGATCATTTGACAAGGCTCGACTGTCCTATAAGCCAAGAGCTTGCTTGTGATATCGTTCTGCAGTCTCTTACTCCTGCATATGACCAGTTCATTTTGAACTATAATATGCATGGGTTGATAAAGACTTTGCCTGAGCTACACGGTATGCTCAAGACTGCAGAACCGAATCTGAAGAAGACCAAGGAGTCGTCTGTACTCATGGTGCAGAAGGGCAAGGGTTTTAAGAAATCTGCTGCAGACAAGGGAAAGGGCAAGGTAGTCAGCAATGAAAAGGCCAAGCCCAAGCCCGTGTCTAAAGCTGGACCTTCTGATATCTGTCACTTTTGTAAAGAGGCAGGGCATTACCGCAGGGACTGTAAGAAATACCAGGAAAGTCTGAAGAAGAAGAAGTCCTTCGAGACTAAATCTTCAGGTATTTTTGTTATTGAAGTAAATACTACTACTTCTGATAATACCACTTGGGTATTAGATACTGGATGTGGGGCTCATATTTGTACTAATATGCAGGCGCTCAGCAACAGTAGAAGGTTGAAGCAAGGGCAAGTAGAGTTGCGGGTTGGCAATGGAGCGAAGGTTCCAGCACTGGCCGTTGGCACTTATTTGTTGTCTTTACCTTCTGGATTGATTTTAGAACTTGAGAATTGTTATTTTGTACCTGCTATAAGCAGAAATATCATTTCAGTTTCATTGTTGGATTTGCAAGGATTTGATTTTTCTATTAAGAATAAATTGTGTTCCTTTAATCTCAATGATATGTTCTATGGCTGTGCCCCTCTTATAAATGGGCTGTACATGCTGGATCAATCTGCTCCAGTATATAACATAAATACAAAACGGTTCAAATCTAACGAAGAAAATGAAACGTTTCTCTGGCATTGTCGTTTGGGGCACATTAGTGAGAAACGCGTCAAGAGGCTCCATTCAAATGGACTCTTGGGCTCATTTGACTTTGAGTCTTGTGAGCAATGCGAATCTTGTCTAATGGGCAAAATGTTGGAATTGTGTCCAGTAATCTCGGTACTGTCTCTAGAAAGTAAGAGTATGTCAATGATCAGACATAAGTCATATAATACTGGGGGTCACGATGGCTTGCTAGAGTCCGCTCATGATCTATAAGTCTTGGACTTATTGCCTCTATTATATGATCCCATATGGGTCACACGCCTAAGCTAACAGGAAAATGTGTAGGAACGGTTTTAGCAGAAGTACGGTAAAAGTGCTAGGCATTTACTGTACTTAGAGAGAATAAAAGGGTTTGGCCACTGTGTGTCGATCGATACACAAGGAGTGTCGATCGACACAGTGCGCGAACGCCTCGGAGTTAATTGGCCTTTGGGCCAAATGGCCCAAAACGAACTGAACGAGTTTTATAAACTCAAGACGAGTTCAGGTCGAAAAAGGAACCCTAGCCGCGAGCCTCCTCTCTCTCTCTGCGCCGATTTCCTCCTGGTCTAGCAGCCGTTTTCTGTGATCGCGTGTGTGAACCTTTGGAGGATTCATCTCTCGGTGTTTCTCTGATCTCTGACCTGTTCTCTCCTTCCGCTGCAATTAACAGGTAAAAGGTGAGATCATCATTTGTTTCTATTCGAGAAGAACCTAGATCAGCATGTTTAGGATAATCTGAATCAGAGAATTGAATCAGGATTGATCTAAACATTCCTTTCAGTGGTATCAGAGCCAGGTTCTGGTTTTTCTTGTTTAGATTCAAGTTTAGGATTGTTTTTCTTGTTTAAAAGTGTTTTGAATCAACTACTGATAAGAGAAATCACTTAAGTAACAAGAATTGAAACCTAAACATATGAAAAAATCGCATGATCAAGCTATATGATTTGATATGCGATCGAATCCGAGAGAATGAGAATCGGCCAGAATCGCATGGATCGATCGATACGATCGCATGGATCGGTCGATACAATCGGAGATCGCATGGATCGATCGATACGATCGCATGGATCGGTCGATACAGTCTATCGGCTAACCCTGTTAACGCGTGAAAGCATCGATCGATGCAGGATCGATGCAGGTTCGATGTTGGTGCATCGACCGATGCGGTTGGTGCATCGATCGACACGGTTAGGGTTTTGGCTCGGTTCCGTGCATGCGTGAGAGCATCGATCGATACAGGATCGATGCACGATCGATGCAGGATCGATGCTAAGAGCATCGACCGATGCGGTTGATGGATCGATCGACACGGTTGGTTCATCGATCGACATGGTTGGTTTAAGGCTCGGTTTAATATTTTGATTAAAATTAATTCGTCCTGGTTTAATAAACAGATTTAATAATTTTATTAAGTCTGGTTAAACCGGGACAAGAAATCCAATGTCGAAAGAATTATTGGATTTAGTGCCTAAACTAGGATTTTCTAATTTGATTTGGTTGGACCAAATAAATTGAGAAAATCCGGTTTAGTAAATAACCGGTTGACAATTGTGGTCGTCGTAGTAATTAATTTTGGTTAGACCAATTTTAATGAACCAGACCGGTTATGTCATTTAATTGGACAATTGGGTCATGTCTTGGACATGGACCAATTCTTGGGCCTCGGGCCAAGAAGTTAAAACAATTGGGCCAATTATTTGAGTCTTTCTTCAGATTAATTTAAAATTTATTTTATAAAATTATAAAGTCGATTTTAAATTAAAGTTTCCGAAATTTTGAAATTAGAAAGTTTCTTAAATTAGAAGTTTCTGGATTTGCGGGTTTTGGATTTTAAAGAAATTTCTAAAGTTAGAAAGTTTCCTGTTTTAGAAAGTTTCCAATTTTAGAAAGTTTCCAAAAATAGTAGGTTTCCAAAAATGGAAAGTTTCCCGAAATAGTAATCTTCTATTTTGGGAATGAATTTTTAAATAAACCTACGAACCTCAAACAATATCAAGCGTTGGATGTCTTGTCCATTCTATGTCAGCTGTCGAAGCCCATTCAATTGTATTCATGGCCTTACAGTGTGAGGGTGTCTGCTTTTGCGTGGATAAGACGGTTTGTGATTCATAAATGTCATTGGGAGTCCCAGACATTAATGATTACATGACTGTATAGTCTGGTTTTCTTGACTGGGCCATCGGGAGTCCCGGGCCTTGAGACATCAGAGTGGATTGGGCCTCGGGCCCAGATTCACAACCAAGAGTTATATCACGTATATAATTAGCCGACATAGGGCTTACCGATATAAGCTGAGTTTTGGTGACGGCCAGTGGCCCACTTTAATCTTAGTTATATGTGGATCTTGGAATCATTATATTCTATTGAGGGTAACTTATGTTATTGAATATAATGCGTGATTAATCATATTAAATTTAATACGAGATTAATCATATTGAACATATTAACTAAAATCCTTTTATCTTAATTTTCAGTTATGACTAGCACAAACAATCAAAACACTTTCTCGATCCGGTCTGTCCTTAAGATGGACAAGCTGAACGGATCAAATTTCTTGACTTGGTCGCGGAACCTGAGGCTAGTCCTCAGACAGGAGAGAAAGGACTATGTCCTTGAGAGAGCTCTCCCCGTGAGGATCGGGTCCAATGCTTCTCATGCAGTATATGATGCTTGGAATAAGCATTATAATGATGCGGTAGATGTGCGTGGTCTGATATTGGCTACCATGGACTCAGACTTGCGGAAGCAATATGAGAACATGGAGTCGCCAATAGAGATGATCAGCAGCCTGAAATTGAAATTTCAGGAGCAGATAAGAGTGGAGAGATACCAGTTGGTTAAATCTCTCACTAGCTGCAAGCTACCAAATGATCATCCAGTGAGTCCTCATGTCAGTAAAATGATGGGTTACATTGATAACCTGAGGAAACTGGATTAATCCAGTAAGCCAAGAATTGGCAACTGAGATCATTCTGCAGTCACTGCCGTCAAGCTATGATAAGTTCAGAAGGAACTATATCAAGAAAGGCTTAACGAAGACGCTGACTGAACTGCATGATATGCTCAAGACAGTTGAGCCAAACGTGAAGAGTACCCTGTACAATCTCATGAACGAGAAGGGTAGGTTTACTAAACCTAATGCTGACAAGGGTGAAGACAAAGTTGTCCAGATTTTGAATCATGGCAAGCGTGTGTCTTCTGAGCCCGAGTCAGATACCTCTTACGTTGGTAAGTGCTGCTACTGTAAGGAGACAGGGCATTGGAAGAGAGATTGCATTAAATTCATGGAAGATGATGAGGAGTTAAAGTCGATGTATGCGACTACTTCCTCAGGTATTCATGTTATTACTTCAAGTTCTACCTTAAAGGTATTGGATACTGGATGTGGCACTGATATTTGTGATAATATGCAGAGCCTAAGCAACAGTAGAACGTTGAAGGAAGGGCAAGTGAAACTACATGTCTGGAAGGAGCTTGGGATGCTGCCTCAGCCGTAGGGTTTTTCACTTATAGATCCCTTTGAGGCTTGGTTTTGTATTAAGTAATTGCTACAATGTACCTGCTTTAAGCAGAGTTGTCTTTCATTTTCTTGTAAGAATTTGAATGTTTTTCATTTTGATAAAAGACAAGTTTTGTTCTTTTGATCTTAATGAAATATTAATTGTAGCACCCTATTCATGGAATGGGTTTTATATCTTAAACCAAAGAGTGCCTAAATATAACATAAGTACCGAATTGGTTTAAATCTGATGAATTAAACCTGATTTTTCTTGGCATAAAGTCTTGGTCACATAGAGTAAGTCGGATTCAGAAATCCCATAGTCATGGACTGTTGGGCTCATTTGATAAAATATCTCATGAGACTTGAATTCTGTTTACTAGACCAAAAGGTAAAGGGCCTATCTTAGCCGAGCTAGAGAAAGGCCCAAAGGCTTATTGGACCTGGAACATACTCATGTATGTGGCCCAATGAGCAGTAATGCCAGAGAAAATCTCCTGTACTTCATTGTCTCTACTGATTACTTCAGTGAGTATGACTGTGTTCATTTGATGAGACACAAGTCGGAATTCTTTGACATGGTCGAAAGAGTTCCAGAATGAAGTATAGGATCTAAATGACAAAAGTATTAAGACTCTGGATTAAATCACGAGTGAGAATACTTAAGTCATTGATTGTGTGATCATCTGAATGAGTGTGAAATCGTTTCACAGCTCATTTCTCCTGAAAACCTGAAGGTTTTTCTGTGAGAAAGAATCAGATCTTATAAGAAATGATTAAAGATGAGTCACACGAATCTTCCATGATATTATTTAAGAATAACGCTCTAAAATATCTAAGTTTACGCTGAAATAGTTCCACAAATATCAGTTGAAAGACACCACGTAAATGTGGATTGGAATCGATCCAAATTCGTCTTTACTGAGTATTTGTAGTTGTACTACTTCGCTGGTTGTCCGAAGGAAACCAAGGCTTCTTACTTTTACGTCCATTCTGTTTTCTAAGAAGGGAAGTTATTTTCCAAGAAGAACAGTGGGAGTAAAAGTATAACTCGAAGAAATTCGAGAAATACAGGAGGCTGCTCAACCTGTTGAGGGAGAGCAGCGGAAGGATTTACAGATTTCTGTAGAATCTACACCTGTGGAGCCTTGTCCGAAGGAAACCAAGGCTTGTTACTTTTACGTCCATTCTGTTTTCTAAGAAGGGAAGTTATTTTCCAAGAAGAACAGTGGGAGTAAAAGTATAACTCGAAGAAATTCGAGAAATACAGGAGGCTGCTTTACCTATTGAGGGAGAGCAGCGGAAGGATTTACAGATTTCTGTAGAATCTACACCTGTGGAGCCTGAAGTTCGCAGATATGAATGAATCAGTTACTAATCCGAGAGTGATTTCTCGTCATTAGTTGAACCTGATAATCATTGAAAGTTCGCATGATCTGATGATCATTGAAAGCGACGAATCTGTGAAATTCAAAGAAGCGAAAGTGAGCCCGGACTCCGAAAAATTACATTTTATGTAAGTTAGCTTCATCGATCCATTCATGGATGGAAGCAAACATATCAGAGTTGGAATCTTCGTTCTGTTGAAGTAGTCAAGGTTTTGACTTGAACAGGAACGAAGCGGAACTGTGTGTTTACTAATAGATGTTGGAATTGTGTCCAGCAATCTCTGTACTGTCTCTATAACGTAAGAGTATGTCAGTGATCAGACATAAGTCATACAATACTGGGGGTCATGATGGCTTGCTAGAGTCCGCTCATGATCTATAAGTCTCGGACTTATTGCCTTTATTGTATGATCCCATATGGGT
Organism: Orychophragmus violaceus; assembly: GCA_030180135.1. Classification (NCBI taxonomy): domain Eukaryota; kingdom Viridiplantae; phylum Streptophyta; class Magnoliopsida; order Brassicales; family Brassicaceae; genus Orychophragmus; species Orychophragmus violaceus. Next base: position 45,551,055 of record CM058231.1, on the reverse strand, counting down.
CGCACGCTTAAGCTAGCAGGAAATAATGTTGGAACGGCTTAGCAGAAGTACGACAAAAGTGCTAGGCATTTGTCGTACTAAGAGAGAGAATTAATGGGTCTGATTAAATGGAATTTAATCAGATTGGTATTTGGGCCCATAAAGCCCAAAAGGAATTAGACAAGTTTTATGAATAAAACTTGAGTCTGTTTTTCCTTCTAACCCTAACACCTAGCGCCGTTTCTCTCCTCTCTCTGCGCCTCTTTTCCTTGTGGTCTAGCAGCCAGTTTCCTGTGATTGCGTGTGTGAGCCTTTGGAGGATCCATCTCTCGGTGTATCTCCCTGATCATTGACCTGTTCTCAATTCCGCTGCAAACAAACAGGTAAAAGGTGAGATCATATGTTTCTAAATAAGAACACCTAGATCTAATGCATGTTTAGGTTGATATCAATATGAGAATTGAATCAGGATCAACCGAAACTTCCAACAGTGGTATCAGAGCCATTGGTTCTTAGGTTTCTTGTTTTAGATTCATTGTTTAGGTTGTTTAATCTGTTTAGAATTGTTTTTGAATCAATTACTGATAAGATAAAACGGTTAAGAATCAGAATTAAACTCTAAACAAACTGATTGGATCACAAAACCGAGCTATATGACTCGAGTTTTTTTGGTGATCGGCCACGAGAAGGATGGCTCGGACGGACGGGGTCGATCGGCGGTCGGACGGTCAGGACGGTCGGATTGGATCCGATCGGATCGTTCGATCGATCACGATCGATCGTCGTGTCGCGTCCGATCGCGTCGTCTCGATCACGTCCGGCTGTGCGTCGCGTCCCGATTGCTCGGCGATCGTGGAGCGTCCGTCCCAGCTGCACCGTCCCGATGGCCCGTCCCGGCTGCGTATCACCTCGATCACGGATCGTTTTGGTTCGCGGCTGAGCGGCTGGCCGATGCTTTCTTGGAAAGCAAGCTAGGTCACGACCAACTCGGTTTGGTTCGTGACCAAATCGGTTCGGTTCAGGGTTCGGTTTAAAACTTGATTAAAATCAACGTTTCGGTTTAATAAACAGATTTAATAATTTTATTAAATCTGGTTAAACCGGAATAAGAAATCCAATGTCGAAAGAAATATTGGATTTAGTGCCTAAACCAGGAATTTCTAATTTGATTTGGTTGGACCAAATAAATTGAGAAATTCCGGTTTAGTAAATAACCGGTTGACAATTGTGGTCATCGTAGTAATTGAAACTTGGTTAGACCAGTTTTAATGAACCAGACCGGTTATGTCAATTAATTGGACAATTGGGTCATGTCTTGGACATGGACCAATTCTTGGGCCTCGGGCCAAGAAGTTAAAACAATTGGGCCATTAATTGAGTCATTCTTCAGATTTAAATTTAAAACTTATTTTATAAAATAAAATTATGAAATTCGATTTTAAATTTTATAAAGTTCCGAAATTTCGAAATTAGAAAGTTTCCAAAAATTAGAAGTTTCTGAATTTGCGGGTTTTGGATTTTAAAGAAGTTTCTAAAGTTAGAAAGTTTCCGGTTTTAGAAAGTTTCCAATTTTAGAAAGTTTCTAAAAATAGTAGGTTTCCATAAATAGAAAGTTTCCCGAAATAGTAATCTTCTATTTTGGGAATGATTTTAATAAACCTACGAACCTCAAACAATATCAAGCGTTGGATGTCTTGTCCAGGCTATGTCAGCTGTCAAAGCCCATTCAATTGCATTCATGGCCTTACAGTGTGAGGATGTCTGTTTTTGCGTGGGTAAGACGGTTTGTGATTCATAAATGTCATTGGGAGTCCCAGACATTAATGATTACATGACTGTATAGTCCGGTTTTCTTGACTAGGCCATCGGGAGTCCCGGGCCTTGAGACATCAGAGTGGATTGGGCCTCGGGCCCAGATTCACAACCAAGAGTTATATCACGGATATAATTAGCCGATATAGGGCTTACCGATATAAGCTAAGGTTGGGTGACGGCCAGTGGCCCACTTTGATCTTAGTTATATGTGGATCTTGGAATCATTATATTCTATTGAGGGTAACTTTTGTTATTGAATATAATGCATGATTAATCATATTATAATTTAATACGAGATTAATCATTTTGAACATAATAACTAAAATCCTTTTATCTTATATTTCAGTTATGACTAGCACAAACAATCAAAACACTTTCTCGATCCGGTCTGTCCTTGAGATGGACAAGCTGAACGGATCAAATTTCTTGACTTGGTCGCGGAACCTGAGGCTTGTCCTCAGACAGGAGAGAAAGGACTATGTCCTTGAGAGAGCTCTCCCCGTGAGGATCGGGTCCAATGCTTCTCATGCAGTATATGATGCTTGGAATAAGCATTATAATGATGCGGTAAATGTGCGTGGTCTGATATTGGCTACGATGGACTCAGACTTGCGGAAGCAATATGAGAACATGGAGTCGCCAATAGAGATGATCAGCAGCCTGAAATTGAAATTTCAGGAGCAGATAAGAGTGGAGAGATACCAGTTGGTTAAGTCTCTCACTAGCTGCAAGCTACCAAATGATCATCCAGTAAGTCCTCATGTCAGTAAAATGATAGGTTATATAAATAACCTGAGGAAACTGGATTATCCAGTTAGCCATGAATTGGCAACTGAGATCATTCTGCAGTCACTGCCGTCAAGCTATGATAAGTTCGTAAGGAACTATATCAAGAAAGGCTTAACGAAGACGTTGACTGAACTGCATGATATGCTCAAAACGGTTGAGCCAAACGTGAAGGGTAGGTTTATTAAACCTAGTATTGACAAGGGTGAAGACAAAGTTGTCCAGATTTTGAATCATGGCAAGCGTGTGTCTTCCGAGCCCAAGTCAGATACCTCTTACGTTGGTAAGTGCTGCTACTGTAAAGAGACAGGGCATTGGAAGAGAGATTGCATAAAATTCATGGAAGACGATGAGGAGTTGAAGTTAATGTATGAGACTACTTCCTCAGGTATTCATGTTATTACTTCAAGTTCTACCTTGCAGGTATTGGATACTGGTTGTGGCACTGATATTTGTTATAATATGCAGAGCCTAAGCAACAGTAGAACGTTGAAGGAAGGGCAAGTGGAACTGCATGTCTGGAAGGAGCTATGGATGCTGCCTCAGTCGTAGGGTTTTCACTTGTAGATGCCTTCGAGGCTTGGTTTTGTATTAAGTAATTGCTACAATGTACCTGCTCTAAGCAGAGTAGTTTTTCATTTTCTTGTAAGAATTTGAATGATTTTATTTTGATAAAAGACAAGGTTTTGTTCTTTTTGATCTTAATGAAATATTGATTGTAGCACCCTATTCAAGGAATGGGTTTTATGTCCTAAACCAAAGATTGCCTAAATGTAACATAAATACCAAATTGGTTTAAATCTGATGAATTAAACCTGATTTTTCTTGGCATAAATGTCTTGGTCACAGAGAGTAAGTCGAATTCAGAAATCCCATAGTTATGAACTGTTGGGCTCAATTGAATGAATGTCTTATGAGACTTGAATTCTGCTTACTAGACCAAAAGACAAAGGGCCCATCTTAGCCGAGCTAGAGAAAGGCCCAAAGGATTATTGGAGATTGAACATACTCATGTATGTGGTCCGATGAGCAACAATGCCAGAGAAATTTTTCTTGTACGTCATTGTCTCGACTGATTAATTCAGTGAGTAAGACTGTGTTCATTTGATGAGACACATGTCGGAATTCTTTGACATGGTCGAAAGAAGTCGGAATTCTTTGACATGGTCGAAAGAGTTCCAGAATGAGGTATAGAATGTGAGTGACAGAAGTATTGAGACTCTGGATAAGACCACGAGTGAGAATACTTAAGTCATTGATAGTGCCATCATCTGAATGAGTCACACGAATCTTCCATGATATTTTATAAGAATAACGCTCTACAGTATCTAAGTTTACGCTAAAATAGTTCCACCAATATCAGTTGAAAGACACCACGTAAATGTGGATTGGAATCGATCCAAATTCGTCTTTACTGAGTATTTGTAATTGTGCTACTTCGCTGGTTGTCCTAGGGAAACCAAGGCTTGTTACTTTTACGTCCATTCTGTTTTCTAAGAAGGGAAGTCACTTTCCAAGAAGAACAGTGGGAGTAAAAATGTAACTCGAAGAAATTCTTGTTACTTTTACGTCCATTCTGTTTTCTAAGAAAGAAAGTTATTTTCAAGAAGAACAGTGGGAGTAAAAGTGTAACTCGAAGAAATTCGACAATACAGGTGGCTGCTTAACCTGTTAAGGCGGAGCGGCGGATGGATTTACAGATGACTGTAGAATCTACACCTGTGGAGCCAGAAGTTCGCAGAAATGAAAGAATCAGTCACTAATCCGAGATTGAATTCTCGTCATTAGTTGAACCTGATGATCATTGAAAGTTCGCATGATCTGATGATCATTGAAAGCGACGAACCTGCGAAATTCAAAGAAGCGAAAGTAAGCCAGGACTCCGAAAATTACACTATGTGTAAGTTAGTTTCATTGATCCATTCATGGATGGAAGCAAACATATCGGAGTTGGAATCTTCGTTCTGCTGAAGTAGTCAAAGTTTTGACTTGAACAGGAACGAAACGGAAATGTGCGTTTACTAATAGATAAAAGGGAGCGATATTGTATTTCTCGTAATGTATGTCGAAGACATACTGATTCTCGGAAATAACGTCCCAATGCTGCAGTCGGCAAAGGATTGGCTTGGGAGTTGGTTTTGTGGTTGACATGGGTAAAGCCATGAAAGTCTTGGATTCTGGATCTAAAAATAGAGATCCAGAAGAGCTGGTAGGACAGAGTCAGGATTCTTATATGACAAAGTCCTACACGTTTTCAGCATTCCAAGAAGGGTTTTATGCCAATGTCACATGGCAATACGTTAAGCAAGAAGCAGTGTCCTACGATAACTGCTGAGCTTGAATGCATGTATAGGATTCATATGCGACGGCAATTGGATCTATCATGCATGCCATGACACGTACTTGTTTTGATGTTGCTTTAATGTTAAGCAAAACAAGTAAAGACCAGTCAAATCCAGCAAAGAATCACTGGATAGCCGTAAAGAATATACTAAAGTATTTGAGGAATACTAAAGAAAGGTTCTTTAGGTAAAGGAGAAAGTGAGGTGCTACAAAGTCAATAGAGTCAGAAAGGCAAGTTTTCCAATGGACAAAGATGATTTCCGGTCACAGTCCGGTTATATCTTGTGTCTATCTGGCGGTGCAAGGCACTGTTGCTGACTCCATGACTTAAGCTGAACATTTCGCAGCTTGGGAAGCGGCGAAAGAGGCTGTTTGGAAAGAAGAGTTCGTCACTGAACTTGATGTGATTCCAGCATAGATGAGACTAGCTGCACATCAGAGATCCAAACACCTTGTGGGTAGGTATAACCTATTCCATAAGATAAATGACAGAGATGTTAAGTAGATCAGCAAGTTTCATCGAATGAGAACGTTGCTAATCTATTAACGAAGCCACTCCTTAGGCCTAAGCACGAGTCTCGGACTGTAGCTGTAGGATAAGTGAAATTAAGATGTAGTCTTAATTTCAGTGGGAGTTATTAAAGGGCTTTATTTAGTTATTTGATATGTTCTTGTAAAACATTTAAGATGTTTAATGAAATTATTATTTCAAGATTATTTTAACTGTGATGAAATAATCGTTCCAAAATGATATGAACCATTTTATAGGTCATCGAAGTAAATGATTTGATCTTGAGTCATCGAAGTCATTTAGCTTGATCATGAGATCCTATATTTGATAAATGTTTTATATCATCATGTCCCTAGTCGAAGGTTGTTGAAATTGGAACACCAACAACCGTGTAAGACTGGATTGGTACGTGACTTATGACAAAGTCTCAGTGTGTCATAGATGCTCGGCATCAAAGTCAGTACATAGGTGTATGTTGGGAACATACGACCGGACAAGACCCGCTAATAAGAACTCTTCAGGATATTTGTATCTGTGTCATAAGAGATTCTTACTACGACTATAGAGTATAGTCCTTAGACCTGAGTTCGCATGCATGTGACTGCATATGGACTGATGCACTTTGATCATTGTCTAACGCTATCGTTCTGTGATAGCTATAAGGACCTTGTTTGGGTACATCATGAAATGAGTAGTTTACAGTGATGGAACAAGATGGGATTTGTCCCTCCAATATAAATGGAGTGAATATCTCTAGGCCAATCGGAGATTTGAATACTGGAAAACGCATGGCCATGCTCAAACGGACTTTCCCGAGTCGTTTGTATTGTCAGTATCAAATCAGAGTCCGATGAACAAGATTAGGCTTTATAAGGATGACACTAATCTTGCCTTATGACTAATCGAGATATTGAGACGAAAGGGATTATGAATACAGAGATTCCAGTTCAAGTGGGAGATTGTTGGAATTGTGTCCAGCAATCTCTGTACTGTCTCTATAACGTAAGAGTATGTCAGTGATCAGACATAAGTCATACAATACTGGGGGTCATGATGGCTTGCTAGAGTCCGCTCATGATCTATAAGTCTCGGACTTATTGCCTTTATTGTATGATCCCATATGGGTCGCACGCTTAAGCTAGCAGGAAATAATGTTGGAACGGCTTAGCAGAAGTACGACAAAAGTGCTAGGCATTTGTCGTACTAAGAGAGAGAATTAATGGGTCTGATTAAATGGAATTTAATCAGATTGGTATTTGGGCCCATAAAGCCCAAAAGGAATTAGACAAGTTTTATGAATAAAACTTGAGTCTGTTTTTCCTTCTAACCCTAACACCTAGCGCCGTTTCTCTCCTCTCTCTGCGCCTCTTTTCCTTGTGGTCTAGCAGCCAGTTTCCTGTGATTGCGTGTGTGAGCCTTTGGAGGATCCATCTCTCGGTGTATCTCCCTGATCATTGACCTGTTCTCAATTCCGCTGCAAACAAACAGGTAAAAGGTGAGATCATATGTTTCTAAATAAGAACACCTAGATCTAATGCATGTTTAGGTTGATATCAATATGAGAATTGAATCAGGATCAACCGAAACTTCCAACAATAGATTAGTGGGAGCGATATTGCATTTCTCATATTGTATGTCGATGACATACTGATTCTCGAAAATGACGTCCCAATGCTGCAGTCAGTAAAGGACTGGCTTGGGAGTTGGTTCTAAACATTGACATGGGTAAAGCCACGTATGTTTTTGGATTTTGGATCTAAAGATAGAGATCCGAAAGAGCTGGTAGGACAAAGTCAGGATTCTTATCCCGACAAAGTCCTACACGTTTTCAGCATTCCAAGAAGGGTTTTATACCAATGTCACATGGCATTACGTTAAGCAAGACACAGTGTCCTACGATAACTGCTGAGCTTAAATGCATGGATAAGATTCCATATGCGTCGGCAATTGGATCTATCATGTATGCCATGAAACGTACTTGTTTGATGTTGCTTTAATGTTAAGCAAGACAAGTAAAGACCAGTCAAATCCAGCAAAGAATCACTGGATTGCCGTAAAGAATATCCTAAAGTATTTGAGGAATACTAAGGATAAATTCTAGAGTTACGGAGAAAGTGAGGTGCTACGAGTCGGTAGAGTCTGAAAGGCAAGTTTTCCAATAGACAAATATGATTTCCGATCACAGTCCGGTTATATCTTGTGTCTATCTGGCGGTGCAAGGCACTGTTGCTGACTCAATGACTTAAGCTGAACATTTCGCAGCTTGGGAAGTGGCGAAAGAGGTTGTTTGGAAAGAAGAGTTCGTCACTGAACTTGATGTGATTCCCAGCATAGATGAGACTAGCTGCACATCAGAGGTCCAAACACCTTGAGGATAGGTATAACCTATTCCGTAAGATAAATGACAGAGATGTTAAGTAGATCAGCAAGTTTCAACGAATGAGAACGTTGCTAATCTATTAACGAAGCCACTCCTTAGGCATAAGCACGAGTCGCGGACTGTTGCTGTAGGATAAGTGAAATTAAGAATGTTTAGTTATTGGATATGTTCTTGAAACAACATTTAAGAATGTTTAATGAAATTATTATTTCAAGATTATTTTAACTGTGATGAAATAATCGTTCCAAAGTGATATAAACCATTTTATAGGTCATCGAAGTAAATGACTTGATCTTGAGTTATCAAAGTCATTTAGCTTGATCATGAGACCCTATATTTGATAAATGACTTATATCATTATGTCCCTAGTCGAAGGTTGTTGAAATTGGAACACCAACAACCGTGTGAGACTGGATTGGTACGTGACTTATGACAAAGTCTCAGTGTGTCATAGATGCGCGGCATCAAAGTCAGTACATAGGTGTATGTTGGGGAACATACGACCGGACAAGACCCGCTTATAAGAACTCTTCAGGATATTTATATCTGTGTCATAAGAGATTCTTACTACGACTATAGAGTATAGTCCTTAGACCTGAGTTCGCATGCATGTGACTGCACATGGACTGATGCACTTTGATCATTGTCTAACGCTGTCGTTCTGCGATAGTTATAAGGACCTTGTTTGGGTACATTATGAAATGAGTAGTTTACAGTGATGGAACAAGACGGGATTTGTCCCTCCAATATAAATGGAGTGAATATCTCTAGGCCAATCGGAGATTTGAATACTGGAAAATGCATGGCCATGCTCAAACGGACTGTCCCGAGTCGTTTGGATTGTCAGTATCAAATCAGAGTCCGATGAACAAGATTAGGCTTTATAAGGATGACACCAATCTTGCCTTATGACTAATCGAGATATTGTGACAAAAGGATTATGAATACAGAGATTCCAGTACAAGTGGGAGATTGTTGGAATTGTGTCCAGTAATCTCGGTACTGTCTCTAGAAAGTAAGAGTATGTCAATGATCAGACATAAGTCATATAATACTGGGGGTCACGATGGCTTGCTAGAGTCCGCTCATGATCTATAAGTCTTGGACTTATTGCCTCTATTATATGATCCCATATGGGTCACACGCCTAAGCTAACAGGAAAATGTGTAGGAACGGTTTTAGCAGAAGTACGGTAAAAGTGCTAGGCATTTACTGTACTTAGAGAGAATAAAAGGGTTTGGCCACTGTGTGTCGATCGATACACAAGGAGTGTCGATCGACACAGTGCGCGAACGCCTCGGAGTTAATTGGCCTTTGGGCCAAATGGCCCAAAACGAACTGAACGAGTTTTATAAACTCAAGACGAGTTCAGGTCGAAAAAGGAGCCCTAGCCGCGAGCCTCCTCTCTCTCTCTGCGCCGATTTCCTCCTGGTCTAGCAGCCGTTTTCTGTGATCGCGTGTGTGAACCTTTGGAGGATTCATCTCTCGGTGTTTCTCTGATCTCTGACCTGTTCTCTCCTTCCGCTGCAATTAACAGGTAAAAGGTGAGATCATCATTTGTTTCTATTCGAGAAGAACCTAGATCAGCATGTTTAGGATAATCTGAATCAGAGAATTGAATCAGGATTGATCTAAACATTCCTTTCACAAAATGACACGGGTCCCTTTCAATAAACCCACAGAAAGGGCCAGTGAACTATTGGGCCTGATACATACTGACGTGTGTGGCCCAATGTCCACAAGTGCTAGAGGAAACTTTCAGTACTTCATTACATTCACTGATGATTTCAGTAGATATGGATATGTCTACTTGATGAAACATAAGTCGGAAACCTTTGAAAAGTTCAAAGAATTCCAAAATGAAGTACAGAACCAGCTTGGTAAAAGTATTAAGGCTCTTCGGTCGGACCGAGGAGGAGAATACTTGAGCCAGGAATTTCGTGATCATCTGAGTGAGTGTGGGATTATCTCCCAACTCACACCTCCTGTACACCTCAGTGGAATGGTGTGTCTGAGAGAAGGAATCGGACATTGTTAGATATGGTCCGATCCATGATGAGTCACACAGACCTTCCTATATCCCTTTGGGGATATGCTTTGCTCACCGCAACGTTCACACTGAACAGATTGCCATCAAAGGCAGTAGCAAAGACACCATATGAGATATGGACTGGAAAAGCTCCAGCAATGTCTTTTCTCAGAATTTGGGGTTGTGAAGCCTATGTCAAAAGATTAATCTCAGACAAGCTTACACCAAAATCTGACAAATGCTACTTCATTGGTTATCCTAGGGATACCAAGGCTTATTACTTCTATCTGCGATCCGAGAACAAAATCTTTGTAGCTCGGGATTGTACTTTTCTTGAAAGGGAGTTTCTCTCTAGAAAAGATAGTGGGAGTAAGGTACAACTTGATGAAATTCAAGAAGGACAGGAACCTGTTCAACCTAATGAGGAAGAACAGCAGGATGAATTACATGAAGTTGTAATAGAACCTGAACCTGCAGTACCTGAAGTTCGAAGATCCGGAAGGATCCGTCACGAACCCGATAGATATCAGGGATTCCTCGTGACTAATTGCCATGATCTTTTGATCATTGACGGTGATGAACCCTCGAACTTTGCAGAAGCCATGATGGGCCCTGACTCCTTAAAGTGGCGTGAAGCCACTGAATCCGAAATGGACTCCATGTCTGCTAACCGAGTGTTTTCACTGGTTGATTTACCTGCTGGTGCAAAAGCCATCGAGTGTAAATGGATCTTCAAGAAGAAGATTGACATGTATGGTAATGTCCAGATTTACAAGGCCAGGTTGGTGGCAAATGGTTTCAAGCAAATTCATGGTATAGACTATGATGAAACTTATTCACCAGTGGCAATGATGAAATCAATTCGGATTCTCCTAGCAACTGCAGCTCATTATGACTATGAGATTTGGCAGATGGATGTAAAAACCGCCTTCCTGAATGGAATCTTGGAAGAGGATGTGTACATGACACAGCCTGACGGTTACATTGATCCTAAGAATGCTGGGAAAGTATGCAAACTTCACAAATCCATTTATGGATTGAAGCAAGCATCGAGGAGTTGGAATCTTCGTTTTGATGAAGCAATAAAGAACTTTGACTTCATCAGAAACCAAGAGGAACAATGTGTGTATAAGAAAACTAGTGGGAGCAAAGTGGCGTTTCTTATCCTATATGTCGATGACATATTGCTTATTGGAAATGATATTCCAATGCTGAAGTCTGTTAAAGACTGGCTGGGAAGTTGTTTTTCCATGAAGGACATGGGTGAAGCCGCGTATATTCTTGGAATCCGAATCTTTAGAGATAGATCTAAAAGGTTGATTGGACTTTGTCAAGATTCCTACATAGACAAAGTTCTGCATCGATTCGGAATGGAAAATTCCAAGAAGGGATTCACGCCAATGATACATGGTGCTACACTAAGCAAGGATCAGTGTCCTAAGACACCTGATGAGCTTAAGCGCATGAGTAGGATTCCTTATGCTTCGGCTATAGGATCTATCATGTATGCCATGATCTGTACTCGTCCTGATGTTGCTTATGCACTAAGCATGACGAGTAGGTACCAGTCTAATCCAGGTGAGAGTCACTGGATTGCCGTAAAGAATATCCTGAAGTATTTGAGGAATACTAAGGATAAGTTCTTGGTTTACGGAGGAAGTGAAGTGCTTGAAATCAGTGGATTCACGGATGCAAGTTTTCAGACAGATAAAGATGATTTCCGGTCACAGTCTGGCTACATCTTCTGTCTGAATGGCGGTGCAGTAAGTTGGAAGAGCTCCAAGCAGAGCACCGTGGCAGATTCCACAACTGAAGCTGAATACATCGCTGCTTCAGAAGCTGCGAAGGAAGGAGTTTGGATTAGGAACTTCTTGATTGAACTCGGTGTATTCCCTAATGCCACTGAGCCTTTGGCACTGTATTGTGACAACAATGGTGCAATTGCTCAAGCCAAGGAACCGAGACATCATCAGAAATCCAAACACATTATGAGAAGGTATCACCTGATTCGTGATATAGTTAATAGAGGAGAAGTGAAGGTCAGCAGGGTTCCCACTGATGAGAACGTAGCTGATCCGTTGACAAAGCCACTCCCGAGACCTAAGCACGAGTTGCATACTGCTGCTGTAGGAATTAGAGATATTCAAATGTAATCTCTTTTTGAGTGGGAGTTGTGAGGGCTTTTTTTTTAGTTATTTTGATTGGTTCTTGTAAACATTTTTAAATGTTAATGAAATTTTTATTTCTGGATTATTTTTAACTGTGATATAAAATAATCGTTCCAAAATAATTCATGTCATTATATATGGGCCATCGAAGTACATGAGTAGACTTGATCCTGAAACCCCATATTTAACGAAGTGACATAAATTATAGTGTCCATAGTCGAAGGTTGTTGAAATTGGAACAACAACAACCTGTTGAGACTAGATTGTGTTGAGACTTATGACCAGGTTTCGAGGGGTCATAGATGCGCGGCATCAAAGTCGACACATAGGTATATGTAGGGGAGCATATGACCGGACATGGCCCGCTGATGAGAACTCTGCAAGATATTAATATATGTGTCATAAGAAGTTCTCATATACGACTATAGAGTATAGTCCTTAGACCTGAGTTCGCATGCATGTGGCTGCACATGGAGTAATGCGCTTTGATCATTGTCTAACCTTGGTTGGGTGTATTATGAATTGTGTAGTTCATAGTGATGGAACAAGATGGGATTTGTCCCTGCCGTTTAACGGAGGTAATATCTCTAGGCCAATCGGAGATTTGATAGCTGGTAAGAGAATGGCCATTCCCAAACGGACTTGCCCAAGTCGTTTGCATTGTCAGTATCAAATCTGGTCCGATAAACATGGTCTGGCTATATAAGGATGACACACATCTTGCCTTATGCCAGATCGAGATATTAAGACAAAAGGATTAGGGAATGTAGGATTCCAGTACAATCGGAAGATTGTTGGGAATGTCCTTTGTAGGATTCCAGTACAAGTGGGAGATTGTTGGGAATGTCCTGAAATCTACCGTACTATCTCTAGAAAGTATGATAAGTGTCGAGATCAGACATAAGTCATAAATACTGGGTGATCATGATGGCTTGCTAGAGTCCGCTCATGATCTATAAGTTTAGGACTTATTACCAGTATTGTATGATCCCGAAGGGTCACACACCATAGCTAACGGGAAAGTTAAATGGAATTAATACGGTAAGATGCAATGGCATTTACTGTATTGGATCAGAGTTTTGGGCCAGACAAAAATAGGCTTTTGTCTGATTTATATTTTGGGCCCAAAAGATTAATGAGTCATTAGTCTAATGACTTGGGCCCATTAATGAGATATAAGAGAATCAGAAAACCCTAAAGGAAGCAAGCTTCCTTGCGATTTTCTTCCTCTGGCCGCGAGCTCTCTCTCTCTCTTGAACCTCTCTCTCTGATCATCCATCTCTTTGGTCTAGCAGCCGTCCCGTGCTTGTAAGAGTGTGGATACTCGAGGAGGAATAGGTGTTACCATCTGTTCTAGCTGATCTCATCATTACCATCCATCATCCGCTGCAATCTGAAAGGTAGTGATCAGGTTTGCTTTATGATTCATTTGACGAGAACCTAGATCTGTTTAAGGATTTGTGTTATGTTGTAATTGAGAATTAAACCATGGAAAACACCCATAATCCTTCACTCCCGCGTCCGCCGAGCTAAGCCAAACCTAAATACAACAAAAAGTCTAATGAGCGATCTAAGATCACCCAGTGAGTCGGTTCCCCATTAACAGGCTGCTAAAAATCTGCAAAATTAATCCCACCCCAAAAACCCCAAAATAACAAACAAAGGAACAAACATAATAAAAAAGCTGATCACTTGCCACCATGACCTGATGGCCTCTGAAACACACAAGCATTCTCTATCAACGAAAGGTAACACAGAGATCGAGATCACTGCGGTACATGATCTCGATCGAACTCGATCTAACTATCGCAAAACTAACATTAACACACCACTGGGCCCACTACGCGAAGTCGGTAGCTTCCACGGGAACACTTAGCTACCGTCATTGTAACTAAAACTACCCCACAACTCCTAGACGTGAACACAAAGTCCTACAACCTAGGACACTGTTTTTTGTCCAATGATAGACAACGACTCGGGCTACCCTTAGATAGCCTAAGCTTCCATGGAGTCCCCAACCCTAGGACATGACCTTGTATTCTCTTGGACCACACACCTACCGGTGTCACTCAGTAGGTTAAAACCATAACCAGAATCACCACCCGAAGACACGTGAACCGATCATGCAACTACCCAAGGACGCTTTCACTAGACTTGCGGGATCTAACGAACCCTAGAGTCCTGATAACAATAAATAAAACAATCAGACTCTCTAGGACTCTACACAGCACACAAGACTGACAAGGTCAATAGAAATAAACAACACAAACACAATACCCTATCTATCCCGCAAGCTTATACACCAACCACCACACCACCGACCTTATCCGGTTATATATCGGACTAAGTATTATTGTTACGGAAATTCGACCTAGTCAATATTACGGGCTACGATCTGATATGTCCAAACAACAAGGTGAAATACAAATATAAAGTGAGGTCGAAATGATTCTTTATTGATCTTAAGGCCGGAACCGAGCTATGAACAAGATGGTACGAGGTGTGAGTCCGTCGAATGACGTGCTCATGATAGGTGTAGTTTTATCCCTATTCTAACTGCAAGTACACAGTGATGTAGTTGTAGTACTTAGGGTATCGAATCCACAGGGACTCCGGTCAACGATAGATAAGAACAGAAAAGATTAAACTAGGAGAAAGCAAAGGTGATTAAACTAAAAGCAGAGCAGAAAAGTAAATCAGTAGCAGGCGAGTTTGTGAGCAAGGAAGCGAAGCGTTAGGTTTCAGGAGTTCTCAGGAAATCAGGAACACAAGTAATCAGTCAATCATGATCTAATCAATAACTGTTCTAGAACTCAAAACACAGATATAGAATTAACCAACTCTCGTTGCGAGAATTCTCTAAGTCTAAGTGCAGCAAACCAAACTTTCGTTTGCGAGAACTAACAGATTAAACCAGCATTAATTCCAAGTTTGATATGTTCACAATTAACCTAAACCAAACTTTCGTTTGCGAGAAGTTTAATTGCTCATCTAGGTTCTTTCTAGCTAAATTAACCAACTTTCACTGCATTAATCAGCCTAACATCATAATTCTGATTAGCTACTTCAGATTAAGCATTAAGAACAACCTAAACAAAGAACTAGCAGATATGAATCCCTACAGATTGATTTAAACTATAGTTCCATGAAATCCCTAATGAGAATCCTTCAACCTAACATGTAAACTACTCAGACATGTTCATCGAGACAGAAAATATCATAAGTAGAAAACCAAATATCATTAAACAGAATAATCAATAGGGGGTTCGAAATCAAGTCTCTTTCGAGAACAAGATCAGCCCCTAAGGCTCTCTGAAATAAAATAAAACTTAAGAAAATCGTAGCCTAAACAAGTGGCTAAAAACCCTAATATATAGTCTAAAACACGTTTTGGGCTTCTGTGTAAATATCTGGGCTTTTCTGCAATATCAGCATTCTTCATTAAACCGCCGAGTCTGGCCCATTCGCATATGCAACGATCGATGCCAATAGCGTGTCGATCGTTGCAGCTCTGAAATATCGACAGTGAAGTCTATCTCTCGGCCAAATACTCCAATTAGCTCCAGAAAGTGCCATAATCACCAAATATGCTCCAAATGTGCTTGTACCTAATAAACACCTGAAAAGACTCTAAAACATAGTAAAAGACTCGGTAAAGAACACATATACCATGGTTAAAAACCCTAAAATCCATGGTATATCAACTCCCCCACACTTAGCTCTTGCTTGTCCTCAAGCAAGTAAAGAACCAAAGCATAAGAAAAGAAGTTTGAAAACACAGAAACTCATTTCGTCCTAGGAACTTTCGCATTCACATTCACTTAGTAATCCACTGAAAACTTTCCTGCAGAACTCAAGACCAACATGTACTTCCCCCACACTTAGCAACTGTCCTAAGTAAACTCCACAATCACATTCAAGCATTCAAATTCACCCTACTGACTTCTGCAAGTATTTAAGTGCGGTCTCACTTAAGGAGTATCGATCAAAGGGCACATGGATTCTTACCTTATCAGCTCTAGACCACCATACTATCTTTCTCTAGTCCCTTTCTTCTCTTTCCCTTCCTTAACAACTGATTTTTCCCACATTGGGTATCATTTTTTTTTTTTATCAGTGTTCTTCCCGTTATGGGGTGTACTTTGGACACATTCCATGGATCGCACAGGAGATAATAGGGGTCTCTACCACTCCCGTGACCACTTCGGAGTTACTAACTCATCCTCAGTTTATTATCTTTTTTTTTTTATGGAAGGGGAGAAGGGGACTAAATAGGATAGGTTGACAGGCTGTGTCAGAACTAACAAGGGAATCCGACACAAAGTATACCAAGCCCTTAGGTGAGAAATCTAAGTCAGTATTAAGGTTGAAGTCAGTAAAAGGATCCTCTGATACCTGAAGCGATGTAGGTGTCCTCAGTAGGTTGATCTGTGTCTGAGTTTTCTAACAGTCATAGAGGCTCTGCAAGTCTGTCCAATGGTCACTTAGTTCATGTTCAAGCGAAACGTTTCCTCGAAAAATCATAGTTTCATACAAATTTTGACTCAATAAAACAAATTTTTGAAAAACTAAGAAAACAAAAGCGTGCGTCAGTAGCTTCCTCCCCCACACTTAAACTACACTGTCCCCAGTGTAATCAAGGCATGAGCTCGGTGAGAATAATAATCAAATTTGAAACAATCCGAAAAGTTGCAGAACACTTACCTGTCGTCCCCCTGCGTCGATCGATGCCCAAGGGTGTCGATCGATGCAAGGCGATTATCGCTCGCGGTTATGTAGATAACCGATGTCTGAACCGCAATCAATTCGTTAAACCGTAAATCGCGACTGCATCGACCGATGCACAATGTGTGTCGATCGATGCAATGCGATTATTCCTGTTTCTCTCGCCTCTGAACACACTTAAACAGAAAATTAAAATACCAAAACCAAAACGAAGAAATGAAAACAAAAACGAACCTAACAGTGGGTTGCCTCCCACTCAGCGCTTGTTTTTAGTCATTAGCTTGACTATTGGAAGAGATTTAACTCAAGGCGGTTTCAACAGAGACTTTGAGTGTCTCTGTGAATATTTCTTCATCCAAGGAGGTGTGTATGCTGTCGGATCATGAGGTTTCCCAAGGAAAGAGTAGACAGAACCAGAGCGGGAGCGAAGCTTGGGTGGTACACTGCGTTTTCCTGCATTTAAAACAATATGGTCAGGAGGTTTAAGCTTAGGTGATTTATACCTTACCTTTGGTGGAGATCTGATGTTTGGAGCTTTCAGCTTATGAGCAGTTGCAGGCTCTGAAGATGTTAGAGCAGGTTCAAGAGGAACCGCCATCTTCTTCTCTCCACTATCAGATACTGTAGTTCCACCAATCTGAACTTCTTCTTTCAGATGACCATCAGTGGAGATCATCTTCTTTGCATGAATTCGCGAAGTTTCAACTGGTGGTGTTTTATTCACCTTCTTATCCATCACTTTCATGCAGTTAGCCACTTCTAGCTCTTGTTTGGAAGGTTTAGGAACCTTAGGATATGGCACAATGGGTGTGTAGACTCGTTCTGGTACTGTTGCAGGTTTCTGGTCATGTCTGCGTTCTGTGTCGATCGTTGCATGATCTGTGTCGATCGATGCAAGGCGATTCTGTTTGTCGTAAGAACTCGAAATTGTCGTCAGAACGGCGTATCAATCGACACTAAGGGGGTGTCGATCGATGCATGTCTCAGACAGACAATATTCATCCAGAAAATCCGAGATTATGCTCTCTTCTTCACCTAGCAACTCAATCTCATCCCTTTAGGTCACAGCTCTGATGGATTTGTACTGTTCAGCTTTCCTAGCTTCATTTTGTCTTTGTATTGCTCCAGCTGTCTGCTGAACTTGGACATCTAGCTCCTTCACATGTGTGCTCAAGTATTCAAACTTCCCATTCAGATTTTCATGTATAGCATCCAGCTTCCTGTCGAAGTCCATAGCAGTCTTAGTCTGATCCTCTAGCAGCTGCTCCATCATGGATTCCATCTTGCTCTCATAAGCATTAGCAGCAGGAGATGCATGATAGGAGGGTGATCCATAAGTCCTTTGATAGGAATTACCTTGCTGATTTCCATACCTGTTTCCTTGAAACCCAGAACCATTTATGTAGTTCCTCTCCTCTTCTTGTCTTTCCAGTAACTGCTCCATCATGCTCATCAGCTTTTTAGACTGTGTATTGTGAGGAGGAACAGGCTGATATGATGGAGATTCATAGTCTCTGGTGAATGAATTGGAACCATAGCCTCTGCAGAACGAGTTATTCTGCTGATTTTCCAACATCCGTTCCATCATTCCCATCATTCTTTCGCACTGTGTCGATCGATGCAGGGTAGCGTCGATCGATGCAAGCTCGAGAATGCAACGATCGACACACAGGACCGTGTCGATCGATGCAAGGCGATTACAGGCGTACCTGAAACGCAAGAACAAGAAAAGAAAAAAAAAATTAGTAGCAAAAATTAAAAACGAAAATCCTAGTCTAAACCCTAAGTTCAAATCTATCGAGGACTCAAAAGAGTCCCCGACAACGGCGCCAAAAACTTGATAGGTGTAGTTTTATCCCTATTCTAACTGCAAGTGCACAGTGATGTAGTTGTAGTACTTAGGGTATCGAATCCACAGGGACTCCGGTCAACGATAGATAAGAACAGAAAAGATTAAACTAGGAGAAAGCAAAGGTGATTAAACTAAAAGCAGAGCAGAAAAGTAAATCAGTAGCAAGCGAGTTTGTGAGCAAGGAAGCGAAGCGTTAGGTTTCAGGAGTTCTCAGGAAATCAGGAACACAAGTAATCAGTCAATCATGATCTAATCAATAACTGTTCTAGAACTCAAAACACAGATATATAATTAACCAACTCTCGTTGCGAGAATTCTCTAAGTCTAAGTGCAGCAAACCAAACTTTCGTTTGCGAGAACTAACAGATTAAACCAGCATTAATTCCAAGTTTGATATGTTCACAATTAACCTAAACCAAACTTTCGTTTGCGAGAAGTTTAATTGCTCATCTAGGTTCTTTCTAGCTAAATTAACCAACTTTCGCTGCATTAATCAGCCTAACATCATAATTCTGATTAGCTACTTCAGATTAAGCATTAAGAACAACCTAAACAAAGAACTAGCAGATATGAATCCCTACAGATTGATTTAAACTATAGTTCCATGAAATCCCTAATGAAAATCCTTCAACCTAACAGGTAAACTACTCAGACATGTTCATCGAGACAGAAAATATCATAAGTAGAAAACCAAATATCATTAAACAGAATAATCAACAGGGGGTTCGAAATCAAGTCTCTTTCGAGAACAAGATCAGCCCCTAAGGCTCTCTGAAATAAAATAAAACTTAAGAAAAGCGTAGCCTAAACAAGTGGCTAAAAACCCTATAAGATAGTCTAAAACACGTTTTGGGCTTCTGTGTAAATATCTGGGCTTTTCTGCAATATCAGCATTCTTCATTAAACCGCCGAGTCTGGCCCATTCGCATATGCAACGATCGATGCCAATAGCGTGTCGATCGTTGCAGCTCTGAAATATCGACAGTGAAGTCTATCTCTCGGCCAAATACTCCAATTAGCTCCAGAAAGTGCCATAATCACCAAATATGCTCCAAATATGCTTGTACCTAATAAACACCTGAAAAGACTCTAAAACATAGTAAAAGACTCGATAAAGAACACATATACCATGGTTAAAAACCCTAAAATCCATGGTATATCAGCTCACTAAGCTATGCTTGAGGTCGGAGCTTTATATAAGTAGCTCGGCCTCTCGCAAGTTACAATCTGTCCAAAATGAAGAGTGAAGGGTCCTATTTATAGCGCTTGGATGCTGACTCTTCCTTGGGATGTTGACTCCTTAACGGGGTTGTCTTCTTGGGCCGGAATGATATTTGTTGATTTAATAAGATTTCCAATGGGCTTATGGATGGGTGCTAAACCAATATCCAACAATTAGCCCCCCCCCCCCCCCGAGTTCGTCGAGTTGCGAAGCTGAGCTTGATGAATTTCTTCAAGTATTTCAAGTCAGGCGGAAATCTTGTTGGAATCGTTTTCGTTCGACTTTCGTGCCCTTTTGGCATTCTGTATTTTAGCGCATGTGTCATGATGTCACTGGGGGGGGACAAAAAAGTGCTAACGATCGTACGGAGGAGGGGTTGTTGCGTATCTCCTGCAACGTCATATGGACAACCGTCGAGCCTTGGAATCTGCGTAAAGGTGATGATGATGTTCCCTGCGTGTCGGTTGATGGTCACTGGTATAAGTATCTTCCGAAGGAGGGTATCTCTTTGCTCTGTTTTTGCATCGTTTTTCGTTTTTCTTTGATGAGTTCTTCGTCTGATTCTTCTTCTTCTAGCAGCGGTAGCGATGATGAAGATTCATTTGTCTCTTTGGGGACAAATTCCCATTTTTTGAAGGTGTCTGCTGAAGACGAGGAGTCGCAGGGGCGTGGGAGGAGTTCGTCTCTCGTACGTCGTCGTTTGCGCTTTGATATCCCGGAGTTTCATTTCAAGAACTCTGATTTAGATATCGCTTGTGAGGTACCTAAGGTAGAAAGTTTTTGGTGACTCGCGAGATTCGAAAGTCTTTATGTAAGCAAGCGACTCTGGACGAGATTATGAAGGTCCACGCGCCTATTCCTGGTCTCGTGCTTCATTTGCCGGCTATGGATGAGCGGCCATGGTTGGCTCCTGACTGGTGGATTTGCCTTTATGATTGCTGGTTTATGAAATATCACCTTTGGTTTCCTCTTCCTAAACTTCTGATAGGTTATTGTGAACAGCGTCAAATCGCCCTTTCCCAGCTTTGCCCGGCCGCAGTTCGTAACATGGTGGCCGCCCTGTTGCTTGGTGCTGAGGGAAGGGCCATGACCCTTCGATGTTTTGAGGAGGTGATGAGGATTTCTACAAATAAGACGATCACCGGTATGTGTTATATCTCAGCGAGGAGTCGGTATGGTCTTAAGCTTGTATCTGGTGCGGTAAGCAAGATATCTGGCTGGCAGGATAGGTATTTTTTTGCAAAGGTTAATGATGCTTCGGTCCTTGATGGTAGCAGGTTGTCCGGTCATCGTGGAATCATGCTCATGGTACGGTCTCTATCCTTCTCTCCCCCTTTTTCTCTCTTTTTTTTTTACTTCCTCTTCCTTTCCTTCTTGAGTATTCCTTCCCCCTCTTTTTTTTTTAGATCGCCGTTCGTTCAGCGCTCCCTATCCGACGGATTTTCCCTTGTGTTTGAGGAAGCTGAGTTCACTTGGTCCTTTGATATGGCCCTATGTTCACATGGAGAGGATTCAGCGGTGTTTCTCCCGTATAGATGCTGGTGCTGCTAAGTGGGAATTTAAGGAAAAACAGTCGCCCGGAAATACGTCGGCTGGTGTTCGGGATGGTATCGTTGATGGTGGCTGTTCTTCGTCGAGGGTGAAGAGGATGAAGGCAGATAAGGGTTGTCTGGCCTCTGCTCGTAAGGTCGAACCGTCGGTTCGTGCTCAAGCGGCTAACTTCTCGGTTCGCTTTGAGTATTCTGGTTCTAAGGAAATTGTAAATGATGCTGATGTGTGTGTTCGATTTCTGCGATCGGTAGGGTCGAGCTCACCGACTATTCGCCTTCCCATTTCCGCATCTTTTCGATCTGACCTTCATCGTAAGGTCGGGTGTTCTCGTATTCGGGTAGGATTTTTCTTCTTCTTTTACGTGTCTTCGTGCTTTCACTTTTTTCCCTTCCTTTGCTATGAGTTTTAAGTTGTATGTCAGGCTCTTTTGGATGAGAAAAGGCTGACTGATGCTTATGAGCAAGAGATCAAGGCACTTAAAATTGTGAGATAAAGGCTTGGATCGAAGCTGCTTGAGGCGCATGTGAAGGTTCGCGAGCTTGAGGGAGTTAGTGATGCTCTTCGTCGTGAGAAAAGGAGGGTCGAGGGTCTCGAGTTGTGGGTTGCTGATTCTTTGCGGGAGAAGGATGTGTTACTTGCTGCCCAAAGTTTCCCATCGGTCAGAGTGTGTTAAACTGCGTACGCCCTGTGCTAGTGAAGTCGCTCGATTGAGGGCCGAGGTTTTTGGTAAGGCGGAGGTTCGTTTGGCTAGAATCAGAAGGGCCAGGGAGGAAGATGCGCGTTCCCGATATAAATTTCTGGAGCTGAACGAGGTCGTTTCAGTTTTAGCGTCGTACCGGCTCTTAGTTGATGGTGATTTGGATGTTCCGGCGTCGAAGATCGAGCGACTTATTGCTGACGAGAAGATTCTCAGGGAGGAGTTTTACTCAATGGATTATACCGAGCTTTCTGAGAGGGACTTTCGTATGACTCCTTTGGATAGCCGAGATCGTCGTAGGGATATTTTAGCGGGCCATTTTGTATGGGACGTGCATGGTTCGAACGAGGGGATCATTACTGCTGATGAAGTCGCGAGGCTTCGTGGTGAAGGAGCTCCCATGGAGGAGCGTTAGGCTTTAGTTTTGTTTCTCTCTTTTCTTTTGTTTGGTCCGTTATGAATCCTACTTGTACTTTGCCTTTCTTTTATCAATGAATGCGAATGGTTATGTTCTTTGTTCCTAGCTGTTTTTATGTATTTGTAGGAGCAGTATTGTTACTGGCTTATCCTGTTAGTGGCTCTTAGGGGCGAGTACGTGCTCGGTTTATCCTATAGCCTATTTTCTTTGGGGTGCGGGCGACTGCCGGCTTATCCCGTGATAACCTTTAGGTGCAAGTACGTGCTTGGCTTATCATGTGGTCGTTTCTAGGTGTGGTGCTGTTGCCGGCTTATCCTGTATATGATTTTTAGGTACGAATTCGGCTTATCCTGTGTTTGGCTCGGAGGGGCGAGTACGTGCTCGGCTTATCCTGTGGCCTTTTGAAGGTGCGGATCTGATGTCGGCTTATCCTATAGTTCTTTTTGAGGGCGAGCTTGGGCTCGGCTTATCTCGTGTATTTATATTTTTAGGTGCGAGTACGTGCTCGGCTTATCCTGTGGAAGTCTTGTTTGAACGGTATGTGCGAGCAGGTATTTAGCTTACACGGTTTGTTCAGATTTTGACTTTTTGCGGATCTGGGCCCAGCTTGGTCTGCGACGCGCGTTGGTCGCTTTATTTGTGCAATGCATTGTTCTCACCGATCGTTTGGCCAGAACGCCGGTGAGCGTAAGGTAATGCAGGCAGTTCTGTAGAGAAAGGTTTAAAAAAAAAAAAAAATTATTGTAGTAGCTGGACCTCTTTAATGAGGCTGCCTACATACCCTCCGAGGAGGGATCAAGCGAATCGTAGTTTGTTTTTACATGAATATATATATATTTATATATATGAATATATATCTGCTTCCCTTTTTTTAGTAATAATATCGCTTGAGTGTGTTTGCGTTCCACGACTTGGGTATTGCTTCGCCGTTCATGGTAACGGGCTCGTATACTCCTGGCTTCACGACTTTTGAGATGATGTATGGGCCTTCCCAGTTTGCGCCGAGTTTGTATGCTCGATATTATCTGGTGTTTTCGAACACCTTTCGTAAGACGAGGTCTCCGTCGTTGAAATGTCTTCCTTTAACCTTCTTGTTATAGTAGCGCGTGGCTTGCTGCTGGTAGTTTTGGATTCTTAGGAGCGCTTGGTCGCATTTTTCTTCGGCATGATCGAGGTGGTCCGCGATGATGTAGTTATTGAGATCTTCATGTTCCGGTGCGTGTTTGCATCTGATTGTGGGTATGCTGGCTTCGCTTGGTGCCATTGCTTCTATCCCGTGTGATAATGAGAAAGGGGTTTGACCTGTTGCTCGTCGTGGGGTCGTTCTGTGTGACCATAGCACTCTGTCGAGCTCGTCGGCCCATACTCCCTTTTTTCTTTCGAGGCACTTTTTGAGCCCGTCAATGATTGTTTTGTTCGTGGATTCGGCCTGTCCGTTTCCTTGAGGATAGCGAGGTGTTGATTTGCTCAGGCAAATCTTCCATCTTGCGCAGAAACCTTCAAAGACGCTTGATATGAATTGCGATCCATTTTCCATCATGATCTCGTATGGCAGGCCGTGACGGCAGATGATGTATTTCCATACGAATTTTTGTCCGTCGAGGTCTCGTATGCTGGCGTATGATTAGGCCTCTACCCACTTAGTGAAATAGTCCGTCATCATGATAATGAATTTCTTTTGCCTAGAAGCTGGCATGGGGCCCACTATATCCATTGCCCACCGCATAAATGGATAGGGGGCGGCTGAGGTGGTTAAGTGATCGGCGGGCTGGTGTATGTCTGGCGCATACCGTTGGCATTTTTCGCAGCGGGCGACATATTTTCGCAGTCTGCTACCATCGTCGTCCAGAAGTGTCCTTGTCTTTTGATTTTTGTTGCGAGTGTCGGCCCGCTGGAATGGTTTCCTCCTGCTCCTTCATGCGTTTCCTCCAATACCCATTTGATCTCTTCTCCGCTGATGCAGCTTAGTAGGGCCTTTGATGTGCTCACGCGGTATAGTTTTCCATCGTTCACTACGTAGTGAGACATCTTGCTTTAAGACGTCGGGCCACCCACCTATTCTCCGGGGTGGTTCCTTCCAGGATGTAGGCTGTAATCTCGTCTCTTCAATCGCTAGCTTGTGCAGAGGTTTCCTTTGTGGCGGAACCGTCTGCTTCGTCGGAGTCGTCCATCCTATCCTCGGGCTCAGAAATTGTGAACAGATTTTTTGCCTGACCTATGCTTGGTTTTTCGATGCATTCGACCGGTGTGACCCGTCGTAGATCGGGGTCGGACGTAGAGGTGAGGGCTGCCATTGCGTCAGCTGGGGAATTATCGCTTTGGGGAATTTTGGTGAGCGAGAAGACGCCGAATTCCCCATTTAGCTTCAGAACTACTCGTAAGTATGCTCCCATTCGGTCGTTCTTTGCTTCGTACTCGTCGTTGTATTGGCTGGCAACGAGCTGTGAATCGCAGAATGCGTTGATATGCCTTGCTCCGATCTCTTTTGCCAACCGTAATCCTGCTATCAGGGCTTCGTATTCCGCTTCGTTGTTGGATGCTGGGAAGGCTAGTCGAAATGATTGCTCCAATATTTCTCCGGTTGGGGAGGTCAGTCTGATGCCGATCCCTGGTCCATTGCAGGAAGATGATCTGTCGACATGAAGGGTTCATTTTTCGATCATTACTTGGCTCCCATCGCGGGTTAACTCTGGTGGCAACTCGATCAAGAAATCTGCCAGGACTTGTGATTTCGCGCTCGTTCGCGGTTTGTAATCGATATCGTATTCGCTTAGTTCTACTGCTCATTTTGCCATTCGCCCCGATTGATTGGGCTGTGGAGTATAGTTCGCAGCGGTTGGTTGGTGAGGATGGTTATCGAGTGAGATTGAAAGTATGGTCGGAGTTTTCTTGCCGAGGTAACGATTGCGAGGGCGAGTTTTTCCAGGGTGGAATATCGGGTTTCGGCGTCGTCGAGGCTTTTGCTGATGTAGAAGATCGGCTTCTGATCTCCTCTGTCTTCTCTGACTAAGACGCTGCTTACCGCATAACTCGATACTGATATATAAAGGTACAAGGTTTCTCCTTCTTCTAGTTTGGATAAAACGGGAGGTGTGGATAAGTATTTTTTAATTTCTGAAAGGCGTCTTCGCATCTATCGTCCCATTCGAACTGCTTGTTTCCTCGGAGGAGTTGGTAGAACTGCAGGCACCTGTCCGTTGATTTTGAGATGAATCGGCTCTGCGCGGTGATCGTCCGGTGAGTTTTTGCACCTCACGCGTGTTCCTTGGTGATGGGATCTCTGTGAGCACCGCAATCTTTTGTGGGTTCGCCTCTATTCCTCGTTTGGTGACGATGTATCCAAGGAATTCCCCCGAAGTGACTCCGAATGTGCATTTTGCCGGGTTCAATTTCATCACGTATTTGTTCAGGCTGTTAAAGCAGATTTTTAGGTGAGCAATATGGTCTTCAGCCGAGGCTGATTTTACCAGCATGTCGTCGATATACACCTCAATTGTTTGTCCAATTTGGTCGGCAAACATTTTGTTGACCAGCCTCTGGTACATCGCCCTGGCGTTCTTTAAGCCGAATGGCATGACCTTGTAGCAGTATGTTCCTCAGTCGGTGATGAATGACGTTTTCTCACGGTCATCGAGATGCATCATTATTTGGTTGTATCCAGCGAAAGCGTCCATAAATGACAAGAGCTCGTTGCCTGCGGTAGCTTCGACGAGTCTGTCGATGTGCGGGAGCCGGAAACTGTCTTTTGGATAAGCCTTGTTGAGGTCTGTGAAGTCAACGCATACTCGCCACTTTCCGTTCTTTTTCTTGACGACCACTGAATTTACGAGCCAGTCCGGATATTTAACCTCGGTTATCGATCCCGCTTTAGATAACCTTTCTACTTCTTCATTTACGACTTGAGATCATTATGGTCCCAACTTTCTTCTCTTCTGTTTGACAGCCTTGAACACTGGGTCGATGCGGAGTTCGTGGCAAGTCACAGTGGGATCGATTCCCTTCATGTCGCTGGTCGACCAAGCGAAGGTTGAAGCGTTTCGGCAGAGGAACTCGATGAGTCGGTCTTTCAAGTCTTTTCTTAGGTCCGCCCCTATGCCCACACATCGTCTTGGGTCCTTGATATCGATATTGACTTTCTCGATGGCGTCGCGGTTTGGTCATTCCGGAGGTGGTAGCTCCACTTTGGGTTCGGCGAGTAGGCAGGCTCGGAACTTCTTGCGTAGTTTGTGTTCGACGAGGAAGCAGATGCTGGAGACTTCTTGGCTTCCATGGAGTGTGAATGTTCCACTTGGGGTGGGAAATTCGATGCATTGGTAGTAGGTTGACGGTACTACTTTCATGGTATGTATCCATGGTGTACCCAAGATGGCGTTATAGATTGCCGGTCGGTCTACGATTACAAATTTGGTTACTACTGTCATCCGCCCGACCCATACTGATAGCTTGATGGTTCCGACGGTTGTGGTTGTGCTCCCAGTGAAGTCGACCAGTGGTCTTTCTGAACGCTTTATTTCGTATTCGTGCAATTCCATTCATTTCAGTGTTCTTCGTATATGAGGTCGACCGTGCTTCCTGTGTCGATCAGTACTCTTGTCACTTCGCAGTCGCCGATTTGTGCTTCGATAACGAGTGGGTCATTGTACTGTGTGTACAACCGTATCTCGTCGTCCTCGGTAAATCTATCCCATCCATGTTTGTGAGCTCGCTGTTCGTGCATGGCTTGTGACGTCGGTACGTTTCTACTCTTCGTTTGTACTCTTTTATCGATCGTACGGAGTCGTTACAGGTCGGGAGTCCTCCCATGATCATGTTACTTGTTCGAGCGCGGCTAGTCATCGTTGTTAGCCATGGTCATGTCATCTCGGCTTCTTCCTAGATCGTAAGAAGTTTTATCGTCCCCACAGACGACACCAATTGTTGTTACGGAAATTCGACCTAGTCAATATTACGGGCTACGATCTGATATGTCCAAACAACAAGGTGAAATACAAATATAAAGTGAGGTCGAAATGATTCTTTATTGATCTAAGGCCGGAACCGAGCTATGAACAAGATGGTACGAGGTGTGAGTCCGTCAAATGACGTGCTCACTAAGCTATGCTTGAGGTCGGAGCCTTATAGAAGTATCTCGGCCTCTCGCAAGTTACAATCTGTCCAAATTGAAGAGTGAAGGGTCCTATTTATAGCGATTGGATGCTGACTCTTCCTTAGGCTGTTAACTCCTTAACGGGCTTGTCTTCTTGGGCCGGAATGATATTTGTTGATTTAATAAGATTTTCAATGGGCTTATGGATGGGTGCTAAACTCATATCCAACAATTAGCCCCCCCCCCCCCAGTTCATCGAGTTGCGAAGCTGAGCTCGATGAATTTCTTCGAGTATTTCAAGTTAGGCGGAAATATTGTTGGAATCGTTTTCGTTTGACTTTCGAGCCCTTTTGGCATTCTGTATTTTAGCGCACGTGTCATGACGTCACTGGGGGGACAGAAAAGTGCTAACGGTCGTACGGAGGAGGGTGTTGGAATTGTGTCCAGTAATTTCGGTACTGTCTCTAGAAAGTAAGAGTATGTCAATGATCAGACATAAGTCATATAATACTGGGGGTCATGATGGCTTGCTAGAGTCCGCTCATGATCTATAAGTCTCGGACTTATTGCCTTTATTATATGATCCCATATGGGTCACACGCTTAAGCTAACAGGAAAATGTGTAGGAACGGTTTAGCAGAAGTACGGTAAAAGTGCTAGGCATTTGTCGTACTTGGAGAGAGATTAATGGGTCTGATTAAATCCAAGGGATTTAATCAGATTGGCATTTGGGCCCAAAAGCCCAAAAGGGAAAGAGAAGGGTTTTAATGAATTAAAAGCCAACTCTCTTTCTCCTCTAACCCTAACCCAGCCGCGAGCCTCTCTCCCTCTCTGCGCCTCCTCTCCTGCTCGGTCTAGCAGCCATTTCCTGTGAAGCGTGTGTGAGCCTTTGGAGGATCCATCTCTCGGTGGTTCTGCTGATCTCAAGCCATACCTTCTCTTTCCGCTGCATAAACAGGTATAAGGTGAGATCTGATATGTTTCTATTCAAGAGAACCTAGATCTGCATGTTTAGGTTGATATGAATCTAAGAATTGAATCAGGATCAACTAAACAATCCTTCAGTGGTATCAGAGCCATTGGTTCTTAGGATTTCTTGTTTAGATTCATGTTTAGGTTGTTTAATCTGTTTAGAAGTGTTTTTTGAATCAACTACTGATAAGATAAATCACTTAAGAAACAAGAATTGAACCCTAAACACACTGATCAAATCGCAAACAAGCTATATGACTTGTTTTGTGATCGGCCAAGGTTTGATCCGATCGACCAAACCAATCGCATGTATCGACCAAACCGATAGCATGGATCGGTCGATCAATCGACCAAGAGGCGTCCCGAACGATCGCGTGGAGAAGGGGCCGATGATCGCATGGATCGTGCGATAGCCGATCGCATGGATCGCGTCTCGTCCCGCCAGCATCGTCCCGCGATCGTCCCGCCTGACCCGAGCTCTCCCGGCTGTCGCGTCCCGTCCGCAGCTGGGCATCGTCTCGATCTCGGATCGTTGGCGCACGGCTTGCGGCTGGACGATCGTTCCTTGATCGCAAAGCTAGGGCAACGTGATCATGAACGGTTCAATCGGTTCGGTTCGGTTAATGGCTCGGTTTAGAATTTTGATTAAAATTAAACGTCTCGGTTTAATAAACAGATTTAATAATTTTATTAAATTCTGGTTAAACCGGGATAAGAAATCCAAAGTCGAAAAATTGGATTTTGTGCCTAAACCAGGATTTTCTAATTTGATTTGGTTGGACCAAATAAATTGAGAAAATCCGGTTTAGTAAATAACCGGTTGACAATTGTGGTCATCGTAGTAATTAATTTTGGTTAGACCAATTTTAATGAACCAGACCGGTTATGTCATTTAATTGGACAATTGGGTCATGTCTTGGACATGGACCAATTCTTGGGCCTCGGGCCAAGAAGTTAAAACAATTGGGCCAATTATTTGAGTCTTTCTTCAGATTAATTTAAAATTTATTTTATAAAGTTATATAAATCGATTTTAAATTAAAGTTTCCGAAAGTTCGAAATTAGAAAGTTTCTAGATTTGCGGGTTTTGGATTTTAAGAAATATCTAAAGTTAGAAAGTTTCCGGTTTTAGAAAATTTCCAATTTTAGAAAGTTTCCAAAAATAGTAGGTTTCCAAAAATAGAAAGTTTCCCGAAATAGTAATCTTCTATTTTGGGAATGAAATTTTAATAAACCTACGAACCTCAAATAATATCAAGCGTTGGATGTCTTGTCCAGGCTATGTCAGCTGTCGAAGCCCATTCAATTGTATTCATGGCCTTACAGTGTGAGGGTGTCTACTTTTGCGTGGATAAGACGGTTTGTGATTCATAAATGTCATTGGGAGTCCCAGACATTAATGATTACATGACTGTATAGTCTGGTTTTCTTGACTGGGCCATCGGGAGTCCCGGGCCTTGAGACATCAGAGTGAATTGAGCCTCGGGCCCAGATTCACAACCAAGAGTTATATCACGGATATAATTAGCCGACATAGGGCTTACCGATATAAGCTAAGGTTGGGTGACGGCCAGTGGCCCACTTTGATCTTAGTTATATGTGGATCTTGGAATCATTATATTCTATTGAGGGTAACTTAAGTTATTGAATATAATGCATGATTGATCATATTAATTATAATATAAGATTAATCATATTGAACATTTTAACTAATAACCTTTTTATCTATATATTTCAGCTATGACTACTACAAGCACACAAAACACATTCTCAATCCGGTCTGTTCTCGAGAAGGAGAAGCTGACTGGAACGAACTTCCTGACGTGGTCAAGGAACTTGAGGCTGGTCCTCAAGCAGGAGAAGAAGGATTATGTCCTTCGTGATCCTCTCCCCGAGAGGCGTGCTAACAATGCCTCCAGGACTCTGCATAATGCTTGGGAAAAGCATTCGTCAGATGAAAATGATGTGTATTGCCTTATGTTGGCGACAATGACTGCTGAGCTGCAAATGCAGTTCGAGAGTGTGTTGTCACCAATTGAGATAATGGCAAGCCTGAAATCGCTTTTTCAGGAGCAAGCAAGGACTGAGAGGTTTCAGACTGTTAAGAACCTCTTAGACTGTAAGTTGGCTGCGAATGCGGCAGTGAGTCCTCATGTCTTGAAGATGATGGGTTATCTCGATCATCTTCAGAAACTCGACTGTCCTATCAGCCAAGAACTTGCCTGCGACATCATTCTGCAGTCATTACCTGCAAGCTATGATCAGTTCATTCTGAACTTTAACATGCATGGCTTGAGTAAGACATTGCCTGAGCTTCACGGAATGCTCAAGACTGCAGAGCCCAACTTGAGGAAAACCGCCAAGGACCCCAATGTGCTTATGGTGCAAAAGGGCAAGGGGTTTAAGAAATCCTCTGCTAAGGATAAGGGAAAGGCCAAGGCGGTCCAAGTCGCGGACAAGGACACGCCAAAGCCCAAGCCCAAGTCCAAGGCTGGGCCAACTGACATATGCAGGTTCTGTAAAGAACCAGGGCATTGGAGGAGAGAATGTAAGAAATTCCAAGAAGGTCTAAAGGAATTGAAGAAGAAGACTCTCGAGACTTCTTCGACAGGTATTTTTGTTATAGAAGTTAATACAACTACTTCTGATAATACCTCATGGGTTATGGATACTGGTTGTGGGGCTCATATTTGTACTAATATGCAGGCACTCAGCAACAGTAGAAGGCTGAAGCAAGGACAAGTGGAGCTACGAGTTGGGAATGGAGCGAAAGTTCCAGCACTAGCTGTAGGCACATACTTGTTGTCTTTACCTTCGGGATTGATTTTAGAACTCAATAATTGTTATTTTGTACCTGCTATAAGCAGAAATATTATTTCAATTTCTTTGTTGGATTTGGAAGGTTATGATTTTTCAGTTAATAATAAATTATGTTCCTTCAATCGCAACAATTTGTTCTATGGTTCTGCCCCTCTTACGAATGGGATTTACATACTCGATCAATCCGCGCCAATTTATAACATTAATACCAAACGGTTCAAACCTAATGAGGAGAACCGAACGTTTCTATGGCATTGTCGTTTAGGGCACATCAGCGAGAAACGCATCAAGAGGCTCCATTCGAATGGACTTCTTGGCTCATTTGACTTTGAGTCATGTGAGAAATGCGAATCCTGCATGATGGGCAAAATGACACGGGCCCCCTTTAATAAACCTAACGAGAGGGCCAGTGACTTATTGGGCCTGATACACACTGATGTGTGTGGCCCAATGTCCACAAATGCAAGAGGAAACTATCAGTACTTCATTACCTTCACTGATGATTTCAGTAGGTATGGATATGTT
Organism: Orychophragmus violaceus; assembly: GCA_030180135.1. Taxonomy (NCBI): domain Eukaryota; kingdom Viridiplantae; phylum Streptophyta; class Magnoliopsida; order Brassicales; family Brassicaceae; genus Orychophragmus; species Orychophragmus violaceus. Next base: position 45,519,176 of record CM058231.1, on the reverse strand, counting down.
TATTTAATAAAACATAAGTCTGAATCTTTTGAGAAGTTCAGAGAATTCCAAAATGAAGTACAGAATCAACTTGGCAAAAGCATTAAGGCTCTTCGGTCCGACCGAGGAGGAGAATACTTAAGCCAAGAATTCAGTGATCATCTAAGAGAGTGTGGGATCGTATCCCAACTCACTCCTCCCGGAACACCTCAATGGAATGGTGTGTCTGAGAGGAGAAATCGGACCTTATTGGATATGGTTCGATCTATGATGAGTCACACAGACCTTCCAATATCCCTTTGGGGATATGCTCTGCTAACAGCAGTGTTCACTCTAAATAGAGCGCCATCGAAAGCAGTAGCAAAGACACCATATGAATTATGGACTGGAGTGGCTCCAGTGCTGTCTTATCTAAGAATTTGGGGTTGTGAAGCCTATGTCAAGAGATTAATCTCAGATAAGCTTACACCAAAGTCTGATAAATGCTACTTCATTGGTTATCCGAAGGAAACCAAGGCTTATTACTTCTATCTACGTTCCGAGAACAAGATCTTTGTTGCCCGGGATTGTAACTTTCTTGAGAGGGAGTTTCTCTCTAAGAAAGACAGTGGGAGTAAGGTACTGCTTGAAGAAATTCAAGATGAACAGGATACTGCTCAACCTAATGAGGAAGAGCAGCAGGAGGACCTACAAGAAATTGTAGAGCCTGAACCTGTAGTACCTGAAGTTCGAAGATCCGGGAGGATCCGTCACGAACCCGAGAGATATCAAGGATTCCTCGTGACTGACTGTCATGATCTTTTGATCATTGATGGTGATGAACCATCGAACTTCAATCAAGCCATGATGGGCCCAGATTCCTCTAAGTGGCGCAAGGCCACTGATTCCGAAATGGACTCCATGTCGGTCAACCAAGTGTTTTCGTTGGTTGACTTACCCGCTGGTGTAAAAGCCATCGAGTGCAAATGGATCTTCAAGAAGAAGATTGACGTGGATGGAAATGTCCAGATTTATAAAGCCAGGTTGGTGGCAAAAGGTTTCAGACAAGTTCACGGTGTGGATTACGATGAAACCTATTCACCAGTGGCTATGATGAAATCTATTCGGATTCTACTAGCAACTGCAGCTTTTCATGATTATGAAATTTGGCAGATGGACGTGAAAACCGCCTTCCTGAATGGTATTCTGGAAGAGGATGTGTATATGACGCAACCTGACGGTTACATAGATCCAAAGAATGCTGGAAAAGTATGCAAGCTTCATAAATCCATTTATGGATTGAAGCAAGCATCGAGGAGCTGGAATCTTCGTTTTGATGAAGCGATCAAACAATTTGACTTCATCAGAAACGAAGAAGAACAATGCGTGTATAAGAAAACTAGTGGGAGCAAGATAGTATTTCTTATTCTGTATGTCGATGACATACTGCTTCTCGGAAACGACGTTCCAATGCTGAAGTCCGTAAAGGACTGGCTTGGAAGTTGTTTTTCCATGAAAGACATGGGTGAAGCCGCATACGTTCTTGGAATCAGGATCTACCGGGATAGATCTAGAAGGCTGATAGGCTTGTGTCAAGACTCATACATTGACAAAGTCCTACAAAGATTCAGCATGAAAGATTCCAAGAAGGGCTTCACGCCAATGGTACATGGCACAACGCTAAGCAAGAAGCAGAGCCCTACGACGGCTGCTGAGCTTGAGCGCATGAAGAATATTCCTTATGCATCTGCAATAGGATCTGTCATGTATGCCATGATCTGTACTCGTCCTGATGTTGCTTATGCATTGAGCATGACGAGTAGATACCAGTCAAATCCAGGTGAAAACCATTGGATTGCCGTAAAGAATATCTTGAAGTATCTAAGACATACTAAGGATAAGTTCTTAGTGTACGGTGGAAGTGATGTGCTTAAAGTCAGTGGATTCACGGACGCAAGTTTCCAGACAGACCAAGATGATTTCCGGTCACAGTCCGGTTATATCTTTTGTCTGAATGGCGGTGCAATCAGTTGGAGAAGCTCCAAGCAAGACACCGTTGCTGATTCCACTACAGAAGCTGAATATATCGCCGCCTCAGAAGCTGCGAAGGAAGCTGTTTGGATACGAAAGTTCATTATTGAACTAGGTGTGATACCAGATGCGGCTGAGCCTCTAGCACTGTTTTGTGATAACAATGGTGCTATAGCTCAGGCAAAGTGACCAAGATCACACCAGAAATCCAAGCATGTTCTAAGAAGATTTCACTTGATACGTGACATCATTAATAGAAAGGAAGTCAAGATCAGCCGAGTTCAAACAGATGAAAACGTCGCTGATCCGTTGACAAAGCCACTCCCAAGGCCTAAGCTCGAGTATCTGACTGAAGCTGTAGGCATTAGAGACATTAAAATGTAATCTAAATTTGAGTGGGAGTTTGAGGGCTTTATTTAGTTATTTGATATGTTCTTGTAAAACATTCTTATGTTTAATGAAATTATTATTTCAAGATTATTTTAACTGTGATGAAATAATCGTTCCAAAGTGATATAAACCATTTTATAGGTCATCGAAGTAAGTGTCTTGATCTTGAGTCATCAAAGTCATTTAGCTTGATCATGAGACCCTATATTCGATAGATGGATTATATCATCCTGTCCCTAGTCGAAGGTTGTTGAAATTGGAACACCAACAACCGTAAGAGACTGGATTGGTATGTGACTTATGACAAAGTCTCAGTGTGTCATAGATGCGCGGCATCAAAGTCAATACATAGGTGTATGTTGGGAACATACGACCGGACAAGACCCGATTATGAGAACTCTTCAGGATATTTATATCTGTGTCATAAGAGATTCTCACTACGACTATAGAGTATAGTCCTTAGACCTGAGTTCGCATGCATGTGACTGCACATGGACTAATGCACTTTGATCATTGTCTAACGCTATCGTTCTGCGATAGTTATAAGGACCTTGTTTGGGTACATTATGAAATGAGTAGTTTACAGTGATGGAACAAGACGGAATTTGTCCCTCCAATATAAATGGAGTGAATATCTCTAGGCCAATCGGAGATTTGAATACTGGAAAATGCATGGCCATGCTCAAACGGACTGTCCCGAGTCGTTTGGATTGTCAGTATCGAATCAGAGTCCGATGAACAAGATTAGGCTTTATAAGGATGACACTAATCTTGCCTTATGACTAATCGAGATATTGTGACAAAAGGATTATGAATACAGAGATTCCAGTACAAGTGGGAGATTGTTGGAATTGTGTCCAGTAATCTCGGTACTGTCTCTAGAAAGTAAGAGTATGTCAATGATCAGACATAAGTCATATAATACTGGGGGTCATGATGGCTTGCTAGAGTCCGCTCATGATCTATAAGTCTCGGACTTATTGCCTTTATTATATGATCCCATATGGGTCACACGCTTAAGCTAACAGGAAAATGTGTAGGAACGGTTTAGCAGAAGTACGGTAAAAGTGCTAGGCATTTGTCGTACTTGGAGAGAGATTAATGGGTCTGATTAAATCCAAGGGATTTAATCAGATTGGCATTTGGGCCCAAAAGCCCAAAAGGGAAAGAGAAGGGTTTTAATGAATTAAAAGCCAACTCTCTTTCTCCTCTAACCCTAACCCAGCCGCGAGCCTCTCTCCCTCTCTGCGCCTCCTCTCCTGCTCGGTCTAGCAGCCATTTCCTGTGAAGCGTGTGTGAGCCTTTGGAGGATCCATCTCTCGGTGGTTCTGCTGATCTCAAGCCATACCTTCTCTTTCCGCTGCATAAACAGGTATAAGGTGAGATCTGATATGTTTCTATTCAACCTAGATCTGCATGTTTAGGTTGATATGAATCTAAGAATTGAATCAGGATCAACTAAACAATCCTTCAGAGGGGTTGTTGTGTATCTCCTACAACGTCATATGGACAACTGTCGAGCCTTGGGATCTGCGTAAAGGTGATGATGATGTTCCCTGCATGTCGGTTGATGGTCACTGGTATAAGTATCTTCCGAAGGAGGGTATCTCTTTGCTCTATTTTGGCTTCGTTTTTCGTTTTTCTTTGATGAGTTCTTCGTCTGATTCTTCTTCTTCTAGCAGCGGTAGCGATGATGAAGATTCATTTGTCTCTTTGGGGACAGATTCCCATTTTTTGAAGGTGTCTCCTGAAGACGAGGAGTCGCAGGGGCGTGGGAGGAGTTCGTCTCTCGTACGTCGTCGTCTGCGCTTTGATATCCCGGAGTTTCATTTAAAGAACTCTGATTTAGATATCGCTTGTGAGGTACCTAAGGTAAAAAGGTTTTGGTGACTCGCGAGATTCGGAAGTCTTTATGTAAGCAAGCGACTCTGGATGAGATTGTAAAGGTCCACGCGCGTATTCCTGGTCTCATGCTTTGTTTGCTGGCTATGGATGAGCGGCCATGGTCGGCTCCTGACGGGTGGATTTTCCTTTACGATCGCTGGTTTTTGAAATGTCACCTTTGGTTTCCTCTTCCTAAACTTCTGATAGGTTATTGTGAACAGCGTCAAATCGCCCTTTCCCAGCTTTGCCCTGCCGCAGTTCGTAACATGGTGTCCGCCCTATTGCTTAGTGCTGAGGGAAGGGTCGCCATGACCCTTCGATTTTTTGAGGAGGTGATGAGGATTTCTACAAATAATACGATCACCGGTACGCGTTATGTCTCAGCGAGGAGTCGGTTTGGTCTTAAGCTTGTTTCTGGTGCGGTAAGCAAGATATCTGGCTGGCAGGATAGGTATTTTTTTGCGAATGTTAATGATGCTTCGGTCCTTGATGGTAGCAGGTTGTTCCGGTTATCGTTGAATCATGCTCATGGTACAGTCTCTATCCTTGTCTCCCCCTTTTTCTCTTTTTTCTTTAACTTCCTCTTCCTTTCCTTCTTGAGTATTCCTTCTCCCTCTTTTTTTTTTTTAGATCGTCGTTCGTTCAGCGCTCCCTATCCGACGGATTTTCCCTTGTGTTTGAGGAATCTGAGTTCACATGGTCCTTTGATATGGCCCGATGTTCACATGGAGAGGATTCAGCGGTGTTTCTCCTGTATAGATGCTGGTGCTGCTAAGTGGGAACTTAAGGAAAAACAGTCGCCCAAAAATTCGCCGGCTGGTGTTTGGGATGGTATCGTTGATGGTGGTTGTTCTTCGACGAGGGTGAAGAGGATGAAGACAGAGAAGGGTTGTATGGCCTCTGCTCCTAAGGTCGAACCGTTGGTTCGTGCTCAAGGGGCTGACTTCTCGGTTTGCTTTGAGTATTCTGGTTCTAAGGAAATTGTAAATGATGCTAATGCGTGTGTTCGATTTCTGCGATTGGTAGGGTCGAGTTCGCCGACTAGTCGCCTACCCGTTTCCGCATCTTTTCGATCTGACCTTAATCATAAGGTCGGGTGTTCTCGTATTCAGGTAGGATTTTTCTTCTTCTTTTACGTGTCTTCGTGCTTTCACTTTTTCCCCTTCCTTTTCTATGAGTTTTAGTTTGTATGTCATACTCTTTTGGATGAGAATCGCCGACTGATGCTTATGAGCAAGAGATCAAGGAACTTAAACTTGAGAGATAAAGGCTTGGATCGAATCTGCTTGAGGCGCATTTGAAGGTTCGCGAGCTTGAGTGAGTTAGTAATGCTCTTCGTCGTGAGAAGAGGAGAGTCGAGGGTCTCGAGTTGCGGGTTGCTGATTCTTTGCAGGAGAAGGATGTGTTACTTGCTGCCCAAGTTTCCCATCGGTCAGAGTGTGATAAACTGCGTACGTCATGTGCTAGTGAAGTCGCTCGATTGAGGGCCGAGGTTTTTGGTAAGGCGGAGTTTCGTTTGGCGAGAATCAGAAGGGCCAGGGAGGAAGATGCGCGTTCCCGGGATAAATTTCTGGAGCTGAACCAGGTCGTTTCAGTTTTAGCATCGTACCGGCTCTTAGTTGATGGTGGTTTGGATGTTCCGGCGTCGAAGATCGAGTAACTTATTGCTGGCGAGAAGATTCTCAGGGAGGAGTTTTACTCAATGGATTATACCGAGCTTTCTGAGAGGGACTTTCGTATGACTCCTTTGGATAGCCGAGATCGTCGTACGGATATTTTAGCGGGGCATTTTGTATGGGACGTGCATGGTTCGAACGAGGGGATCATTATTGCTGATGATGTCGCGAGGCTTCGTGGTGAAGGACTTGTCCCCATGGAGGAGCGTTAGGCTTTAGTTTTGTTTCTCTCTTTTCTTTGGTTTGGTCCGTTATGAATCTTGCTTGTACTTTGCCTTTCTTTTATCAATGAATGCGAACGGTTATGTTCTTTGTTCCTAGATGTTTTTATGTATTTGTAGGAGCAGTATTGTTACTGGCTTATCCTGTTAGTGGCTCTTAGGGACGAATACGTGCTCGGTTTATCCTGTAGCCTATTTTCTTTGGGGTGCGGGCGACTGCTGGCTTATCCTGTGATAACCTTTAGGTGCAAGTACGTGCTTGGCTTATCATGTGGTCGTTTCTAGGTGTGGTGTAATGACCCTCCCAAAGGAGTAAAACGTCCGCACGAGGAATACGACCAGTCGGGATGAACCAGATGAAGATCGACGAAAATTCAAAGTTGTGCGATCGACGTCAAATCAACGGAATTAGCTAAATAAGACATTCTAAGACTGTTGGTCGAGTCAGATTTTGAATCGGACGAGCGGATTACGCGATGGCCGAAGGACAATAAAGACGGCCGAGGAACGGCGGGAAATTCCGAAAATTTATGAATGTGGGACGTCACATGTTTCTGATAGAGGAGATCAAAATAAGACTTTTGGACGAAGCGGAATTTGAAAAGAGTGAACGGTTTAAGAGATATTCGCGTTGTGACTAAATCGGACGAATCGGGTTAGAAGCACGACATGTCGCCGTGCATGGGAGGAAGGGTGGCCACGCCTGGGAATGGCTGAGTGTCCACCGAGGTGTCGCTGTGCATGGCCAGAGGAGATGAGGAGTGGCTGAGTGTCCGGCCACATGTTGCCGCGCATGGTCGCCGCCGGAACCGACCAACTGGAGGCCGCCGTGTAACTTTGCCACCTCCACCTTGTTTTCCCTATAAATAGCAAGCAATCCCCAGCCATTTTAGTCATTCCAAAAACTCAGAGAAAAACGCCTAGAGAGATAGTAGAGAGAGAAAGTGGCTGAGCGGACCGGAGGAAGTTCCCGCCGAGCCGGAAGTGGTTTCCGGCGAACCATCGGGGGAATTCTGCCAGTCGGCCGTAGGCACTTTCTCTAACCAAAAACCTGTTCTAGAGAGAGAGAACGTCCAGGTTAGAGAGAGAAAGAGAGAGAAACCCGGGAGAGAGAAGGAGCGGGCGGGAGTCCCGAAGGGCATTCCGATGCTCCGTTACCGGTTCCGACGGGCGGTCGGGTACGGTTTACGGAAGGTGGTCGGTAAGCTTTAGATCCGTGTAACGTCTAGTTTAAACCTTACCTTAAACCATGTTTGATTTAGGATCTTCGTTTCTAGATCCAAGAGAAGTCCCGGACTAGGACGGACCAAGGTCTAGGGTCGTCGAACCCGAGCAGGTGAGTCCCGATAGCTAGGACTGACGTGTTTGTGCAGGTATCGCCTTAAGGATTGAAATACTGCGAGTATTTATCCTTAAGTGCATTGATTGATTTGAGTGTATCACGGTTGAGGTTTAAACCGTGTTGATTGGTTTGATTGTTGCATGATTGATGTGTGATAAGTACGAGATGGAAGGTATCCTCTCGGAAATGATTGATTGTGATAAGTACGAGGTTGGATAGAGATCCACTCGGAAATGGAATGTGATAAGTACGGGATCGGTCGGGGTACCGCCCGGAAATGGAATGAGATAAGTACGAGGTGGAAGGTATCCACTTGGAAATGTGTGATATGTATAAGTACGGGACTGGTGGAGGACCGTGAAGGATTATGTGTGTTCATGGTGTAATTGTCAGGTTACATCCTAGCACATAATCATCTAGGATCTAGGTGATTGCAGTTGAATCATAAACAGATCAGGATCATTACCTTATGATTGCAGCGGATTAATCAATGGAATATCGAGATCTGCAAGAGCTGATGATTACCGGCTCCTCCTCAGGTATCCACACGCTTACAAGCTTCGGATCAGGCTGCTAGACCAAGTCGGAACAACAGAGAGAGAGAGGAAGAGTGTCTGTGAAAATCGCAGAGGCATAAGCCCTAGGGCTTCCTGCGCCTATTTTCTTCCTTATATGGGCCCAAGTAATTAAACTAATGGCTTATAAGGCTTTTGGGCCCAAGGCCCAAATCAGACAAAAGACTGTCTTTTGTCTGGCCCAATTCTCTGTACAAATACAGTAAATGCCTTGCATCTTACTGTATTAATTCCATGTTAACTTTCCCGTTAGCTATGGTGTGTGACCCTTAGGGATCATACAATACTGGTAATAAGTCCTAAACTTATAGATCATGAGCGGGCTCTAGCAAGTCATCATGATCACCCAGTATTTATGACTTATGTCTGATCTCGACACTTATCATACTTTCTAGAGTTAGTACGGTAGATTTCAGGACATTCCCAACAATCTCCCACTTGTACTGGAATCCTACACAGGACATTCCCAACAATCTCCCGATTGTACTGGAATCCTACATTCCCTAATCCTTTTGTCTCAATATCTCGATCTGGCATAAGGCAAGATGCGTGTCATCCTTATATAGCCAGACCATTTTAATCGGACCAGATTTGATACTGACAATTCAAACGACTTGGGCAAGTCCGTTTGGGAGTGGCCACTCTCTTACCAGCTATCAAGTCTCCGATTGGCCTAGAGATATTACCTCCGTTATACGGCAGGGACAAATCCCATCTTGTTCCATCACTATGAACTACACACTTCATAATACACCCAACCAAGGTCCTTATAGCTCCCAGTTACGAAACAGCGTTAGACAATGATCAAAGCGCATCACTCCATGTGCAGCCACATGCATGCGAACTCAGGTCTAAGGACTATACTCTATAGTCGTATATGAGAACCTATTATGACACAGATATTAATATCTTGTAGAGTTCTCATCAGCGGGCCATGTCCGGTCATATGCTCCCCTACATATACCTATGTGTCGACTTTGATGCCGCGCATCTATGACCCCTCGAAACTTGGTCATAAGTCTCAACACAATCTAGTCTCAAGTGGTTGTTGGTGTTCCAATTTCAACAACCTTCGACTATGGACACTATGATTTATGTCATTTCGTTAAATATGGGGTTTCAGGATCAAGTCTACTCATGTACTTCGATGGCCCATATATAATGACATGAATCATTTTGGAACGATTATTTTTATATCACAGTTAAAATAATCCAGAAATAAAATTTCATTAACATTTAAAAAATGTTTACATGAACCAATCAAAATAACTAAAACAAAGCCCTCACAACTCCCACTCAAAAAGAGATTACATTTGAATATCTCTAATTCCTACAGCAGCAGTATGCAACTCGTGCTTAGGTCTCGGGAGTGGCTTTGTCAACGGGTCAGCCACGTTCTCATCAGTGGGAACTCTGCTGACCATCACTTCACCTCTATTCACTATATCACGAATCAGGTGATACCTTCTCATAATATGTTTGGATTTCTGATGATGTCTCGGTTCCTTAGCTTGAGCAATTGCACCATTGTTGTCACAATACAGTGCTAGTGGCTCAGTAGCATTTGGGAATACACCGAGTTCAATCATGAAGTTCCTCATCCAAACTCCTTCTTTCGCAGCTTCTGAAGCAGCGATGTATTCAGCTTCAGTTGTGGAATCTGCCACGGTGCTCTGCTTGGAGCTCTTCCAACTTACTGCACCGCCATTCAGACAGAAGATGTAACCAGACTGTGACCGGAAATCATCTTTATCTGTCTGAAAACTTGCATCCGTGAATCCACTGATTTCAAGCACTTCACTTCCTCCGTAAACCAAGAACTTATCCTTAGTATTCCTCAAATACTTCAGGATATTCTTTACGGCAATCCAGTGACTCTCACCTGGATTAGACTGGTACCTACTCGTCATGCTTAGTGCATAAGCAACATCAGGACGAGTACAGATCATGGCATACATGATAGATCCTATAGCCGAAGCATAAGGAATCCTACTCATGCGCTTAAGCTCATCAGGTGTTTTAGGACACTGATCCTTGCTTAGTGTAGCACCATGTATCATTGGCGTGAAGCCCTTCTTGGATTTATCCATTCCGAATCGATGCAGGATTTTGTCTATATAAGCATCTTGACAAAGTCCAATCAGCCTTTTAGATCTATCTCTAAAGATTCGGATTCCAAGAACATACGCGGCTTCACCCATGTCCTTCATGGAAAAACAACTTCCCAGCCAGTCTTTAACAGACTTCAGCATTGAAATATCATTTCCAAGAAGCAATATGTCATCGACATATAGGATAAGAAACGCCACTTTGCTCCCACTAGTTTTCTTATACACACATTGTTCTTCCTCGTTTCTGATGAAGTCAAAATTCTTTATTGCCTCATCAAAACGAAGATTCCAACTTCTGGATGCTTGCTTCAATCCATAAATGGATTTGTGAAGCTTGCATACTTTCCCAGCATTCTTAGGATCAATGTAACCGTCAGGCTGTGTCATGTACACATCCTCCTCCAAGATTCCATTCAGGAAGGCGGTTTTCACATCCATCTGCCAAATCTCATAATCATAATAAGCGGCAGTTGCTAGGAGAATCCGAATTGATTTCATCATGGCCACTGGTGAATAGGTTTCATCATAGTCTATACCATGAATTTGTTTGAAACCTTTTGCCACCAACCTGGCCTTGTAAACCTGGACATTTCCATCCATGTCAATCTTCTTCTTGAAGATCCATTTACACTCGATGGCTTTTGCACCAGAGGGTAAATCAACCAGTGAAAACACTCGGTTGACAGACATGGAGTCCATCTCGGATTCAGTGGCTTCACGCCACTTTAAGGAGTCAGGGCCCATCATGGCTTCTGCAAAGTTCGAGGGTTCATCACCGTCAATAATCAAAAGATCATGGCAATTAGTCACGAGGAATCCCTGATATCTATCAGGTTCGTGACGGATCCTTCCGGATCTTCGAACTTCAGGTACTGCAGGTTCAGGTTCTATTACAACTTCATGTAATTCATCCTGCCGTTCTTCCTCATTAGGTTGAACAGGTTCCTGTCCTTCTTGAATTTCATCAAGTTGTACCTTACTCCCACTATCTTTCTTAGAGAGAAATTCCCTCTCAAGAAAAGTGCAATCCCGAGCAACAAAGATCTTGTTCTCAGATCGCAGATAGAAGTAATAAGCCTTGGTATCCCTAGGATAACCAATGAAGTAGCATTTGTCAGATTTTGGTGTAAGCTTGTCTGAGATTAATCTTTTGACATAGGCTTCACAACCCCAAATTCTGAGAAAAGACATTGCTGGAGCTTTTCCAGTCCATAACTCATATGGTGTCTTTGCTACTGCCTTTGATGGCACTCTGTTCAGTGTGAACGTTGCGGTCAGCAAAGCATATCCCCAAAGGGATATAGGAAGGTCTGTGTGACTCATCATGGATCGGACCATATCTAACAATGTCCGATTCCTTCTCTCAGACACACCATTCCACTGAGGTGTTCCAGGAGGTGTGAGTTGGGAGATGATCCCACACTCACTCAGATGATCACGGAATTCCTGGCTCAAGTATTCTCCTCCTCGGTCCGACCGAAGAGCCTTAATACTTTTACCAAGCTGGTTCTGTACTTCATTCTGGAATTCTTTGAACTTTTCAAAGGTTTCCGACTTATGTTTCATCAAGTAGACATATCCATATCTACTGAAATCATCAGTGAATGTAATGAAGTACTGATAGTTTCCTCTAGCATTTGTGGACATTGGGCCACACACGTCAGTATGTATCAGGCCCAATAGTTCACTGGCCCTTTCTGTGGGTTTATTGAAAGGAGCCCGTGTCATTTTGCCCATTAGGCAAGATTCGCATTTCTCACAAGACTCAAAGTCAAATGAGCCCAAGAGTCCATTTGAATGGAGCCTCTTGACGCGTTTCTCACTAATGTGCCCCAAACGACAATGCCAGAGAAACGTTTCATTTTCTTCGTTAGATTTGAACCGTTTTGTATTAATGTTATATACTGGAGTAGATTGATCCAGCATGTACAGCCCATTAACAAGAGGGGCACAGCCATAGAACATATTATTGAGATTAAAGGAACACAATTTATTCTTAATAGAAAAATCAAATCCTTGCAAATCCAATAATGAAACTGAAATGATATTTCTGCTTATAGCAGGTACAAAATAACAATTCTCAAGTTCTAAAATCAATCCAGAAGGTAAAGACAACAAGTAAGTGCCAACGGCCAGTGCTGGAACCTTCGCTCCATTGCCAACCCGCAACTCTACTTGCCCTTGCTTCAACCTTCTACTGTTGCTGAGCGCCTGCATATTAGTACAAATATGAGCCCCACATCCAGTATCTAATACCCAAGTGGTATTATCAGAAGTAGTAGTATTTACTTCAATAACAAAAATACCTGAAGCAGTAGTCTCCAAGGACTTCTTCTTCTTATTCAGACCTTCCTGGTATTTCTTACAGTCCCTGCGATAATGCCCTGCCTCTTTGCAAAAGTGGCAGATATCAGAAGGCCCAGCTTTAGACACGGGCTTGGGCTTGGCCTTTTCGACTGCCTTGCCCTTTCCCTTGTCTGCAGCGGATTTCTTGAAACCCGTGCCCTTCTGCACCATGAGTACAGATGGCTCCTTGGCCTTCTTCAGATTAGGTTCTGCAGTCTTGAGCATACCATGTAGCTCAGGCAAAGTCTTTATCAACCCATGCATATTATAGTTCAAGATGAACTGGTCATATGCAGGAGTAAGAGACTGCAGAACGATATCACAAGCAAGCTCTTGGCTTATAGGACAGTCGAGTCTAGTCAAATGATCGAGATAACCCATCATTTTTAGAACATGTGGACTCACTGCTGCATCCTTAGCCATTTTACAGTCCAAGAGATTCTTTACAGTTTGGAATCTCTCTGTACGAGCCTGCTCCTGAAACAACGCTTTCAGGTTTGCCATCAGTTCCATGGGACAATTCAGGCCTTCCCACTGCATCTGCAGTTCGGGAGCCATTGTCGCCAACATTAGGCAAACCACGTCATTTGCATCTGAAGAATGCGTATCATATGCATTCTTCACAGATTGCGCGGCATTAGTCGCAGGTCTAGGTGGGAGAACTCTTTCAAGGACATAAGCCTTCTTCTCCTGCCTGAGCACAAGTCTCAGGTTCCTGGACCAGTTCAGGAAGTTTGATCCATTCAGTTTGTCCTTCTCAAGGGCAGACCGGATCGAGAAAGTGTTTTGTGTTGTTGTGCTTGACATAGCTGAAATTATGAGACAATAGAGTTTTTAGTTATTTAGTTCATAAAGGAGTAATCTTAAAAACTTATAAGAAAACTCGCATTGCATTCAAAATTTCTTTGTTCAACCTCATAAGAATGCAATGATTCCGAGACCCATGTTCAGCTAATTCCAAAGTGGGCCACTGGCCGTCACCCAGAATTAGATTTACATGGTAAGCATACACACAGCTAGTTATAACCATATAACTCTCGGTTGTGGATTGGGCCCAAGGCCCAATACACCAGATGTCTCAAGGCCCGGGACTCCCGATGGCCCAGTCAAGAAAACCAATCTCTTACAGCCAAATAATCACTAAAGTCTGGGACTCCCAATGAAATTAGTGACTATATACTACTTTACTTACGCAAAAACAGACACCTCACACTGTAAGCCATATCTGTAATTGAATAAGCGTTAAGTAGCTGACAAGATTGGGCAAGACATCCAAGCTTGATATTGGTTTTGAGGATTTTAGGTTTTATTTCCAAAAATAGAAGATTACTATTTTGGGAAACTTACTTATTTTAGAAACTTTCTAAATTTAGAAATATACTAAAAATAGAAATTTCTAATTTAATATTTTATTAAAGTTTTTGGATGGGTCACAAATTATAGGCCCAATTCTTGGCCCAAGACCACAGAATTCCAATTGGCCCAATAATTTGACATAACCGTGTCGGTTCATTAATTCTGGTCCAAGACCAAATTAACTACTTAATCCAACTGGTTATTTACCGGCTCCTCCTCAGGTATCCACACGCTTACAAGCTTCGGATCAGGCTGCTAGACCAAGTCGGAACAACAGAGAGAGAGAGGAAGAGTGGCTGTGAAAATCGCAGAGGCATAAGCCCTAGGGCTTCCTGCGCCTATTTTCTTCCTTATATGGGCCCAAGTAATTAAAATAATGGCTCATAAGGCTTTTGGGCCCAAGGCCCAAATCAGACAAAAGACTGTCTTTTGTCTGGCCCAATTCTCTGTACAAATACAGTAAATGCCTTGCATCTTACTGTATTAATTCCATGTTAACTTTCCCGTTAGCTATGGTGTGTGACCCTTAGGGATCATACAATACTGGTAATAAGTCCTAAACTTATAGATCATGAGCGGGCTCTAGCAAGTCATCATGATCACCCAGTATTTATGACTTATGTCTGATCTCGACACTTATCATACTTTCTAGAGTTAGTACGGTAGATTTCAGGACATTCCCAACAGACCGTTCCGGAAAGCGTTGCATGGAATGGATTAGGAGGATGCTTCTGGCACTCCCGTTTGGTTACCTCCTTGTGTGATGGGAGAAATCTCGGACATAACTCGGGTCGCTCCCTTGGCTGAGCTGCTCGGACAGAACTCGGGTCGATCCCTTGGCCGAGCATTAAGTGTGGTGCCGATCGTGAGGGGTCGGGAGGAGCCACCAGTGACCAAGTGGGGGAGGTGTCCGATGCATCTAGGAGGCCTCTGCAGGTGTTAGGTGTCTTCATCTAGACATTGTTGGCATGCACGATAAGGGGTTGTGTTATGCTTTGTGATTGTTTATTTGCTTTCGCTTTGTGCATATCTTTGATTATGTGTTATGCTTCGGCTATGGGGATGGGTTGGGATACTAATAATTGCTAGAGGGTTCTGGACTCACTGGGTAACCCATATGGTTGCTCATTAAACAAAATTTGTCTCGCAGGAAACCATAGTCGGGCTAGAGGGAAGTTCGGACGTTAGGCCGCCGGCGTAGTCTCGGGTTGTGAGTGTGAAGTTCGTGGAGTTTATACTATGTAGGATTTTTGACTCGAGCCCTCAACAAATTGTATGTTTTGGGTAACATTTTGTAATAGATCCTATATAGTATTAATAAAGTGTGTTTTCTTTAACTCCACGGTTCCAATGATATTAGTTCGGTCCGAACTAACACAACTCTCGGCTCGTGTACGGGTTTGCATGCCTTAGCCTAAGTCGAGAGGGTCGGATATCGACGATGAATCGGCCAGACTATGGGCAGTGCCGGGACATTGGCTTTATTTGACATCTTGTGGCACCACCGGCTCGGCTATCGTCCATAGTCCGCGTCGGGGGTGTTACATGCGGTGCAGTTGCCGGCTTATCCTGTATATGATTTTTAAGTGCGAATTCGGCTTATCCTGTGTTTGGCTCGGAGGGGCGAGTACGTGCTCGGCTTATCCTGTGGCCTATTGAAGGTGTTGATCTGATGCCGACTTATCATGTAGTTCTTTTTAAGGGCGAGCTTGGGCTCGGCTTATCTCGTGTACTTATATTTTTAGGTGCGAGTACGTGCTTGGCTTATCCTGTGGAAGTCTTGTTTGAACGGTATGTGCGAGCAGGTATTTAGCTTACACGGTTTGTTTAGATTTTGACTTTTTGCGGATCTGGGCACGGCTTGGTCTGCGACGCGCATTGGTCGCTTCTTTTTTTGTGCAATGCATTGTTCTCACCGATCGTTAGGCCAGAACGTCGGTGAGCGTAAGGTAATGCAGGCAGTTCTGTAGAGAAAGGTTTAAAAAAAAACCATAACTAGAATCACCACCCGAAGGCACGTGAACCGATCATGCAACTACCCGAGGACGCTTTCACTAGACTTGCGGGATCTAACGAACCCTAGAGTCCTGATAACAATAAATAAAACAAGCAGACTCTCTGGGACTCTACACAGCACACAAGACCGACAAGGTCAATAGAAATAAACAACACAAACATAATACCCGATCTATCCCACAATCTTATTCACCAACCACCACACCAACGACCTTATCCGGTTCTATACCGGACTAGGTATCTATCAAACTTATCTGATCCCATGACGGAGTAAGTAACAATTGTTGGGAATGTCCTGAAATCTATTGTGCTTACTCTAAGTGAAAGTCGTATTGTCGAGATGAGACAATCATATGACACTAGGCAGTCATAATGCTTTGCTAGAAGCCACTTATGATCAATGAGTTTAGAACTCATTGCTAGTGTTATATGATCCTACAGGGTCACACACCTAAGCAAACTGGACGTAGTATACGAGGTTGATCATTAATGTAATGATCTGATGAATGCATATTTGATATGCATTCGATACCAATTTTATGGGGCAGTGTCGATCGACACATCAAGTGTGTCGGTCGACACAACTTGCGAATTGCCAAATTAAAATCGGTTTAATCGTTGGTTAATTCGGTTATGGTTTAAGTCGACATATATAAGATATATGGTCGATCAAAACACTGATCTAACCTAATTCACAGCCACCAGAACGGTAAGAGAAACCTCTCGAGAGATCTGATCTCTAAAGGCACTAGCATCCCTCCTGTTCAGTTTGTGTGCGTGTGGATACCAGTAGAGGCACAGCGTTTGAGGTGCTTTGTGATCTCGAGTATCTGCAAAACCTTCCGCTGCTAATAACCAGGTAATCCTGAGATCCTAATGATTCGATTATATGAACCCTAGATCATAGGCTTGGAATTCATACTAGGATTGCCTAATTGGATTAGGATCTGCTAGAAATTCCTTCAGTGGTATCAGAGCCTTAGGGTTCTATTGAATCTGTAGCATGTTGATTAGATTAGTTGAATCTGAATCTCTGTATAGCTGATACAAACATGCTAAAATTCGTTTTCATGAAAATCTAGTTTAGGATTTTTTGCTTGAAAAACGATTAGGGTTTATCGCCCTGTGTCGATCGACACTGAAGGATAACCTGAACAAAATTAGGTTTCGCCTAGTGTCGATCGACACAATAGTTGTGTTGGTCGACACAAACCTCGCGAGATTAATGAATCGGTTCAATTGGATTGGACCGGTTATCGAGCTTGGTTAATGATGGTTAAACGCTAAGAATGGTTTATTGCGATTGTTTTGATTAGGTTGGTATTGACCGACGCTAACATAGCGTCGATCGACACTGACTAGTACTCAAAACCGGATCAATTGGATTGATCGGTTATCACAAATTGGTTCTGGTTGATCTGCATCGATCGACACTAAAGTAGTGTCGGTCGACACCAGATTCGATGGTTTAGGTTATGGAACCTGAAACCACAGAACCAAACCAAGATAAGTCATTTAATTAGAAGAATTAAAACATAATAAAACTGAAAGTTGTAAATGGTTCTGTTCCTCAACCAAATATCAAGTGATACTTGATGTCTTTCCAATCTTGTCAACTGTCAAGATTCATTTCATTGTGCGATAGACTTGCAGTGCGAGATGTCCACAATTACATGAGTAAGACAGGAGGTAATCGTGTTGATGGACTTGCAGTGCAAGACATCAACAATTACATGACTTAAGAGATTGGTTTACTTGACTGGGCCATCAAAATCGTTTTGGGCTCAGAGACATCAGGTGGATTGGACATAAGATGTCAATCCACAACCAAGAGTTATATTGGATATAACTAGCAAAGTTGTTGCTTACCTAGATAGCTAAAATTTGGGTGATAGCCAGTGGCTCACTCAAGTTTAGTGAAGTATGGGTCTTGGATCATTATATTCATCTGAGGAAACATTGTTTGAATATAATGCGAGTTTTCTTAATAGTTAAGACTTCTCATTTCTTGAACATCATAACTAAATCTTTTTCCTTTCTTTGTTCTCAGCTATGACTAACACTCATAATAACTCTTTCTCCCTGCGATCCGTCCTTGAGAAGGACAAGTTAAATGGATCGAATTTTCTCGAATGGTATCGGAACTTGAGAATTGTTCTCAAGCAGGAGAAAAGGGACTATGTCCTGGAAACTGTTCTTCCTGAAAAACCGAGAGCCAATGCTCCACATGCAGAAAAGAGTGCTTGGGATAAGCATTCCAATGATGTGGTCGATGTGAATTGTCTCATGTTGGCTACCATGAACTCGGATTTGCAGAAGCAATACGAGAACGTGGAGTCGCCAGTGGAGATGATCACTAGCCTGAAAAGTATGTTTCAGGAGCAGGCACGAACTGAGAGATACCAGACGGTTAAGTCTCTCATTGAATGCAAGCTACCAAAGGACGGTCCAGTCAGTCCTCATGTCATTAAGATGATGGGTTACATTGATAACCTGGGGAAGCTGGATTGTCCCATTAGACAAGAGTTGGCTACTGACATCATTCTGCAGTCACTGCCGTCAAGCTATGATCAGTTTGTTATGAACTATAACATGAACAACTTGACGAAGACGTTGACTGAACTGCATGGCATACTCAAGACAGCTGAGCCTAATATCAAGAAGGGCACTCCGAATGTACTTATGGTACAAGGGGGTAAGAAGTTTAAGAAACTTGGCAAAGGCAAGGGAAAGGGCAAGGCCGTCCAGGTTGAGAACCAGGACACGCCTGCGCCAGCCCCTAAGCCCAAGCCTGGCCCAACTGAGACTGATAAGTGCCATTACTGTAAAGAGCTTGGGCATTGGAAGAGAAATTGCAACAAATTCTTGGAAGAGAAGAAGAAGAAGAAGACTTTCGAGACTTCATCTTCAGGTATTTACGTTATAGAAGTAAATGTTACTACTTCTGGTTCTACTTCTTGGGCATTGGATACCGGCTGTGGTGCTCATATTTGTACAAATATGCAGGGCCTAAGCAACAGTAGGACGTTGGAAAGGGGACAAGTGGACCTGCGCGTGGGGAATGGAGCAAGAGTTGCTGCATTAGCCGTAGGAACATTTAACTTGTCTTTACCTTCTGGTTTGGTTTTAAAACTTAATAATTGCTACTATTTACCTGCTATAAGCAGAAATATTATTTATATTCATGTTTTGGATATGGAAGGATATCAGTTTTCAATTAAGAATAAATGTTGTTCTTTTGATTACAATGATATATTTTATGGTAGCAGCCCATTAGAGAATGGGCTTTATGTTTTAAACCAAAGCACACCAATCTATAACATTAACACCAAGAGATTCAGATCAAATGACACGAATCATACTTTTCTATGGCATTGTCGTTTGGGCCACATAAACGAGAAACGGATTCAAAAGCTCCATAGTGATGGGCTTCTGGGCTCATTTGATTATGAATCATGTGAGAAATGTGAATCTTGTTTAATGGGCAAAATGACCAAGGCCCCTTTCAACAAACAAAATGAAAGGGTCAGTGACCTATTGGGCCTTATACATACTGATGTGTGCGGCCCAATGAGCACAAGTGCCAGAGGAAATTTTCGATACTTCATTACCTTCACTGATGATTTCAGCAGGTATGGCTATGTCTATTTAATGAGACACAAGTTGGAATCCTTTGAAAGGTTCAAAGAATTCCAAAATGAAGTACAGAATCAACTTGGCAAAAGTATTAAGGCTCTTCGATCAGATCGTGGAGGAGAATACTTAAGCCAAGAATTCAGTGATCATTTGAGAGATTGGGGAATTGTTTCGCAACTCACTCCTCCTGGAACACCACAATGGAATGGGGTATCCGAGAGGAGGAATCGGACTTTATTAGATATGGTTCGATCAATGATGAGTCTCTCAACTCTTCCATTATCCTTTTGGGGATACGCTCTAGAAACGTCTGCGTTTACACTTAATAGGGTTCCGTCAAAATCAGTTGCAAAGACACCACATGAGATGTGGGCTGGAAATGTTCCGAGTTTGTCTTTCCTAAAGTTTTGGGGTTGTGAAGCTTATGTTAAGCGATTAATTATAGATAAGCTCGAACCCAAATCTGATAAATGCTACTTCGTTGGTTATCCTAAGGAAACCAAGGCATACTACTTTTACAACCAATCCGAGAACAAAGTGTTTGTTGCTCGGAACTGCGTCTTTCTTGAGAGAGAGTTTCTTTCCAAGAGAAACAGTGGGAGTAAAGTACAACTCGAAGAAGTTCGAGAACCGCAGAAAAATGCTCAACCCGTTGAGGAAGAGCAACAGTTGGATCTACAAAGAGTTGTAGAAACCACGCATGTGGAGCCTGAAATTCACAGATCCGAAAGGATCCGTCATGAACCCGAGAGATATGGATTTCTCGTAACCAATTGTCATGATTTATTGATCATTGACAGTGACGAGCCCGCGAATTTTGAAGAAGCAATGATGAGCCCTGACTCCGAAAAGTGGCTAAAAGCCGCTGAATCCGAAATGGGATCCATGTCACAGAACCAAGTATGGACTTTGGTTGATTTACCCGATGGTGCAAGACCCATTGAGTGTAAATGGATTTTCAAGAAGAAAATTGGTGTGGATGGAAATATTCAGATATATAAAGCAAGGCTGGTGGCAAAAGGTTTCAAACAAATTCATGGTATTGACTATGAAGAAACTTATTCCCCTGTCGCTATGCTTAAATCCATTCGGATTCTCCTAGCAACAGCCGCTCATTATGATTATGATATCTGGCATATGGACGTGAAAACAGCTTTCCTTAATGGATTTAGGAAGAGGATGTGTACTTGACACAGCCCGAAGGTTTCATCGATCCTAATGCTGCTAGGAAAGTATGCAAGCTCCATCGATCCATTTATGGATTGAAGCAAGCATCTCGGAGTTGGAATCTTCGTTTTGATGAAGCAGTCAAAAAGTTTGACTTCATCAGGAACGAAGAGGAACCATGTGTTTACAAGAATACTAGTGGGAGCGCAGTTGCATTTCTCGTATTGTATGTAGATGACATACTTCTTCTCGGAAATGACGTTCCGTTGTTACAGTCTGTTAAGGCTTGGCTCGGAAGTTGTTTTTCAATGAAAGACATGGGAGAAGCCGCGTGTATTCTTGGAATAAGAATCTATAGAGATAGATTAAACAAGTTAATTGGACTGTGTCAAGATACTTATATCGATAAAGTCTTACACAGGTTCAGAATGCATGATTCCAAGAAGGGCTTCATACCAATGTCTTATGGCATTAGTCTCAGCAAGAAGCAGTGTCTTGCGACACCTGCTGAGCGAGAACGCATGAGTCGGATTCCTTATGCTTCGGCATTGGGATCCATCATGTATGCCATGCTCTGTACTCGTCCAGATGTTGCTTGTGCTTTAAGCATGACGAGTAGATACCAATCTGATCCAGGTGAAAGTCACTGGACAGCCGTCAAGAACATTCTGAAGTATTTGAGAAATACTAAGGATAAATTCTTGGTGTACGGAGGAAGTGATGAGCTGGTAGTAAGTGGTTACACAGACGCAAGTTTTCAGTCGGACAAAGACGATTTCCGATCGCAATCTGGTTACGTCTTCTGTCTGAATGGCGGTGCAGTCAGCTGTAAGAGTTCCAAACATGACACTGTATCAGATTCCACGACTGAAGCTGAGTACTTCGCTGCTTCTGAAGCGGCAAAGGAGGCTGTTTGGATCAAGAAGTTCATCACTAAACTTGGTGTGGTTCCTAGTATTTCTGAGCCAGTGGCTTTGTATTGTGACAACAATGGAGCCATTGCGCAAGCAAAGGAACCTATATCACACCAGAAGTCCAAACACATAGAAAGGAGATATCACCTTATCCGTGATATTATTAATAGAGGAGATGTGAAGATCAGCAGAGTCCCGACGGATGAGAATGTTGTTGATCCACTGACCAAGCCTCTCCCAAGGCTTAAGCATGAGTTTCATACTGCTGTTGTAGGCATTAGATTTCTTAAGATGTGATCTTGATTTCAGTGGGAGTTATATTTGTTTTAGTTATATCATGATGTTCACAAAACATAATAGTTATGTTATTTTAATGAAATTTGTTTCATCATTATTTAATTGTGTTATTAAATAACAGTCCCGAAATACTAGTATGTGAGACTAGTATGTGAGGTGACTGATGACTGAGTTTCATGAAGTCATTAATAAGAGTATTAAAGTCAATCACATAGATATGTGTTGGAGAATACATAATCGGATTTGACCCATTAATGAGAACTCTACAATATGTTATATGAGTGTCATAAGAGTTCCTCATTACGACTATAGAGTATAGGTCATCAAGTATGTGACTTGATCATGAAACCCTATAAGCATTAATTGTCATAAATTATGTTGATCCCTGGTCGAGGTTGTTAAAATGGGACTTTAACAACCGCGTGAGACTAGTATGTGAGGTGACTGATGACTGAGTTTCATGAAGTCATTAATAAGAGTATTAAAGTCAATCACATAGATATGTGTTGGAGAATACATAATCGGATTTGACCCATTAATGAGAACTCTACAATATGTTATATGAGTGTCATAAGAGTTCCTCATTACGACTATAGAGTATAGTCCTTAGACCTGAGTTCATCGTGTTTTCTTGCATATGGATTGGTTCGTCTTGACTTTGTCAAACGTCAGCCGTAACTGGTGATTATAAAGACACTGATTAGGCGTATCATGAGATATAAAAGAGGCATGGATGGAACAAGATGGAATTTGTACCTCCTATATAACAGGAGTTAAATATCTCTGGGCCTATCGAAGATTTGATACTGGAAATGTGTGGCCGCGCAGTACAAATCGGGTTTCGATAAACGAGATCTAGCTTAATAAGGATGACACAGTTCTTGCCTTATGCTAGATTGAGATATAGCTACAAAGGGATTAAAGGAATAGATGATTCCAGTACAAGTGGGAGATTGTTGGGAATGTCCTGAAATCTATTGTGCTTACTCTAAGTGAAAGTCGTATTGTCGAGATGAGACAATCATATGACACTAGGCAGTCATAATGCTTTGCTAGAAGCCACTTATGATCAATGAGTTTAGAACTCATTTCTAGTGTTATATGATCCTACAGGGTCACACACCTATGCAAACCGGACGTAGTATACGAGGTTGATCATTAATGTAATGATCTGATGAATGCATATTTGATATGCATTCGATACCAATTTTCTGGGGCAGTGTCGATCGACACATCAAGTGTGTCGGTCGACACAACTCGCGAATTGCCAGATTAAAATCGGTTTAATCGTTGGTTAATTCGGTTGTGATTTAAGTCGACATATATAAGATATATGGTCGATCAAAACACTGATCTAACCTAATTCACAGCCACCAGAACGGTAAGAGAAACCTCTCGAGAGATCTGATCTCTAAAGGCACTAGCATCCCTCCTGTTCAGTTTGTGTGCGTGTGGATACCAGTAGAGGCACAGCGTTTGAGGTGCTTCGTGATCTCGATTATCTGCAAAACCTTCCGCTGCTAATAACTAGGTAATCCTGCGATCCTAATGATTCGATTATATGAACCCTAGATCCTAGGCTTGGAATTCATACTAGGATTGCCTAATTAGATTAGGATCTGCTAGAAATTCCTTCAACAATCAAACAGTGTATCCGGCCCAAAACCGGAATAGACTAAACATCACACAATCAATCTTCTACCCGGCCCAACACCGGGGTAGACCAACACAAGGATGCATCAAATAATCACAAACCAATCATCACAATTCCACTCAAAAAGACACTTAGGTTTATTAGTCTTTTAATCTTATTTAACCTCAAATCATTTAATCCACTATTTTGGAATTAGTGGCTTACTAATTCCATAGACGGCTTATTTCCAAATTAACACCTTTAATATCTCTTATACCTAGATGTCTTTTAAACTCATCGATCTGTCCGATTGAGATTAGTAAATTTACTAATCTCATGATGTCTCATTATTCTTTAATTAAATCCAATTAACCCAATAACTCGTCAGATTATCTAATAACCCACCTCACGATTATATTATAAGGTTTGTTATGTATTTTAATTGTATTTTAATTATGTCTTAATTTCCCGTATATAGATTCATTTCGTTATGTTCTTACTATAGTATACATGCATATAGGTCCTATCATGTTAATCAAACATGAATGCAAAATTCAATAATCAATCAACGATATAACGAAGCAATAACCAATACGAGCTATCTAACATGCATCTCTTAACCTAACCAATTAATTAATCAAACCGAATATCAATCAGTTAACCGTTCTAACCAATTCAATCAAGAAGGCATGCAATCCTAGGACTACTGTTTAAGGTTCCTGGGTCTACACGACCTAACTAATGCATAAATAACTGACTTACAGTGTGAAGAAGTGACGGTGATGGTGTGACGGAACTCTCGAACCTTCGTGACCGAACTGCTACTGCTCCCAAACCATTCCCGAACCAATAGACTGAACCAACTGCAAAATCCAATCTAAACCGAGCCAAACCAAAGCGTCGACCAAAGTTGTACCGGTGTTGACCGCGAGTTGACCGATCGTTGACCGAGCTAAACCAAGTTGAACAAGCTCAACTAGGAGTTGACCAAGACCACACCTTGATCGGCTGAAGGAAAGAGTTGACCGCAGCGGAAGAAGGCTACTCTGGCGTTGACTTGCATCGGCTCTGGCGTTGATCGGCGAAGGAGATGCTTCTCCGGCGAACTGACCGGTGAAGAGACGGTCTCTGGTGATGAATATGGCAGTGAGAGAGAGTCACAGTAGAGAGAGAGCTCACGGCCAGCTCTTCTAGGTGGCGGCAAAAGAAAACCGGCGGTGGCTTAACTACAGCGAGGCTCTTTGGCCACTGAATCTGATTTCCGGCGGAGAGAAGAGCGGCGGTTAAGAGAGAGAGAGAGAGAGAGAGAGAGAGAGAGAGAGGAGAGAGAGAGAGAGAGAGAGAGAGAGAGAGAGAGAGAGAGAGAGAGAGAGAGAGAGAGAGAGAGAGAGAGAGAGAGAGAGAGAGAGAGAGCTGATATATCATGGTTTTACCGGTTTTATGTCATGATATAAGTCTGTTTTAGTGTCTTTTGGTGTTCCTTTAGAGTCTTTTGCAGGTTTTATTAGGTACACGCACGTTTGGAGAAAAAGTGGAGATTATGGAGCTAATTGGAGCACTTTGGAGATTTGACCCGAGAGGTTGTGCTCACTGTCCAGATTTGATGACTGTGTCGATCGTTGCACACCTGCATCAGTCGATGCACAACGCGAATGGGCCAGATTCTCGGCGGTTTAATGAAGTATGCTGATATTGCAAAGATGCCCAGAAGTTCCAGATATTTACACAGAAGCCCCAAGTCGTGTTTTAGCTATTTAATTAGGTTTTTAACTTCAGTTTTAATCATGCTATCATAACTTAGAGCATAGAGTTTTTAGAGCTTTTGGGGCTGTTATGATCCTATACTACATTCGTTTTGGAGAAGTTTTCGAACCCCTTTTATATTCTAATCTCTTTTATGATTTCTATTAATTCATTGATTATGTTTACATCATCTATGTCTGAGTAGTTTCATAGTTAAGTTTAGGGTTTTTCATAAGGATTTCATGACTTGCTAGATATAATTAATTCAGTTAAGGATTCACATCAATAGATGTTCTTCAAACTAAATTGTGTTTAATGCTAGTTCTAACCTGATCAATTAGAATCTAGATCTTAGGTTGCTAAATACAACACGACAGTGTGGTTTAAAATCTGAACTATTTAGGTTGAGCAATATTATTACTCGCAAAGGAATTTGGTTTAATTAGATTGTGAACATATAAAACTTGGAATTAAAGCTGGTTTAATCTGTTAGTAATTGCAAAGGAATTTGGATTGCTGCACTTAGACTTAGAGAATTCTCGCAAAGGAATTTGGTTAATTCTATATCTGTGTTTTGAGTTCTAGAACTGAGTTTAATTAGATCCTGACTGAATGATTTATCTGCTTGTCTGATTTCCTGAGAACGCCCTAGACTTAGCGCCCTTAGTTTATTGCTTACAACCACAACCTGCTACTTGTTTACTTTCTCGCTCGCTTTTTAGATAATTCAATACAATTTGCTTTTTGTTTTCTCCTAGTTTTAAATCTCTTTAGTTCTAATCCTATCGTTGCCTAGAGTTCTCGTGGATTCGATCCCTAAGTACTACATTGATATACTGTGCACTTTCAGTTAGTATAGGGTAAAACTTACGACCTATCAAGAGCTTGTGGGACAGGCTGCTCACGTTTGAAGAGAAGAAGAGACCGTAACTCCACCGACGGCAATTCCAGCGGCGGCTCCGGCTAGAATCCGGCGACGGCAAGGCAGCTGACCGGCGGAAAATGGAGAGGAAAAGATGGTGATCGCAGATCTACAACTGGTTTGAGTGAATTCAGGCGTGATCTTCAGTTATTTTAATAACTTGTACCCCAAGGAAATAAGAACACCAAGAACACTCTTTGAAGATATTCAAAGATGGATGAATGTTCTTGATTTTTGATGAAGATGGTTAGAGAGAGAGGGAGATTCGTGGGTGGTGAGAGGAGAGAGGTCAGAGAAATTTGTGAGTGTGAATTTTTAGAGAGAGAGAGATTATGATCCAAGTGAGGTGAGAGCTTGATATGATGGAATCATGCAATGAACCTTAATGGTTCTTTGAATCTAGAAGGGGGTATGTGGCGCCATTTTATAGGAAAATGTGACTCTTTTCACTCCAGGGATTTTCTAATCAATAGAATGAATCTCTAATCCATATATTCTCCAATTCCCGATTAACTCCGCTCGGATCGAAATGATCAATTTCGGTTTAAATCTCCAAAAAACTCCAATGCCTCTTAATAAATCGTCAAGCTTCTTTTAAAAATTTCTAGACTCCATAAGAAGCATTTTCGCAAGTCGTTTCAGCTAAATCGAACTCTCGTAGCTTCCGTACCAGTTTTTAAAATTTTTATCGGTTTTCATCCCGATAGTCCGTAAAACTGTGTTTAAAGTCCGCTTCCACCACTTTCTGCCTTCTAAATGGTTCCTTCAATTAAAAAGAGAATCATTTGGCATGTCTAAGCTTTCATCTTTCATTTTGGTAAATTATCAAAATGCCCCTCAACTCTTAGAAATTACAAAAATGCCTTTGTTGACTTTTTGATTGCTCATCAATCTATTTTGCGAGACATGGTATTACATTCTTCCCCACTTACAGGAATTCGGTCCCCGAATTCTCCGTTACTATCAAAGACTGAACTCTGTAAGTCGCCACTCCTGAAACTGATCCAAAATGCTCTGATGCTTGAACTCTTAATTCAACTGAAACCATACTCATGATGCCCAACTGACTTCTGAAACGCCGTCTTGCACAAAATCTCAACATAATGACGTCTTGAACTCCCTACACAGAATTGCTTGATTCCCGATCGATCCCTGATTCCCCATCTTGATTGCTTCAGTGATTCTAACTCTGATCCAGTCCACTGATTCTGTCTGAACTGCTCCACTCTGATTCTTGTATCCATCTGCGCCAACTGATGATCTTCTGAACCAATACTTCTGACTTCCCCACTTTTCCTTGACTTCCCAAATCACACTACACTGACTTGTCCTCCATTCCCGTCACTTACCTTACCTCCATATCTTACTGCTACCAATCGATATTATGTTAATATCGATTTCATTTCTTCCATCTGATGGAATCGTCACGCCCACACACGCCTCGAATTTTCCTCGAACACTGAACTCGAAGTTGGGGAGGCACTGGCTGCAATGGGAGCTGGTGCTGCTGCGGCTACACCAACTGGAGCACGGAGAGGGACTGGTTCCCGGTCTGAAGTGCGCGAGCACTCTGCTGATGGAAGGGCATGCGGCCCTGGCTAGCCGGCTCGGATCAGACTGACTCTCGGTCGCTCATCATAAGCTTCGTCTGTCCACACCACCACACACTCACACCCTCCAGGGGCACGTTGATGCGGGTCTCCAAAAAATAACACAAAATCATTAGCACAATCTTACTAAAAATCTCTAACTTACCCATTTACCCCGGTTTAACGGATGCGGCTCGGTTTTCTAATGGAAGCTTGGGGACTCATTTTGACTCGATAAAACATTGAAAATCTTGGAAATTGAAAATTTTCGAATCCATGACGAACCATGCTCTGATACCACCTTTTGTATCGCCCCTTTCATGTTATCCGCGGACCGACGAGCTAACCAGTCAAAAATCAAACATGAACATGACTGATCGAACCCGAGCAAGACAAACAAGAAACGTTCGTCACAATACGAAGACAGAGACAATCCGGTTTGAGTCAATGGTTCGAACCAAACCGTCCTTGACTATGTTTACTTCGCTTCCACAATACAAGGCTTTTGAACCAACACTGCGTCCACGAGTTGTGTCGGTTGGAATAAACCAAATACCAGGGAATAATTTCATTTCTAAGTGTTTTAAGTCTTTTAAATTGTTTAGACTATTAATATCTAGCGCCAAAACATTTTAAAATCAATAGGATCCCATAAAACCCGAACCGAATAAAACCCAAAATCGATATCGAAATCAAACCGTGGGCAAAAGCTTTTTTAAGGCTACACCGAGGTACTCGCGCGTCCGCCGAGCTAAGCCAAACCTGAAAACAAAAAAAAAGAGTCTAATGAGCGATCTAAGATCATCCAATGAGTCGGCTCCCCATTAACAGGCTGCTAAAAATCTGCAAAATTAATCCCACCCCAAAAACCCCAAAATAACAAACAAAGGAACAAACATAATAAAATAAAGCTGATCACTTGCCACCAAGACATGATGAGCTCCACAACACACAAGCATTCTCTATCAATATAAGGTAACACAGAGATCGAGGTCACTGCGGTACATGATCTCGATCGAACTCGATCTAACTATCGCGAAACTAACACTAACACACCACTGGGCCCACTACGCGAAGTCGGTAACTTCCACGGGAACACTTAGCTACCGCCATGGTAACTAAAACTACCCCACAACTCCTAGACGTGAACACAAAGTCCTACAACCTAGGACACTATTCTTTTTCCATCGATAGACAACGACTCGGACTACCCTTAGATAGCCTAAGCTTCCATGCAGTCCCCAACCCTAGGACATGACCATGTATTCTCTTGGACCACACACCTACCGGTGTCACTCAGTAGGTTAAAACCATAACCAAAATCTCCACCCGAAGGCACGTGAACCAATCATGCAACTACCAGAGGATCTAATCGGGTCGGAAGTACCGGAATACTTTCACTCCACTTGCGGGATCTAACGCACCCTAGAGTCCTGATAACAATAAATAAAACAAGAAGGCTCTTTGGGACTCTACACAACACACAAGACCGACAAGGTCAATAGAAATAAACAACACAAACACAATACCCGATCTATCCCGCAAGCTTATTCACCAACCACCACACCACCGACCTTATCCGGTTCTATACCGGACTAGGTATCTATCAAACTTACATGATCCCGTGACGGAGTAAGTAACAATCAAACAGTATATCCGGCCCAAAACCGGAATAGACTAAACATCACACAATCAATCGTCTACCCGGCCCAACACCGGGGTAGACCAACAAAAGGATGCATCAAATAATCACAAACCAATCATCACAATTCCACTCAAAAAGACAGCTTAGGTTTATTAGCCTTATAATCTTATTTAACCTCAAATCATTTAATCCACTATCTTGGAATTAATGGCTTACTAATCCCGTAGATGGCTCATTTCCAAATTAACACATTTAATATCTCTTATACCTAGATGTCTTTTAAACTCATCGATCCGTCAGATTGAGATTAGTAAATTTACTAATCTCATGATGTCTCATTATTCTTAAATTAAATCCAATTAACCCAATTACTCGTCTATTATCTAATAACCCACCTCGCGATTATATTATAAGGTTTGTTATGTATTTTAATTGTATTTCAGTTATGTCTTAATTTCCTGTATAGAGATTCATTTCATTATCTTCTTACTATATTATACATGCATATAGATCCTATCATGTCATTCTAACATGAATGCAACAATCAATAATCAATCATCGATGTAATGAATAAATAACCAATACGAGCTATCTAACATGCATCTCTTAACCTAACCAATTAATTAATCAAACAGGATATCAATCAATTAACCGTTCTAACCAAGTCAATCAAACATGCATGCAGTCCGAGGACTACGGTTTAAGGTTCCCGGGTCTACATGACCCAACTAACGCATGAAAAACCGACTCGCAATGTGTAGAAGTGACAGATGATGGTGTGATGGAACTTTCGAACCTTAGAGACCGAACTGCTACTGCTCCCGAACCTTTTCCGAACCTTTCCCGAACCAATAGACTGAACCAACTGATCACTCCATGCTAAATCGAGCCAAACCGAAGTGTTGACCAAAGCTGAACCGGCGTGGACTGCGAGTTAACCAATCGTTGACCGATCTAAACCAAGTTGACCAAGCTAAAGTGGGAGTTTACCAAGACCACACCTTGACCGGCTGAGGAAAGCGTTTACCGCGGCTGAAGAAGGCTACTACGGCGTTGACTGGTGGCGGCTCCGGCGTTGACCGACCGCGGAGGTCGCTGACCGGTGAAGGAGATGCTTCTCCGGAGACCTGACCGGTGAAGAAATGGTCTCCGGTGATGAATCTTGCGGTGAGAGAGTCACAACAGAGAGATCGAGCTTACGGAAAGCTCTTCTCGGTGGCGGCAAAAGAAAACCGGCGGTAGAGAAACTCCGGCGAGGCTTTCCGTGACTGAGGCTGATCTCCAGAGAGAGAGAAGACCCGCGGTTGAGAGACAGAGTTTGTGGGACTGGCTGCTCATGGCTGAAGAGAAGAAGAGACGTCGGAGCTCCACCCGCAGCAACTTGCGGCGGCGGATCTGCTGAGATTCCGGCAACGGCAAGGTGGCTGACCGGCGGCGAATGGAGAGGAGAAGATGATGATCTCAGATCTATAACTCATTTGAGTGAATTCAGGCTTGATCTTGAGTTATTTTAATAATATGTACCCAAAGGAAATAAGAACACCAAGAACACTCTTTCAAGATCTTCAAAGATGGATGAATGTTCTTGAATTTTGATGAAGATGGTGAGAGAAAGAGAGGGAGATTCGTGGGTGGTGAGAGGAGAGAGGTCAGAGAGATTTGTGAGTGTGAATCTTTAGAGAGAGAGAGAGATTGAGATTATCATCCAAGTGAGGTGAGAGCTTGATATGATTGAATCATGCAATGAACCTCAATGGTTCTTTGAATCTAGAAGGGGGTATGTGGCGCCATTTGAGAGGAAAATGTGACACTTGTCACTCCATGGAGTTTCTGATTCAATACAATGAATCAATAATCCATAGATTCTCCAATTCCCCATTAACTCCGCTCGGATCAAAATGATCAATTCCGGTTTAAATCTCCAAAAACCTCCAATGCCTCTGAATAAATCCTCAAGCTTCTTTTAAAAATTTCTAGACTCCATAAAAATCATTTTTCAAGTTTTTTCATTCATATCGGACTCTCGTAGCTCCCGTACCAATTTTTATAAGTTTTATCGGTTTCCATCCCAATAGTCCGTAAAATTGCATTTAAAGCCCGCTTCAACCACTTTATGTCTTCTAAATGGTTCATTTTATTAAAAAAAGAATCATGTGGCCCGTTTAAGTTTTCGTCTTGCATTTTTGTAAGATTATCAAAATGCCGTCTACTTTTAGAAATTACAAAAAAATATCTTTGTTGACTTTTTGATTGCCCGTTGACCCATTTTGCGAAATAGGATATTACACTTCGTCTTTGTTGATGCAGGAAGCGACTGTTCCTCACAGATTTATTTTCTTATTGTTGGACTTGGTGCAGGTTGTTCCAAAAATATCTTGTCCCGTTTATTACAACATAATTCATTGCTAAGTAGCAAGAAGAAGCTGATTTTGTGAATGATATTATTATTGAAAAAGTTTCAAAGACTGGAAGTCCAAGAGTTTTATAGAGAATTCACAAGTTTAAATTCAATATCTTTTTTTTATTACTATCTTTTATAATATGGATGTTATGTATTATGGTTCAATATATAATATAATAAAATATATCATTTTCTTTTTGATATGTCAATTTATAAAAGAAATTCAGTAAATTTTTATTTAAATACAAATTAGTAGAACAAACTATAGAAATTATTACATAGATTAAAATGCTATGAATAAACAATTAACAAAATACATTTCAGAAATCAAATGCTATATTAAATATTTAGATAACAATACTAAAAGCTATTAAATAAAAAGCAATGACGTAAATTAATTGCTATTGTAAATAAAACTATTGCACGAGAAAAAAGCTATTTAATAAATATTAATAATAGTACAATCAAAAATGCTATTTGAAGCGGCTGACCTATTATTGCGAACGATGATACATCACACTTAATAGCGATATAATATCGTTAAATAGCTTTTTACGAACGCTAATAATACTCAATTTTCATGTAGTAAAGAGAATGAAACTAGATATTCATCTACGACTGGAATCTCGATCAATGTTATAATTCCTAATGCTTCTATTAGAGAAAAAAATTGCGGAATATGAGATTTGGCATACTGTAAACTCAGTTTTATATGTATTAGAATGGTTGGCTGAAATGTCAGTTACGCCTCTTTCCTTCTCTTGAATCCTGTTATGGGCTTATGTAAGAGGTATCTCATTCGATCTTTACACTCAAGAAGGGCTGACCAGAGTTGCTGATCTTCTGAGATTCCCTGTAGAGGTTGATGATTTCACTCGCACAATGGTTGATATAAAAAGGTTACTAAAAAGAGACCTTTTAGTGGCCTTCGGCCTCAGAATCTGGATAATCATATCATGGCTGTTGAGATGAAAAACTCCTTCACTTTTATGGGTAGTAAACCGGATTTGATACGCTTCAGTGTCAAATTCTATCTACAAAACCTTTGGATGGTGCCTATGGCTCCGGTGATTTTATTTTAACAATCTTCCACCTCCTCAAATAGTCATTCACCCTAACACTAAAGAAACCCAGTATGTTTCTACTACCTTAAGTGTTTATGCTGCCTCTGGTCTAGTAGATTCGACTTCAAGATCTCCCCATACTACCTTGGAAGAGGGTTCTTCTCTGCTAAAGGATGAGATCTGCCAATAAATTTGTATATGTTAGACAACATATTTTTTTTGGAATATCAGAGGAATTAATGATACTGAAAAGCACCCTACTTTTAGATGCTGGTTTTATTATAACATGGTATTTTTGGAGCCATACTTGAAACTCATATAAAAGAACCGAATTTGAACCTGGTGATGGATGCTATTTTCTCGTGATGGTCGTTTATCTCAAATCATCCACACAATGATTATGGTCGGATTGTAATTATTTGGAAACCTCCTTACACAGTTGATGTTGTGCACTCATCAAGTCAATCAATACCAGTAAAGTTAGTTACACGGGAATGAGCTCTTTTTGGTAGACGACATTTTATGCTTACAATACAATCAATCGAAGGAATGATCAATGGATTGATCTTATTAATTTGCATACTAGTTTTCATCTGGAAAATAGTACATGGATTATGAGAGGAGACTTCAGTGAGATTTTGGACTTGGATGATCACTCTCTTGACTCCTACAATCATCATACATCCGCTAGCTTGGATTTCAAGGCATGTTTAGAGCAATTTGAGCTCAGAGACCTCCGTTACCATGGAACTAGATTGACATGGCCGAACAAACAGCCTTCTTCTCCTATTGCTAAAAAGCTGGATCGTGCCCTTATCAACGAACACTGGCATGCTAATTTCCCCAATAGCATTGCTACTTTTCAGGCCCTTAATATTTCAGATCATATTCCTTGTTGCATTTCATTGGCTAAATCCATTCCGCTTGCTGGTTCTCTCTCCTTCAAGTTTCAAAACTACTTGGTTTCTCATCCAGATTTTGTTGAGACTGTTTCAAATGCTTGGGCTGTATCGGCTAGTAATCTTCATTCTCTGGTTGTTATAAGCAGAAAACAAAAGCAAGTTAGATTAGCCTTAAAGGAACTGAACAACGACAATTTCTCAGACATTGAAAAGAGGGTCCTAGAGTTGACTCAACTTCTTCAGAATGCTCAGAAATTATCGCTTCAGAATCCTACTTCTACAAAAAAATTATGGAGAAATCACTGCATGAGAAAATCACGATGCTGAGAGGGTCTGAAGAGGAATTTTTCAATCAAAAATCAAGGATAAATTTGTTGTAAACCTGGATTTAAATACACCTTATTTCCAACTATTTGCTAAAGCGAAGATTGCGTATAACACTATTTATATCTTATTTGACTTGGATGGGAATGAAACAACATCATCAACTGATATGGGTTCATTGGCCGCAAACCACTTCAAAGAAATTCTTGGACCGCCTCCTTATTTTAGAGATGAAGACGAGTTATTTAATGATGTGTTGATCTTCACCAGAACCTTCATCACTCAAGCTCAAGCGGAATATAGATAAGGTGTTATTCAAACTCAAGACGAGTTATTTAATAAGGTGTGATTGATATCAAATGGTTCAAATCACCAACTGCAGACAGAGAATGAACAAGTATGTGAATGTCCTTCTACCCATATATAAAATTTCACTTGAGCATATCGAAGTTAGAGAGACGAGAGAGATATTAAGTTCACCACCATATACACATATACACACAGAGACCTTGTGGTAGGTCACAGTATCGAACAGCCTCATTTACATAATCGTAAATGAGAACTAGATCATATCCTAAAATATTTCCAGAAAGACGTCTATAATAGAGCACAAAGAGAATAAATCAGACCCTAAATACTTTCCAAAAACACTTATATTGAAAAACAGTAGACAGATTCTATAGGATACATATAGATGTCTAGGTTGTGATAAACAAAAAGTTTGTTTATGTTTGGGTAGAGAGACAAGAATCAAAAGGAGCAACTTAATGATTAACAAAACGATAAGCAAATAGAAACAATGTTTGTTAAGAGGATACGTTCGTAAAGGTAAGAATAAGATGAAACACGAGAGTGGCATATCAGTAGGAAAAGAGGAAGCAAATGACTCACCCATTTCTCATTGAAACTCAATATAGAAGCCACTACGGTAGCAGTAATTAGGAGCAGACCACACCTTTACAAAAAAAGAAGAAACATCACCAATTATCCAACAGCTGGTGAAGTCAATACAATGCCTGAAACTCAAGATTCAATATTTGGATCCAACATAGCCAGCACTTGATTTTTATAACATTGATTTGAGATTTTGTAGTGTTTGGATGATGATCTAACGAGTCCAATGATGTTACCTTAAGGATTATAGCTCCTCATGTTGAGTGTCCAATACAGAAACAGGGGAGTCCTGGATTCTCGGGGAAAACCTTGTCAATAAATGATTTCTACACAGGTGATCATAGTGTGAGTTTGCTTCATCAACAGAATGGTTTGGAAACTACAATTATAGAGAAAGAGACATAGAGATACCAAATCTTCAACTGCGTAATCAAGGGAAGGAACATAAGCATGAAGTCCATCGCTTCCACCATGACCTATTCGATCAGACCCAAAAAATTGCTACTCACAGTCAGACAAAACTGTTTGCAGATATAACAAATCATTTTCCCTAAGTTGTTGGCACTGTAAAACTAAAGATAAGGTTCATGTGTCAACACAAAATCACTACATTCCCTGCGACATCCAAACATAGTGATGCATAGTTGAAGAATGTTTCTAGCTTATGAAACAGCTGCATGAGGTAAACTCTCTTATGTTTTCAATTTTTAAAGGTACTAAGGTTCATCTCTATCCATCCCAGAACAAGTTTCAATACTCAACCAAAGTTCAAGATCCAGACCACCACCATGGCTACTAACTACATCAAAAACTTTAACCCAAACACCTTAGATATCATCAGGATCAGAGCATCTCTGGGTTCTTTGCAATCAATCCCCTGAATAAAAAACACATATTCTTTGATTGCCCTTACACGAGTGATATTTGGACGAGATTACGGCGAAAATTGGGTTTACCTTCGCATATCATTCCTGGAATGAGACCTGTCAAAGCCTAATTCATTTTACCGGGGAAGATACTTCCTTCTACTAGCTTCGCAGGCAACAATTTATGAATCTTGGAGAGAAATAAATAATAGTTCCCATCGTCCATCCGACTCCATCAATATGTGGATTGAATTAACAACAAAAATAAAATCTCTTCTTTTAGGATTCATAATCCAAAATAATAAAGTAAGATTGTTGTGGAGTTGGAAGTCTGGCTGAGGAGATTTGCCGGAAGCTTATTTGAGTAGGATTTTCGGAAGTCTGGGAAGGATGTTGAAGATCATAATTTTGGCAAGGATCGTTCGAAAGGAAGTTTACTGTTGGATGGTTTGTGGGTACAATACTCGGTTTGGATTTACGTGATTAATTGACAAGTAAATCGATCTGGTCTATATAACTAGGGTTCAGAAGAGACGAGCATTTGAGGATCTAATTTTTGTCGTCCTACAGTTTTCTAGTTTCTAGTTACAAGAGGTTAGACAAAGCCTCCATTTGGTTTAGTTGGGCCAATTAGTTTTTATTAGATTAGTTGGGGTTTTTATTGGATTTTTTTATTACTTTTGAATTGGGGTTTATGTTATGTTGTAAACTGATTAAGGATGATTGTTCATGTAGACACTTTTGCTTTAATTATTTAAATGCAATTAAAAGTTTACAAATTTGCATTTAATAAATTTTCAAAGAACTTTAACATTTTGTTCTGGATAAAAAATGGGATAAAAGATGGAATCAAATTTAAGGGGGACAT
Source organism: Orychophragmus violaceus (assembly GCA_030180135.1). Classification (NCBI taxonomy): domain Eukaryota; kingdom Viridiplantae; phylum Streptophyta; class Magnoliopsida; order Brassicales; family Brassicaceae; genus Orychophragmus; species Orychophragmus violaceus. The sequence goes on along the minus strand of CM058231.1, from coordinate 45,482,405 downwards.
CTATAGTTAAACTCCGGCTTTTCCAATTTAATTTGTAATCTCATGTAGCAAAAGTTACTAAAACAAAGGCTTAAATGATGGAAACATAAGAGGCGCATCTAGGGTTTTCTGAAAGGCGATTTTTCTAGGGCTTTTAGATCTGGATTTCAATACTGAATCTGGTTCTGTTTTCGATTCAGTAGTGAGATCTGCTTCCTTATTACTGTGACGTGCAGTCCTCTGGCGATTTTTGATCCTGAAACATGTGGGGCGATTTTCAGCAGTGATCCGGCATTATTCAAGCAGCTTTCTTATCCCTTAAACAACTTGGAAGCCTCTATGGCTACACGATTCTCACACGATGAGAAAGGGAAAGGAGTACCTGGCTCAAATAGTTGGATAAGGGAAAGGCCTAAAAGGTTACCGGCAGTGGAAAACACTGACCTGATCGCGGAAAATAATCTAACACTTATCAGAAGAGTGATGAATTCAGAGATGCAACGACCTAAAGCTATCATCAACTTCATGCCACTAGTATGGGGCTTGATAAACCGTATTGAAGGAAAGGAATTAGGGCGCGAAAGGTTCATGTTCAAGTTCGAGAATCAGGATGACATGAACTCAGTTCTTTCAAAGGCCCCCATTCATTACAAGCGATGGATGTTAGTGATCCAGAAGTGGGAACCTGTGATCTCTGACGATTTCCCTAACCAGATTCCTTTCTAGATAACTATCCATGACCTACCTCTTCACTATTGGAAAGGGGACACTCTAAAGTCCATTGGAAAGTAGTTGGGATCTTATCTCGATCATGATACAAAGGAAGGAAGGGTCAAAGTGGCTATCAATGCGCTGAGGCCTTTAACAATGAAAAAGTTGTTTAAATTCCCAACTGGGGAAGAAGCCACATTGGAATTTGAGTATGATCAACTGGAGAGACACTGTTTCATATGTATATCGCTTTCTGATGAAGAAAAAGACTGCCCCATTTCATGGCAAAGGGGCAGTAAAGAAGCTGGAATAAGCCTAAAGAATACTATGGCGCGATTAGAGGCGGATAAACAAAGAAATGACGAACGAAGAGAGATGAATAGAGCAGCTACAAGATTTGGTGACAGGGCTCGAGAAATAAGGGATAAATCACGATGAGGCTCTCCTCGTTGGTCTAGGAGAGAGGGCCAGGAGAGCTATGATAAGCGGCATGGTCACCAGAGAGATGTTTGGAACAATCATATGAGCTCCCAATACAAAAGAATTCAGGATCATGCATATGATGAACCCCATAAGGAAGTGCGAAGACATGAGAAAGATAACCATTCGTACAACAGCTGGGTTAACTACTCAAGAGGGGATGGAGCAGGCGAGGTTCAGGATGCTAACATATTACTGTTGGAGGAATTGAATTCAAGAGGCAGATTGAAGGAACAAAAGCATTTCGATAGAGTGGAAACTTCAACTTCATTTCAGAATACTCCTCCAGCGCCTTTGGTTCTTCCTGTTTCAACTCCAACGCCTCAAACTCGAGTATCCGCTTTGCAAAGGATATCACCAAAATCTCTGGATGCTGGTATAATTCTACAGTCTGGAAAAAAAAGTGGAATCTGATGGGAAGGATAGTAAGGCTAAGGTTCAAGAAGTGGAGAGTATACCTTCGTATAAAGAGCAGCCTCTGGCAGAGTTTAAATTTACTGAATCAAAGCAAAGCTCTTCTCTTTTTAAGCGAGCGGCACGACAGCGAATTAGATTAGAAGCTTCAGGAACTTCTTCCCTAATGCGTGATGAAGATAAAGCCCCACAGAGTTCAGTAAAATTCAGGCTGGGACCAAAGGTTCAACCAACTAGAAGGACAGTTAAGAGACCGCCTCTTACGAGGAAAGGCCAAACATCTAGTGGCATAAAGGAGAAAAGAAACGCCCAATACATGCCTGAGAAAGGAAACAAGAGAGTTAAAACAACAAGTTCAAGTAATAACTTGTTGTATTCAGTTCCTCTTTATGAGGAGAAGTTACCTCGACATGAGGTTGGAATAGGAAGCAGAATGACAGGCTCAAAATCTACATCGTCTGGAAAGGGTTTGATGATCCCTCCAAAATCATCCGTATCTCAATGATCGCAACCAGCTGGAACTGTCAGGGATTGAGGAACACCCGGACAGTTCGACGCCTAAGGGAATTGAGGTATAAACTCTTCCCGGACATAATGTTTCTCACGGAGAGGAAAAATCAAGATGAGTATGTTAATCCAATGAAGGATTTTCTGGGGTTCGACTGTCTTCATACAGTTGCACTAGTTGGATTAAATGGTGGATTAGCTTTGTTTTGGATGAAAGATGTGGAGTTACAAGTACTTCAAGCTACTGAAAATTTCATAGACTCAAGTGTTTTTTATCAAGGACGTTCTTTTTTCTTGACATGTGTTTATGGGGCGCCATTGATGGAGGATAGAGTACAAGTTTGGAACCAAATTTCAGAGTTAGCAGAGAGCGAAGAAGAAGCATGGTTCCTTATGGGAGATTTTAATAACATTTTGGTTCAAGAAGAGAATAGAGGTGGCCCTTTGCGCCATGAAAGGTCTTTATAGAGTTCAGAAGTTTTGTGGCAACAAATGGGTTGTGGGATCTTAACCACACATGCAATCCTCTTTCTTGGAGAGGTATGCAGCATGACTATATAGTCCATGCAAGGCTGGACAGAGCTATGGGAAACAATGCTTTGACTGAAATGTTTCCATCAAGACGAATGAAGTATTTGAGGTTCGAGAGCTCAGATCACAGGCCTATCATCGTAAACTTTGATGTGGCTCGAGTTATTCGAAAGGGACAGTTATACTTTGATAACCGGCTGAGAGAAAGATAAGAGGTTTATAACCTTATTGAAGATATCTGGAACATGGATACAAACTCGATAGATAGGAAGTTAGCAGAATGTAGGAGAGCTATAGTTATATGGTTAAGAGACCAGAACTTAAACTCGGCGAAACTGATTGCCCAAACAAGGGAGGCGCTTGATCGGGCCCTTTCAAGCGAGCTGCCAAAGCAAGAACAAATTGAGGAGCTGAAAAAACCTAGGAGAATGCATACAAAAAAGAAGATAAGTTTTGTAAGCAGAGAAGTCGTGTCTTATGGCTGCATAGTGGTGATAGAAACAGTGCTTTCTTCTATGCTTCGATGAGGAACATGAGAACATTGAATCGGTTGACTGTGATGGAGAACGACCGAGGTGTTGCTTGCTACAAGGAGCGTGATATAGTTGCAATTATAGGCGAATATTACCAGAATCTCTTCACTACAAACAGGAATGATAACTGTGAAGTTGTGGAGGAAGCTTTACAGCCGCTTGTCTTGAAACAATGGAATGACAGTCCGATCAAGATACCTTCTGAGGAGGAAATAGGTTTGGCTGTGAAAGATATTTACTCGGGTAAAGCTGCTGGACCGGGTTGATTCTCTTCTGGATTTTTCCAGGCATATTGGGGAATTATCAAAGAAGATGTGGTTAAGGAGGTTCGCAGTTTCTTCTTAATCTCTTGTTTTTCTGAGCAGATGAATGTAACTAATATTCGACTCTTTCCAAAAATTCCAATACCAAAAAAGGTTTCAGAGTACAGGCCAATTGCTTTATGCAATGTGTTTTACAAAATTACCGCGAAGATAATGACAAAATACTGCAGACGATACTTCCTTTCCTCATCTCGGAAAATCAGACAGCTTTCGTTCCAGAAAGAGCTATTTCTGATAACGTTCTCATAACACATGAGATACTTCATTATCTCACGAGATCAAAGGCAAAATTTAGAGGAACAATGACAGTAAAGACGAATATGATGAAAGCTTATTGTTGGTACTGGATTTCCCCTTAGGAAATCCGGCCCATTAACAGACAATACAAAGGCCCGTAATTACAAGCCCGTTCCAGAATCAAAGACAAAGAGGAAAGCCGACTCCTTTGTTGGGCCCAAGCGAATAAACGCCCTGACAAGGCCCGGACGATGCCGAAGCCGGAGACAATCGAGCTCGAGCTCGGTAGAAGATGACGTGGAGATAGAGCAACTCGGTCTTCGCCAGTTCAACTGATCCACACAAATCTCGGAGATCGTTACGACGGCGAGGCCGAAATATCGGGACCAGAAGATCAAAGTCGAGACTATTTAAAGAAGAAGTGGTGATTCATTCGAGATAATTCCAACCCTGGCTAAGAACACTTCGACTCGATAGCTCGATTTCATACTTTGTACTCTCTTTTCGATTGTGTTTGTTCTATCTCGACGATCAATCTCAATAAAGTCTTTGATTCATAGGAAACTATACCATTTCTATATCCTAAAGTCCAAATCCACGAATACAAATTCTTAGTGTGAATCCCGGATTTCACATTTGGCGCCGACTGTGGGGACTATCTATAGCTTTTCCTATCTTAAGAATCAGATCTTAGATCCAATAGATCGAGATGAATCCCGACCAAACTGGCTCTCCCAGCGCCACACCACAAGTTGACCTCCCTCAAACGGTCGACAACGTTCCTCAGAGCACCACCGGGGTAAGGAACATGGGTCAGACCGACGGCGTGTTGACGAGCTCCGCCTCAGTCTCCACGACCTCGGCACCAGCCGGCTCTGTCGCTCAAACAATCGCGACGAGCCAGACTCCGACAAACGTTTTGTCAGGAACTAATGATCCGAGCAGAAACTGGGTGTGGATGAGAAACGATTCGATATCCGCCCCAGGAGGTGGATCTGGAATAACCAGACCTAATTCTCCACTACCTTCTGCTCCACAGAGACAAGGGCCAAACGATCTTGCCGAGATCCGTTCGATGCTCAGCCTATTGGTAGATCGAACGAGAAATAACGAGGCAAGCGCAAGGGCCCAAGAGATCGCAAACCGTTCCCTGGCCGCGCAGCTCGATGAACAAGAACGGCGCCTTAACGCCCATCTCGAAGAGCTCGCCAGCCAAAACCAAGGGGGTAGACCAACGCGAACTCCCATAAGTCCTCCACCGCGTACCCACTTGGACTTCTCCCAGGTAGTAACTCCTCCGGGAGCGTCGGGAAATTTCGATAATACGTCAAATAGCGGCTTCCGCCCTACAATGACCCCTATCGCGATACCGACCCCATTCAGTTCGAGTTCAATGGTCACAGATCCAACCGGATCAAGAAACCGACCATTACCCGGGCCACCACCTTTCCCGAATAACTCTAATATCCGACCGAGGCAACTAGGAGGCTCTGCCTTCGCCTCGAGCTCAGGACTCCTTAACGGATCAAACACGGTACAGTTCCGAACGCCCCAGATCGACCAGACAAGGTCGGTCCCACCGATTGATCTCCTCGACCCAATTTTTCCGTAACAAACGTCAGGTCAGGCACAAGCCCGATTCACACCCGCAGAGGGCAATGAACACGATATGCTTAGACAGTACATCGAGCAGGCTAAGGCCCAGTTCAACAGTCTGAGCTCGAAAGATCACATGGCAATGAGTGCGGCTCCTGACATCGATCGAGTGATCGAAGAAATGCAACAAACGCCGTTCACAGATCGGATCGCGTTTGCAAGGATCCGAGAAATCAAGAAAACTAAGTTTCCAGAATTCTCTGGGAAATCAGACCCGAAAGCCCACATCAGGGCATTCCGACTAGCGATGGCAAGGGTGTACTTTACCGATGAGGAGAGAGAGCCGGCCTTCTACAGGCTCTTCGCGGAAAACCTATCGGGCTCCGCCCTAGAATGCTTTGCCGGACTGGAATAAAGGTCCATTGACAACTTCACCCAGTTCATGACGGCTTTCCTCAAAGAATACTCCGTCTTCATCGAGGAAAAGACTATTGAGGCGGCCCTATTTGGCGTCTCTCAAAAACCTGACGAAACACATCGCTCGTACATCGACCGATTTAAGGAAATAAAATCCAAAATCGCGAACCCACGAGTCGAGGTAGATATAGAAGCATTAAGACGAGGACTATGGTACTCAACCAGATTCCATGAGGAAATAACAGTCCGCGAACTTCAAACGCTCGATGACGCCCTCCATCGCGCATCGGCCTTTGCTCGCCTCGAGGACGAAACCACGACCCTCAGAGAAAAACACCGAAAAGAAAAGAACCCGTCGGGCTCGCAGAATTTGAACTCGAAAAAGGATTCCCATAAATCAGGGAACGTCAACGCGGTCGAGAGCCCAAAGAGCTCGAAGAAATTCGAGTTCGACAAGGAAAAATCCTGTGATTTCCACAATAAAAGAGGACACTCGACCGAAGATTGCTATACTCGAGCTAAAGAAGAGGCTCAAAAACGAGAGTCCGAAAGCAAACAAGACTCCGAAGTCGAGGAGGAAAATCTGCTCGACAAAAAGGAAAACAAACAGACCAAGGAGTCGAACTTCAAAAAACCTTCTCAGAACAAACGAGAACGGTCAAAGGAGCCAGAATCCCCCGAAACACTCCCTCAAGGGTCGCGAAAGCGAGTCGAGTTCATCCTCTGCGAGCTCAACCTGAGCGGCACTCCGGGAGGTTCGGCACTATCTCCGCCTCAAGCTCCCACTAAAAGTTTACGCGCGAGAATCAATCTCCCACATCTCTGCGGGGGGGGGGGGGGGGGGGGGGGGGGGGGGGGGGGGGGGGGGGTATGGGCTATACCCCCTAAACGAATCAACTTCATCTTCGGTGGCTCCAAGCTTTGCCACGACTCGGTCAATTCGATCAAAGCCCTTCAAAGAAGAATCGAGACCGACAGAGGGGGGAAAACCCCAATGTTGGGTCCAGACCACGAAATCATTTTCTACGAAAGCGAGGCAAGTAATCTCGACAAACCACACGACGACGCCCTCCTCGTTTGTCTAGTAGTGGGAGATGTCGAACTCTCAAGGATAGTGATTGACACAGGAAGTTCGGTAGATGTCCTCTTTTACGACGCGTTCAAAAAGATGGACTTCAACGACTCCGAGATCATGGAAGAAAAGACACCACTAGTAGGTTTCGCTGGCGAAACGACGTACTCGATGGGCTCTGTCTTCGCCCCAGTAACCGCTGGAGGAGTTCGAAGAATGACGGAGTTCGTCATAGTAGATTGGCCAGCTCCCTATAACGCGATCCTAGGTCGACCATGGATATACGACATGAAAGCGGTACCATCGACCTACCACCAATGCGTAAAATTCCCAACTCCCAAAGGGATCAAAACCATTTACGGAAGTCAAAAGATTTCTCGTCATTGCTACATGAACGGATACAAGCAGATCGAGAAATCCCCTGCGTAGCAATTACAGAAAGAGGAGGAGCTCGCCACCATGCAAACCAAAAGGTCGAACGACCCAAGTCAAATATGACCCCCAAAGGACCTCACGACTCAGGTCTGCATAGACGATGCTCATCCCGAAAGACTCATTGGCATCGGAATCGACCTATCAGAGCCAGTTAAAAATGAACTGGTCTCTTTTCTCAAACAGAACGTCGACTCCTTCGCCTGGTCTTCAGGAGACATGAAAGGGATCAACATCGACGTAACCAGCCACGAGCTGAATGTCGACCCAACCTACAAACCGGTAAGAAAAAAGCGTCGAAAACTAGGCCCTGAGCGGGCCAAAGCCGTCAATGATGAGGTCGATCGGTTATTAAAAATCGGATCGATCAGAGAGGTCAAGTACCCCGACTGGCTTGCGAACCCCGTAGTGGTTAAGAAAAAGAACGAAAAATGGAGGGTCTGTGTAGATTTCACGGATCTTAACAAAGCATGTCCAAAGGACAGGTTCCCACTCCCGTCGGTCGACCGACTGGTCGAGGCTACCGCTGGACACCAGCTACTATCTTTTATGGACGCGTTCTCGGGGTACAATCAAATATTGATGAACCCTGAGGACCAAGAAAAGACTTCGTTCATAACTGATCGAGGCACGTACTGCTACAAAGTCATGCCCTTCGGACTAAAAAACGCAGGAGCAACTTACCAACGCCTCGTCAACAAGATGTTTTTAGGACTCCTAGGCAAAACCATGGAAGTCTACATCGACGATTGTAGGATTATGTGTGTTCATTGGTGTAATTATCAGATTACAACCTAACATAATCAACTAGGATCTAGGTGATTTGCAGTTGAATCATAAACAGATCAGGATCATTACCTTATGATTGCAGCGGATTGATCAAGGGAATATCGAGAACTGCAAGAGCTGATGATTACCGGCTCCTCCTAGGTATCCACACGCTTACAAGCTACTGGATCAGGCTGCTAGACCAAGCTGGAACAACAGAGAGAGAGGAGGACGGCCAGACCTAAAAATCGCAGAGCTACTAGGCTTACTGGCGCCTCCTCTTCCTTATATGGGCCCAAGTAATTAAACTAATGGCTTATTAGGCTTTTGGGCCCAAGACCCAAATCAGACAAAAAGACTGTATTTTGTCTGGCCCAATTCTCTGTTCAAATACAGTAAATGTCTTGCATCTTACTGTATTAATTCCTTGTTAACTTTCCCGTTAGCTATGGTGTGTGACCCTTAGGGATCATACAATACTGGTAATAAGTACTTAACTTATAGATCAAGAGCAGGCTCTAGCAAGTCATCATGACCTCCCAGTATTTATGACTTATGTCTGATCTCGACACTTATCATACTTTCTAGAGATAGCACAGTAGATTTCAAGACATTCCAACAATCTCCCACTTGTACTGGAATTCTACATTCCCTAATCCTTTTGTCTCAATATCTCGATCTGGCATAAGGCAAGATGCGTGTCATCCTTATATAGCCAGACCATGTTCATCGGACCAGATTTGATACTGACAATTCAAACGACTTGGGCAAGTCCGTTTGGGAGTGGCCACTCTCTTACCAGCTATCAAGTCTCCGATTGGCCTAGAGATATTACCTCCGTTAAAAGGCAGGGACAAATCCCATCTTGTTCCATCATTATGAACTACACACTTTATAATACACCCAAGCAAGGTCCTTATAGCTCCCAGTTCCCAAACAGCGTTAGCCAATGATCAAAGCGCATCAATCCATGTACAGCCACATGCATGCGAACTCAGGTCTAAGGACTATACTCTATAGTCGTATATGAGAACCTCTCATGACACAGATATTAATATCTTGTAGAGTTCTCATCAGCGGGCCATGTCCGGTCATATGCTCCCCTGCATATACCTATGTGTCGACTTTGATGCCGCGCATCTATGACCCCTCGAAACTTGGTCATAAGTCTCAACACACTCTAGTCTCAAGTGGTTGTTGGTGTTCCAATTTCAACAACCTTTCGACCATGGACACTATGATTTATGTTATTCGTTAAATATGGGGTTTCAGGATCAAGTCTACTCATGTACTTCGATGGCCCATATATAATGACATGAATCATTTTGGAACGATTATTTTATATCACAGTTAAAAATAATCCAGAAATAAAATTTCATTAACATTTAAAAAATGTTTACATGAACCAATCAAAATAACTAAATAAAGCCCTTTACTAACTCCCACTGAAATTAAGACTACATCTTAATTTCACTTATCCTACAGCTACAGTCCGCGACTCGTGCTTAGGCCTAAGGAGTGGCTTTGTTAATAGATTAGCAACGTTCTCATTTGTTGAAACTTGCTGATCTACTTAACACCTCTATCATTTATCTCTCGGAATAGGTAATACCTACCCTCAATGTGTTTGGATCTCAGATGTGCAGTTAGCCACATCAAGTTCAGTGATGAATTTTTCTATCCAAACAACCTCTTTTGCCGCTTCCCAAGCTGCGAAATGTTCAGTTTAAGCCATGGAGTCAGCAACAGTGCCTTGCACCGCCACACAGACACAAGATATAACCGGACTGTGACCAGAAATCATCTTTGTCTGTTGGAAACTTGCCTTTCAGACTCTACCGACTTTTAGCACCTCACTTTCTCATCCATGTGTTCTCACTCAGCATGTGTCCATGACACATCATCTTATGAGACACATACCATAAGACTTTGGTATAAAGCCATTCTTGGAATTTCACTCTCTGGATTCGTGTAATTTCACACAATCCACTCAGCACATATAATCTCTATAGATTATTGCTCCAAGAATTATCAGGTCTTTTCTCCAAATCTTTTATTCTTAAAGTAACCTCCATGTTCAAGTCAATATAGACTGCAACAACAGAGTGTTATTTCCGAGATCTTGTATGTCATCTATGCACACTACAAGACTTGCAACTACGCTCCCACTAGTCTCTTAAAACTTACAGTTCCTACTGTTTCTGACAAAATCAAATCCTTGATTTCTTCGTCAAAACCAAGATTCCAACTCCCAGATGATTGCACAAAACCATTCATGGATCTGTTAAACCAGCATTCATTCCTGGTAGTTTCTTAAAACTACTTTCAGAGTTGGAGCCCAAAACACTGCTTCTTCATTTATTCGCATCTTTGTCACAATCATTGATCGACGGATCATGACTTTCATTTATGATATACCCATATCTTAAGGGTTTGTGACAAATCCTTTTGGATCTTGCAAAAAACAGACTCCACAAGTGTCAGACTCTAAAGTTTCTTGTAGATCTAACTTCTGCTCTTTCAAAAGATTGAGCAGATGTTTGTGTCTCTCGAATTTCTTCGAGTTCTACTTTACTCCCACTATTTTCTTAGAAAGTATATCTCTCTACAGAAAACATAATTCCAAGCGACACTGATACTGTCCTCAGAATGGTTGTAACAGTAGTGAGTCTTGGTTTCCCTTGGACAACCAATGAATTAGCACTTGTGTTTTAATTGGCTGAAATCTTATCAGTGTCAATTACATGACACAATTCCCAAACATCCAGAAAAGACTAGTTGGCTCAATGCCAGTTCACATTTAATGTGATGTCTTTTATCTGATTTTGGTGGAACTTAATTTATTGTTTCACTGAGACTATTAGAACGTTTATTTTCAGGGTATTATTGGAAGATCTTACTGTGATTCATCTTTTAATCAAACTATGTCTTACATATTTGATCTCTCCAGTCACAAAAACCATTCCAATGGAGTTTCCAGGAGATTTGAGTCGCGAATTTACTTCGCACTCATAAAGATAATCACATTTTACTTGACTCAAGTGATCTGCTTATTCGACCATTCGAAAAGCCATATTTCAACTAGTCCTTGTACTTCATTTTGGAACTCCTTTAATTTCATCAAGAATTCCATTTCATGTCTTCATGACATAACCATCATCTACTGATTCGAATCAGCCAGATTATGAAGTACTGACCACTTTTCTTTGCAGCAATTGTGCTCGTTGGGCTTTCATAATTCAAATGAATTAGGCCCAATAAGCCCCTTCCCTATGTTTAAAACGTCAAGGTAAGAGCAATCATTTGGCCCATTCAAACAAAATTCATACTCATCACTTGACTTTAGTCAACTGATCTCAAAAGCCTATTAAAGTAGGCCTTCTGAGAAAATCCTTTAGGATGGAGTTTCCGAATTTGTTTCTCAGCAATGCGGCCCAAACAATATTGCCAGAGAATGTTGATTTGATATTTATGTTATTGGTTTATTCGTTTAGTTTAATTTCATAAAACCAATTCTTTAATGGAATGTTACTATTAAACAATCATTAAGATTTAAAAACTCAAAATATGTTTTAATCAAAATGATAAATATCCAAATCCATAACTGAAATGAATAATGTAGATCTGCTCAAAGCAGTTACACAAATAGTAATTCCCAAAAGAAAACCAAATTTGAAGGCAACAATCAAATAAAATTCCACTCGGAATGCAGAGACATCAGCTCCATTCACGACTTGAACTTCCACTTGTTCCTTCTTCATTCTTCATCTACCATCAACGACCCGCTACATGTCACAAGTGGGTCGGACTTGGGCTTCCAATACGACTTGGGCCCATTCTGATCCGAGATCTTCATGGCCTTAATCTTACCCTTGTCCTTTGCGGGTTTCTTAAAACCCTTATCCTTCTGCACCCTAAGTGCCTTTCGGGAACCCTTTCTCATGTTCAGCTCAGCTGTTTTAAGCATTTCATGCAGCTCAGTCAATGTCTTAGACATCCCGCTCATATTGTAGTTCGTAATGAACTGTTTATAGCTCGGCGGCAAAGACTGAAAGATGAGGTAAATGGCTTGCTCAGCACTTATGGGACAGTCTAGTCTTTCCAAGTTTTCCAAGTAACTAATCATTTTACTTACATGAAAACTAACTGGACTTCCCTCAGGGAGGTTACACTTAACGAGACGCCTCAAAGTCTGGCATCTCTCAACTCGTGTAAGTCCCTTGTACTTTGCCATGAGGCCTGCGACAATCTCCATGGGTGACTCCAAGTTCTCATATTGATGCTTCAACTCATAACTCATGGTAGTCAACATAAGATTTTGCACATCAACCGCATCAGTGCAATGCTTGTTCCAAGCATCACACTCTTCATGTGTGGCACTTGATCTCAATTTCTCGGGGAGAGCAATTTCAAGGACATAGTCCTTGCTCTCATGCTTGAGAATATTTCTCAAGTTCCGGTACCAAGTACAGAAATTTGATCCGTTCAGTTTGTCCATCTCAAGGACAGACCGGATCGAGAAAGTGTTTTGATTTGTTGTGCTAGTCATAACTGAAATTTAGAGATAAATAGAGTTTTAGTTATTCAGTTCATAAAAGAGTAATCTTAATAACTTATAAGAAAACTCGCATTGCATTCAAAATTTCTTTGTTTAACCTCATAAGAATGCAATGATTCCGAGACCCATGTTCAGCTAAATCCAAAGTGGGCCACTGGCCGTCACCCAGAAGTAGCTTTACTTGGTAAGCATACACACAGCTAGTTATATCCAATAACTCTCGGTTGTGAATTGGGCCCAAGGCCCAATACACCAGATGTCTCAAGGCCCGGGACTCCCGATGGCCCAGTCAAGGAAACCAATCTCTTACAGCCAAATAATCACTAAAGTCTGGGACTCCCAATGAAATTAGTGACTATATACTACTTTACTTACGCAAAAACAGACACCTCACACTGTAAGCCATATCTGTAATTGAATAAGCGTTAAGTAGCTGACAAGATTGGGCAAGACATCCAAGCTTGATATTGTTTTTGAGGATTTTAGGTTTCAATAGATTTCCTCCCAAAAATAGAAGATTACTATTTTTGGAAACTTTCCATTTTAGGTAACTTACTAAATATGGAAACTTTCTATTTAGGGAAACCTACTATATTTAGAAACTTTCTAAATCGGGAAACATGCTTATTTTAGAAACTTTCTAAATCGTGAAACATGCTTATTTTAGAAATTTTCTAAATTCAGAAACTTACTATATTTAGAAATTTCCTAACATGCCAAAATTAGAAACTTCTAATCAAAGAAACTTTCTAATTTAATATTTTATTAAAGTTTTCGGTTGGGTCACAAATTATAGGCCCAATTCTTGGCCCAAGACCACATTACCTTATGATTGCAGCGGATTGATCAAGGGAATATCGAGATCTGCAAGAGCTGATGATTACCGGCTCCTCCTAGGTATCCACACGCTTACAAGCTACTGAATCAGGCTGCTAGACCAAGCTGGAACAACAGAGAGAGAGGAGGACGGCCAGACCTAAAAATCGCAGAGCTACTAGGCTTACTGGCGCCTCCTCTTCCTTATATGGGCCCAAGTGATTAAACTAATGGCTTATTAGGCTTTTGGGCCCAAGACCCAAATCAGACAAAAAGACTGTATTTTGTCTGGCCCAATTCTCTGTTCAAATACAGTAAATGTCTTGCATCTTACTGTATTAATTCCTTGTTAACTTTCCCGTTAGCTATGGTGTGTGACCCTTAGGGATCATACAATACTGGTAATAAGTACTTAACTTATAGATCAAGAGCGGGCTCTAGCAAGTCATCATGACCTCCCAGTATTTATGACTTATGTCTGATCTCGACACTTATCATACTTTCTAGAGATAGCACAGTAGATTTCAGGACATTCCCAACAACGATATGCTGGTAAAATCTTCCAGGTATGAGGATCACATCCCCCAACTAAAAGAATGTTTTACCATTCTCAATAAATACGGGATGAAACTCAACCCAGCAAAGTGTACCTTCGGGGTTCCCTCAGGAGAATTCCTTGGTTACCTAGTGACCGAAAGAGGGATCGAAGCGAACCCCAAACAGATCGCAACGTTCATAGAGATATAATCTCCCAGAACAACGCGAGAAGTCCAGCGCCTGACCGGCAAAATAGCTGCTCTGAATCGCTTCATCTCAAGGTCGATTGATAAATGTCTACCCTTCTATCACTTTCTCAAAGCAAACAAAAAGTTCCTCTGGGACGAAAAGTGCGAAGAAGCGTTCACTCAGCTCAAAGCTTACCTAAGCGAACCACCCATACTGGCGAAACCAGTAGAAGGAGAACCCCTCTACCTCTACTTAGCTGTCTCGACGGCAGCAGTGAGTGGAGTCCTGGTTCGCGAGGAACAAAACGAGAAACGGCCGGTGTATTACATCAGTAAGACCTTGATCGACGCCGAAACCAGATACCCCGCCATGGAAAAACTCGCCTTAGCGCTAGTGACATCGGCTCGGAAACTCCGACCGTACTTTCAATCGCACTCGATCATAGTGATGACCTCTCAGCCGCTGAGAACCATCCTTCACAGTCCAAGCCAATCAGGTCGATTGGTCAAATGGGCTATCGAACTTAGCGAGTACGACATAGAATACAAAGCTCAAACGTGCCTAAAAGCACAAGTACTGGCAGATTTCGTAATCGAGCTTCCTCCGACTATAGAACTCGACCCGACCTCGGCCCAAAAATGGAAACTCTACGTCGATGGAGCTTCCTCGAGGCAAGGATCCGGAGTCGGAGTAAAGCTGGTCTCCCCAACGGGCGAAGTACTAGAACAATCGTTCGGACTGGGCTTCGCCGCATCGAATAACGAAGCAGAATACGAAGCGTTAATAGACGGGCTCAGACTCGCGATAGCAATAGGAGCCCGTGAAGTAAACGCCTTCAGCGATTCCCAATTGGTCACGAGCCAATATCATGGCGACTACGAGGCCAAAGACGAACGGATGGAAGCATACCTACGGGTAGTCCATACACTGGCCGAACAGATCGAATTCTTTGATCTAACACGAATCCCACGAGGGGAAAACACTGCAGCCGATGCCCTAGCCGCATTAGCGTCGACATCAGATCCTAACCTCAAAAGGATCATACCAGTCAAAGGGATCGAAAAACCAAGCATCGACATAGCCCTCAAAGCTCTGTCCTTGAAAGAAGACGGGCCCGCCATGAAGGACGATGTCAAGCACAAAGAATGTCCTGGGATCACCAGTAGCAACATCATCGAGATTGATGATGACCTCGATCCTAGAAACGCCGTGTACGTTGCAAACATCCCCGACGGACCAATCCAAGCCGCATCCGCTAGTCAGGGACCCGAGCCTAACAACGACGAAGATTGGAGAACTCCGATCATTCGATACATCACAAACGGCGAAGTTCCCGACGACAAATGGGATGCACGGAAACTCAAAACACAGAGCGCAAGGTACTGCGTCACGCAAGGAGAGCTCTTCAAAAGGAGTCTCTCCGGACCTTACCTTAAATGCCTTGACAAAAAGCAAGCCACGGCCGTGATTACACAAACACACGATGGATCCTGCGGAAGCCATTCCGGAGGACGCGCATTGGCCGTGCGAATCAAAAGGCAGGTTACTATTGGCCGACAATGGCCACCGAATGCGAATCTTTCTCCAACAAGTGCGATAAATGCCAAAAGCATGCTCCAATTATCCACCAAGCATCAGAAAAAATCTCATCTATCTCATCACCATACCCATTCATGCGATGGGGGATGGACATCGTGGGACCACTAGTCGCATCCGGCAAAAAGAAAGCTACACACCTATTGGTGATGACGGACTACTTCACCAAGTGGATTGAAGCAGAGTCGTACCAAAAAGTTAAGGACGTTCACGTTAAGGAGTTCGTCTGGCGAAACATCGTTTGCCAACATGGACTACCCCACGAGATCGTCACCGATAACGGATCTCAGTTCATATCAAACACGTTCAAAGAGTTCTGCAGAACTTGGAACATAAAGCTGACTTACTCAACGCCACGCTATCCCCAAGGGAACGGGCTAGCAGAAGCAGCTAACAAAGCGATTATGAACAGTCTCAAGAAAAGGCTCAACGAGTGTAAAACAACCTGGAGTGACGAACTCCCAGCCGTACTCTGGGCCTACCGGACTACCCCCCGCAAATCCACTGGCGAGACTCCCTTCTCGCTGACTTACGGAATCGAGGCGGTAGTAACAGCCGAAATCCTCGTATCAAGCATCCGCAAAGAAGAATGCCCATGACAAGAGGAACTTAACAACAAGATGATAACTGACGAGCTCGACCTCGTCGACGAAAGAAGGAACCTCGCATTAGCTCGACTCCAGAATTACCAACAAGCCGCAGCTCGCTACTATGATTCCCGGATCAAAACTAGAAGGTTTCAAGTAGGAGAGCTCGTCTTACGGAAAGTGTTCGACCATAAAAAGGAAGAACACGCTGGAAAGTTAGGAGCAAAGTGGGAAGGTCCTTACCAGGTCACCGACATTGTAAAGGACGGGGTCTACCGACTCAAGTCGGTAGAAACCCAGAAACCTGAACTACGACCTTGGAACATCATTAACCTCAAAAAGTATTTCCACTAGGAGTACATCAACATAATCGAACTACGAAATGGCTTGATCCCCTTAAAAAAGGGTACGTAGGAAGCTCGACTTCGAGCGCAGCCGCCGCCCCAACACGAGCTTCTACCGAGCTCAACGACTTCTGACGAAGTCGTACTAGCTTATATTTGTGAAATCAAAATAAGTCCCTTAATCCAATGCTTCTTTCTGTCGTAAAGGTTAGAGCCATTGCGAAATACCTCATCATAACATTCCCAGAAAGCGATATGAAATTATCTCTTCGAAAGCCAAAGCGATATGAAATTATCTCTTCTAAAACAAACGATATTAATTTATCCTTTCCGAGCGACCTGAAATGGCCTCTCCCAAAATCAAGCGATATGAAATTATCCCTTCCGAGCGACCTGAAATGGCCTCTCCCAAAGTCAAATCGATATGAAATTATCCCTTCCGAGCGACCTGAAATGGCCTCTCCCAAATCTAAAGTGATATGAAATTATCTCTCCTAAAATAAGCGATATGAAATTATCCCATCCGAGAGACCTCAAACGGCCTCCCCCAAAATCAAGCGATATGAAATTATCTCTTCAAAAATCAAGTGATATGAAATTATCTCTGCAAAAAATAAGGTGATATGAAATTATCCCTTCAAACAAAGAGACCTAAAACGGTCCCTCCAAACCGAACGAACTGAAATGATCGTTCCAAAACAAGCGACCCAAAACGGTCCTCCCGATTCGAACGAACTGAAATGATCGTCCCAAAGAAAAAGATCCAGAGCGATCCCTCCAAAACCAATAATTCTTCTAAGCCTTATACGGATTAAAAGAATTGGGGGACTACCCCCTCCCTCCAAGCAAAAGACAACGAGGTCAAGACGGCTATTCAAGCATGCAACCTCTACACACACTCCAAATCGGATCTTTTAGTCGCGCCTCAGACTATTCCTGGCAAAGAGCTCGAGCTGAAATGAAATTGACTTAAAAGTTCGCAAAGAACTACCTAAGGCAATTCAAGATAAGTTATATGCTCGATTCCTCTGGAGAAGTTCGAATCGCCACAACGGCTCGAATTTTATGTTAAGGCATAAAAACAATAAAATCTATGCTAAGGCATGAAAGATTTAAAAAACAATTCATAAAAAAAGGACATGATGTCCTCGAGTTCGAACAAAAAGCCCCCTTGGGCAACCAAGGTTTGAAAAAGAAATTAAAAACCCTCTCGGGCAACAACAACGACAGGTTTTAAAACGCAGCATAGGAGGAGTCGCCGACCTGGCCCTCCGCTCCATCGCCCGCCTCTCTTCTCGGCCGGGAGTCGACCTCGTCAGTCATCCTCAGGTCGGTCTCAGCCGGGGGAGCAGGCGGAGAACCCGCCATGGCCACGGAGTCCTCCGACATTGCCGGCAAGGCAAGCTTGCCAACGCTAAAATCGGAGACTATCATGGCCTCCATCTCCGCTAGAGCAACTCTTTTTTGACCAGCCAGCTTAAGCACCTCTCGGGTCATGTCCACCTCTCCAGCTGCGATCTCGGCGATGAGCTCGATGTTGGCCAAAGTCTCCCGGAGACGGATATAGGCGCTAGTCTGGATTTTCCTCTTCTCGGCTCTCTCTTTGACCCCGGCCAGATTCATCAGATACTGGCCATGGAGTTCTTTTCGAGCCTTACGAAGCTCCACCCGGCTCGATTCTTCCGCAGTCCGAATTCGAGCCTCGGCGGCGCTAAGCTGACAAGACAGCTCTCCCTCCCTCCTCTCGAGATGCACAATCCTGGCCTCCGCAGCGGCATGATCCGCGATCCTTTTCTTCAAACGCTCCTCCCTGGCCAAGGCTTCCTGGAGCTCGGCATTCATTTGGGTAGCATCCTCTCGAGCAGACTCGAGCTCATAGGTCTGAGCATCCAACACCTCGTTCTTAGACCGGACCGCGTACGTGTTCACGGCCTCTACAGCCTGCACAAAAAGGCGTCGGTTTAGCAAAAAAAAAAGAATAAAAGGAAAAAGAAGACCAAAGGAAAAACGTCTCACCTTCCCGATAACCGCCATCATCTCGGAATTCGCACTACCGAGGACCGTTTCCCCAGAAACCGGGAGCTCAGAACCGACAGGCCTAACGCGCCTTAGCAGACGAACCACACCTTCCGGATCGTCCACAACCGAGCAATCCTCTCGGTCCGACCCCTCTGGACTCCTTTCCGCGTCGACTTTACGACGCTTCGGCGAAGGGGGAAGAGAACCTCCTCGACTCCGACGATCTTCCCCCCGGACAGTTCCGGTCGAGAGTCGCAGAAAGCAGCACCTCCAGACTGAGGTAAAACCGCCTCTTGTTCAGCCACGAGGAGAGCCGCGTCGACAACCCCCACGATCGTTCCCTCCGGGCCTATCACCGGAAGGAGCGAGGTCTGAGCAGGAGGAGGAGGATAAGCCGGAGGCGGAGGAGGAGCCCGATCAAGGGCAAAGAGAATAGCGTTACTAAGTTCGCCCGCCTCCATCTTGTCGACCAGGTCGACCGGATCTTTCCCATTCCGGCGACTGCTCACTCTGCGAGATAGCGTCTCGCGGGGAGAGGAATTAGCAGCCGAGCTGCCGCCCGGAAGAGGTCGAGCTGTATATATAAAACAAAAAAAGTCAGACAAGTCGAAATGACGACACAAAAAGAAACTTGAATCCAAACGACTCACTCTCTCCCGCCCGCTCGGTAATACAGATTGGAGGCTGAGCAATTCGGACCGGAAGAGCCCGAGAAGGCTCGGAAGGAAGTACTGGATTTCGAGGAACAGGCGCAAGGTCCGGCAGAGCCCGTTCAGGGTTAGTCCGCAGAGCGGCTTGCACAAGCTGAACCGTGAAACTACCCCAATTAACAGCGCCCCCTCTCAGACGAGCTATCAGAGCCTCTGTGATCGGGTTGGTAGCAAGCGACTCCGGAGCCTCTGAGATAGAAATTAGATCAGATAAGGGACGGCCTGACAACAAAAAAAACACTAAAACCAGAGTCTTACCGACACCGGGCGACCATCGAGACGTGATAACCGAATAGTCGAAGTCCCCGACCTAATGATGGGTTATTTTGAAAAAGAAGTATCGGTCCTGTTGGAATTGTGTCCAGCAATCTCTGTACTGTCTCTATAACGTAAGAGTATGTCAGTGATCAGACATAAGTCATACAATACTGGGGGTCATGATGGCTTGCTAGAGTCCGCTCATGATCTATAAGTCTCGGACTTATTGCTTTTATTGTATGATCCCATATGGGTCACACGCTTAAGCTAGCAGGAAATAAAGTAGGAACGGCTTAGCAGAAGTACGACAAAAGTGCTAGGCATTTGTCGTACTAAGAGAGAAAGATTAATGGGTCTGATTAAATGGGATTTAATCAGATTGGGCCCAAAAGCCCAAAAGGGAAAGAGAAGGCTTTTAATGACTAAAAGCCAACTCTCTTCCTCCCAACCCTAAATCCCAGCCGCGATTTCTCTCCTCTCTCTGCGCCCCATCTCCTCGTGGTCTAGCAGCCAGTTTCCGGTGATTGCGTGTGTGAGCCTTTGGAGGATTCATCCCTTGGTGTATCTCCCTGATCTCTGACCTGTTCATCAATTCCGCTGCAACAAACAGGTAAAAGGTGAGATCATAATGTTTCTAAATAAGAACACCTAGATCTGATGCATGTTTAGGTTGATATCAATATGAGAATTGAATCAGGATCAACCGAAACTTCCAACAGTGGTATCAGAGCCATTGGTTCTTAGGTTTCTTGTTTTAGATTCATTGTTTAGGTTGTTTAATCTGCTTAGAATTGTTTTTGAATCAATTACTGATAAGATAAAACGATTAAGAATCAGAATTGAACTCTAAACACACAAGAACAGATCGCAAACTGAGCTATATGACTCAGGTTTGTGATCGGCCGAGTGGAATCCGATCGGCTTGGCCGGTTGGATCGAATGGCCGAGATGTTGGCCGGCCGGATGGATCGATCCCGATCGTTGGCGATCGTTGGAAGTGATCGACCCGAGCATCCCGATCGTGTAGCTTGGCATGGACGATCGCGGCTTGCTCGTCCCGGCTGTCCCGCGTGATCGAGGCCGAGTACCGTCCCGACCGTCCCACCCGAACGTCCCGAGCTGTCCTGCGCATCGTCTCGATCTCGGATCGTTGACGGCTTGCGGCTGGACGATCATTGCTTGATCCGAAAGCTAGGGTTTCACGGTTCAATCGGTTCGGTTCGGTTAATGGTTCGGTTTAAAATTTGATTAAAAATCAACGTTCTGGTTTAATAAACAGATTTTAATAATTTTATTAAATCTGGTTAAACCAGGATAAGAAATCCAATGTCGAAAGAAATATTGGATTTAGTGCCTAAACCGGGAATTTCTAATTTGATTTGGTTGGACCAAATAAATTGAGAGATTCCGGTTTAGTAAATAACCGGTTGACAATTGTGGTCATCGTAGTAATTAAAACTTGGTTAGACCAGTTTTAATGAACCAGACCGGTTATGTCAATTAATTGGACAATTGGGTCATGTCTTGGACATGGACCAATTCTTGGGCCTCGGGCCAAGAAGTTAAAACAATTGGGCCAGTTAATTGAGTCTTTCTTCAGATCAATTTAAAATCTATTTTATAAAATTATAAAGTCGTTTTTAAATTAAAGTTTCCGAAATTTTATAATTAGAAAGTTTCTTAAAATAGAATTTTCTGAATTTGCGGGTTTTGGATTTTAAAGAAGTTTCTAAAGTTAGAAAGTTTCCGGTTTTAGAAAGTTTCCAATTTTAGAAAGTTTCTAAAAATAGTAGGTTTCCATAAATAGAAAGTTTCCCGAAATAGTAATCTTCTATTTTGGGAATGATTTTAATAAACCTACGAACCTCAAATAATATCAAGCGTTGGATGTCTTGTCCAGGCTATGTCAGCTGTCAAAGCCCATTCAATTGCATTCATGGCCTTACAGTGTGAGGATGTCTGCTTTTGCGTGGGTAAGACGGTTTGTGATTCATAAATGTCATTGGGAGTCCCAGACATTAATGATTACATGACTGTATAGTCCGGTTTTCTTGACTAGGCCATCGGGAGTCCCGGGCCTTGAGACATCAGGGTGGATTGGGCCTCGGGCCCAGATTCACAACCAAGAGTTATATCACGGATATAATTAGCCGATATAGGGCTTACCGATATAAGCTAAGGTTGGGTGACGGCCAGTGGCCCACTTTGATCTTAGTTATATGTGGATCTTGGAATCATTATATTCTATTGAGGGTAACTTATGTTATTGAATATAATGCATGATTAATCATATTATACTTTAATGCGAGATTAATCATTTTGAACATATAACTAATAACCTTTTTATTTATATATTTCACATATGACTACTACAAGCACTCAAAACACATTCTCGATCCGGTCTGTTCTCGAGAAGGAGAAGCTGACTGGAACGAACTTCCTGACATGGTCAAGGAACTTGAGGCTGGTCCTCAAGCAGGAGAAGAAGGATTATGTCCTTCGAGATCCCCTCCCCGAGAGGCCTCTTGCCAATGCTGCAAGGACTCTGCACAATGCTTGGGAAAAGCATTCGTCAGATGAAAATGATGTTTATTGCCTGATGTTGGTGACAATGACTCCAGAGCTGCAAAAGCAGTTCGAAAGTGTATTGTCTCCAATCGAGATCATGGCAAGCCTGAAATCGCTTTTTCAGGAGCAGGCTAGGACCGAGAGGTTCCAGACAGTTAAGAACCTCTTGGACTGTAAGTTGGCTGCGAATGCGGCAGTGAGTCCTCATGTGTTGAAGATGATGGGTTATCTCGATCATCTTCACAAACTCGACTGCCCAATCAGCCAGGAACTTGCCTGCGACATCATTCTGCAGTCTTTACCTGCAAGCTATGATCAGTTCATTCTGAACTTTAACATGCATGGCTTGAGTAAGACACTGCCTGAGCTTCACGGAATGCTCAAGACTGCAGAGCCCAACTTGAAGAAAACCGCCAAGGACCCCAATGTACTTATGGTACAAAAGGGCAAGGGGTTTAAGAAGTCTTCTGCTAAGGATAAGGGAAAGGCCAAGGGTGTCCAAGTCGCGGACAAGGACACGCCAAAGCCCAAGCCCAAGTCCAAGGCTGGGCCTACTGACATGTGCAGGTTCTGCAAAGAACTGGGGCATTGGAGAAGAGATTGCAAGAAATTCCAGGAAGGTCTAAAGGAATTAAAGAAGAAGACTTTCGAGACTTCTTCATCAGGTATTTTTGTTATAGAAGTTAATACAACTACTTCTGATAATACCTCATGGGTCATGGATACTGGTTGTGGGGCTCATATTTGTACTAATATGCAGGCACTCAGCAACAGTAGAAGGCTGAAGCAAGGACAAGTGGAACTACGAGTTGGGAATGGAGCGAAAGTTTCAGCACTAGCTGTAGGAACTTACTTGTTGTCTTTACCTTCGGGATTGATTTTAGAACTTAATAATTGTTATTTTGTACCTGCTATAAGCAGAAATATTATTTCAATTTCTTTGTTGGATTTGGAAGGTTATGATTTTTCAGTTAAGAATAAATTATGTTCCTTCAATCGCAACAATTTGTTCTATGGTTCTGCCCCTCTTACGAATGGGCTTTACATACTCGATCAATCCGCGCCAATTTATAACATTAATACAAAACGGTTTAAACCTAATGAGGAAAACCGAACGTTTCTATGGCATTGTCGTTTAGGGCACATCAGCGAGAAACGCATCAAGAGGCTCCATTCGAATGGACTTCTTGGCTCATTTGACTTTGAGTCATGTGAGAAATGCGAATCCTGCATGATGGGCAAAATGACACGGGCCCCCTTTAATAAACCTAACGAGAGGGCCAGTGACTTATTGGGCCTGATACACACTGATGTGTGTGGCCCAATGTCCACTAATGCAAGAGGAAACTATCAGTACTTCATTACCTTTACTGATGATTTCAGTAGGTATGGATATGTTTATTTGATGAAACATAAGTCTGAATCTTTTGAGAAGTTCAGAGAATTCCAAAATGAAGTACAGAACCAACTTGGCAAAAGCATTAAGGCTCTTCGGTCCGACCGAGGAGGAGAATACTTAAGCCAAGAATTCAGTGATCATCTGAGAGAGTGTGGGATCGTATCCCAACTCACTCCTCCTGGAACACCTCAATGGAATGGTGTGTCTGAGAGGAGAAATCGGACCTTATTGGATATGGTTCGATCTATGATGAGTCACACAGACCTTCCAATATCCCTTTGGGGATATGCTCTGCTAACAGCAGTGTTCACTCTAAACAGAGCGCCATCAAAAGCAGTAGCAAAGACACCATATGAATTATGGACTGGAGTGGCTCCAGTGCTGTCTTATCTAAGAATTTGGGGTTGTGAAGCCTATGTAAAGAGATTAATCTCAGATAAGCTTACACCAAAATCTGATAAATGCTACTTCATTGGTTATCCACGGGAAACCAAGGCTTATTACTTCTATCTACGTTCCGAGAACAAGATTTTTGTTGCCCGGGATTGTAACTTTCTTGAGAGAGAGTTTCTCTCTAAGAAAGACAGTGGGAGTAAGGTACTGCTTGAAGAAATTCAAGATGAACAGGATACTGCTCAACCTAATGAGGAAGAGCAGCAGGAGGATCTACAAGAAATTGTAGAGCCTGAACCTGTAGTACCTGAAGTTCGAAGATCCGGGAGGATCCGTCACGAACCCGAGAGATATCAGGGATTCCTCGTGACTGACTGTCATGATCTTTTGATCATTGATGGTGATGAACCATCGAACTTCAATCAAGCCATGATGGGCCCAGATTCCTCTAAGTGGCGCACGGCCACTGATTCCGAAATGGACTCCATGTCGGTCAACCAAGTATTTTCGTTGGTTGACTTACCCGTTGGTGTAAAAGCCATCGAGTGCAAATGGATCTTCAAGAAGAAGATTGACGTGGATGGAAATGTCCAGATTTATAAAGCCAGGTTGGTGGCAAAAGGTTTCAGACAAGTTCACGGTGTGGACTACGATGAAACCTATTCACCGGTGGCTATGATGAAATCTATTCGGATTCTACTAGCGACTGCAGCTTTTCATGATTATGAAATTTGGCAGATGGACGTGAAAACCGCCTTCCTGAATGGTATTCTGGAAGAGGATGTGTATATGACGCAACCTGACGGTTACATAGATCCAAAGAATGCTGGGAAAGTATGCAAGCTTCATAAATCCATTTATGGATTGAAGCAAGCATCGAGGAGCTGGAATCTTCGTTTTGATGAAGCGATCAAGCAATTTGACTTCATCAGAAACGAAGAAGAACAATGCGTGTATAAGAAATCTAGTGGGAGCAAAATTGTATTTCTTATTCTGTATGTCGATGACATACTGCTTCTCGGAAACGACGTTCCAATGCTGAAGTCTGTAAAGGACTGGCTTGGAAGTTGTTTTTCCATGAAAGACATGGGTGAAGCCGCATACGTTCTTGGAATTAGGATCTATCGGGATAGACCTAAGAGGCTGATAGGCTTGTGTCAAGACTCATACATTGACAAAGTCCTACAAAGATTCAGCATGAAAGATTCCAAGAAGGGCTTCACGCCAATGGTACATGGCACAACGCTAAGCAAGAAGCAGAGCCCTACGTCGGCTGCTGAGCTTGAGCGCATGAAGAATATTCCTTATGCATCTGCAATAGGATCTGTCATGTATGCCATGATCTGTACTCGTCCTGATGTTGCTTACGCATTGAGCATGACGAGTAGATACCAGTCAAATCCAGGTGAAAACCATTGGATTGCCGTAAAGAATATCTTGAAGTATCTAAGACATACTAAGGATAAATTCTTGGTGTACGGTGGAAGTGATGTGCTTAAAGTCAGTGGATTCACGGACGCAAGTTTCCAGACAGACACAGATGATTTCCGGTCACAGTCCGGTTATGTCTTTTGTCTGAATGGCGGTGCAGTAAGTTGGAGAAGCTCCAAGCAGGACACCGTTGCTGATTCCACTACAGAAGCTGAATATATCGCCGCCTCGGAAGCAGCGAAGGAAGCTGTTTGGATACGAAAGTTCATTATGGAACTAGGTGTGATACCAGATGCGGCTGAGCCTCTGGCACTGTTTTGTGACAACAATGGTGCTATAGCTCAGGCAAAGGAACCAAGATCACACCAGAAATCCAAGCATGTTCAAAGAAGATATCACTTGATACGTGACATCATTAATAGAAAGGAAGTCAAGATCAGCCGAGTTCCGACAGATGATAATGTCGCTGATCCGTTGACAAAGCCACTCCCAAGGCCTAAGCTCGAGTTCCTGACTGAAGTTGTAGGCATTAGAAACATTGAAATGTAATCTAAATTTGAGTGGGAGTTTTGTGAGCTTTATTTTAGTTATTTGATATGTTCTTGTAAAACATTATTTTATGTTTTAATGAAATTATTATTTCAAGATTATTTTAACTGTGATGAAATAATCGTTCCAAAATGATATGAACCATTTTATAGGTCATCGAAGTAAATGATTTGATCTTGAGTCATCGAAGTCATTTAGCTTGATCATGAGATCCTATATTTGATAAATGTTTTATATCATCCTGTCCCTAGTCGAAGGTTGTTGAAATTGGAACACCAACAACCGTGTGAGACTGGATTAGTACGTGACTTATGACAAAGTCTCAGTGTGTCATAGATGCTCGGCATCAAAGTCAGTACATAGGTGTATGTTGGGAACATACGACCGGACAAGACCCGCTAATAAGAACTCTTCAGGATATTTATATCTGTGTCATAAGAGATTCTTACTACGACTATAGAGTATAGTCCTTAGACCTGAGTTCGCATGCATGTGACTGCATATGGACTGATGCACTTTGATCATTGTCTAACGCTATCGTTCTGCGATAGCTATAAGGACCTTGTTTGGGTACATCATGAAACGAGTAGTTTACAGTGATGGAACAAGATGGGATTTGTCCCTCCAATATAAATGGAGTGAATATCTCTAGGCCAATCGGAGATTTGAATACTGGAAAACGCATGGCCATGCTCAAACGGACTTTCCCGAGTCGTTTGGATTGTCAGTATCAAATCAGAGTCCGATGAACAAGATTAGGCTTTATAAGGATGACAC
The DNA here is from genome assembly GCA_030180135.1 of Orychophragmus violaceus. NCBI lineage: Eukaryota > Viridiplantae > Streptophyta > Magnoliopsida > Brassicales > Brassicaceae > Orychophragmus > Orychophragmus violaceus. The sequence goes on along the minus strand of CM058231.1, from coordinate 45,455,674 downwards.
TAATCTTGCCTTATGACTAATCGAGATATTGAGACGAAAGGGATTATGAATACAGAGATTCCAGTTCAAGTGGGAGATTGTTGGAATTGTGTCCAGCAATCTCTGTACTGTCTCTATAACGTAAGAGTATGTCAGTGATCAGACATAAGTCATACAATACTGGGGGTCATGATGGCTTGCTAGAGTCCGCTCATGATCTATAAGTCTCGGACTTATTGCTTTTATTGTATGATCCCATATGGGTCACACGCTTAAGCTAGCAGGAAATAAAGTAGGAACGGCTTAGCAGAAGTACGACAAAAGTGCTAGGCATTTGTCGTACTAAGAGAGAAAGATTAATGGGTCTGATTAAATGGGATTTAATCAGATTGGGCCCAAAAGCCCAAAAGGGAAAGAGAAGGCTTTTAATGACTAAAAGCCAACTCTCTTCCTCCCAACCCTAAATCCCAGCCGCGATTTCTCTCCTCTCTCTGCGCCCCATCTCCTCGTGGTCTAGCAGCCAGTTTCCGGTGATTGCGTGTGTGAGCCTTTGGAGGATTCATCCCTTGGTGTATCTCCCTGATCTCTGACCTGTTCATCAATTCCGCTGCAACAAACAGGTAAAAGGTGAGATCATAATGTTTCTAAATAAGAACACCTAGATCTGATGCATGTTTAGGTTGATATCAATATGAGAATTGAATCAGGATCAACCGAAACTTCCAACAGGTCCCTCCATACGTCGTTCGTCGGGACCTCCTCGAGGACCCGCCCGAAACGAGGCGAGAGATAGTAAGTTCCCCGGAACTTGGCATTATTCTTCACTGAGCAGACACACATAAGTTCCTCAGGCCCGAATGATATATCATGGTTTTTACCCATTTTAGACCATGATATAGATGTGTTTTTAGTGTCTTTTGTATTCGTTTAGAGTCTTTTACAGGTTTAATCAAGTTTGGAGCTAATTGGAGATATTTGGAGCATTTTGGGACTTTTGGGACGTTTTGGCCGAGAGCTTAAGTCACTGACCGATTTATTGATCATGCATCGACCGACACACCTTGTGCATCGGTCGACACACTAGCGAGATGGGCCGTACACGTCGGTTTAATGAAGATATGAAGATTTGCAAAGAAGCCCAAGATAGTTCCAGTATTTACACAGAAGCCCCATTCGAGATTGTGCCTATATATACTAGTTTTTGGTGTTTATTTTACCTACGCTTTACATTTACGCTTTGATACTATTAGCTAAGAGATTTCTAGAGCTTTTGGGGCTGATCTATTTCCTGTATTCACTTATTTTGGAGAAGATTTCGAACCCCTTTATCTATTTAATTTCTTATATGCAATCTATTATTTCTTTGATTATGTTTTCATTAATCATGTCTGAGTAGATCCATAGTTGAGTTTAGGGTTTCTCACATAGGATTTCATGACTTGCTAGACTTGTTCAAATTCAGTTAAGGATTCATAACTATATCTGTTCTTCAATTTAATTGTGCTTAAAGCTAGTTCTAACCTGATCAATTAGAATCTAGATCTTAGGTTGCTAAATACGTCACGGAAGTGGGGTTTAGGAATCTGAACTAATTAAATTGGGCAATTAAACTTTGCGCAAACGGAAGTTTGGTTTAGGATAATTGTGAACATATCAAACTTGGGATTAATGCTAGTTTAATCTGTTAGTTCTCGCAAACGAAAGTTTGGTTTGCTGCACTTAGACTTAGAGAATTATCGCAAAGGAATTTGGTTAATTCTATATCTGTGTTTTGAGTTCTAGAACTGTTCTTAATTAGATCCTTGCTGAATGAACTGTCTGCTTGTCTGATTTCCTGAGAATACCCTAGGCTTGACGCTTTTAGTTTATTGCTTCTCAACCGTTAATCTCTGCTACTATTTACTTTCTTGCTTCGCAATTTATTTACTTCACCATCTGCTTATTTCTAGTATTAATCTCTACGTTTCTGTTTCTATTGAGACCAAGTGTCCCTGTGGATTCGATAACCCTATATACTACTTTGACATTGCTGTTCACTTGCAGTTTAGAATAGGGTAAAACTTAGAAACCTATCAAGTTTTTGGCGCCGTTGCCGGGGACTCTTAGAGTCTTCGATAGGACCGAACTTAGGGTTTTTACTAGAAATTTTTCTTTTTGTTTTTGTTCTTTTTCGTTTTTTATTTTTTGATTTTGCTAACTTTTTCTCTGATTTCTCTCAGTCGCAGGTACGAATTTCGCCTTGCGTCGATCGTTGCATCCCTTGCGTCGATCGTCACTAGGCGATTCTGAGATTGAATCGATCGTTGCACTGATAGCATCGATCGTTGCTGGACGATTACGGACAGTTTATGCCAACGCAGAAAACTCGAAGTAATCCGAACTCGAGCTTGCTTAATCTCGGACTAGAGGAACTTGGACGTCTAGAGAGGACTATCAGAAGAGAAAAGAGAGAGAGAATGGTTCGAGAACGTCTGATCTTGATACCAGATGCTGAAGGTACCCTGAGGGACCAAGATGACAACCCGTACAATGCTGCTGGGCATCGGGTTGATGCTGAAGGGAATGTCATCCCTGATCCTCCTGAGCAACAGCAACAGGAGCGGAACCGAAACCAGGGTCAAGGACAGGCCCAAGGTAGAGAGATGGTGGTTCATGAGAGGACACTAGCTGATTACAACAGACCTGATGAGTTTCATGCAAACCGAGCAGCTCTAGTGCTTCCTGCTTTTGAGAGGAATGATTTTGAGGTAAAGACCATCTACTACCAGCTGATGAGACAGATTGCTTTTCATGGTCTTCAAGCAGAGCAGCCTATGGATCACATTGACAAGTTTGAAGACATAGTCACTGGCATGAAGTATGAAGGAGTATGCCCGGACTATCTGTTCCTTAAGCTATTTCCGCACAGTCTTGCTGGAGACGCTAGTGCATGGCTGAGACAACTGGCACCTGGTCAGTATACTACTTGGGCCGCCTTAAAGAGTGAGTTCCTGCGTCACTTTTATGATGATGCGCGCTCGGATCAGTCCAGACAGGACATACTCACCTTTTCCCAAGGAGCTGTGGAGCCCTTGAAGACTGCCTGGATGAGATTTAAGCAGTACCAGCGTGACTGTCCACACCATGGATTCACAGAAGTACAGCTGATTGGTATTTTCTTCAGAGGCATAGATCTCCCTTACCAGACTGCGCTGGATAATTCCAGTAATGCTAATTTCAACACCAGAACTCCTACACAAGCTAAGCAGTTGATTGAGAACCTGATTGGCAGCAACAGTTGCAAGACAATGGATGAAAGGAGGAAGAAATCTGGTGGAACTGTAGAGAATTCTGATATAGCTAATATAAGATCCAGATTGGATACAGTCTACAATCTCCTGACTAGTAAGAAAACTGTCCACTTTGCCCAAGATGTAGAGGTGATTCAGGCTGAGGAGGAAACTCAGGAAGAAGATGTGAATTTCATAGGAGGTTCTGGTTTCCAAGGTAATAGATTTGGTAATCAACAGGGGAACAGATTCTCCAATGGTGGACAGACTGGTGGTTTTCAGAAGACCTATGGACAAGGTACTCAGAGAACCTATGGATCTACATCCTATCAGACTCCTCCTGCACCTACAGCCCATGAGAGCAAAATGGAGGCTATGATGGAACAACTGATTGAGAGTCAGACCAAGATTTCTGTGGACTGCAACAAGAAGTTGGACGCTGTCTATGAAGACCTCAATGGAAAATTTGAGTCTCTGAGCACTCACATGAAGCAGTTGGACACTCAGGTGAACCAGATGTCCAGCTCACTGAAGGGAAAAGGAGTGGCAGACACTCATGTTAAGGCCTGGTCTGTGTGCATTAATGATGGATCTCACCTAGGTGAAAGATTTGAGCTAAGTACAGCTGAGTTGGTGACAGAACAGGAATTTTCGGATATTTGTGAAAAACTCTCGGGTGAAATCTGCTGCAGTGCGTCGATCGATGCAACGTCTGTGCCGATCGATACACCCGTCGGGATGGCAACGATCGACACACCCTTAGTGTCGGTCGTTGCAGGGCGTGAATGGACAGAACTGTCGGATGATAATAGCATAAATGCTGATTTGGAGCTTGATCGCCTATTCAATGGAGCCTCTGAGATTACTCAACAGGAGATCTACGAGCAGATCTTTAGACAACACTCCTCAGTGTCTGAAGTGATTAGGCAAGAGATTGAAGAGCTGAAGAAATTAGAAGGAATTGGTGAAGAATTGGAAGAAATTCCAACTTCTGATGATCCACCTTATCATCCATGTGTGCAAAGGTACCTGAACAAGATGTTGCCCCTGGATGATGATCTGAAAGACTGGGTGATAATAGTTCCTCAGCATATTAGTGATGTTCTGCTAACTAAGGTCTCGAAGAAGCTATCTGATCCTGGAGTCTTTGTGCTGGATTGTTCTATCTTTGAGGATAGTTTTAGACGCTCTCTGTGTGATTTAGGAGCTGCTGGAAGTTTGATGCCTTACTCTGTGGCAGAGAAGCTGGGTATGCTGGATTTTACTCCCACTAGGACTTCTCTTGTTCTAGCTGATCAGTCCATACGAGTTCCTGAAGGACTCCTTATGGACATTCCGGTGAGAGTTGGAAACTACTTAGTTCCAACGGACTTCCTTGTGCTGAAATATGATTGTGATCCGGATGAAGCATTATTGCTTGGAAGACCCTTTTTGGCTACAGCAGGAGCGTTGATTGATGTTAGGAACAGCCTGATAGACCTCCATCTGGGAGATGAACCACTGCACTATGAGATGGATAAGCTGCGAAAACCACTGATAGATGGGCAGACATTCACCATAAGGGACGCAGATTTTGAGCAGCCTGATCATACCATGGTTATAGATCCTGGAGCACATTTCACTCCATCTTTTCTTGTACATGAGCATTCCGCAACAGCCTACTCACCACCTTGGATGAGGAGACTTGAACAGAGACAGAAAAAGTCTCTGTCAAGACCTCCTGGTGCTTGAAAATTTCCATCCGTCCGGTCAAGCTATTGACCTTAAACAAGCGCTGGGTGGGAGGCAACCCACCATTAGGTACTGGTGTTTTTCTACTTAATTTTTGGTGTTTTTGTTAGGATTTTACGTTTGTTTTTGTTTCTGGTGAGTTTATGTTTGCAGGTCTCGGATAAATCGCAGTGCAACGATCGACGCACTTCTGTGTCGATCGTCACAACACGAAAGGAATCGCATTGCAGCGATCGTTGCGGTCCTGAGCAACGATCGGCTATACACGAAAATCGCCAAGTAACGGTCGATGCACTCAGTGTAACGATCGATGCTCAGCGACAGAGGTAACCCGACAGACATAATTTCACCTTTTCAATTTTAATTTTCTTTTTACCGATCCTTCGCTAAACACTACTGGGGACAGTGTGTCTTAAGTGTGGGGGAGGTGCTACTGACTTTTGTTTTCTGTTTTCTTAAGAGTCAGTCCGTTTTTTCAAAAAAATTTTGTTTTATTGAGTCAAAATTGTTTAAGTAAGAGACTATGATTTTCTGAGAAGATTTACAAGACTTGCAGGAACTTAAGTAACCATTGGGATGAAGTTGCAGGATCTATCTATGACTATTAGAAAACCCCATCGCAGATCAACCTACTGGGAACACCCACATCACTTCAGGTATCAGAGGATCCTTTACTGACTTCAACCTTAATACTGACTTAGATTTCTCACCTAAGGGCTTGGTATACTTTGTGTCGGATTCCCTTGTTAGTTCTGACACAGCCTGTAAACCTGTCCTATTTAGTTCCCTTCTCCCCTTCTGTAAAGTAAAAAAAAATAATAATAAACTGAGGATGAGTTAGTAACTCCGAAGTGGTCATGGGAATAGTAGCAAACACTATTATCTCTCATGTGATCCATGGAATGTGTCCAAAGTACACCCCATAACCGGAAGAACACTGATAAAATAAAATAAAATGATACCCAGTGGGGAAAAATCAGTTGTTAAAGAAGGGAAAGAGAAGAAAGAGACTAGAGAAAGATAGTATGGTGGTCTAGAGCTGGTAAGGTAAGAATCCATGTGCCCTTTGATCGATAATCCTTAGGTGAGACCGCACTTAAATACTTGCAGAAGTCAGTAGGGAGAATTTGAATGCTTGAATGTGATTGTGGAGTTTACCTAGGACAGTTGCTAAGTGTGGGGGAAGTACATTGTGGTCTTGATATCCTGTGATTGATTCTTGCAGTGGTTTACTAAGGGGAATCTGAGTATTGTAGCTTCTAGGATGAAATGAGTTTCTGAAGAGTTTTCAAACCTCTTCACCATGTTTTAGTTCTATGTTTTGCTTGAGGGCAAGCAAAGGCTAAGTGTGGGGGAGTTGATATATCATGGTTTTTACCCATTTTAGACCATGATATAGATGTGTTTTTAGTGTCTTTTGTATTCGTTTAGAGTCTTTTACAGGTTTAATCAAGTTTGGAGCTAATTGGAGATATTTGGAGCATTTTGGGACTTTTGGGACGTTTTGGCCGAGAGCTTAAGTCACTGACCGATTTATTGATCATGCATCGACCGACACACCTTGTGCATCGGTCGACACACTAGCGAGATGGGCCGTACACGTCGGTTTAATGAAGATATGAAGATTTGCAAAGAAGCCCAAGATAGTTCCAGTATTTACACAGAAGCCCCATTCGAGATTGTGCCTATATATACTAGTTTTTGGTGTTTATTTTACCTACGCTTTACATTTACGCTTTGATACTATTAGCTAAGAGATTTCTAGAGCTTTTGGGGCTGATCTATTTTCTGTATTCACTTATTTTGGAGAAGATTTCGAACCCCTTTATCTATTTAATTTCTTATATGCAATCTATTATTTCTTTGATTATGTTTTCATTAATCATGTCTGAGTAGATCCATAGTTGAGTTTAGGGTTTCTCACATAGGATTTCATGACTTGCTAGACTTGTTCAAATTCAGTTAAGGATTCATAACTATATCTGTTCTTCAATTTAATTGTGCTTAAAGCTAGTTCTAACCTGATCAATTAGAATCTAGATCTTAGGTTGCTAAATACGTCACGAAAGTGGGGTTTAGGAATCTGAACTAATTAAATTGGGCAATTAAACTTTGCGCAAACGGAAGTTTGGTTTAGGATAATTGTGAACATATCAAACTTGGGATTAATGCTAGTTTAATCTGTTAGTTCTCGCAAACGAAAGTTTGGTTTGCTGCACTTAGACTTAGAGAATTATCGCAAAGGAATTTGGTTAATTCTATATCTGTGTTTTGAGTTCTAGAACTGTTCTTAATTAGATCCTTGCTGAATGAACTGTCTGCTTGTCTGATTTCCTGAGAATACCCTAGGCTTGACGCTTTTAGTTTATTGCTTCTCAACCGTTAATCTCTGCTACTGTTTACTTTCTTGCTTCGCAATTTATTTACTTCACCATCTGCTTATTTCTAGTATTAATCTCTACGTTTCTGTTTCTATTGAGACCAAGTGTCCCTGTGGATTCGATAACCCTATATACTACTTTGACATTGCTGTTCACTTGCAGTTTAGAATAGGGTAAAACTTAGAAACCTATCACCGAACTCGATTCCCTCTTCCGCGGCCCTGACCCCGAGTCCGATGACGTACCGGACAAAGTTCGGCGTCATCTGATGGAACGCCAGTTGGAGCTGGGCCAGCACCAAAGAGATTAAGCGGGGAATAGGGAAGAAAAGCCCGCATTTCTCGAAGTAGGTGTATGAGGCGCAGCAGTAGCCCTCCACCGCGGTCTCCGGTGACATCGCCGGCGACAGAATCACGATCTCCACCTCCGACGGAATCCGACAAACCCTCCGCAACCGTTCGATTTGATTCACGGTTAGAGAAGACGGCGGATGCGGGCCAAATGCACCCGCAGCTGTACTTGTACTGGCCCCCGTAGCATCTCTTAACGCCATAAAGAACGGTGTGCCAGAATATAAAAAAAGAGGGGGGGCTAAAATCTTTTCTTAGGAGAAGAAACTTTCCGGTAACAGGAGAAAAATCATAGCAAAAGTAGAGGAAGAAGCAAAAGTGGGAAGAAAAGAAATCACCCTCGGCAAATAAGAGAAAATTATAGTGGGAATCGTGCGAAATCTTAACCGCACGATTCCGAACTCATAATAATTACGGGAAAATCAAGGTAATTCGAACTCCTCGCTTCCCTCGGTTACTAATGCGCAGTAATTAGGTCACTTCACCAAAAGAACGAGCCCGAAAAGACTCTTCGCAATCTTCGAATCTAAGCCGTTGATGATCGACCGGATCTACGGTGAGAGATGAAATTCTCGAAACCAATACACGCAACGACTGCAGACGCGCTGAAAAGCAGTTCAGCCCGTCTCACGCGCTCACTCCTCACCGTTGGATCAAAACAAGATCTACGGATGGGGCAAAAATAATCATTAGGTTTGTCACATCCGAGGCACGCACCTCTTCCCAAGAACGTCCACCGCCCATTAACCTCGACTTCTCGAAAACAATGGGCTGGGGGGCTATTGTTGGTACTGGATTTCCCCCTAGGAAATCCGGCCCATTAACAGACAATACAAAGGCCCGTAATTACAAGCCTGTTCCAGAATCAAAGACAAAGAGGAAAGCCGACTCATTTGTTGGGCCCAAGCGAATAAACGCCCTGACAAGGACCGGACGATGCCGAAGCCGGAGACAATCGAGCTCGAGCTCGGTAGAAGATGACGTGGAGATAGAGCAACTCGTTCTTCGCCAGTTCAACTGATCCACAAAAATCTCGGAGATCGTTACGACGGCGAGGCCGAAATATCGGGACCAGAAGATCAAAGTCGAGACTATTTAAAGAAGAAGTGGCGATTCATTCGAGATAATTCCAACCCTGGCTAAGAACACTTCGACTAGATAGCTCGATTTCATACTTTGTACTCTCTTTTCGATTGTGTTTGTTCTATCTCGACGATCAATCTCAATAAAGTCTTTGATTCATAGGAAACTATACCATTTCTATATCCTAAAGTCAAAATCCACGAATACAAATTCTTAGTGTGAATCCCGGATCTCACACTTATGATAGAATTGAATGGAAGTTCTTGGAAGTTGTGTTAAGAAGAATGGGTTTCCATGAAATATGGATCAATTGGGTTATGGAATGTGTAACAACAGTTTCATACTTGTGAGATCAGAGATTCACACCAAGGATTTGTAATCATGGATTTGGACTTTTGGATATAAAGGTGATATAGATTTCCTATGAATCAAAGACTTTATTGAGATTGAACGTCGATATAGAACAAACACAATCGAATAGAGAGTACAAAGTATAATAATCGAGCTATCTAGTCGAAGTGTTCTTGATTAGGGTTGGAATGTCTTGAACGAGTCTCCACTTCTTCTTTAAATAGTCCTCGACTTTGATCTCCTTGTCCCGATCTTTCGGCCTCGCCATGATAACGATCTCCGAGATTCGCGGGAATCGGTTGAACTGACGAAGACCAGGTCGTTCTTCCTCTATGTCCTCTTCTATCGAGCTCGAGCTCGATCGCTTCTCGTTTCGGTGTCATTTGGGCCTTGGTCAGATCATGGTCGCATGGGCCCAGAATGGATGACAGTCGAGCTCGTATCCATGATCGTGGATTGGGCTCATGATTATGGGCCCTTGTTTTGTTTGTTAATGGGCTGGATTTCTTAGAGGGAAATCCAGCACCAACAATAGCCCCCCAGCCCATTAATTTCGACGAGTCGAGGTTAACTGGCGGTAGACGTTCCTGGGAAGACGTGTGCATGCCTCGGGTGTCAAAAACCCTAATAACTATCCTGGCTTCATCCGTAGATCCTGTTATGATCGAACGGCTGAGACCGAGCACGTGGATCGAACTGATCTATTTGTAGCGCGTTAACTGCCACAACTAGTATTATCTAGAGAATAATTTGATCTGCCGTTGATCTGGTCGATTGTCAATGGTTGAGATCTCCTAAGTCCGATAAATCTTATCGGCCTCGATCCATGCGGATGTGGCTTAATCATCAGCCGCTTGATCCTAGCCATAGATCTCGTATCAGCGGTCAAGATTGTAAGAAATCGAAGGATCTTAACTGTCTCGATTTTTTTGTAATCATTACAAATTTTGAATCGAGCAGTTGAGATTGTGGGATACGAAAGATCCCACGGATCTCGGGGGAGGAGGAGCACGAGTTGGCTTAAAAGGGGAAGTTACCTAGCACGATTCTCATTACTGCTCGCACGACAAATCGACAAGGTAATTTCTTCTTCCTCATTTTAGCATTTTTGCTTCTCGCTCTTGTTTCTTTTACTGTTATTCCGAAATTCTTCTCTCTCAAAAAAAAGAACTTCCGATACATCGACCAATATGGCTCGGAAAGATACAGTCGGAGCGAGTACAAGCACAGCGGCGGGATTATTTGGTCCGCATCCGCCGTCCGTCTTGACCGTGAACCATATACAGCGGTTGCGGGCGAAGTGCCGGATCCCACCGGAGGTGGAAATAGTTATCCCATCTCCGGCGATGTCGCCGGAAACTGCTGTAGAGGGCTATTGCTGCGCCTCTTACACCTACTTCGATAAATGCGGATTGTTTTTTCCAATCCCCCGCATCATCTCGTGGGTTCTGGCTCAGCTTCAGCTGGCCTTTCATCAGATGACCCTGAATTTCGTCCGGTATGTTATCGGACTCGTGGTCAGAGCCGTCGAGGAGGGCGTTGACTTCGGGGCCGAGGAACTGATGAGTGTTTGTTCGGTGAACATAATACTCGTTTCCCCGGGACTTACTACCTCTCTCCCCGTCATGGAAAGATCCTCGACGAGATCCCGACGAGAGATGCGTGGAAGGATATATACTTGTTTTTTAGGATCAACCACCATTCGGTCGAGGAATTCGATTATTCGGTTATCCCGACAAGCTGGGCAGCTAGTGTTGGTTAGCCTTTAGGGTTTATCAGTTTTCCTGGCTGCTTCGATGTTTTTCATCGACACTGAGCTATTTGCTAATACTTTTTTTTTTCTTTGTAGAAGCTCATGAATCGCTATCTCTGAACCCGATCACATCGAGTTTGATAGCTCGTCTCCGGAGAGGAGATATCCGCTGGTCTAGCTTTACAGACCAGCGAATTCGAGCTGCCTTACGTCCCGCAGCCTGACGGCCTCCTTCATACCAACCTCGACTTTCGCAAAACAAATCGCGCCCCCGCTCATCAGCCCGCTTCAGCCCGAGTTGTTCAGGCTCCGCTTCAGATTACCGAGCGGACTGGAGAAAGTAAGTATTATGGTTGGTTTGTGCGAAGGTTTTCGTACTATATATCCTTTTTATCGAGCTGACTTGAGTCCGTTTTGTCCGCAGATCGACCCGTTTCGGACGACAGCTCTACCGCCAGTACTCCTCCCTACGAAAAGATGTCGCGAAGAGCGAGCAGCCGTCGGAACGGGAAGGATCCCCGTCAATCTGGCGAGGAAAATGAAGGCCGGCGACTTGAGCAACACCCTTCTTTTCGCAATGGGCGAAGCTCCTCCTCCCCCTCCTTCAATCCCTCCTCCTCACCATGTTCAAATCTCTCTTCCTCCGGCTACAGAATCCGGAGAAGCGACCATGGAGGCGGAGGATTTACCTCCCTCTTTGACTGGGCAAGAACTAGCCCATGTCCCGTCTGGAGAGCCTGCTTTACGTGACTCTCGGTCGAACGGCTTGAGGGGTCGAATGGTCAAAGTCGGGGTGGCCCTCTTCCTCCGGCAGCGAAGCGTCAAAGGACTGACGCGGAAGTGAGCTCGAGGAGATCGAGGCCTGCCTCTTCGGGGTCCTCCGGATATTTTAACTGGCGCTTCAGGCACCAGAAGGAATGTCCGATTGCGGATGACCCAAAGGGTGTGGCCTACCTGCTGAGGCATTTTAAGCCAGCAGGCGTTCAGCTCCCGGCTGTCGGGATATGGCCCACTTACTGCTGCCGTAGAGACAGCTAGGTAGAGGTAAAGGGGTTCCACTTCTACTGGTTTCGCCAGTATGGGTGGTTCGCTTAGATAAGACTTGAGTTGGGCGAACGCTTCTTCGCACTTTTCATCCCAAAGGAACTTTTTGTTCGCTTTGAGCAAGTGGCAGAAGGGTAGACATTTATCGGTCGACCTCGAGATGAAGCGGTTCAAAGCAGCTATTTTGCCAGTTAGACGCTGGACTTCTCGCGTCATTTTGGGAGATTTCATCTCCATAAATGTCGCGATCTGTTTAGGATTCGCTTCGATCCCTCTTTCGGTTACTAAGTAACCGAGGAATTCTCCTGATGGGAACCCGAATGTGCACTTCGCTGGGTTGAGTTTCATCCCGTATTTATTGAGAATGATGAAGCATTCTTTTAGTTGGGGAATATGATCCTCGCACCTAGAAGATTTGACCAGCATATCGTCGATGTAGACTTCCATGGTTTTACCCAGGAGTCCTAAAAACATCTTGTAGACGAGGCGTTGGTAAGTTGCTCCTGCATTTTTTAGCCCTAAAGGCATAACTTTGTAGCAGTATGTGCCTCGATCAGTTATGAACGAAGTCTTTTCTTAGTCCTCGGGGTTCATTAGTATTTGGTTGTACCCCGAGAAGGCATCCATGAAGGACAGTAGTTGATGTCCGGCGGTGGCTTCGACCATTCGGTCTATGTGTGGGAGTGGGAAGCTGTCTTTTGGACATGCTTTGTTGAGGTCTGCAAACTCAACGCAGACTCTCCTCTTCCCATTCTTTTTCTTGACCACCACGGGGTTCGCGAGCCAATCGGGGTATTTCACCTCTCTGATCGATCCGATTTTCAGTAGTCGATTGACCTCGTCGTTGACGGCTTGAGCTCGTTTCGGGCCAAGTTTTCGACGTTTTTGTCTTATCGGTTTATAAGTTGGGTCGACATTCAGCTCGTGGCTGGTTACGTCGATGTTAATCCCTTTCATGTCCGCTGAGGACCAGGCAAAGGAGTCGACGTTCTGTTTAAGAAAAGAGATCAGTTCTTTTTTAATTAGCTCCGATAGATCGATTCCGATGCCAACAAGTCTTTCGGGATGAGCATCGTCTATACAAACTTGAGTTGTGAGGTCCTTTGGGGGTCCTTTCTGGCTTGGGTCGTTCGACCTTTTGGTTTGCATGGTGGCGAGCTCTTCCTCTTTCTGTAATTGCTATGCGTGGGATTTCTCAATCTGCTTGTACCCGTTCATATAGCAACTACGGGAAATTTTTTGACTTCCATAAACGGTTTTACCCCTTTCGGAGTTGGAAATTTTATGCATTGATGGTAGGTCGATGGTACAGCTTTCATGTCGTATATCCAGGGTCGACCTAAAATTGCGTTGTAGGGAGCTGGTCGATCTACTACGACGAACTCTGTCATTCTTCGAACCCCTCCAGCTATTACTGGGGCGAAGACAGATCCCATTGAATATGTCGTTTCGCCAGCGAACTTTACCAACGGTGTCTGTCCTTCGACGATCTCGGAGTCATTGAACTCCATCTTTTTGAATGCGTCGTAAAAGAGGACATCCACCGAACTTCCTGTGTCGATCATTATCCTCGAGAGTTTGACATCTCCAACTACTAGAAAAACGAGGAGTGCATCGTCGTGTGGTTTGTCAAGATTGTTTATCTCACTCTCGTAGAAAGTGATTTCATGGTCTGGACCTAGCATTGGGATTTTCTCTCTTTTGTCGGTCTCGACTCTTCTTTGAAGAGCTTTGATCGAATTGACCGAGTCTCGGCATTGTTTGGAGCCACCGAAGATGAAGTCAACTCGTTTAGGGGGTATGGCCCGTACACCCCCCCCCCCCCTGCAGAGACGAGGGAGATTGATTCTTGAGCATAAACTCTTAATAGGAGCTGGAGGCGGGGACAGCGCCGAGCCTCCTGGGGTACCACATAAGCTGAGTTTGCCGAGAATGACTTCGACTCGCTTTCGCGACCGTTGAGGGAGGGATTCGGGAGATCCCGACTCCTTAGATCATTCTCGTTTTTTTTGAGAAGGCCTTTTGGTGTTCGATTCTCTAGTCTGTTTACTTTCCTTTTTGTCAGATGGAGTTTCCTCCTCGACTTCTGATTCTTGGTTGTTTTCGGACTCTTGTTTTTGAGCCTCGGCTTTAGCTCGAGTATAGAACTCTTCGGTTGAGTGTCCTTTTTTGTTGTGAAAGTCACAGAATTTATCCTTGTCGAACTCGAATTTCCTCGAGCTCTTCGGGCTCTCAACTGCATTAACGTTTCCAGATTTACGGGAATCCTTTTTTAAGTTTGAGTTCAGCAAGCCCGACGAGTTCTTTTCCTTTCAGTGCTTTTCTCTGAGGGCCGTGGTTTCGTCCTCGAGGCGAGCAAAGGCCAATGCGCGATGAAGGGCGTCATCGAGTATTTGAGGTTCGCGGACTGTTATTTCCTCGCGAAATCTGGTCGAGTACCACAGTCCACGTCTCAGTGCTTCTATAGCTACTTCATCGCTTGGGTTCGCGAGCGAAGTGTTTCGTCGGGTTTTTGAGAGACGCCAAATAGAGCTGCCTCGGTAGTCTTTACCTCGATAAAGACGGAGTATTGTTTGAGGAAAGCCGTCATGAACTGGGTGATTATCGATGGATATCTCTTCCAGTCCGGCGAACCATTCTAGGGCAGAGCCCGATAGGTTTTCGGCGAAGAGTCTGCAGAAAGCCGACTCTCTCTCCTCGTCAGCGAGGTATACCCTTGACATTGCTAGTCGGAATGCCCTGATATGGGCTTTGGGGTCTGATTTTCCGGAAAATTCTGGAAATTTTGTTTTTTTTTATTTCCCGGATTCTTGCAAAGGCGATCCGGTCTGTGAATGGCGTTTGTCGCGTTTCCTCGATCGATGTCGGGTGCCACGCTCGTTGCCATGTGAACTTTCGAGCTCAGACTGACGAACTGGGATTTAGCCTGCTCGATGTATTGCCTTAGCATATCATGTTCGTCGCCTGCTATAGGCGTGAACTGTGCTGTGCCTGATTCGACGTTTGTCCCGGGAAAACCGGGTCGAGAAGATCGATTGTTGGAATCGGTCTTGTCTGGTCTATCTGTGGCGTTTGGAATTGTATCGGGTTCGATCCGTAAGGGTGTCCCGAGCTCGAGGAGAAAGCAGAGCCTCCTAGTTGCATCGGTCGGATATTGGAATTACTCGGGAAAGGTGGTGGTCCGGGTAATGGTCTGTTTCCCGATCTGGTTGGATCTGTGACCATAGAACTCGAACTGAATGGAGTCGGTGTCTCAATAGGGGTCGTTATAGGGCGGAAACCGCTATTTGACGTGCTAGCGAAATTTCCCGACGTTCAAGGGGGTGTTACCACCTGGGAGAAGTCCAAGTGTGTTCGCGCTGGAGGACTTATGGGCGCGCATTGATCTACCTCCCTGGTTTTGGCTAGCGAGCTCTTCAAGACGGGCGTTAATGCGCCGTTCTTGTTCATCGAGCTGCGCAGCCAGAGAACGATTTGCGATCTCTTGGGCTCGTATGTTTGATTCGTTGCTTCTCGTTCGGTTTACCAAAAGGTTCAACATTGAACGGATTTCAGCGAGGTCGTCCGGGCTTTGTCGCTGTGGAGCAGGAGGCAGTGGCTGGTTAGGCTTGAGCGTTCCGGATCCGCCTCCTTGAGCGGGGGCGTAAGTTGAATCGTTTCTCATCCATACCCAGTTCATGCTCGGATCGTTAGTTCCTGACAAAACGTTTGTCAGAATTTGGCTCGTCGCGATCGTTTGAGCGACTGAGCTGGTTGGTGCCGAAGTCGTGGAGATTGAGGCAGAGCTCGTCAACACGCCATCGGTCTGACCCATGGTTCTTACCCCGGTGGTGTTCTGAGGAACGTCGTCGACCGTTTGAGGTTGGTCGACTGGTGGAGTGGCGCTGGGAGAGCCAGATTGGTCGGGATTCATCTCGATCTATCGGATCTAGGATCTGATTCTTAAGATAGGAAAAACTATAGATAGTCCCCACAGTCGGCGCCAAATGTGAGATCAGAGATTCACACCAAGGATTTGTAATCGTGGATTTGGACTTTTGGATATAAAGGTGATATAGATTTCCTATGAATCAAAGACTTTATTGAGATTGAACGTCGAGATATAACAAACACAATCGAATAGAGAGTACAAAGTATGATAATCGAGTTATCTAGTCGAAGTGTTCTTGATTAGGGTTGGAATGTCTTGAATGAGTCTCCACTTCTTCTTTAAATAGTCCTCGACTTTGATCTCCTTGTTCCGATCTTTCGGCCTCGCCATGATAACGATCTCCAAGATTCGCGGGAATCGGTTGAACTGACGAAGACCAGGTCGTTCTTCCTCTATGTCCTCGTCTATCGTGCTCGAGCTCGATCGCTTCTCGTTTCGGTGTCATTTGGGCCTTGGTCAGATCATGGTCGCATGGGCCCAGAATGGATGACAGTCGAGCCCGTATCCTTGATCGCGGATCGGACTCATGATTATGGGCCCTTGTTTTATTTGTTAATGGGCCGGATTTCTTAAAGGGAAATCCAGCACCAACAATACTCATTTCTGATAAACGGTGCCCCTCAAGGAAATGTTATTTCTTCCCGAGGATTGAGACAAGGAGATCCCCTATCTCCGTACCTTTTCATTCTTTGCACTGAAGTGCTTGCTGGGTTGTGTAGGAAAGCACAAGAAGATGGATCACTGCCGGGAATTCGAGTATCATGGCATAGCCCGAGGATTAATCATTTGTTATTTGATGATGATACAATGTTTATCTGTAGTTCAGATGAGGAAAGCTGTAAACCCCTTGGAGATATTCTCATGGCATATGAGTCGGCTTCTGGACAAGCTATTAGTCTGGGTAAATCATCAATTACTTTTTCAAGTAAAACACCATCAATAAGGAAAGCTAAGGCGAAGCAGCTTCTGAAAATCACTCAAGAAGGGGCAATGGAAAGTATTTAGGACTTCGTGAACATTTTGGGAGAAGAAAGACAGATATATTAACAGCCATTGTGGATAGAATACGATAAAAATCACATGGATGGTCTACAAATTGTTTATCAGCTGCAGGAAAGCAGGTGATGCTGGAATCAGTACTGTCCTCAATGCCTTCGTATGCAATATCGTGTTTCAAGCTACCTAATCCTCTAACAGATAGAATCCAGTCGGTTCTAACTAGATTTTGGTGGGATGAAAAACCGGGAAATAAAAAACAAGTTGGGTGGCTTGGGAAAAACTTGTTTTACCAAAGGATGAAGGCGGCTTGGGGTTTAGAGACTTGAAAATGTACAATGACTCCATGTTGGTTAAGCTTAGTTGGAGACTGATCAAATTTCCACAGTCATTAGTGGCAAGGATTCTGTAACATCCTGGTTTGTGGTATATGCAAAGAGGCTTAAATGAATTAATTTGGCTACCTATGTCACGAAGTGCACTTACCTTTTCCGGTCACTTGCCTGAAAGAACTCCAGAGTTAAGCGTGCTTGGGCTGGAGTAGTCCCATGATGGGTGACCTTCCGGGAAGTGACTCGTAGTAGCATGTGTGTGAGGACAAAACACATGGGAAAAGGTCAGGGGGTGATTGTAGGGTCAGTAAATTAGTCGGTCGGGCCTACGAAAAATAACGCACCGACCGTCGGACAGGGGTGGGGCCCACGAGCCCGGAAGAGGGATGGGTGACTCACCGGTAGGGGCGGACGGGGCGTTATAAAGTGGTATCAAAGCCGAATCCGAGGATGCGTGTGGAGTCAGTGAGGGCTCACACCATCAAGGATAACGATCCTGGTGCGCAACTAGGGCGTTGCACTCTGTGAGAGTGGGTGAATTGTAACATCTCAGTTTGTGGTATATGCAAAGAGGCTTAAATGAATTAATTTGGCTACCTATGTCACCAAGTGCACTTACCTTTTCCGGTCACTTGCCTGAAAGAACTCCAGAGTTAAGCGTGCTTGGGCTGGAGTAGTCCCAGGATGGGTGACCTTCCGGGAAATGACTCGTGGTAGCATGTGTGTGTGGACAAAACACATGGGAAAAGGTCAGGGGGTGATTGTAGGGTCAGTAAATTAGTCGGTCGGGCCTACAAAAAATAACGCACCGACCGTCGGACAGGGGTGGGGCCCACGAGCCCGGAAGAGGGATGGGTGACTCACCGGTAGGGGCGGACGGGGCGTTATAGATTCTTCTAGGGGAGTACTGTCATTCTAGCTCTTTTATGGACTACTCACTACCATCGTCTGCTTCACATGGTTGGAAAGGAGTTATGCTGGGGCGTGAGGTCTTAAAGAAGGGATTGGGCTGCAGTGTCCGGTCAGGAAGGGAGGTGAACGTGTGGTCAGAGCCGTGGTTGTCCTTGGAGAAGCCTACAAGGCCAATTGGACCAGTACCCCAGCAGCAACAAGACATGAAAGTCTCTTAATTAATCAATGAGGAAACAGGGGAGTGGGACTTCGAAGCTGTTAGATCAGTATTGCCAATGTATGAAGATCAAATATCTAAACTCCCACGAGCTCATCGACAAAAGCAAGATGTATTCTCTTGGCTTCCTACAAAAATGGAGTATACTCTGTTAAGTCAGGGTATAGTCTTCATATTTCAGAAACTACTGGATGTTTAATTTCTAACTTCAACTGGAAGAAAAAATTTTGGGAGTTGCATACTTCTCCGAAGATAAGAATGTTCTTATGGAAAGCAATGGTGGGGGCTTTGCCGGTGGGACAGGAACTTGCAAAAAGAGGAATAGATTCAAGCTTGTTATGTAAGAGATGCGGAAGAATGGAAAATGTGGATCATTGCCTCATAAGCTGTGACTTTTCGCAGAGAGTCTGGGAGCTTGCTCCTATTGTTATGAAGACATTTTGAGGATTCACCTTCGATAAAGCATATGTTAGCTGAAGGTACGACGATTAGAAACCTTCCTCTTTTGGGGTTATTCAAGGTTGATCTCTATGCTTGGATCTTCTGAGAAATCTGGAAATCAAGAAACCTTTTAATCTTTGAGAATATAGTCATATCAAAAAAGGATATAGTTTTAAAGGCCATCATTTATGCGAAGGAGTGGCAAAGAGCGCAGCCACAGGATGATGCTTGTGCCCGTGAACCTGTTATCCATCAAGATCCGACATATCCCTCATGTACTCTATGCTTTGTAAATGCTGCCTGGAGATCAGACTCTGAGAATTGTGGCATAGGAGCAGTGTTTAGGTCAAGTATGGAAAGGACTGAAACTCATGTCTCTAAATTTAAAAGAAATGTAAAATCAGCCATTAGCTGAAGCTTGGGCTATGATTAGAGGAATGGAAGAAGCAAGAAGAAGAGGCTATAATGTGGTTCATTTCTTCTCTGACTCGCAAGTGTTGATTACCTGTCTCAATACATGGCAAGAAAGAGTGGAGATCTCAAACTTTTTGGCAGACATTCGATCCTATACTCAAGATTTTCATGACGTTTCATTTAGCTTTGTTCCTAGATTAGCCAATGTAGTGGCAGATTCTATTGCAAAAAGAGCTCTAAATGAGCTCCAAACTTTGTCTCGTTATCTTGAATCATTGATCAAAAAAATAATAATAGAAAAGTAATAAGTATAAAAATAATTATCGCTAACTGTCCAACAAAAAGAAAAAATCGATTCAAATGCAACTAGATCAAAAGCAGTGTTTTTAAAACCGGACCGATCCGGCGGTCAGACCAGGTTGAATCGTGAACCGGAAGTATATCCGGGTTGGGTTGAGTAAAAAACCCAATAGTAGTTGAACCGGTTAAAAAACCGGATTGGACCGCCAAAAAACCAGAAACCAGCGACCCATTGAACCGTATCAACCCGGATTTTATAAAAAATATTATTTTATATGTTGTTAATTACTTTTTCGTTCCTAAATATAACTATATTATTTTTAAATATTTATTAAAAGGTAAGAATAAATGTGTTACTATATCTTATCTCTTCTCTCAATAGACGAATAACATAGAAAGTAAAAACTATGCATTTAAGAGGCATGATGTGTATGTCGGTGAACAGTATGTCTTAAAGAAAAATTATTCATTTAAGGTGTTTCTGTCTCAACATTTTTTAAATATGTTGGAACATTGTTGATTTAATATTTAAACTTTTAAAGAATTTTTTAACAATTGTTACACATATTTTTTAAAATTATGATTATTAAAGTGTCTTATTTGATAGTTTGAAATTAATAACATATTATATATATATATATATTATTTTAAAATTATCATCAAATCTGGTTGGACCCGTTCGAACCCGGTCAAACCATATTAACCCATGACCCAAAAATTTTACCGGTTCAGTCGCCGGTCCGGTTTTAAAAACATTGATTAAAAGTTACTTTCCCCATTTCCTAAAAACCTTTTAGTCAACCCACTCTTTAATAAACCCCTCTTACACATCATAAATCAAAAATAAATACCCATCTTTTTTTTCTAAGGAAAAAATCAAAACTCTCTGGTTCCTTCTCTATATCTATTCTCCAGAAAAAATCATCAATTTTTTAAACTCTTTTGAAAAATGCATCCGGGGAATCTATGGGGCGGGAAGCTCGACTCTGTAGACAGCGATCGAGCCGCAGCCGAGGAGGAAGAGAGGCGGAGGAACATGACGGAATGGGACAGAGGAATTCTCCACTCGCAGCAACTAACCGCGGAAAATCAGAGGAATCAATTGGACGAGACGCAACAAAGCTGGTTACTTGCACCACAAGATAGCTGGAAGAAGAAGAGAAGGAGGTATGTAAACCTAGGTTGTGTTGCCGTGAGCCGCACGGTTTTTATGTGGGCCGTTGGATCTATCATCGTCTTGTTCCTCGTCGTTGCTGTTCCGATCATCATCGTCAAGTCGTTGCCTCGTCATAAGTCTCCCCCTCCTCCGCCAGATAATTACACTATTGCCCTCCATAAAGCTCTTCAGTTTTTTGATGCTCAGAAATGTAAGTCTTCCTTATTACTATTGTTTATCTTTTTTTGCCAACTATTTTTCCTTATTTATATCTTTAAAATTTGCTACTTTATAACGATAGTTAATTTTACCTCTGAAGACAATTAACTACAAACTCTGAGTTATAATTTTTTTTTTATTTAGTTCTTCCATTATGTTGTTATACTTTCTTGCAAAACTTTTTTACGAATCCATTTTTCATATTAAAAAAACTGTTTATATAACCTAAAAATGTATGCGAAAATTTGAATATCAAAAATTGAGGGTACTTGCTGATTAATTCAATAAATATAATAAAATAATATTTACGATGTGATGTGATGTAGTTTTCTAAATAAACTGATACAAAGTCAAGAATTCATTTTTTTTTTGTTAATCAAGTCAAGAATTCATTGTGAGGAAACTTCGAATAGTTCCGTGTTCACAAGCTCATTAATTTATTATTAATATTATTATTATTGTTTTTTTGTTCAATAATATTATTATTATTATTATTGTTAGAAAAGAGAGATACAAAAATGAGATGAATAATACAAAATAAACATTTCGTTAGGTGATAATATAGACTTCAATACGTAACACGTTGACATTCCAATAAAAATAATACCAAAAACTTTTATTTTGAGGCACGTTTATCCGACTAATTATTTGAACCCTCGGATTTTCCAAGTTTGTTTTTGTGAGCTGGCTTTTGGTAATGCTCACATTCTTTCTAACGCGTTTTTGATATTTTAGTGGAAGAAACATGCATACCAAAACTAAATTAACTTAATTTGTAAATAAACTTTCCCTACACTTTTTTTCCTTTTTTTAATTTTAATACTTCCTATGAATCAGAAAAAAGATTTTTTAAAATGAAGCACAAAGTCCCGCCAAAAAAAAATTGAAACACAATGTAAGGTAGAATATTCTTTGGATTACTAAATTACATTAACATCAAATGGGTTAGATAACATGCACTATTTTAATTATTAAAATTCAGATTATATTATATCTAAATAGGTCACAATGAATAATAACTTTTTGGTGTAATGAATAATAATTTTTGATCCACCTCGGATTTTCTTAGTTTATAATTCGCAGAAATAATTTTTGAAATCAATTACTGAAGTTGTGAATTGGTAATGGAAACAAACTCAAAGTCGTATTGCTCAAATCAACTTTTAAAAATCACTTAAAATAACACTAACATGCATGGTGAGCTACATGCACTTTCCAAGTTTCATATTTTATGTAACAAATGACTGACTGATGCTTTATAAAGTGGAACGACTTCTTACAATTATGCATAGTAATTTGGGAGGACGAACAACAAATTTCGAAGTTCGATTAAATTTAATTTGAATATTTTTATTACCCACTCTAATTCTTGGTACCGAATACATTAGAAATATTTTTTTTCTTGCCTATAAAAATATTTTTGTTGATGGAATTTAATAATAAAATATGATGTAGCGGGTAAACTGCCGAAGACCAATCGGGTTTCATGGAGATCAGATTCGGGGATGAAGGATGGATTGCCCGACGTGGTCGGAGGATTGGTCGGAGGGTACTACGACGGTGGAAGTAGCATCAAGTTTCATTTTCCGATGGCCTTCTCAATGACAATGCTAAGCTGGAGTCTCATTGAGTATAGTCACAAATTCAAAGCCATCAATGAGTATGATCACATGAGAGATGTTCTCAAATGGGGCACTGATTATCTTCTTCTCACTTTCAACAATTCTGCTACTCGCCTTGATCATATCTACACACAGGTCTTTTAGTCCCTCACTATGTTTCTTCATTTCGTTTTTTTCGTAATTCATTAGTTATATATATATATATGTATATATTTCAATCTTTTTATCTAAATTTACTATTACAAGCAGAAAGAAAGTCTACTTTATTATCTATGTTAACCATTTAATACATAATAGTAGTATAATGTCTTTGAAGAGAAAAGTGTCAAATAGGATATCAGGATGGCAAAATATATATGTTCTGAACAACGATTTTATCAATCATTTTTAAGTGTTACAAGACCCTTGATTTTTCTCCGTAGGATGTTACGTTTTATTTATGTTGTTTCATTCCAAATTAGACGTTGACCAACTGATATTTTCGTAATTTTCTCATCAAAATCTTGCAGTTGTCCAACTTTACTAATCAACTATTTATTATAGGATGAAGAATTTGTGTGTGTGTTCCTGTTACGTGTCTTTATCTATTTAAAACACAATAGTACGTTTCGTATCCTTCAAAAACATATCAGGTTTTAATCAAACAGATTTCGTTCACAGCAAGAAAGCTATCTCATTCAACTCTGTTTCCATGACTTCTAGGTTGGTGGAGGATTAAGAGACTCTGAATCACCTGATGATATCTACTGTTGGCAAAGACCAGAAGATATGTCCTACGACCGTCCTATCATCTCCTCCACTTCGGCCACCGACCTCGGTGCAGAAGTCGCCTCCGCCTTAGCTGCTGCCTCAATCGTATTCACTGACAAACCAACCTACGCCAAAATGCTCAAAAAAGGGGCAGAAACTCTATGGCCTTTCTTTAGAAGCAAGAGCAGACGCAGACGCTACTCAGACGGACAACCAACGAGTCAAGCCTTCTACAACTCAACAAGTATGTTTGACGAACTCATGTGGGCTGGCGCATGGCTTTACTACGCTACTGGAAACAAGACTTATATACAACTCGCCACGGACCCAACTGTTCCTCAAACGGCTAAAGCTTTTGCTAATCGACCGGAATTGATGGTACCGAGCTGGAATAACAAATTACCTGGAGCAATGTTGTTGATGACTCGGTATAGATTGTTCTTGAATCCTGGTTTTCCTTATGAGAACATGCTTAACAGGTACCATAACGCTACTGGTGTCACTATGTGTGCTTATCTAAAGCAGTACAATGTTTTTAACCGGACTTCAGGTTGGTTATTTACTATGTTTACTCTGTTTTCTCTTAATACGCCTCAATGAAAAGGACTTTAATTTTTTGGGAAATTTTTGCAGGAGGGCTTATACAATTGAACATGGGGAAACCAAGACCACTTGAATATGTAGCTCATGCTTCTTTCTTAGCTTCTTTGTTTTCGGATTATCTGAATGCAACTGGAGTTCCTGGATGGTACTGTGGCCCTACCTTTGTCTACAATGATGTTCTTAAGGATTTTGCCAAGTCTCAGGTAATAAAGCTTTATTCAATTTATATTTCAAATATTTATTGTACCTACACGACAACATGTTACCCAATTTTTATGTTGCAAGCACACAACTACATATTTCTAAGTATATGTATACTATATGTACCCCCCCCCCCCCCCCCCCCCCCCCCACACACACAACTACAATTTATGTAACTTCTAGATAAAGGTTTAGACACAGTAATTTTTTTTCTTCAAAAATACTATTCACGCAAAGAAATCACAAAATATGTCAAAAATGCATGTAGAAGTCTAATGTTTATCTAAATTTCTCTTAAACATGTAGCAATACCACAAATTAGAATATAATGTTTTGGCCTTTTTAGGAGGTCCATAATGAAAACTTCTCAAGTACGAGTTATGTACTTTAATTGTAAGTAAAAATGTTATTGTATAAAATTGTAGAAAAAAAAGTAGAGGAGAAAATTGGAAGAAAAAACATCAACCAAATAGTATATTTTTAAACATTTTTCTAATTAAATAAAATTACAAGATTATGATCCTATTTTCCGGAAGGAAAAAAAAACATATGATTTTATTTCTTCATTGATATTTTTATTTGGTATTGCTTTTTATCAGATTGATTACATTCTAGGAGACAACCCTTTAACAATGAGCTATGTGGTTGGGTTCGGCAATAAGTTTCCAAGACACGTTCACCACCGAGGAGCCACGATCCCAAATGACAAGAAGAAAAGAAGCTGTAGAGAAGGATTGAAGTATAGAGACTCAAAGAACCCAAATCCAAACAACATCACAGGAGCTATGGTTGGTGGACCCAACAAATCCGATCAGTTCCATGACATACGAAGCAATTACAACGCGAGCGAGCCTACTCTGTCCGGAAACGCAGGTCTAGTGGCTGCTCTCATTTCTTTAACCAGCAGTGGAGGCTACCGAATCGATAAGAACACGATGTTCAATGGTGTTCCTCCTCTTTACCCTCCTGCCCCACCACCTCCTAAAGCCTGGAGGCCTTAAGAAAGATTCACACATATATAATTTTATTGTTGTGTCTGAGTTTAAGTTTTAATATATGTTTCATTGACACTTTCAACATTTGGTTATTTAAAATCTAAATCTCATAATATTACTATTCCATTTTAGTTTCAGTTAAATGTTAATATTACTATTCCATTTTAGTTTCAGTTAAATGTTATTGTAGCGACGAATCAATTACTAGCATTGATTGTATGGTAACTAGAAATGTTTAGAAAACTGTGCAAATTTTTATTAGAATATCTCAAACCTCATTTTATTTTTTTTACTCTATTTTAAAGTAAAATTTTTTCCAACCCACTGTATTTTCCACTCTTTTTAAATGTAAACCTATTTCTTACTTTATATTAGAGTAAACTCTATTTGCGGTCTCTCTTCCAATGCCTTAGCTGCTTGCAGTAGTTGCATTTATCCTTAGGAGAAGGCCCGGATTTGGGCTTGGGCTTGAGCTTGGGCTTGTCTTGACTCTCAGTCTGGACAGCTTTGGCCTTTCCCTTATCCTTACTAGGTTTCTTAAACCTTTTACCCCCTTGTACCATCAGTACACTAGGAGTTGCCTTCTTGAGATTCGGCTCTGCTGTCTTCAGCATACCGTGCAACTCAGTCAATGTCTTAGTCATGTTTTGCATGTTGTAGTTCATGATGAACTGATCAAAACACGACGGCAAAGACTGCAGAATCATGTCAGTGGCTAGCTCCTGGCTAATGGCACAGTCCAGTTTCCCCAGGTTATCAATGTAACCCATCATTTTAAGGACATGAGGACTCACTGGACTGTCCTTAGCCAGCTTGCAATCCATGAGAGATTTAACCGTCTGGTATCTCTCTGTGCGAGCTTGCTCCTAAAACAAAGCTTTCAGGCTGTTAATCATCTCAATCGGTGACATCACGTTCTCATATTGCTTCTGCAGCTCAGAGTTCATAGTCACCAGCATTAGACAATTAAGGTCTTTGACATCAGCTGAATGCTTATCCCAAGCATTCTTATCTGCCTGCGTAGCATTGGAACGTGGCCTCTCGGGGAGAACTTGTTGGGATAGTGTCCTGAAATCACACTTGTACTCACTCCTGTGATAGTTGTGTGTCGAGATCAGACATTCGTATAAAATACTGGGCGTTTGCAATGCTTTGCTAGAAGCCTCTTGCATTCTGTAAGTCGTGGGCTTACTGCCAGTATTGTATGATCCTATAGGGTCACACACCTAAGCGAACTGGAAGCTACGACATGGGAATGATCATTGTTGCAATGATCATATTATGTGTATTGAAATACACATAAGAAATCGATATAATGGTGTTGTGTCGATCGACACAGCTTGTGTGTCGGTCGACACAGTTCGGATTTTCCGAACAGGCTTTTCGGGTTATGGCTTAATTGAGTCTGGCCCGTTAAGCGCGTTTAGGTCGAATAAAAGCTGATTAGTTTCGACCTAAACAATGGGATGTCCAGTTTTCTTGATAGAAACACTTGACACACCAGACACCATCGATCCCCATTGATCCGGCACTAGCATCCCGTTTCCAGCGAGCGTGCGTGTGTATCTGGTAGAGGCAAAGCGTTGCGTTGCTCCACTGATCTCGTTCACCATCTTCTTCCGCTGCCAAAGGTAAGAACGAGGTTGGTTCTAAATTTCAATATAACAAACCCTAGATCCATAGGGATCCAACAGTGGTATCAGAGCGTGCTTAGGGTTTAGCTATTGAAAATGGTGATATAAAATCGAAACTTGATGTTGTTGATCTGTATATTACTTGTTGAAATCGTTTTTCATTGATTAAATCTCGGATTTTTGTCTCTGTTGAAAACGATGGTATTGCTGAAATCGCACTGTGTCGATCGACACAAAGCGTGTGTCGGTCGACACGCCGCGGCGCAAAATATAAAATTTTTAGGGTTTGTCGCAGGGTGTCGATCGACACAAAGCATGTGTCGGTCGACACAGAGCGAAAACTCGCGAATAAAATTTAGGGTTTGTCGCACAATATCGATCGACACAAAGCGTGTGTCGGTCGATACAAAGCGAAAATCCACAAATAATCTTTAGGGTTTCGATCTGAGATCGAGTACCCGTAATCGTGCTGCGTCGATCGATACACTGGGTGTGTCGGTCGACATAGGCAATACAATTAGATAGATCGGTTCAATTGGATTGAACTGGTTATCTAGCTCGGTTAATTTTATTAACCAAAATTGATTCTGGTTTGGTCATATCGATCGACACACAGTGTGTGACGATCGACATGGACCATTAAACCGAACTGGTTCAATTGGATTGAATCGGTTAAGTAAATTCGATCCGGTTTGACCGGTTATCGAAGAACGGTTTAAATAGAGTTGCATCGATCGATGCCAATGGTTGGCGTCGATCGACACAACATCCGCAGACTTGTTGGTTTGACCACAAATTTGCATGAACCAGAATAATTTAATCCTAAAAGTATTAGATGAATCTAAACTTAATAAAACTAAATGTTTTAATTAAAAGTTATTATTTTTTGATATATATAGTGAATATAAATCAAGATAAGATTAGTTCTTTTCCTCAACTAAATATCAAGTGATCTTGATGTCTTGCCCGATCTTGTCTACTGTCAAGACTCGTGTCGTTTGTTGGATATCTTGGAGTCCTTGATATCCACTGCAACATGGGTAAGGCATGTGGTCAATGACAGACTTGCAGTGCAACTGTCAGTGATCACAAGACAGATAAAAGATTGGTTATACTTGACTGGGCTGTCAGAAGTTCTGAGCCCAGAGACATCAGAGTGGATTGGACATAGTTTGTCTCATTCACGACCAAGAGTTGTACTGAGTACAATTAGCAATGATTTGCTTACCTAGATAACTAAAGCTTGAGTAACGGCGAGTCGCCCACTCGAATTTTAGTAATCTGAGGATCTTGGCACATTGTATTCATATGAGGAAACATAGTTTGAATACAATGGGAGTTTTCTTATTAGATAAGAATTCTCATTTCTTGTGCTTTATAACTAAAATTTACCTCTTTTGAATTACAGCTATGTCTGTCTCAAATCACATCAACACTTTCTCACTAAGATCCGTCCTTGAGAAGGACAAGTTAAATGGATCTAATTTATTGGAATGGTATCGGAACCTGAGAATAGTTCTCAGGCAAGAGAACAAGGAATATGTCCTTGAAAGAGTTCTCACCGAGAGGCCACGTTCCAATGCTCCGCAGACAAAAAAGAATGCTTGGGATAAGCATTCAGCGGATGTCAAAGATGTTACTGTTGGAAAGTTTAGACTCTTGGTTCAATTCTCAGATTAGTTGAACCTACTAAACATTCATTAGATCTAGGTGTTCTTATTTAGAAACATATGATCTCACCTTTTACCTGTTTGTTTGCAGCGGAATTGATGAACAGGTCAATGATCAGGGAGATACACCGAGAGATGAATCCTCCAAAGGCTCACACACGCAATCGCCGGAAACTGGCTGCTAGACCACAAGGAGGCTGGCGCAGAGAGAGGAGAGAGGCGCGGCTAGGGTTGGGTTAAGGGAGAAGAAAATTGGCTTTTAGTCATTTAAAAGCCTTCTCTTTCCCTTTTGGGCTTTTGGGCCCAATCTGATTAAATTCCATTTAATCAGACCCATTAGTCTTTCTCTCTTAGTACGACAAATGCCTAGCACTTTTGTCGTACTTCTGCTAAGCCGTTCCAACATTATTTCCTGC
The DNA here is from genome assembly GCA_030180135.1 of Orychophragmus violaceus. Classification (NCBI taxonomy): domain Eukaryota; kingdom Viridiplantae; phylum Streptophyta; class Magnoliopsida; order Brassicales; family Brassicaceae; genus Orychophragmus; species Orychophragmus violaceus. The sequence goes on along the minus strand of CM058231.1, from coordinate 45,426,924 downwards.
TAGCTTAAGCGTGTGACCCATATGGGATCATACAATAAAGGCAATAAGTCCAAGACTTATAGATCATGAGCGGACTCTAGCAAGCCATCATGACCCCCAGCATTGTATGACTTATGTCTGATCACTGACATACTCTTACGTTATAGAGACAGTACAGAGATTGCTGGACACAATTCCAACAATCTCCCACTTGAACTGGAATCTCTGTATTCATAATCCTTTTGTCACAATATCTCGATTAGTCATAAGGCAAGATTAGTGTCATCCTTATAAAGCCTAATCTTGTTCATCGGACTCTGATTTGATACTGACAATACAAACGACTCGGGAAAGTCCGTTTGAGCATGGCCATGCGTTTTCCAGTATTCAAATCTCCGATTGGCCTAGAGATATTCACTCCATTTATATTGGAGGGACAAATCCCATCTTGTTCCATCACTGTAAACTACTCGTTTCATGATGCACCCAAACAAGGTCCTTATAGCTATCGCAGAACGATAGCGTTAGACAATGATCAAAGTGCATCAGTCCATATGCAGTCACATGCATGCGAACTCAGGTCTAAGGACTATACTCTATAGTCGTAGTAAGAATCTCTTATGACACAGATATAAATATCCTGAAGAGTTCTTATTAGCGGGTCTTGTCCGGTCGTATGTTCCCAAACATACACCTATGTACTGACTTTTGATGCCGCGCATCTATGACACACTGAGACTTTGTCATAAGTCACGTACCAATCCAGTCTCACACGGTTGTTGGTGTTCCAATTTCAACAACCTTCGACTAGGGACGGGATGATATAAAACATCTATCAAATATAGGGTCTCATGATCAAGCTAAATGACTTTGATGACTCAAGATCAAGTCATTTACTTCGATGACCTATAAAATGGTTCATATCATTTTGGAACGATTATTTCATCACAGTTGAAATAATCTTGAAATAATAATTTCATTAAACATTTTCAATGTTATTTCAAGAACATATCCAATAACTAAATAAAGCCCTTTAATAACTCCCACTGAAATTAAGACTACATCTTAATTTCACTTATCCTACAGCTACAGTCCGAGACTCGTGCTTAGGCCTAAGGAGTGGCTTCGTTAATAGATTAGCAACGTTCTCATTCGTTGAAACTTGCTGATCTACTTAACATCTCTGTCATTTATCTTACGGAATAGGTTATACCTATCCTCAAGGTGTTTGGACCTCTGATGTGCAGCTAGTCTCATCTATGCTGGGAATCACATCAAGTTCAGTGACGAACTCTTCTTTCCAAACAACCTCTTTCGCTACTTTCAAGCTGCGAAATGTTCAGCTTAAGTCATTGAGTCAGCAACAGTGCCTTGCACCGCCAGATAGACACAAGATATAACCGGACTGTGATCGGAAATCATCTTTGTCTATTGGTAACTTGCCTTTCAGACTCAATCGACTTATAGCACCTCACTTTCTCCGTAAATCAAGAACTTATCCTCAGTGTTCCTCAAATACTTTAGGACATACTTTAGGAAACTTGATTCTTTGCTGGATTTGACTGGTCTTTACTTGTCTTGCTTAACATTAAAGCAACATCAAACAAGTACGTTTCATGGCATACATGATAGATCCAATTACCGAAGCATATGGAATCCTATCCATGCATTTAAGCTCAGCAGTTATCGTAGGATAATGTATCTTGCTTAACTTAATGCCATGTGACATTTGCATAAAACCCTTCTTGGATTGCTGAAAACGTGTAGGACTTTGTCAATTTAAGAATCCTGACTTTGTCCTACCAGCTCTTTTGGATCTCTATCTTTAGATCCGAAATCCAAAAACTACGTGGCTTTACCCATGTCAATCATTAAACCAACTCCCAAGCTAGTCCTTTACCGACTACAGCATTGGGACGTTATATCCGAGAATTAGTATGTCTTCGACATACACTATGAGAAATGCAATATTGCTCCCACTTATCTATTAGTAAACGCACAGTTCCTCTTCGTTCCTGTTCAAGTCAGAACCTTGACTACTTCAACAGAACGAAGATTCCAACTCCGATATGTTTGCTTCCATCCATGAATGGATCGATGAAGCTAACTTACATAAAATGTAATTCTTCGGAGTCTGGGCTCACTTTCGCTTCCTAGGATTTCGCAGATTTATCGCTTTCAATGATCATCAGATCATGCGAACATTCAATGATCATCAGGCTAAACTAATGAAGAGAATTCACTCTCGGATTAGTGACTGATTCTTTCATATCTGCGAACTTCAGGCTCCACAGGTGTAGATTCTACAGAAATCTGTAAATCCTTCCGCTGCTCTCCCTCAATAGGTTAAGCAGCCTCCTGTATTTCTCGAATTTCTTCGAGTTGTACTTTTACTCCCACTGTTCTTCTTGGAAAGTAACTTCCCTTCTTAGAAAACAGAATGGTCGTAAAAATACTTTTTACTCCCACTGTTCTTCTTGGAAAGTAATTTCCTTCTTAGAAAACAGAATGGTCGTAAAAGTACCGAGCCTTGGTTTCCTTGAGAAAACTTCGAGTTATACTTTTACTCCCACTGTTCTTCTTGGAAAATAACTTCCCTTCTTAGAAAACAGATTGGACGTAAAAGTAACAAGCCTTAGTTTCTCTAGGACAACCAGCGAAGTAGCACAACTACAAAAACTCAGTAAAGACAAATTTGGATCGATTCCAATCCACATTAACGTGGTGTCTTTCAACTGATATTTGTGGAACTATTTTAGCGTAAACTTAGATATTTCTAGAGCGTTATTCTTAAAATATCATGGAAGATTCGTGTGATTCATCTTCAATCATTTCTTATAAGATTTGATTCTTTCTCACAGAAACACCTTCAGGTTTTCAGGAGAAATGAGCTGTGAAACGATTTCACACTCATTCAGATGATCACATAATCAATGACTTAAGTATTCTCACTCATGATTTTAATCCAGAGTCTTAATACTTTTGTCATTCAGATCTTATACTTCATTCTGGAACTCTTTCGACCATGTCAAAGAATTCCGACTTGTGTCTCATCAAATGAAACACAGTCACACTCACTGAAGTAATCAGTAGAGACAATGAAGTACATGAGATTTTCTCTGGCATTACTGCTCATTGGGCCACATACATGAGTATGTTCCAGGTCCAATAAGCCTTTGGGCTTTTCTCTAGCTCGGCTAAGATAGGCCCTTTACTTTTGGTCTAGTAAACAGAATTCAAGTCTCATAAGATATTTTATCAAATGAGCCCAACAGTCCATGACTATGGGATTTCTGAATCCGACTTACTCTATGTGACCAAGACTTTTGCCAAGAAAATCAGGTTTAATTCATCAGATTTAAACCAATTCGGTATTTATGTTACATTTTAGGCACTCTTTGGTTTAAGATATAAAACCCATTCCATGAATAGGGTGCTACAATTAATATTTCATTAAGATCAAAAGAACAAAACTTGTCTTTTATCAAAATGAAAAACATTCAAATTCTTACAAGAAAATGAAAGACAATTCTGCTTAAAGCAGGTACATTGTAGCAATTACTTAATACAAAACCAAGCCTAAAAGGGATCTATAAGTGAAAACCCTACGGCTGAGGCAGCATCCCAAGCTCCTTCCAGACATGTAGTTTCACTTGCCCTTCCTTCAACGTTCTACTGTTGCTTAGGCTCTGCATATTATCACAAATATCAGTGCCACAACCAGTATCCAATACCTTTAAGGTAGAACTTGAAGTAATAACATGAATACCTGAGGAAGTAGTCTCATACATCGACTTTAACTCCTCATCATCTTCCATGAATTTAATGCAATTTCTCTTCCAATGCCCTGTCTCCTTACAGTAGTAGCACTTACCAACGCAAGAGGTATCTGACTCGGGCTCAGAAGACACACGCTTGCCATGATTCAAAATCTGGACAACTTTGTCTTCACCCTTGTCAGCGGTAAACCTACCCTTCTCATTCATGAGATTGTACAGGGTACTCTTCACGTTTGGCTCAACTGTCTTGAGCATATCATGCAGTTCAGTCAGCGTCTTCGTTAAGCCTTTCTTGATATAGTTCCTTCTGAACTTATCATAGCTTGACGGCAGTGACTGCAGAATGATCTCAGTTGCCAACTCTTGGCTAACTGGATAATCCAGTTTCCTCAGGTTATCAATGTAACCCATCATTTTACTGACATGAGGACTCACTGGATTATCATTTGGTAGCTTGCAGCCAGTGAGAGACTTAACCAACCGGTATCTCTCCACTCTTATCTGCTCCTGAAACTTCAATTTCAGGCTGCTGATCATCTCTATTGGCGACTCCATGTTCTCATATTGCTTCCGCAAGTCTGAGTCCATGGTAGCCAATATCAGACCACGCACATCTACCGCATCATTATAATGCTTATTCCAAGCATCATATACTGCATGTGTAGCATTGGACCCGATCCTCACGGGGAGAGCTCTCTCAAGGACATAGTCCTTTCTCTCCTGTCTGAGGACTAGCCTCAGGTTCCGCGACCAAGTCAAGAAATTTGATCCGTTCAGCTTGTCCATCTTAAGGACAGACCGGATCGAGAAAGTGTTTTGATTGTTTGCGCTAGTCATAACTGAAATATAAGATAAAAGGATTTTAGTTAATATGTTCAAAATGACTAATCTCGTATTAAAAATTTAATATGATTAATCACGCATTATATTCAATAACATCAGTTACCCTCAATAGAATATAATGATTCCAAGATCCACATATAACTAAGATTAAAGTGGGCCACTGGCCGTCACCCAACCTTAGCCTATATCGGTAAGCCCTATATCGGCTAATTATATCCGTGATATAACTCTTGGTTGTGAATCTGGGCCCGAGGCCCAATCCACCCTGATGTCTCAAGGCCCGGGACTCCCGATGGCCTAGTCAAGAAAACCGGACTATACAGTCATGTAATCATTAATGTCTGGGACTCCCAATGACATTTATGAATCACAAACCGTCTTACCCACGCAAAAGCAGACATCCTCACACTGTAAGGCCATGAATGCAATTGAATGGGCTTTGACAGCTGACATAGCCTGGACAAGACATCCAACGCTTGATATTGTTTGAGGTTCGTAGGTTTATTAAAATCATTCCCAAAATAGAAGATTACTATTTCGGGAAACTTTCTATTTATGGAAACCTACTATTTTTAGAAACTTTCTAAAATTGGAAACTTTCTAAAACCGGAAACTTTCTAACTTTAGAAACTTCTTTAAAATCCAAAACCCGCAAATTCAGAAAATTCTATTTAAAGAAACTTTCTAATTATAAAATTTCGGAAACTATAATTTAAAACCGACTTTATAATTTTATAAAATAGTTTTTAAATTAATCTGAAGAAAGACTCAATTAACTGGCCCAATTGTTTTAACTTCTTGGCCCGAGGCCCAAGAATTGATCCATGTCCAAGACATGACCCAATTGTCCAATTAATTGACATAACCGGTCTGGTTCATTAAAACTGGTCTAACCAAGTTTTAATTACTACGATGACCACAATTGTCAACCGGTTATTTACTAAACCGGATTTTCTCAATTTATTTGGTCCAACCAAATCAAATTAGAAATCCTGGTTTAGGCACTAAATCCAATAATTCTTTCGACATTGGATTTCTAATCCTGGTTTAACCAGACTTTAATAAAATTATTAAAATCTGTTTATTAAACCAGAACGTTGATTTTTAATTAAAATCTTAAACCGAGCCTTGAACCGAACCGAATTAGTCACGAACCAAAACGAGTTGGTCGTGACCTAATTTCCAGCCGTTCAGCCAAAAACATCAGCCGGCCGCAATCCAGCCGCTCAGCCAAGCATCAGCCGGTCGCAATCCACGGACGCATGGCATCGACGCGATCGGGACGAGACTCGGCTACGACGCGATCGGGACGGCACTCGGCTTGGACGCGATCGGGATGGACGCGATCGGACGCGATCGCCGTGCGATCGCTCGGTCGATCGTCCAACCGGTCATCCCGACCGTTCGACGTCGACCGTTCTCCTCCGACCGAAACGATCCCGACCGTCCGCCTGCGCCCGACCGGTCAACTCTCGGCCGTGATCTCTAACCGGCCAAGCCGGTTGATCACCTTTGGCCAATCAACAAAACCCGAGTCATATAGCTCGGTTTTGTGATTCAAGTGTTCGTTCAGGGTTTTAATTCAGTTTCTTGTGTGTTTTTCTTATCAGTAATGGATTCAAAACACATCTAAACAGATTAAACAACCTAAACAATGAATCTAAAACAAGAAACCTAAGAACCAATGGCTCTGATACCACTGTTGGAAAGTTTAGACTCTTGGTTCAATTCTCAGATTAGTTGAACCTACTAAACATTCATTAGATCTAGGTGTTCTTATTTAGAAACATATGATCTCACCTTTTACCTGTTTGTTTGCAGCGGAATTGATGAACAGGTCAATGATCAGGGAGATACACCGAGAGATGAATCCTCCAAAGGCTCACACACGCAATCGCCGGAAACTGGCTGCTAGACCACAAGGAGGCTGGCGCAGAGAGAGGAGAGAGGCGCGGCTAGGGTTGGGTTAAGGGAGAAGAAAATTGGCTTTTAGTCATTTAAAAGCCTTCTCTTTCCCTTTTGGGCTTTTGGGCCCAATCTGATTAAATTCCATTTAATCAGACCCATTAGTCTTTCTCTCTTAGTACGACAAATGCCTAGCACTTTTGTCGTACTTCTGCTAAGCCGTTCCAACATTATTTCCTGCTAGCTTAAGCGTGTGACCCATATGGGATCATACAATAAAGGCAATAAGTCCAAGACTTATAGATCATGAGCGGACTCTAGCAAGCCATCATGACCCCCAGCATTGTATGACTTATGTCTGATCACTGACATACTCTTACGTTATAGAGACAGTACAGAGATTGCTGGACACAATTCCAACAGTTACTTGTCTAATGCTGGTGACCATGAACTCTGAGCTGGAGAAGCAATATGAGAACGTATTGTCACCCATTGAGATGATTAACAGCCTGAAAGCTTTGTTTCAGGAGCAAGCTCGCACAGAGAGATACCAGACGGTTAAATCTCTCATGGATTGCAAGCTGGCTAAGGACAGTCCAGTAAGTCCTCATGTCCTTAAAATGATGGGTTACATTGATAACCTGGGGAAACTGGACTGTGCCATTAGCCAGGAGCTGGCCACTGACATGATTCTGCAGTCTTTGCCATCATGTTTTGATCAGTTCATCATGAACTACAATATGCAAAACATGACTAAGACATTGACTGAGTTGCACGGTATGCTGAAGACAACAGAACCGAATCTCAAGAAGGCTACTCCCAATGTCTTGATGGTACAAGGGGGTAAAAGGTTTAAGAAACCTAAGAAGGGTAAGGGTAAGGCCCAGGTTGTCCAGGCTGAAAGTCAGGACAAGCCCAAGCCGAAGCCCAAATCCGGGCCTTCTCCTGAGGATAAGTGCAACTACTGCAAGCAGTTGGGGCATTGGAAGAAAGACTGCAAGAAGTTCATGGAAGATTACAAGAAGCTGAAGAAGACGTATGATGCGTCTGACTCAGGTATTTATGTTATCGAACTTAATGTTATGTCTTCTAGTCCTACTTCGTGGGTATTGGATACCGGCTGCGGTGCTCATATTTGTACTGATGTGCAGGCACTAAGAAACAGTAGGACGCTGAAGAAAGGACAAGTAGAGCTACGAGTCGGGAATGGAGCTAAGGTTGCTGCACTGGCCGTAGGCACCTACGAGTTGTCTTTACCTTCGGGCATGGTTTTAATTTTGAATAATTGCTACTATGTACCTGCGATTAGCAGAAACATAATTTCAGTTTCCGTTTTGGATTTGGAAGGTTTTGATTTTGCTGTTAAGAATAAAGTTTGTTCTTTTAATCGTGATGGTAATTATTATGGTAGCGCCCCATTAGATAATGGGTTATATATATTAAACCAAGAAATGCCTGTCTTTAACATAAATACAAAGAGGTTTAAGTCCAATGACGAAAACCCGACTTTCTTATGGCATTGTCGTTTGGGCCATATCAATGAGAAACGCATCCAGAGGCTCCATCGAAATGGGCTTCTGGGCTCATTTGATTTTGAATCATGTGAGAAATGCGAGTCTTGTTTGGTGGGCAAAATGGCTAGAGCCCCTTTCAACAAACCAAATGAAAGGGCCATTGATTTATTGGGCCTTGTTCATACTGATGTATGTGGGCCAATGAGTACTGCTGCCAGAGGAAACTTTAAGTACTTCATTACCTTTACTGATGATTTCAGTAGGTATGGCTATGTCTATTTGATGAGACACAAGTCAGATTCCTTTGATAGATTCAAGGAATTCAAGAATGAAGTACAGAATCAACTTGGCAAGAGTATTAAGATTCTGCGATCGGATCGCGGAGGAGAATACTTGAGCCAAGAATTCAGCGACTATCTGAGCGAGTGTGGAATCGTTTCACAACTCACTCCTCCTGGTACACCCCAATGGAATGGAGTATCGGAGAGGAGAAATCGAACTTTATTGGATATGGTTCGGTCTATGATGAGTCATTCTAATCTTCCACTATCCTTTTGGGGATATGCTCTAGAAACGTCTGCGTTTACACTGAATAGAGTGCCATCTAAATCAGTAGAAAAGACACCACATGAACTGTGGACTGGGAACGTTCCTAGTCTGTCTTTCCTAAGGATTTGGGGTTGCGAGGCTTATGTCAAACGTTTAATCTCCGACAAGCTTGCACCCAAATCAGATAAATGCTACTTCGTTGGTTATCCTAGGGAAACCAAGGCATACTACTTTTACAACCAATCTGAGAACAAAGTATTTGTTGCTCGGGACTGTTCTTTTCTTGAAAGGGAGTTCCTCTCTAAGAAAAACAGTGGGAGTAAAGTACATCTTGAAGAAATTCTAGATGCACAGGATACTGCTCAACCTGCTGAGGAGGAGCAGCAGTTGGAACCACAAAGTTCTGTGGAACCGGCGCCTGTGGAGCCTGAAGTTCGCAGATCCGGAAGGATCCGTCACGAACCCGAGAGATACTATGGATTTCTCGTAACCAATTCAAATGATCTGATGATCATTGAAGGTGACGAACCAGCGACCTTTGCGAAAGCAATGATGGGCCCAGACTCCGAAAAGTGGCTTGGAGCCTCTAAATCCGAAATGACATCCATGTCAGAAAACCAAGTATGGTCCTTGGTCGATTTACCTAATGGTGTAAAAGCCATTGAGTGTAAATGGATCTTCAAGAAGAAGATTGACGTGGATGGCAATGTACAGATTTACAAAGCAAGGTTGGTGGCTAAAGGTTTCAAACAAATTCATGGTATTGACTATGATGAAACCTATTCCCCAGTCGCTATGCTTAAATCTATTCGGATTCTTTTAGCGATTGCTGCTCATTATGACTATGAGATTTGGCAAATGGATGTCAAAACCGCATTCCTGAATGATATTCTGGAAGAGGACGTGTACATGACACAACCTGAAGGTTTTGTCGATCCTAAAAATGCTAAGAAGGTATGCAAGCTTCATAAATCCATTTATGGGTTGAAGCAAGCATCACGGAGTTGGAATCTTCGTTTTGATGAAGAAGTAAAACAATTCGGTTTCATCAAGAACGAAGAAGAATCATGTGTATACAAGAAGACAAGTGGGAGCAAAATTGCATTTCTTGTACTGTATGTCGATGACATACTCCTCCTCGGTAATGACGTTCCGTTGCTTCAGTCTATTAAGACTTGGCTAGGAAGTTGTTTTTCCATGAAAGACATGGGAGAAGCCGCATACATTCTTGGAATCAGAATCTACAGAGATAGAACTAACAGGCTGATTGGATTGTGCCAAGACACTTATATTGATAAGGTGTTGCACAGATTCAGGATGCACGATTCCAAGAAGGGCTTCATACCAATGTCTCATGGCAAGAGTCTCTGCAAGAAGCAGTGTCCGGCGACACCTGCTGAGCGAGAACGCATGAATAGGATTCCTTATGCCTCTGCAATAGGATCTATTATGTATGCCATGCTCTGCACTCGTCCAGATATAGCTTACGCGTTAAGCATGACGAGTAGATACCAATCTGACCCAGGTGAAGCTCACTGGACAGCTGTCAAGAATATTCTCAAGTATTTGAGACATACTAAGGATAAGTTCCTTGTGTATGGAGATAGTGATGAACTTGTGGTGAATGGATTCACCGATGCGAGTTTTCAGACGGACAGAGACGATTTCCGATCACAGTCTGGATATGTCTTCTGTCTAAATGGCGGTGCGGTGAGCTGGAAGAGCTCTAAGCAGAATACCGTAGCTGACTCCACAACGGAAGCTGAATATGTTGATGCTTCAGAAGCGGCAAAGGAAGCTGTTTGGATCAAGAAGTTCATGACTGAACTTGGTGTGGTTCCTAGTATCTTGGAGCCAGTGGCTTTGTTCTGCGATAACAATGGAGCCATTGCTCAGGCGAAAGAACCCAGGTCACACCAGAAGTCCAAACACGTTGAGAGGAAATATCATCTGATTCGTGATATTGTCAATAGAGGTGATGTGAAGATCAGCCGAGTTCCGACAAACGAGAATGTCGCTGATCCTCTAACCAAGTCACTCCCAAGGCCTAAGCATGAGAGTCATACGACTGCTGTAGGCATTAGAGATCTTAAGATGTAATCTTTATTCTAGTGGGAGTTTTGGATTTTGTTATAATAAGACGCCCTTGTAAACATTCTTTTAGAAGTGTTTAATGAAATTTGATTTCAGCATTATTTATTGTGATCTAAATAATGGTCCCAAAATAAGTTTATGACATATTATAGGTCATCAGGTTGAGAACTTGATCATGAAACCCTATAAGTTAATAAATTATTTTGTCCCTAGTCAAGGTTGTAGAATCGGGACACTGACAACCGTTAGAGACTAGATTGTGAGGTGACTGTTGGCTAAGTTTCATGGAGCCAATGATATAATTATCGCAGTCAGTCACATAGATATATGTCAGTGGACATATGATCGGACATGACCCGCTAATGAGAAGTCTACAAGATAGTAATATATGTGTCATAAGAGGTTCTCATTACGACTATAGAGTATAGTCCTAAGACCTGAGTTCATCATGCTTTCTTGCATATGAATTGGTACATTTTGACTTTGTCAAACGTCGATCCGTAACTGGCGGCTATAACGACACTGTTCAAGTTTATCATGAAGTGTGCGTTGAAACAGGGATGGAACAAGATGGAATTTGTCCCTCCTGAAAAACGGGAGATAAATATCTCAGGGCCTATCGAAGATTGAATACTGAGAGAATGTGTGGCCGCACTCAAACGAACTGTAGTTCAGTTGTTTGTAATGTTCAGTATGAGATCAGGAGTTCGATAAACACGATGTTGGCTAAATAAGGATGACACAGATCTTTCCTTATGTCAAATCGAGATATAGAGACAAAAGGATTATAGGAATTGATGATTCCAGTACAAGTGGGAGATTGTTGGGATAGTGTCCTGAAATCACACTTGTACTCACTCCTGTGATAGTTGTGTGTCGAGATCAGACATTCGTATAATACTGGGCGTTTGCAATGCTTTGCTAGAAGCTTCTTGCATTCTGTAAGTCGTGGGCTTACTGCCAGTATTGTATGATCCTATAGGGTCACACACCTAAGCGAACTGGAAGCTACGACATGGGAATGATCATTGTTGCAATGATCATATTATGTGTATTGAAATACACATAAGAAATCGATATAATGGTGTTGTGTCGATCGACACAGCTTGTGTGTCGGTCGACACAGTTCGGATTTTCCGAACAGGCTTTTCGGGTTATGGCTTAATTGAGTCTGGCCCGTTAAGCGCGTTTAGGTCGAATAAAAGCTGATTAGTTTCGACCTAAACAATGGGCTGTCCAGTTTTCTTGATAGAAACACTTGACACACCAGACACCATCGATCCCCATTGATCCGGCACTAGCATCCCGTTTCCAGCGAGCGTGCGTGTGTATCTGGTAGAGGCAAAGCGTTGCGTTGCTCCACTGATCTCGTTCACCATCTTCTTCCGCTGCCAAAGGTAAGAACGAGGTTGGTTCTAAATTTCAATATAACAAACCCTAGATCCATAGGGATCCAACAGAACTCTTGTAAGGACATATTCCTTGTTCTCCTTCCTGAGAACTATTCTCAGGTTCCGATACCATTCCAAGAAATTTGATCCATTAAGCTTGTCCTTCCCAAGGACGGATCTTAGCGAGAAAGTGTTGATGTGAGTTGGGACAGACATAGCTGTAATTAAAAGAGGTAGATGTTTTAGTTATGATGCTCAAGAAATGAGAATTCTTATCTAATAAGAAAACTCGCATTGTATTCAAAAACTATATTTCCTCAGATGAATACAATAAACCAAGATCCTCAGATCACCAAAATTTGAGTGGGCGACTCGCCATCACCCAAACTTTAGTTATCTAGGTAAGCAAATCATTGCTAATTGTACCCAGTACAAATCTTGGTCGCAGATAAGACAATCCATGTCTTATCCACTCTGATGTCTCTGGGCCCAGAACTTCTGATAGCCCAGTCAAGTAAACCAATCTCTTCAGTCTTGTGATCATTGACAGTCGCACTGCAAGTCTATCAATGATCACCTGCCTTACTCATGTAGTTGTGGATACCAAGGACTCCAAGACTATCCAACAACGAAACGAGCCTTGACAGTAGACAAGATCGGGCAAGACATCAAGATCACTTGATATTTAGTTGAGGAAAAGAACTATTTAATCTTGATGCATATCCAATATACATCCAAGAAGTTTTAAGTTATTTAAAACATCTAGATTTATTAAGTTCAGGTTAATCTAGAACAGGGTATTATATTTGATTTGGTATTCGCAATTTGAGGTCCAACCACCAAGTTTGCGAGTGGTGTGTCGATCGACACATCCTTGTATCGGTCGACACAACCTAACCAAAATCAAATTCGTTTCCGGTTCAATCCAATTGAACCGGGTTGATAACCGGTAAATCTAATTTAATCCGAAATCAACCAATTAAATCGGTTCTTAACTAATTGAGATAACCAGTCCAATCCAATTGAACCAGTTCATCCAATTGAACCGATTTAACCGTCATAACCATGCGAGATAACCGGTTCAATCCAATTAATCCGATCTATCCTTTCGCATAGCGTGTATCGATCGACGCACCCAGTGTGTCGATCGACACAGTGCGATCTCTAAGATCGAAACCCAAATTTTAGTAGGCGTATTCGCAGTGCATCGACCAACACAAGCTTAGTGTCGATCGACACTGTGCAAAAACCCTAAACTTTATATATTCATTTTCGCGGTGTGTCGACCGACACAAACTTGTGTCGATCGACACTGTGCGAAAACACAGTTTCATCGTTTTTCAATAGAGACTTAATCCGAGATTAAATTCTACAAAACACGATTTAACAGGCACTTTACTAATCAAATTCATCAGTATTCGATTTAAAAGCCTTAGATTCAATAGACTAAACCCTAATAGCTCTGATACCACTGTTGGAAAGCCTAGGATCTAGGGTTCGTTATATTGAATCACTAACCTCGTTCTTACCTTGTACTGGCAGCGGAATGATTGGTGAAACGAGATCAGTAGCGACTCAAATGCTTCGCCTCTACCAGATACACACGCACACAAACCTGGAAAGCCGGGATTCTAGTGCCGGATCTTGGGATTTCTGAGTTTCTGGTGTTTCTGCTTTCTCTGTGAAGAAAGATTGAACGGCTAGGGTTCCGGGTCGAAATTATATGTCTATATAAGGACCTGGAATGACTTAAACCGAGCTTTGGTTAATCCAATTCGTTTAAGCCATAAAATCGAAACGTCAGTTTTGAAACCCGATCTGTGTCGATCGACACACATACTGTGTCGATCGACACACCACTCTAAACTCAATATCATTGTGTATCCAATACACATCAATATGATCATTACCATAATGATCATTCCCATATTTTACGCTTCCAGTTTGCTTAGGTGTGTGACCCTATATGATCATATAATACTGGCAGTAAGTCTACAACTTACAGATTGCAAGAGGCTTCTAGCAAAACATTGCAACCGCCCAGTATTATACGAATGTCTGATCTCGACACACAACTATCATCAGGAGTGAGTACATGTGTGATTTCAGGACACAATCCCAACATGGACATGTTAAGGTCTCCAACAATAGGAAGATTAAGGAGATATTGGAAAATACATTGCATAAGACAAGGAGGGATTAGTCTTCAAATCTGGATTATGCTCCATATTCCTACATGAATGCGTTCAAAACACCACTGAGGACAACACCTTTTCATTTTCTCTATGAGAAAGCTTGTCACTTTCCAATTGAGCTTGAGAACAAGGCAACATGAACAATAAAACCAATGAAATTTAACATAAGGTCTGCTGAAGAGAGGAGATTGGTTCGTCTTGGAATTATGTCCAGTAATCTCTGTGCTGTCTCTAGAAAGTAAGAGTATGTCAATGATCAGACATAAGTCATATAATACTGGGGGTCATGATGGCTTGCTAGAGTCCGCTCATGATCTATAAGTCTTGGACTTATTGCCTTTATTATATGATCCCATATGGGTCACACGCCTAAGCTAACGGGAAAATACGAAGGAACGGTTTAGCAGAAGTACGGTAAAAGTGCTAGGCATTTACTGTACTTGGAGAGACTAAAGGGCCTGATTAAATCCAAGGGATTTAATCAGAACTGAGAAATTGGGCCCAAAAGCCCATGAGAACTAGAAGGGATTTTAATGAATAAAATCAGACCCAGCTCTCTAATTTTCTCAGCACATCTGCGCCGCCAACTCTCTCTCTCTGCGCCTCCTTCTTGCTCGGTCTAGCAGCCACTTTCCTGTGCGTGCGTGTGTGAGCCTTTGGAGGATCCATCTCTTGGTGGTTCTGCTGATCTCTGACCCTTACCTCCCATTCCGCTGCAAAACAAGGTAACAGGTGAGATCTATTATGTTTCTAATCAAGAGAACCTAGATCTGCATATTTAGTAGGATGAATCAATCTGAGAATTGAATCAGGAGACACTAAACGATTCAACAGTGGTATCAGAGCCATTGGTTCTGTGGTTTTTCTTGTTTAGAATCATGTTTAGGATTGTTTAAGAGGTGTTTTTTGAATCAATCTACTGATAAGAGAAAACACTTAAGAAACAAAGAATTAAAACCTAAACAAACATGAAATCGCATGATCCAATCTATATGAATTGGTTGCGTCGGAGTGTGGTCGAACCGCACGTCCGGATCGAATAGACGCACAGACCGATCGATGGATCGAGTCGCGTGGTCGAGTCGATCAAGGCGAGATGGGCAGCGAGATGCGTGGCCGATCCGATCGCTTGCATCGATCGCGGATCGATGGCTTGGATCGATGCGATCACGCCGTGCCTCTCTCGCGTCTCGGCCAAGCCAGCATCGTCCCGCTCTCGTCCCGGGCTGTCCCGATCGATCGGCGATCGCGTGAAGACACGACCCGAGCTCGACGATCACGCTCCCGTCCCGATCACGCAACCGAACTCGTCCCGATCGCGGCATGCGGCTGTCCCGATCATTCCCGATCGCGTGAAGCCTGCATCTCGGTTCGGTTCACCGTGACCTAATGGTCGGTTCGGTTTGGCTGAGTGATGGTTCGGTTTAATTTGATTAAAACTTAAATCGTCACGGTTTAATAAACAGACTTAATAAATTTATTAAGTTCTGGTTAAACCGGGATAAGAAATCCAAAGTCGAAAAATTGGATTTTGTGCCTAAACCAGTGATTTTCTAATTTGATTTGGTTGGACCAAATAAATTGAGAAAATCCGGTTTAGTAAATAACCGGTTGACAATTGTGGTCATCGTAGTAATTAATTTTGGTTAAGACCAATTTTAATGAACCAGACCGGTTATGTCATTTAATTGGGCAATTGGGTTATGTCTTGGACATGAACCAATTCTTGGGCCTCGGGCCAAGAAGTTAAAACAATTGGGCCAATTATTTGAGTCTTTTCTTCAGAATTAATTTAAAATTTATTTTTATAAAATTATAAAATCGATTTTTAAATTAATAAGTTTCCAAAATTTTTGAAATTAGAAAGTTTCTTAAAATAGAAGTTTCTAGATTTGCATGTTTTGGATTTTAGGAAATTTCTATAATTAAAAGTTTCTAATTTTAGAAAGTTTCCAAAATTAGTAGGTTTCCCAAAAAGGAAAGTTTCCCAAAATAGTAATCTTCTATTTTGGGATGAAATTTTAATAAACCTACAAACCTCAAATAATATCAAGCGTTGGATGTCTTGTCCAGTCTATGTCAGCTGTTGAAGCCCATTCAATCGTACACACGGCCTTACAGTGTGAAGGTGTCTATCTTTTGCGTGGGTAAAACAGTTTGTGATTCATAAATGTCATTGGGAGTCCCAGACATTAATGATTACATGACTATATAGTCTGGTTTTCTTGACTAGGCCATCGGGAGTCCCGGGCCTTGAGACATCAGAGTGGATTGGGCCTCGGGCCCAGATTCACAACCAAGAGTTATATCACGGATATAATTAGCCGAGATAGGGCTTACCGATATAAGCTAAGATTGGGTGACAGCCAGTGGCCCATTTTGATCTTAGTTATATGTGGATCTTGGAATCATTATATTCTATTGAGGGTAACTTATGTTATTGAATATAATGCGTGATTAATCATATTAAATTTAATACAAGATTAATCATATTGAACATATTAACTAATAACCTTTTTATCTTATATTTCAGCTATGACTACTACAAGCACACAAAACACATTCTCAATCCGGTCTGTTCTCGAGAAGGAGAAGCTGACTGGAACGAACTTCCTGACGTGGTCAAGGAACTTGAGGCTGGTCCTCAAGCAGGAGAAGAAGGATTATGTCCTTCGTGATCCCCTCCCCGAGAGGCCTCCTAACAATGCCGCCAGGACTCTGCATAATGCTTGGGAAAAGCATTCGTCAGATGAAAATGATGTCTATTGCCTGATGTTGGCGACCATGACTGCTGAGCTGCAAATGCAGTTCGAGAGTGTGTTGTCGCCCATCGAGATAATGGCAAGCCTGAAATCGCTTTTTCAGGAGCAGGCAAGGACTGAGAGGTTCCAGACAGTTAAGAACCTCTTAGACTGTAAGTTGGCTGCAAATGCGGCAGTGAGTCCTCATGTCTTGAAGATGATGGGTTATCTCGATCATCTTCAGAAACTCGACTGCCCTATCAGCCAGGAACTTGCCTGCGACATCGTTCTGCAGTCTTTACCTGCAAGCTATGATCAGTTCATTCTGAACTTTAATATGCATGGCTTGAGTAAGACATTGCCTGAGCTTCACGGAATGCTCAAGACTGCAGAGCCCAACTTGAGGAAAACCGCCAAGGACCCCAATGTGCTTATGGTGCAAAAGGGCAAGGGCTTTAAGAAATCCTCTGCTAAGGATAAGGGAAAGGCTAAGGCTGTTCAAGTCTCGGACAAGGACACGCCAAAGCCCAAGCCCAAATCCAAGGCTGGGCCTACTGACATCTGCAGGTTCTGTAAAGAACCAGGGCATTGGAGGAGAGAATGTAAGAAATTCCAAGAAGGTCTAAAGGAATTGAAGAAGAAGACTCTCGAGACTTCTTCATCAGGTATTTTTGTTATAGAAGTTAATACAACTACTTCTGATAATACCTCATGGGTTATGGATACTGGTTGTGGGGCTCATATTTGTACTAATATGCAGGCACTCAGCAACAGTAGGAGGCTGAAGCAAGGACAAGTGGAGCTACGAGTTGGGAATGGAGCGAAAGTTCCTGCACTAGCTGTAGGCACATACTTGTTGTCTTTACCTTCGAGATTGGTTTTAGAACTCAATAATTGTTATTTTGTACCTGCGATAAGCAGAAATATTATTTCAATTTCTTTGTTGAATTTGGAAGGTTATGATTTTTCAGTTAAGAATAAATTATGTTCCTTCAATCGCAACAATTTGTTCTATGGTTGTGCCCCTCTTACGAATGGGCTTTACATACTTGATCAATCCGCGCCAATTTATAACATTGATACCAAACGGTTCAAACCTAATGAGGAGAACCGAACGTTTCTATGGCATTGTCGTTTAGGGCACATCAGCGAGAAACACATCAAGAGGCTCCATTCGAATGGACTTCTTGGCTCATTTGACTTTGAGTCATGTGAGAAATGCGAATCCTGCATGATGGGCAAAATGACACGGGCCCCCTTTAATAAACCTAACGAGAGGGCCAGTGACTTATTGGGCCTGATACACACTGATGTGTGTGGCCCAATGTCCACAAATGCAAGAGGAAACTATCAGTACTTCATTACCTTCACTGATGATTTCAGTAGGTATGGATATGTTTATTTGATGAAACATAAGTCTGAATCGTTTGAGAAATTCAGAGAATTCCAAAATGAAGTACATAACCAACTTGGCAAAAGCATTAAGGCTCTTCGGTCCGACCGAGGAGGAGAATACTTAAGCCAAGAATTCAGTGATCATCTGAGAGAGTGTGGGATCGTATCCCAACTCACTCCTCCTGGAACACCTCAATGGAATGGTGTGTCTGAGAGGAGAAATCAGACCTTATTAGATATGGTTCGGTCTATGATGAGTCACACAGACCTTCCAATATCCCTTTGGGGATATGCTCTGCTAACAGCAGTGTTCACTCTAAATAGAGCGCCATCGAAAGCAGTAGCAAAGACACCATATGAATTATGGACTGGAGTAGCTCCAGTGCTGTCTTATCTTAGAATTTGGGGTTGTGAAGCCTATGTCAAGAGATTAATCTCAGACAAGCTTACACCAAAGTCTGATAAATGCTACTTCATTGGTTATCCGAAAGAAACCAAGGCTTATTACTTCTATCTACGTTCCGAGAACAAGATCTTTGTTGCCCGGGATTGTAACTTTCTTGAGAGGGAGTTTCTCTCTAAGAAAGACAGTGGGAGTAAGGTACTGCTTGAAGAAATTCAAGATGAACAGGATACTGCTCAACCTAATGAGGAAGAGCAGCAGGAGGACCTACAAGAAATTGTAGAGCCTGAACCTGTAGTACCTGAAGTTCGAAGATCCGGGAGGATCCGTCACGAACCCGAGAGATATCAAGGATTCCTCGTGACTAACTGTCATGATCTTCTGATCATTGATGGTGATGAACCATCGAACTTCAATCAAGCCATGATGGGCCCAGATTCCTCCAAGTGGCGTAAAGCCATTGATTCCGAAATGGACTCCATGTCGGTCAACCAAGTGTTTTCGTTGGTTGACTTACCCGCTGGTGTAAAAGCCATCGAGTGCAAATGGATCTTCAAGAAGAAGATTGACGTGGATGGAAATGTCCAGATTTATAAAGCCAGGTTGGTGGCAAAAGGTTTCAGACAAGTTCACGGTGTGGATTATGATGAAACCTATTCACCAGTGGCTATGATGAAATCTATTCGGATTCTACTAGCAACTGCAGCTTTTCATGATTATGAAATTTGGCAGATGGACGTGAAAACCGCCTTCCTGAATGGTATTCTGGAAGAGGATGTGTATATGACACAACCTGACGGTTACATAGATCCAAAGAATGCTGGGAAAGTATGCAAGCTTCATAAATCCATTTATGGATTGAAGCAAGCATCGAGGAGCTGGAATCTTCGTTTTGATGAAGCGATCAAGCAATTTGACTTCATCAGAAACGAAGAAGAACAATGCGTGTATAAGAAAACTAGTGGGAGCAAGATAGTATTTCTTATTCTGTATGTCGATGACATACTGCTTCTCGGAAACGACGTTCCAATGCTGAAGTCAGTAAAGGACTGGCTTGGAAGTTGTTTTTCCATGAAAGACATGGGTGAAGCCGCATACGTTCTTGGAATCAGGATCTACCGGGATAGATCTAAAAGGGTGATAGGCTTGTGTCAAGATTCATGCATTGACAAAGTCCTACAGAGATTCAGCATGAAAGATTCCAAGAAGGGCTTCACGCCAATGGTACATGGCACAACGCTAAGCAAGAAGCAGAGCCCTACGACGGCTGCTGAGCTTGAGCGCATGAAGAATATTCCTTATGCATCTGCAATAGGATCTATCATGTATGCCATGATCTGTACTCGTCCTGATGTTGCTTATGCATTGAGCATGACGAGTAGATACCAGTCAAATCTAGGTGAAAACCATTGGATTGCCGTCAAGAATATCCTGAAGTATCTAAGACATACTAAGGACAAGTTCTTGGTGTACGGTGGAAGTGATGTGCTTAAAGTCAGTGGATTCACGGACGCAAGTTTCCAGACAGACCAAGATGATTTCCGGTCACAGTCCGGTTATATCTTTTGTCTGAATGGCGGTGCAATCAGTTGGAGAAGCTCCAAGCAAGACACCATTGCTGATTCCACTACAGAAGCTGAATATATCGCCGCTTCAGAAGCTGCGAAGGAAGCTGTTTGGATACGAAAGTTCATTATTGAACTAGGTGTGATACCAAATGCGGCTGAGCCTCTAGCACTGTTTTGTGATAACAATGGTGCTATTGCTCAGGCAAAGGAACCAAGATCACACCAGAAATCCAAGCATGTTCTAAGAAGATTTCACTTGATACGTGACATCATTAATAGAAAGGAAGTCAAGATCAGCCGAGTTCAGACAGATGATAACGTCGCTGATCCATTGACAAAGCCCCTCCCAAGACCTAAGCTCGAGTTCCTGACTGAAGCTGTAGGCATTAGAGACATTGAAATGTAATCTAAATTTGAGTGGGAGTTTGAGGGCTTTATTTAGTTATTGATATGTTCTTGTAAAAACATTTTGTGATGTTTAATGAAATTATTATTTCAAAATTATTTTAACTGTGATGAAATAATCGTTCCAAAGTGATATGAACCATTTTATAGGTCATCGAAGTAAGTGACTTGATCTTGAGTTATCAAAGTCATTTAGCTTGATCATGAGACCTTATATTTGATAGATGGCTTATATCATCATGTCCCTAGTCGAAGGTTGTTGAAATTGGAACACCAACAACCGTGTGAGATTAGATTGGTATGTGACTTATGACAAAGTCTCAGTGTGTCATAGATGCGCGGCATCAAAGTCAGTACATAGGTGTATGTAGGGTACATACGACCGGACAAGACCCGATTATAAGAACTCTTCAGGATATTTATATCTGTGTCATAAGAGATTCTTACTACGACTATAGAGTATAGTCCTTAGACCTGAGTTCGCATGCATGTGACTGCACATGAACTAATGCGCTTTGATCATTGTCTAATGCTGTCGTTAAGCGATAGTTATAAGGACCTTGTTTGGGTGTATTATGAAATGAGTAGTTTACAGTGATGGAACAAGACGGGATTTGTCCCTTCAATATAAATGGAGTGAATATCTCTAGGCCAATCGGAGATTTGAATACTGGAAAATGCATGGCCATGCTCAAACGGACTTTCCCGAGTCGTTTGGATTGTCAGTATCAAATCAGAGTCCGATGAACAAGATTAGGCTTTATAAGGACATATCAATAACTAAATAAAGCCCTCAAACTCCCACTCAAATTTAGATTACATTTCAATGTCTCTAATGCCTACAACTTCAGTCAGGAACTCGAGCTTAGGTCTTGGGAGGGGCTTTGTCAATGGATCAACGACGTTATCATCTGTCTGAACTCGGCTGATCTTGACTTCCTTTCTATTAATGATGTCACGTATCAAGTGAAATCTTCTTAGAACATGCTTGGATTTCTGGTGTGATCTTGGTTCCTTTGTTATCACAAAACAGTGCAATAGCACCATTGTTATCACAAAACAGTGCTAGAGGCTTAGCCGCATTTGGTATCACACCTAGTTCAATAATGAACTTTCGTATCCAAACAGCTTCCTTCGCAGCTTCTGAAGCGGCGATATATTCAGCTTCTGTAGTGGAATCAGCAACGGTGTCTTGCTTGGAGCTTCTCCAACTGATTGCACCGCCATTCAGACAAAAGATATAACCGGACTGTGACCGGAAATCATCTTGGTCTGTCTGGAAACTTGCGTCCGTGAATCCACTGACTTTAAGCACATCACTTCCACCGTACACCAAGAACTTGTCCTTAGTATGTCTTAGATACTTCAGGATATTCTTGACGGCAATCCAATGGTTTTCACCTGGATTTGACTGGTATCTACTCGTCATGCTCAATGCATAAGCAACATCAGGACGAGTACAGATCATGGCATACATGATAGATCCTATTGCAGATGCATAAGGAATATTCTTCATGCGCTCAAGCTCAGCAGCCGTCGTAGGGCTCTGCTTCTTGCTTAGCGTTGTGCCATGTACCATTGGCGTGAAGCCCTTCTTGGAATCTTTCATGCTGAATCTCTGTAGGACTTTGTCAATGCATGAATCTTGACACAAGCCTATCAGCCTTTTAGATCTTCGACCACGCATCTCTAGGCCAATCGGAGATTTGAATACTGGAAAATGCATGGCCATGCTCAAACGGACTTTCCCGAGTCGTTTGGATTGTCAGTATCAAATCAGAGTCCGATGAACAAGATTAGGCTTTATAAGGATGACACTAATCTTGCCTTATGACTAATCGAGATATTGAGACAAAAGGATTATGAATACAAAGATTCCAGTTCAAGTGGGAGATTGTTGGAATTATGTCCAGTAATCTCTGTGCTGTCTCTAGAAAGTAAGAGTATGTCAATGATCAGACATAAGTCATATAATACTGGGGGTCATGATGGCTTGCTAGAGTCCGCTCATGATCTATAAGTCTTGGACTTATTGCCTTTATTATATGATCACATATGGGTCACACGCCTAAGCTAACGGGAAAATACGAAGGAACGGTTTAGCAGAAGTACGGTAAAAGTGCTAGGCATTTACTGTACTTGGAGAGACTAAAGGGCCTGATTAAATCCAAGGGATTTAATCAGAACTGAGAATTGGGCCCAAAAGCCCATGAGAACTAGAAGGGATTTTAATGAATAAAATCAGACCTAGCTCTCTAATTTTCTCAGCACATCTGCGCCGCCAACTCTCTCTCTCTGCGCCTCCTTCTTGCTCGGTCTAGCAGCCACTTTCCTGTGCGTGCGTGTGTGAGCCTTTGGAGGATCCATCTCTTGGTGGTTCTGCTGATCTCTGACCCTTACCTCCCATTCCGCTGCAAAACAAGGTAACAAGTGAGATCTATTATGTTTCTAATCAAGAGAACCTAGATCTGCATGTTTAGTAGGATGAATCAATCTGAGAATTGAATCAGGAGACACTAAACGATTCAACAGTTCGACCACATGAGCTGGACGAGATTAGTCACCATGCCTATGAGAACTCCAAGCTGTACAAGGATAGGGCCAAAGCATATCATGATAGGAATATCATCTCCAGACTCTTCGAGCCAAATGATTACACATGAGATGTTTCATGATCTAAGGACTAATCCCTCATGCAAATATAAATATATGCTCATAAAATCATATATGAGCAAGTCTTATGACAAGTTAGAGTGGGTTTTTATTGAAGCTCTAATAAAAAGATGGGGTTTGCGACACACTGGGTACACCTGGTGATGGTTTGTATCTCATCGGTACAATGTAAAGTGTTACTAAATGGACATCAAAAGGAATCATAAATCCTAAAAGAGGATTGTGGCAAGGGGGCCCACTATCTCCATATATTTCTATGTACGGAGGCTTTATCGGTGAATATCCAGAAAACAGAGAGAGATAAACGTCTTACGAGTTTAAAAGTTGCTCGAACGAGTCCCCCAAATCCCACCTACTATTTGCGGATGATCGTCTATTTTTATGTAAAGCAACTGCGGAGGAGTGTCACACCATTTTAAATATTGTAGACAATGAAAAAGTGTCGGGCCAACATATTAACTTTTAAAAATCATCAATTCAATTTGGACATAAAGTCACAAAGGAGAAAAAGAACGAAATTAAATCAATTCTTGTGATCAATACCAACGGAGGAATGTGGTCATATATGAGTATTCTAGAAAGTTTAGGAAGGCCAAACATGCAGATTTTCAGCAGTGGCTACATCTCTACCCAATAATGTTATCTCATGTTTTCGCTTACCAAAAAGGTGACAACAAAACTAACAAGCGTTGTCGCCCATTTTTGGTGGAGCTCCAGAGGGAATAACAAAGGCATGCATTGGGTATCATAGGACAAACTATCCCAGAAAAAGAAAAATGGTGGAATTGGGCTCCGCGATATAAGGGATACAAACACGGCCCTACTAGCAAAAAAACTACGGCGACTATGAAAAAACCCGGATACTCTCTTTGATTGAGTGTTCTAAGGAAGATATTTTTGGAGTTTGAATCCTCTAGATCCAATACGATCTTATTCTTCATCATATGGATGGAGAAGTATCACATCCGCTAGACCTCGGATAAACAAAAGACTAATCAAAAGGGTGAGAGCATGGACAACGATTTCAGTATGGAACGATCCATGGATTCTATCCACTCGCCCAAGGCCAGAAATGTGAAAATATAACAATCACGTCCCTTCGTTAGTGGTGAATCATCAAATAGATAACCAAACTTATATGTGGAAAACACAACTGATCAAAGAGATGATAGAGCCAGAAGATCCGGCAATAAGTGAAATTCTACATATTATCAATTAAGTATCTTCGTCAATATAAAAATGGATGTAATTTTACGAAATCCGGTAATAATATGGTTAAATCTGGTTATCATGTGCAAAAGGAATTTCGCAAATCAGGAATACAAAACCAATTTTATCAGCCAAATGTCAAGGTTTTACAGGACCCTCATGAAAATTGAAATGTCCACCAAAGATAAAACATTTCATTTTGCAAGCGATTTCAAGGTGCTTATCGGTAGCAAAAAACTGGAAGTCCAGAGGGATCAATTGTGATATACAATGTTCCCGATGTCGAATGAATGATGAAACAATAACCACATCTTACTTGAGTGTCCACCGGCTCCATAAACATGGGTTCTGGCTCAGATCCCTTCAAAAGTGGGAACTTTTCGTCTACAATCGGTGTTTGCGAATATTGATTACATTTTCTGAAGGTTACCGACATACGATAATAATATCTTCTACACATTGATATTATGGTATTTATGGAAAAGCCGAAATGGCAAGCTGTTCAAAAATATAGATCGAAATCCACATGATATATTGCAGCAAGCAGAAACGGAATATCTTACATGGGAAGAGGCCCAATTAACCGTTGACAATTAGTTGAGTTATCCGGGGAATAATACTCAAGCCCATATGGATATGACACAACAAGAACAATGGTGCTATATCGATGGTATATCTATACTGGACAAGGATGGTATAGTTACTTTGAAGGAGATGTGAATGTAATGATGGAAGCAACAAATATTCGTAGAAGGCTCTCACCACATCACACTGAATTCGAGGCATTGATCTGGGCCATGGAAATGCATGCGATTCTGCAATCAAGAGATAATTGTTTTTGCAAATGATTGTTCTAAGTTGGTAAAGTTAGTTTATGAAACAAAGGAGTGGACTGCATTTGTAATTCACATGGAAGATTTCAACAGCCTAAATGACTTTTTAAAGTCCTTTGAGCTTATGTGGTTCAACGGACAAAAAACAAGAAGGTGGATAAGCTAGCAAAAAGTGTGTGCGTTCAACAGTCTCACATCTCATACATCAATTCTATGCCATTGAAATGAATGACATAAATATTTTAGTTTTTATATTTTAGTGTTTTTTTGTTGACAAAAAGGTTCGGTAAAGTTTAACTCTATTCGCTTTGGTTTTAACAATTTCGACTAGTAAATCTCATGCAGTAAAATAAAAGCAAAAAGATTAATTTCCATCTCCAATATTTTTTTTCTTGGAATGAATGTAAAATTTTTTTTACAACAAGATAAGAACCAAAAGCCTAACTGAATGTAAAATTTATTCATAAAAAAACAGGTGGTACATCATAGTGCATCAAAGTTCAAAGAAAATGAAGTATCTATACAACGAGGATATATGATCTTGTAGCAAACCAAAATAAAAGTTGATTCTCATATTTGGATTGCTACTATTAAACATCAAAATCAATCTATTCCAGATGTTTTTGTCAATGAATTGAATCTCAGAAGTTTTTGAGGTTGGATTGAAGGCTCTCCATGCCTCATGTTACTTCGTACTCTCCAAATAGAATGTGTTGTAGTTTGTAGTGTGTATCTGGTGGTGAAAGTTGCTTCCGTGTTTAGGCTTTGTTGACTTTGGTGATGATTTATCAACTAAATCAGGTGCTTAAACCAGGACTGGTATAGTTCAATTGGGTAGCTGGTTATGTTACTCAAGGTTTACGGTTAGTCTAAATCGGCTTCTCTATTTTCAGTATACTCAAAAATTCCGTTAGAGTGTGTGTGAGTTAGCATATTACAAGAAATATATATATAGATGGAGATCCTCTCCTTGAAAGTTAGTTGTTGTAAATCAAAAGAGGAGGTGTTCATCTTGCAAACCTAGAACTTAGTGGATTGCTTGATCATCAGGCCGAGACGTAGGGATTCACATTCCGTGATCCTGAACTCGTAAAATTCTCTGTGTCATTACTCTTTTGCTTTGTCTCTTCTCTCTGTTCTTTTTATTCCTCGATTCTGTTTCTTTCATCTAAAGACCGATTCTAAGTTGATCTCAAGTTGGCGTTTAACAATGATTGAAGTCAGGGGAAAATCGCAACAACTAGTAACATAGCCAGGTTCCAAGAAGATTCGATGGTGAAGAGCAAAATCGAAATCGCGATATTTGATGGCACTGGAGACTTCTCGATGTGGAAGAAGCGAATGCTGGTGAATCTATCGCTTCACGGATTAAAGCCAACTCTTAAAGAATCACCAGCTCTGACGACATCGGAAACACCGCCGATGAAGAAAGGTGAGGACGAAGAGGATTACAAGGAAATATTACAGAAGCTAGAAAGCGATAGAGTTGAAAAGGATGAGAATGCGATGAACATGATCATCTTAAATCTTGGAGATCATGTATTGAGAAAGCTAGAGGAATATACAACGGCTGCATCAATCTGGTCGGCCCTTGAAAGGCTTTACAATTCAATGACTCTCTCGTATCGGATTCATATGCAACACAAGTTCTACACATTTAAGATGGAAGAATTGAAATCCATTGATCAAAATATGTATGATTTCTTGAAAGTAGTTTCTGGGTTGAGCAGTGTCAAAGTCACGGTTTCAAAGGAGGTTCAAGCGATTCTTCGATTATGTTCTTTGCCACCGAGCTACAACTCTCTAAAGGAAACACTGAAATACGGAAGGGAGACTTTAACCATTGAGGATGTAGTCAATACTGCAAAGTCCAAAGAAATCGAGCTAAAAGAAGTTAAAGATCTCATTGGATCTCAAAAGGATGGTGAAGCATATGTCACTGGAGGAAGATCAGAGGAGAGAGAATCTGGAAACAAGAAGTGGAAAAGCAGGTCAAGATCAGGCTCTGGGTCAAGGGTAACATGCTGGTATTGTAACAAACAGGGTCACAAGAAGGCAGACTGCTATGCCAGAAAGAAGAAGCT
The DNA here is from genome assembly GCA_030180135.1 of Orychophragmus violaceus. Classification (NCBI taxonomy): domain Eukaryota; kingdom Viridiplantae; phylum Streptophyta; class Magnoliopsida; order Brassicales; family Brassicaceae; genus Orychophragmus; species Orychophragmus violaceus. Next base: position 45,399,364 of record CM058231.1, on the reverse strand, counting down.
TGAAGCAGACGATGAGGTTGAGGCTGCAATAGTAATTGATGAGGTTCAAGACAACTTTATCTGTTTCAAACAATTGGTATCAGGAGAAGTGGATCATTAACTCTGGATATTCATTCCACATGACATCAAGGAGAAATTGGTTTGACACATTTGAGGAGCTCACTTCAGGACAGGTTCTCTTGGGAGATGACTACTCTGTTGAGGTTCAAGGAATTGGATCAGTTAACATCAAAGCATATGGAGGATCAGTGAAGACTCTCACCAATGTCAGGTACATTCCTAAACTTAAAAGGAACCTTATATCTAGTAGAATCCTGGATAAACTAGGCTTTGAACACTCTGGAGGAAAATGAATAACTAAGTTCTATAAGAATGGTAAGCTAGCTCTTAAGGGAACTCTAGTTGGTACTTGATACGATCAGAGTTTTATCCCTAGATCTACACTGCAAGTGCACAGACGTGACAATAGTATATAGGGTATCGAATCCACAGAGACTCTAGACCTTACGATAGATTGTAGAACGTCAAGTTAAGCTAGGTGAAATTAATTAGAAACTAAATAGCAAACAGAAAAGTATATCAAATAGCAGGAGTGGTTTGTAAGCAATTAACTAAGAGTGCTAAGTCTAGGGAGTTCTCAGGAAATCAGACAAGCAGATAAACTATCAGTCATGATCAAATTAAGTCCGGTTCTAGAACTCAAACGCAGATATAGAATTAATCAACTTTCGTTGCAAGAATTCTCTAAGTCTAATAGCAGAAACCCAAATTTCTTTGCAACTCCTAACAGATTAAACGAGCCTTAAGTGCAAGTTCGATATGTTCACAATTCAATTAAACCAAATTTCTTTGCGGATAATTCAATTGCTCAACCTAAATAGTTCAGATTCTAAACCAAACTTTCGTGTCAATTTAATAACCTAAAGTCTAGATTCTAAGTGATCAAGTTAGAAACTAGTATTAAGCACAATTCAGGTTGAAGAACAATTAAGTTATGAATCCTAAACTGATAAATTAATCTAACAAATCATGAAATCCCTAACGAGAATCCCTAAACCTAACTATGAATCTACTCAGACATGATTAATGAAACACAAATCATAGAATAAATAGATTGCATAAATAAAGAGTAAGAATAAAAGGGGTTCAAAATCTTCTCCAAAAGCAGGAAGCAGTACATGATTAGATCAGCCCCAAAAGCTCTAAAATCTCTATGCTCAAAGTATCAAAGCGTAAGTAAGCGTGTCTAAAGCGTAGCCTAAACAATGGCTTAAAACCCCTAATATAATGGTCTAATCACGGCTGGGGCTTCTTTGTAATTATGTGAAACTTCTGGGCCAAAGTGTAATTTCCAAACTCTTCATTAAACCACCGAGAATTGTCTGACTCGCATGTGTGTCGATCGATGCACAAGATGTGTCGATCGATGCACTCCTCTGTTTTGGACAGTGAACTCTATCTCTCGGGTTAAATCTCCAAAATGCTCCAGAATGTGCCATAATCACCAAATCTGCTCCAAACGCGTCTAGACCTGATAACACCCGTAAATGACTCTAAACAAACACCAAAAGACTCTAAAACGTACTTATATCATGGTCTAAAACCGGTGAAAACCATGATATATCAACTCCCCCACACTTAGCCTTTGCTTGCCCTCAGGCAAAACAGAGAACTAGAACATGGTGAAGAGGTATGAAAACTTTCAGAAACTCTTTTCATCTTAGAAGCAACAACACTCAGATTCCCCTTAGTAAGCCACTGAAAGATTCATCTGCAAGACATCAAGACCAACATATACTTCCACCACACTTAGCAACTGTCCTGAGTAAAATCCACAATCAATCCAAAGCAATTAAAATTCACCTTACTGACTTCTATTAGATATTAAGTGCGGTCTCACCTAAGGATTATCGATCAAAGGGCACATGGATTCATACTCTGTTAGCTCTAGACAACCATACTATTTTTCTGGTTCCTTTCTTCTCTTTTCCCTTCCTTAGCAACCGATTTTTCCCATTGGGTATCATTTTAATTTTTTTATCAGTGCTCTTCCCGTTATGGGGTGTACTTTGGACACATTCCATGGATGCACAGGAGGTAATAGGGGTCTCTACCACTCCCGCGACCATTTCGGAGCTAGCAGCTCATCCTCAGTTTATTATTCTTTCTCTTTTTTTTTTTTTACTTTAAGAGAAGGGGAGAAGGGAACCTTACTTGGACAGGTTTACAAGCTGTGTCAGAACTAACAGAGGAGTCCGACTTAAGGTAAACCAAGCCCTTAGGTGAGAAAATTAAGTCAAAATTAAGGGTGAAGTCAGTAAAGGATCCTCTGATACCTGAAGTGATGTGGGTGTTCTCAGTAGGTTGATCTGTGTTGGGGTTTTCTAATAGTCATAGATTGATCCTGCAAGCTCGTCCCAGTGGTCACTTAAGTTCTTGCAAGTGTTGATAACTTCTCAAAAATTCATTGTTTCCTACGTAGACTGTTTTCACTCAATAAAACAAATTTTTTGGGCTGACTCTAAGAAAACAAAAGCGTGCGTCAGTAGCTACCTCCCCCACACTTGAAACACACTGTCCCCAGTGGTGTCAAGCCTAAGTTCGGTGAGAAAAGAAATCGGAATGAAAACAAATCGAGAAAAGGGTCAGAACACTTACCTGTCGTCGGCCTGCCTCGATCGATGCCACTAGAGTGTCGATCGATGCAAGGCGATTATGCCCACGGTTAAGTAGATAACCGGTGTCTGATCCGCAATTAAACCAGCAAACCGTAAATCGCAACTGCATCGACCGATGCACAATGTGTGTTGATCGATGCAATGCGATTCTGCCTGTTTCTCACGCCTCTTAACACACTTAAACAGAAAAATCAAAACACCAAAATCAAAACGAAAAATGAAAACAAAAATGAACCTAACAGTGGGTTGCCTCCCACTCAGCGCTCTTTTAAGGTCATTAGCTTGACCTTTCAGCTGAATCAGGCAGAAGGTGCGTTATCGAGAGGCAGAATCTGACCTCTCGGAATCTCGGCCTTAGCCCAATAATGCTTCACCCTCTGTCCATTGACAGTAAATTCCTTACCTTCTTGGCTGATTAGAACGACAGCTCCATAAGGACATACCTCATTGATCGTGAAAGGACCAGACCACCTCGATCTCAGCTTAACTGGAAACAATTGCAAACGAGAGTTATACAAAAGTACCTGATCATTAGGCTCAAATTGTCTAGAGACAATCTTCTTGTCATGATAAGATTTGGTCCTCTCCTTGTACAGCTTTGAGTTCTCATAAGAAAAATGCCTAATCTCATCCAACTCATTAAGCTGCACCAATCTCCTCTCTGCAGCAGACTTAAGATCGAAGTTCATCTGCTTCACAGCCCATGCTGCTTTGTGCTCAAGCCCTACCGGCAGATGACATGCTTTTCCATACAACAAATGGAATGGAGTAGTCCCAAATGGTGTCTTGAATGCAGTCCGGTAAGCCCATAGTGCATCATCCAGCTTTTCTGCCCAATCCTTCCTTGTCTTCCCAACTGTCTTCTCTAAGATCTCCTTGATCTTTCTGTTAGAGACCTCGACTTGTCCACTAGTCTGAGGGTGATAAGGAGTAGCAACTCGGTGATGAACTCCATGCTTCTGTAGCAGCTTCTCGAAGAGCTTATTAATGAAATGAGATCATCCATTACTAATTACTATCCGAGGTACTCCAAATCTAGGGAATATGATGGTTTTAAACAGCTTAATAACCGCCGAAGAATCATTGGTTGGACTAGCTATCGCTTCCACCCACTTAGACACATAATCCACAGCAACCAAGACGAACTTATTCCCATAGGATGAGGGAAAAGGACTGATGAAATCTATGCCCCAGCAATCGAAAACTTCAACCTCAAGAATGAAATTCTGAGGCATCTCATGCTTCTTACTGATTTTCCCTCTCCTCTGAAAGGCATCACACTGAGAGACAAAAGAATGAGCGTCTCTAAACATCGTAGGCCACCAGAAACCTGCTTGCAGAACCTTAGACAAAGTCTTGAAAGTAGCAAAATGTCCAGCATAATCTGATCCATGACAGTGGAATAGGAAATCTGGAACCTCTGATTCAGCAATGCATCTCCTGTAAAGACCATCCGAACAGTGCCTGTAGATATAAGGCTCATCCCAATAGTATCGTCTGAGCTCTCTGAAGAACTTCTTCTTTGCATACCCCTTTAACTCATCTGGTTCAGTCTCTGCAGCTAGGTAATAAGCTATATCTGCATACCAGGGTTGAGTAGTCGTCGCGACAGCATCAACTTCGAAGTCGTATTGTCCGATTCGAACCTTAAAAGGTTTTGGGCTCGTATCCGCACTGCAACGATGGTCACAAAGGGTAGCATCGATCGTTGCATCCTCGTCACATGCATCGATCGTCACAGATGTTGCATCGATCGACGCAATGCGATTAATCCGACAGTTCTGCAAATTCCTTTCCAAATCCATCTGGAATACTGTCCCGATCATATTGACGTTCTCCTCAGGAAAGAAATCATTAATTGGGACGTCTTCTTCAACCAGAATCCTTGACAGATGGTCAGCAACTCCGTTCTCAACTCACTTCTTGTCTCTCACTTCAATATCAAACTCCTGAAGCAAAAGAATCCATCTCAACAATCTTGGCTTAGCATCCTTCTTCTGCATCAGATACTTCAGAGCTGAATGATCAGTGTGTACAATCACTTTAGAACCAACAAGATAGGGCCAAAACTTCTCAAATGCAAAGACAACAGCCAATAACTCCTTCTCCGTAGTAGCATAGCTCCTTTGCGCATCATCTAGTGTCCTGATGGCATAGTAAATAGCATGAAGCTTTCTGTCCTTCTTCTGCCCCAGAACAGCTCCTACAGCATAGTCGCTCGCATCACACATAACCTCAAAAGGTAAATCCCAACCTGGTGGCTGAACTATAGGAGCACTCACTAATGCTTGCTTGATCTGTTCAAATGCAGTCTGACAGCCTGCATTGAACTCAAACTTGGTATCCTTACACAGCAAAGCAGTTAGTGGTCTAGCAATCTTACTGAAGTCCTTGATGAACCGTCTATAGAAACCAGCATGTCCAAGAAAGCTCCTCACAGACTTCACAGAATCAGGCGCTTGAAGGCTGGTCATTACCTCAATCTTAGCGCGGTCTACTTCGATCCCCGCTTCATATACTTTATGTCCAAGTAAAATGCCATCTCTGACCATGAAATGGCACTTCTCCCAATTAAGAACCAAGTGCTTCTCCTCGCATCTAGCTAGCACTTTGCACAGATTATCCAAGCACTCATTATAAGATGACCCGTAGACTGAAAAGTCATCCATAAACACCTCCATAAAATCCTCAATCATATCAGTAAATATGGACATCATGCATCTCTGGAAAATGGCTGGTGCATTACAAAGTCCAAAAGGCATCCTGCGGTATGCAAATGTGCCATATGGACAAGTAAATGTAGTCTTTCCCTGATCCTCTGGATGGATGGGAATCTGGAAGAAGCCTGAATGTCCATCTAGGAAGCAATATTAGGGGTGATTTGCTAACCTCTCCAGCATCTGATCAATGAAAGGTAAAGGGAAATGATCTTTCCTTGTCGCAGCATTGAGCTTCCTGTAATCTATGCACATCCGATGTCCAGTCACAGTCCTTGTAGGAATCAGCTCGTTCTTCTCATTCTTCACTAGTGTAACTCCAACCTTTCTTAGGCACTACATCGACTGGACTAACCCAATCGCTGTCTGAAATCGGATAGATGATCCTATCATCTAGGAGCTTCATGATCTCCTTCTTTACCACATCCTTAAGATTAGGATTAAGCCTCCTCTGATGCTCGACTGATGTCTTAGACAATTCCTCAAGATGTATCTGATGCATGCACAGCTCCGGAGAGATACCTGAAATGTCATCAAGAGAATATCCAAGAGCTTTGCGATGCTTTCGCAGCTTGCTTAGCAGTAAAGTGAGCTCTGCGTTGTTCAAACTAGCATTACCAATCACTGGATATGTCGAATTAGGTCCAAGAAATGCGTACCTTAGCCCGGATGGAAGTGGTTTTAGCTCAATTTTCGGGGCTTTTTCCTCTGCCCAGTCTCTGTCGACCTACAACGATCGATGCGTTAGCCATGTCGATCGATGCAACGTCGCGTCAGACACATCCAACTGCATCACTTGCTCAGCAGAATCCATTAGCCTCGCATAGCAGATTGCGGGCTCGTCTTGCAGGTATTCCAGCTCCATTATAGAGCTCAGTAAATCTCTCTCCAGTGGGTCCTCAACATGTGTCTTATGAAAGTAATCTACAGCCAAATCACTGAGTGTGCCCACATAAAAGGTCTGTCCGTCGATGGTTGGTATCTTCACCAGTTTGTCCATATCAAAGCTCATCTTCAGATCACCCACATTCAGAATTATCTTACCTCTCTGGCAGTCAATCATCGCACCCGCAGTAGCCAAGAAAGGCCTACCCAAAATCAGTGGGTCCTTTGGTTCCTCTCCATACCGCAGAACCACAAAATCAGTAGGAATCACACATTGGCCAATCATTATAGGCACATCTTCCAATATTCCTTCAGGAATTCTGATTGTTCTGTCTGCTAAGACTAGTGAGATCCTAGTGGTCAGGAAGTCAGTCATCCCAAGTCTCTTGGCAACAGAGAAGGGCATAAGGTTCACACTAGAACTAAGATCACATAGAGATCTCTCAAATATTTCCCTGTAGATACCACAATCCAACACAAAGCTTCCTGGACCTTTCAACTTCTCAGGAATTCTGCCCTGAATCACTGCACTACACACTTCTGTGATCATCATTACACTCTCCTCATCAGACCATTTACCAGCAAGTAAGTCCTTGAGACATCTCTTTATCACAAGAGTAGTCTGCATAGAGTCAATCAAAGGCACTTCAATCTTCACCTTTTTAATGATCTCTTGGCACTTAGCATACTGCCTATCGTTCTTAGTCTTCCTGGGGTTCTTAAGAAAAGGGACTTTAGGCTTGTAAACCCTTTCATTCGGCTTCTTCAGCTTTTCGGTGTTTGAATTATCGGCAGTCTCCTTGCGTTGATCGTTGCTGGTGTTGCATCGATCGTTGATAGGCGATTTCGTTACAACCTCCGTGTCGAGCTTAGGTTCATAATCCCCATTTTTTCCCTGCGTCGATCGTTACACCGGTGTGTCGATCGATGCATTGCGAATCCCACGGATCTCATCTTCCATCTCTTCAATTTCCACGATTTCTTCTAGGCTCAACTGCTTTTTCTGGGCAGGAAACATCTCCTTACCACTTCTTAATGTTACTGCATTGCACTGATACTTAATATTAGCATCAGTTCGTCCCGGAAGAGATCCATCTGGCCTCTGAACATATCCAGCAATCCTTGCAACCTTAGCATCAAGCTCCTTCACATGTGTGCTCAAGGATTCAAACTTCCCATTAAGATCTTCATACACAGCATCCAGCTTTTGTTGAAGTCCACAGCAGTCTTAGTCTGTCCTTTCAGCAACTGTTCTATCATTGCTTCCATCTTTCTCTCATGAGCATTAGCAACAGGAGGTGCTTGATATGAGGAAGATACATAAGTCCTCTGATTACCTTGCTGAAAAGTTTTTTGAAAACCAGAATTATGTCCATATCCAGAAGAGTTCTGGTTGCTTGTGAAAGCACTCTTCTGTCCACCATTGAAGAACCTATTACCGTGCTGATTACCAAACCTGTTTCCTTGGAATCCAGAGCCATTGATGTAGTTCACATCCTCTTCCTGGTGATCTTCTTCAGCTCCAAACACCTCAACATCCTGAGCAAAGTGGACAGCCTTCTTTGCAGTTAACAAACTCTGAACAGTGTCCAGCTTGTTCCTAATATCAGCCATCTCCAGATTATCAACCTTCCCACCAGACTCCTTCCTTCTCTTATTAGCAGTCTTGGTGCTATTACTGCTTACCAAGTTATCAATCAATGTCTTAGCCTGCTCAGGAGTCCTAGTATTGAAATTACCATTGCTGGCATTATCCAATGCAGATTGATAATGTAGATCAATGCCTCTGAAGAATATGCCCAGCAGCGTTACTTCAGAGAATCCATGGTGAGGGCAGTCACGTTGGTACTTCTAAAACCTCATCCAGGCAGTCTTAAGAGGCTCTGTAGGACCTTGGGTGAATGTGAGAATATCCTGTCTCGACTGATCAGAGCGAGCATCATCATAAAAGTGCCTCAAGAACTCTCTCTTCACAGCATCCCAAGTAGTAAACTTTCCAGGTGCAAGTTGCTTCAGCCAAGCTAAAGCCTCTCCAGTGAGAGAATAGGGGAAAAGCTTAAGGTAGAGAAAATCATAGTTCACCCCATTGTACTTCATCCCAATGACGAAGTCCTCAAAGTCATCAATGTGATCCATCGGCTGCTCATGTGGTAGACCATGGAACGGATTCTGTCTCAGCAGAGTGTAGTAAACAGTCTTGATCTCAAAATCATTCCTCTCAAATCCAGGAGGTACAATTGCTGACCGGTTAGCATAGAACTCATCCGGTCGGTTGTAGTCAGCAAGAGTCCTCTCATTAGCAGCAACCATCTGCCTCTGACCTTCAGGTTCAGGTTGAGGTTCAGGTTCAGGGATCACTCGTCCCTCATCATCAATCCTTTGCCCAGCTGCATTGTAAGGATTTTTCTGTCGGTCTCTTAGGACACCTTCAGCATCAGGTATCAGAATCAAGCTATTGTTGTTCATCCTTGCTCGCTGACCCTTTCTGTTTGTTCTCTCTAGTCTAGCAAGTTCCTCAAGCCTGAGATTCACGAGATTCGATTTCGGATTACTTCTGGTCTCACGCGTCTGCATAAACCGTCGGTAATCGCAGTGCAACGATCGATGCTAGGATGCAACGATCGATTCAACTCAAATTCGCCCTGCAACGATCGATTCAGAAGATGCGTCGATCGATGCTAAGCGAATATCAGACCTGCGACAGAGAAAAACAGAAAAATTAGTAACCAAAAACAAAAACGAAAAACCTAGTCTAAACCCTAAGTTCAAATCTATCGAAGACTCAAAAGAGTCCCCGGCAACGGCGCCAATAACTTGATACGATCAGAGTTTTATCCCTAGATCTACACTGCAAGTGCACAGACGTGACAGTAGTATATAGGGTATCGAATCCACATAGACTCTAGACCTTACGATAGATTGTAGAACGTCAAGTTAAGCTAGGTGAAATTAATTAGAAACTAAATAGCAAACAGAAAAGTATATCAAATAGCAAGAGTGGTTTGTAAGCAATTAACTAAGAGCGCTAAGTCTAGGGAGTTCTCAGGAAATCAGACAAGCAGATAAACTATCAGTCAGGATCAAATTAAGTCCGGTTCTAGAACTCAAACACATATATAGAATTAACCAACTTTCGTTGCGAGAATTCTCTAAGTCTAATAGCAGAAACCCAAATTTCTTTGCAATTCCTAACAGATTAAACTAGCGGTAAGTGCAAGTTCGATATGTTCACAATTCAATTAAACCAAATTTCTTTGCGGATAATTCAATTGCTCAACCTAAATATTTCAGATTCTAAACCACACTTTCGTGTCAATTTAATAACCTAAAGTCTAGATTCTAAGTGATCAAGTTAGAAACTAGTATTAAGCACAATTCAGGTTGAAGAACAATTAAATTATGAATCCTAAACTGATAAATTAATCTAACAAATCATGAAATCCCTAACGAGAATCCCTAAACCTAACTATGAATCTACTCAGATGTGATTAATGAAACACAAATCATAGAATAAATAGATTGCATTAATAAAGAGTAAGAATAAAAGGGGTTCGAAATCTTCTCCAAAAGCAGGAAGCAGTACAAGATTAGATCAGTCCCAAAAGCTCTAAAATCTCTATGCTCAAAGTATCAAAGCATAAATAAGCGTGTCTAAAGCGTAGCCTAAACAATGGCTTAAAAACCCTAATATAATGGTCTAATCACGGCTGGGGCTTCTTTGTAATTATGTGAAACTTCTGGACCAAAGTGCAATTTCCAAACTCTTCATTAAACCGCCGAGAATTGTCTGACTCGCATGTGTGTCGATCAATGCACAAGATGTGTCGATCGATGCACTCCTCTGTTTTGGACAATGAACTCTATCTCTCGGATTAAATCTCCAAAATGCTCCAGAATGTGCCATAATCACCAAATCCGCTCCAAACGCGTCTAGACCTGATAACACCTGTAAATGACTCTAAAGAAACACCAAAAGACTCTAAAACATACTTATATCATGGTCTAAAACCGGTGAACACCATGATATATCAGTACTCTGTATATTTTGGATGGAGAAACTGTTGGAGGTGAATGTAATAGCAGTGTCTCAAAGAAGAAAGCCAATGATGAGACAGTTCTATGGCACATACGCCTAGGACACATGAGAATAAAGAACCTGCAGATACTCTGGTCAAAAAAGGAGTGATTGACTAGAGGAAAATTGGAAGTATGGACTTTTGTGAAAGATGCATCATGAGAAAGCATAAAAGGCTCAATTTCCATATTGGAAAGCATAATACTGGAGAACCACTGAGGTACATCCATGCTGATCTTTGGGGATCACAGAATGTAACACCAAGCCTGTCACAGAAGCAGTACATCCTATCTATCATACATGATTTCACCAGGAAGGTTTGGGTGTATTTCTTGTCTACAAAAGGTGAAGCGTTTATGATGTTCTGTGAATGGAAGAAATTGGTTGAGAACCAAGTCGACAAGAAAGTAAAATGTCTCGGGACTGACAATGGTCTTGAATTCTGTAGCCATTAGTTCAATGAGTACTGCAAACAACACGAAATTGAGAGACATAGAACCTGCTCTTATACGCCTCAGCAGAATGGGGTAGCTGAGCGTATGAACCGCACTATAATGGAGAAAGTGAGGTGCATTCTGGATGAGTATGGTCTAGAAAAACCTTTTTGGGCAGAGGCAGTCTCAACTGCAGTTTATCAGATAAATAGAACCCCTTCTTCAGCCACTGGCTACAACATACCTGAAGAACTCTGGTTGGGAAAGAAACCAGGTTACAAGCACATGAGGAGATTTGGGTCACTGGTTTATGTGAATAAGGATCAAGAAAAGCTAAAACCAATGGCTTTGAAGGGAATCTTTGTCAGCTATCCACCATGAATCAAAAGCTACAAAAGTATGGCTCCTAGAAGAACAAAAATTTTGTAATAAGTCGCAATGTTATGTTTGCAGAAGACAAGGTCTACAAAGATCTAAACAAACCAGAAGATGAAGCTACTGAAAAATCAGAAAAGGTTGAGAACATAACAGTGGTGGACATCAGTAAAGATAAATCCAAGGAGAACACAGATGATAAGGCTTCAGGTGGAACATGAGACAATACAAAACAGTGCAATGACTCTGAATAAAGTGAAGCAGCTGATGAACCAGGATTAAAACAGGAAAGAGGCCAGTGCATTTATAATCTTGTTAGAGATAGGGAAAGAAGAGAGATAGTTTTACCTGCAAGATTTGGTGACTATGACATGGCTGCCTTTGCACTTATAGCCACAGATGCAGTAACCACAAAGGAGCCAAGGGATTATCATGAAGCTATTAGGAGAAAAGATAAGGATCTTTGGATCCCAGGAATGAAAGAAGAGATGAACTCTCTGGATAAAAACAAGACCTGGACTCTTGTGAAACGACCTCAAGACAGGAAAATCATAGGCTGCAAGTGGATATACAGACTGAAATCAGGAATACCAAGGATTGAAAAGCCAAGACACAAGACTAGAATAGTAGCAAAGGATTATTCTCAAAGAGAGGGAACTGACTATCAAGAGGTGTTTTCACCAGTAGTGAAACAAATATCAAGCATATTTCTTCTCTCTATCACAGTTGATCAAGACCTTGAACTAGAGCAGCTAGATGCAAAGACTGCATTCCTTCATGGTGTCATTGAAGAAGAAATATTTATGGATCAGCCAGAAGGTTTTGAAATCAAGGGAAAGAAGGATAAAGTTTGCTCTCTGAAGAAAGCCCTTTATGGACTTAAACATGAACCAAGGCAGTGGAACATGTGTTTTGATCAATTTGTCACCAGCCATGGATTCAACAAGAGTGAGTTTGACCACTGTGTTTACATAAAGAAGCTTAAGAAAGATGTATTAGTCTACTTACTCCTTTATATAGATTATATGCTAGTTGAATCTAAATACATGGCTGAGGTTAAAAGAGTAAAGGAAATACTGAGCAACATGTTTGAAATGAGAGATCTAGGTCCAACTACAAGGATCTTAGGGATGGATATAGAGAGAAACAAGAAACATGGAAATCTGTCATCACTCAGTCCAGCATGGACAAGTAAAAGGAAGTTTCTACACCTATAAGAGCTCAGTTTAAACTCTCAGCTCTTAAGGATGGGTAGGTAGATGCTGCAATGGAAGGCGTACCATACATGAATTCTATAGTGAGTGTCATGTATGCTATGGCAGGAACTTTCTGTGATCTTGCCTATGATGTGGATCTAGTCAGTAGATTCATGAGCTATCTAAGTGTTGAGCATTAGTCTGCAGTAAAGTGGTTACTAAGATACTTGAAAGGAACACATGATATGAAACTAATATTCAAGAAAGGAGATCAGTTTTAAGGTGGGGGGATTTTGTGATTCAGACTTCTCTTCAAACTTGGACAGGAAGAGATCTATTTCTGGATATGTGTTTACTGCAAGAGGCAGTACTATCAGCTGGAAATCAGGGCTTCAACATGTTGGTACTTTGTCAAAAACCGAAGCAGTGTATATCGCTTTAGTAGAGACAGTAAAAGAAGGTATCTGGCTTAAGGGTTTGGCAGAAGAGTTGGGATTCAAGCAAGATACTATTGACATTTGGTGTGACTCTCAAAGTGCTATCTATCTTGCTAAAAATAATGTTCATCATGGAAGAACAAAACATATAAGCAGGAAGTTGCATTTCCTCAGAGATATTATTGCACAGGGTGATGTTAAAGTATTGAAGATATCAACAGAAAATAACCCATCCAACATTCTGAAAAAGGTGCTGCCAGTGGAGAAGTTTGAGAAGGCTCTAAGCCTTCTCAGATTAGCCAATAATTGAGTTGAATTGGCTATGCCTGATGATTCACACGTTTGGATAGAGTTAGAAGCATGTTTAGTTGATTAACATCAATGTGGAGTTTGTTGACTTTGGTGATGGTTTATCAACTAAATCAAGTGCTTAAACCAGGACTGGTATAGTTCAATTGTGTAGCTGGTTATGTTACTCAAGGTTTACAGTTAGTTTAAACCGGCTTCTCTATTTTCAGCATACTCAAACATTCCGTTAGAGCGTGTGTGAGTTTGCATATTACAAGCAATATATATAGATGGAGATCCTCTCCTTGAAAGTTAGTCGTTGTAAATCATGAGAAGAGGTGTTCATCTTGTAAACCTAGAATTTAGTGGATTGCTTGATCATCAGGCCGAGATGTAGGGATTCACATTCCGTGATCCCGAACTCGTAAAATTCTCTGTGTCATTACTCTTTTGCTTTGTTTCTTCTCTCTGTTCTTCTTCTTCCTTCATTCTGTTTCTTTCATCTAAAGATCGGTTTTAAGTTAAGCTCAAGTCTCAGCTCAAGTTGGCTTTTAACAATTGATTGAAGTCAGGGGAAAATCACAACATGCTTATGTCAGTTAGAAAGGCTGTGATGGACTGCCACTAGTTTGTGTATTTAGGTTGCAGAATCTCTCTCGTGAGCTGAGACCATATCTGAGCAGTGTAAGAGCATTGAAAGAACATATGAACCCTTGTTTCCTTAGGCTCTTGACAGAGATAACACGATGTATCGGCATCCACAGTCAACTTCTCAATTCTTTCACCTGTGGAGAGGCGGCTATGCATGGATAGCTTGAATGCATATTTAGGTGTTGCTTTTGAGAACCACACCCCCTTCGACTATTTGCATACATGCGATTCTGATTTTATTACGATATATAGAAATATACCGAGATATGTATATATATGAAATAGATTCTCTCGTTAAGAATTTGATATCTTAACATATATTATGTATCAAATATTAGATTAGAACTCTTGTATAAATATGTATCTTTGGACCTAAGAATTAATACATAAAACCTTTTCCATTTTTTTTTTGACATGGTATCAGAGCCCTACTTGGGTTTTAATTCTTGTTCGATACACGCTTGACCTAATTCTATGATGGCCGACGAAAAGATGATAGAGATAGTTCCTTGCAGAACTTCAAAGGAGGTAATTGGGGTTCAACAGAGAACCATATCTCCTTGTGACCTAACCCCAAGCGTCAATACGAGAAGTATGATTTCTAACCAATTTCTATCGGGTTCAAACTATGATGAGTGGGCGACCAATCTGTGCATTTCTCTTGTGGCAAGAAAGAAGCTTATATTTGTCGATGGCACAATTCCACAACCTAGAATATACTCTCCAAACTTGGAAGATCGGTGGGCCAATAACACACTCGTCATCTCATGGATTAAGACAGTATTGATGCTAACGTGTGCACTAATATTTCTCACAACGACGTTGCTCATAGCTTGTGGGAGCATATTAAGAAACGATTTTGTGTGAAGAATGGATCGAAAATCCAACGCGTCAAAAGAGAGATTGCTACATCTCAACAAAGGGGGCAATCTATTGAAGCTCACTTTGGTTATCTCAACAAGTTGTGGACTATGTTGATGGATTACCGATTCCTGAAGAGATGTAAGTGTGGATCATGCATGTGTGAGCTCAATATGGCGCTTGAGAAGGAAAGAGATAAACATCGGGTTCATGAGTTTGTTCATAGACTTGATGAAATATTTTTGCTGATGAAATCTGCGATTCTCTCTCATGTTCCTTTTCTAACTTTGGATGATGTTTACAATATGTTAACTATAGCATTGGGAACTGTAAACCGAAAGAATGAACCGGCTCAAGTGAAAAACAAGGGCAAGGAGCAAGCTCTGGTGAATGAAATGGGAACTATAGCATTGACATCTCAAGGAGCAATTTCCTCTATGATTACTGAGGCTGATCGTGTGGGATTTAGCAGTGGCAATTTTGGATTAACGAAAGCAGGCACCATCAACTCGACTATCGGTATGTTCTTATTTGAATCATGGATTATTATTAGTGGAGCGACAAACCATATGACAAGATCTCATGAATATATTACATATATTCAATATATGTCTCATGTGAGGTTTACAATTGCTGATCAGAAAGGGGTAGTTCCGATGGAAACTTAGATTAGGCTACACAATGTTTACACAGTCGATAGATTAGATTGTCATTTGATTTCAGTTTCATAGTTGACTTGAGATAGTTCATGCATCTTCCAGATATGTTATAATATTTTTACTATTCATGACCACATCACGAAGATCCTAATTGGATCGGGTGAGAAGATCAATGGTCTATAGTTCTTTAGGAGCATGATTTTGGCTGTGGCAATGGTGACTTTGTTCACAGATCGATTAACGTGAGGCATACGACATCGTCGCTTAGGTTACCCATCTCTTAAATTTGTAGAAAAGTTACCTATTTATGGTCTTTCTAGTTCTGGTGTTTTAGACAATAAAGCGTATGAAGTTTGTATCCACACAAATCATTATCGCGATGTATTCCCTTTAAGTTTAAATAAGACTACTTCTCGATTTGAGTCAATACATTGAGATTTATGGGCACCATATAGAACACCATCACTTTGTGGAGAACAATATTTTCTCACCATACTTGATGACTACACTCGCAATCTATAGTCGTACTTATTAACGAATAATCAACAAGCTCCAATCAGAATAAAACAGCTTCTCACTAGAATGGCAATTTGAGACATGAATCAGAACTTTTCGATTTGACAATGGCAGTGAGTTTATCTGCCTTACTGATTTTTTTCCAAGATAATGGAGTGATTCACGAGACCTCATGTGTAGGAACTCCCCAACAAAATGGCCGAGTTGAAAGGAAGCACATACACATATTGAGTGTGGCTCGAGCATTACGATTCCGAGCTTCTCTACCAATCAAAAATTTCCTTTCTTTTTATTTGGGGGCGGGGGTGGGAATGTGCATTGGCTGTGGGGTAATTAAACAATAGGAATCCATCAAATGTTTTGAAAGGGAAAACAGCCTATGACATGGTATATAAAAGACCTCCACTGGTTCAGCATCTACGAGTTATTGTATGCTTATGTTTGTTCATGATCAACGACATGGAGGAGTTATATTTGTGAGTTGAAGCAAGAGAAGTATTTTTGTTGGCTATTCATTTGGAAAGAAAGGTTGGCGAGTTTATGACATAGAAAATTTGAAAATCTCAGTGTCTAGAGTGTGATTTTTTACGAAGACGATTTTCCATATGCTAATATGTCTCTTGTATCATATCAAGGTGAAATCTCATTGTCACCCTGCCAGCGGGTGATATAGATCATGTCATGGACTTGGATACAAACTCTCATACTCGTAAAGCATCTGAAGACAAAGTTAAGGTCCAGTTGTCGACTGAGGAAGATACATCTATTGCAGATTCGGAAACCGAAGAAACAAAGTTTTTTTCTCGAGAACATGATGAACATGAGTTAGACCGAAATGAAACACCTGTTGTGGAACAAGAGCTGGTCGTCAAAAAAACCATGGTGTGACTGATACAACAATCACTGAAGAGCTTATGGGCTGAGGTCATAGAGGAAAGACGAGGTCCACAAGGCTTAAGGATTTCATGGCAAACACGATTCATGAATCTATGTGTTACCCTATTGAATACTTTCTCTCATGTGCTCGATTCTATGACAGTCACAAGTGTTTTCTTGCAGATATTTCCACTCATGTGAAGGATCCGAATTTTCGAGCCGTTATGAAACATAAAATAGTGGAAAATAGTGAAACATGGAAAGTGGAGACTCTACCTCTAGGGTAGAAATATATCAGTTGTCGTTAGGTTTATTGCATCAAATATCAATCGAATGGCTCAATCTAGAGGTATAAGGCTCGACTGATTGTGTTTGGAAATCATCAGGTTGAGGGGGAATATTTTACCAAAACATTGGCCTCAGTTTCAAAGATGACAATGGTTAAATGTTTTCTTGAGGTGGTTGCTGCTAAAGATTGGGAAGTACATTAGATGAATGTACAAAATGCATTCTTGCATGGTGATCTTGGGGAAGAAGTCTTTATCAAGTTACTACATGGATATAAGGACAAAACAATAATATCATGGGTTTTTCATGTATTTAAACCATGATATAACTATGTATATAGAGTCTTTTATGTGTGTGTTTTAGTCCTTTTGGAGTCAATTCAGGTAATAGCATGTTTGGAGCACATTTGGAGATTTTGGAGCAAAATGGAGCCTTGGAGGAAATTATGCCGAGAAGATCAAATTGGACCGAAATAGTTGTTGGTGTCGACCAACAATAGGTATTGGTATCAGTCGATATTGTTCTCTAGCGAAGTGTTCTGCGAGAGTTTTTCATGATCTTTGGAGATTTATAGAGTGGCCCAAAATTTTCATATATTATGACCCAATTCATGTTTAGAATATTAATTAGGTTTTACAGCCATTGTTTAGACTACTTTATCATTACTTTGAGTCAGAAGATTTTTTTTCTTAGAGGACAGGGATGATCTGAGACCCTGTTCGACTGAGAGAAGATTTCGAACCCCAATTTTATCTATCTATTTATCTCATTGCTTTGTATTCAAATATGTCTTACATTATGATTGATATGTTTGAGTATATCTCTTTGTTCGATTCATGGATTCTCATAGGGGATTTCATGATTTGTTAGTTTATCTGTTGATTATGATTTGTAATCTAAAATCACCATATGTTGTTCTTAAAGCTAATTCTTGATTGATCTTAGGTTAACTGATTGACACAAAAGTGATTAATAATCTGACAAAACTTAGAGTGAGCAATTTCTCTTTCGGAAAGAAATTTGGTATAGAGAATTTGTGAACAAATAAAACTTGGAATTAGTGCATGTTTAAAACTCTAGAATCGGAAAGAAATTTGGATCACTAGGTTGTTAGATATATTTAATATTCACAATGAAAGTTAGTTTGCTATATCTTTGTGTTTTGAGATCCAGAACTTGCGCTTAAATGAATTCTAATTGACCAGCTATCTACATTGTCTAATTTCCTGAGAAAGTCTCTGAGTCTAGCGTCTTCCCCATCGATTTTTACAAGCTTACTTCATTTTCATTGCTTATTTCATATCATATATCTTTCTTATCTTAATTCAAAATGAATAATATGTTGAGTGATCTTGAGTTTCTTTATTCGACACCCTTCTATATTATATCTGCCTTGCTGTACACTTGCAGTTTGTACTAGGGATAAACTTAGACCTATCAAATTTTTTGGCGCCTTTTCTTTGAGCCTCTTTTATTACCTGTATATTTGAGTCTATAATTTCACCTAAGCCTTTTATTTCTTGTTTACATACCTTGTTATATACTTTTGTCTTGTGTGTTTTAGGTGCATGCCAATTCGCGTTACCAAAAGCAACATAGACAATCGGCTTTTGAATCTTGTGAAACGAGAGCTAGAAAAGTTAGAAATAATAACATAAAATCAAAGAGACCAATTGCATGGTCAATTCTATGATTTTAAGGCATGACGACGCTGAGACTATTCATGACCAAGAGGGTCATGTGTGCAACAACCGTGGTTATAGACTGAATAAGGAAGGAAACCTCATCGCTGTTCCAATTGCTGTTGGGGGCATTGGGCATGGACATCAAGGTGGAGACTTGCAGGCTTCTACAAGAAGGGAAAGACACTTGATGATTACAACATGCCTGATGAGTTTTATGCTAACAAGTCTGCGATCAGACTTCCTAACTTTCAGAGGAATGACTTTGAGATGAAACCTTCCTACTACACTCTGGTTGGTCAGCATCCTTTCCATGGACATTCTCATGAGCATCCTGTGGATAAAATTGAGTGGTTCGAGGAGTTGAAGACTAGAATGAAGTGCAACGTAGTTAATTATGACTAGTTGTCCCACAAGATCTTCTCACACTCTCTTGTTGAAGAAGCAACTTAGTGGTTGAAGAAGCTACCACCAAGATCTCTAACTACTTGGGAGGAGACCAAGAATTCCTTCCTGCGAAATTTCTATGATAATGCAAGGTCTTAAGATTTGTGGAACAAGATTTCTAAATTCTCTTAGGGACCTACTGAAGCATTTAAAGCTGTTTGGGTGAGATTTAGAGCATATCAACGAGATTTTACACATCATGTTTTCTGAAGTTCAACTGCTAAGAATTTTGTTCAGAGATGTGGATTGCAGGTATGAGATGTCTCTAGATGCTTCCAGCAATGGGAACTTAAACACGAGGTACCCAGAAGATGCTTGTGTTCTTATTGAGAACTTGAATTCTAGCAAAAGTACCGAGAATGCAGACTTTCATAGGAAGAAGGAAGCTGAAAACATGGATGCTAATCAGATAGCTGAGGTGAAAGCTACACTGGATTTCCCCATTGATGATTTTCTGATAGAAGAGAACATCTATTTGATTGAGACATGTTTGCAGATAGATTTGGTGCAAAACATGCAGTCTGGTCGAGTTTCATGGTCGGTATCGGTTGACACGAAATTCAGCATCGATTGGCATATAATTTGGCATCGATCGACAACAGTTAAAGACGACACCAGTTTATGTAGAACATCAAATCAGTTCTTTTGGTGGGGCTGTCACTACTGGAACATGTCCCGATGGACACTTGTATGCTGATATTACCAATTTCCTTGCTGAAGAGGATGAACCCAAGGATTTCAAAGGTTATACATAGACTAATTTCATTAGAGAACTCATAAGTTTCTATTGGTATGAAACTTACATGTACAAGCATTGCTCTGACGGTATCTACATGAGACTTACTACAGAGTCTAAAGCTGCTGATGTGTTATTCCATTGCCATGGTTCTGAGTATGCTTGACACTTTTCTACTTTCAAAACAATGTCCAAATTTCTTCAAGCAGGTTTCTGGTGGCCTACAATATTTAAGGATTATTTCAATACAGGAAATTGAGGTATTCATTGCACATTAACATAGCGTTTTTAAGTTTTCTGCGATAATAGTGTTTGACGCCAGTTTTTCATAGCGTTGGTATTTTTCATGTGCTATTAAAAGTATTGGCGCGTTAAATATGTGACTTTTAATTAAATTCCCCACAGTTTAGATTGCACTTTCAATAATAAGCGCTATTTTAGGTAAAGCGGAATGTTTAAGCGGGCTTTTTTTGTTTGCCCGCGTGTTGAAATTTTAGGCCAAAAAAATATTTTCTAAGTCCCAAATAAAAAAACCACACTTACTTCTGATTTTTTTTTTCAACCAGACACTCTTGCTCTCTTTGTGTGGTCGGCGATTTGTAAATCTGACCGTCTACATAAATGTTCACCTTCATCGTCTTCTTTGGCCTCTCAATTCCAATTACCACGTAAAGTTAAATGTTCGTAGGTGAATTCGTTGTTCTAGGTTTAAGGATTTGTATACATTTATAGTTCTTATGGTGTTGGCTACTAACCTTCGCGAGTATTTCTGTTCGCATGCAACTTTGGTCCAGGCTTCGTAGTCGAAGGTATGTCAATTTCTTAGGTTTTTAGGCCTAAATTGAGGTTTCACATGTTCTCGATTTTTGATTACTTTCTTGATTTTTGCAGGAAGCTCTTTGGATTAAGTTTCACAGTAGACAAAGGTACTGTTTATGGTCTTCTTGTCTTATTTTGTTGTCGATTATACGATTTTACAATTGTTTCCTTGAGTAATCGAGTTATTTTTTTTTCTGTCTTTGAGTGATTTTCCTTTGCAGATTCGTGAGAGTCATCCTCGCATAAGCCGTATTCATTTATTTCGTAAGTATAGTTTAGCTACTAATATTGTTTCAAGAGAATAACTGTTTCCGTTTTATTCATGTTCTTCATCAAAAATCCTTTTTAACAATATTTTACAAGTCCTGTTTTGCATAATACACTAGCTGTCTGGTAAGTTTGTGATTACTTTCTCTCACTATTGTTCTGCGATTTATCTTAAGATACTGAAAATGTTAGTTACTTGATTCTCTCACTATGTAGGAGCTGTGTTTTGTTTCGTGTAATATGGAGAAGTCATGGGTTTGGTTACCTAGGTATGATACTCTCTTCCAAATAACATTACTCATCATTTCATATGTGTCTATGAGTTAATGTAATGCATGGCGTTTATGGTTTTCTTTACATGAATAGTCTTGAGTATGCTGAAGGCGCAAACAGATTTATCAATGCATCAGCGAGGTCTTTGGGTTATCCTACATAGATTTTCTGTCCATGCGTCGATTGTCGTAATGTTAGTCATCAACCAGTCGAAGTTGTATTGGATCATTTGGTGATTAGAGGGATGGATCATAAATACAAGAGGAAACATGTTGGACTATGCATGGAGACACAGATGAAGCTAGGGATGATGATGGTCAGCCTTCTGGTTTGGATGCTTATGACCTGTTTAGGAGAGTATACTCTGATGGCGAAGATAGTCAACAATCACCAAAGTCTGATGGAACTCTGTTTGAGAATGGTGAAACTGCAGATGAAACTGATTTTTCTAGGAAGTTAAATGATGCTGAAACACCATTGTATTCGACGTGTACCAACTAACACTAAGGTCTCCGCACTCATTGGTCTCTACCGAATAAAGGTGAAAAGTGGAATGTCGGAGAACTACTTTGACCAGCTATTGACGATGGTCCATGACATGTTGCCTGCTGACAATGTGCTTCCATAGTCAACAGCTGAGATGAAGAGGTTCTTGAAGGTATTTGGATTTGGTTATGGAAGCATTCACGCATGCAAGAATGATTGCATTTTGTACAGGAAGCCGTATGATAAGCTGGAAACCTACCGGAGATGTAATGCTTCAAGATGGGAAGTTGATAAGCACAGTGGTAGTGTGAAGAAGGGAGTACATGATAAGGCCCTTAGATAATTTCCCATCAAAGAAAGATTCCAGAGAATATTTAGATCAAGAAGGATTGCTGAGGAGTTGCCATGGCATTGTAGCAATGCAACAGAAGATGGGTCTATGCGACACCCTGTGGATTCCATTACTTGGGCTGATGTGAATAACTAGTGGAAAGAGTTTGCTGAGGAGCCTAGAAAGCCTCGGCTTGGTATTTCTACAGACAGAATGAACCCTTTCTCTATTCAGAATACCAAATATAGTACTTGGCCAGTGCTGTTGGTGAATTATAATATGTCGCCACTGCTGTGTATGAAGTCTGAGAATATCATGTTGACCATGCTAATCCCTGGGCAAACGACACTGGGAAACATTATAGATGTTTATCTTCAACCATCGGTGGAAGACTTGAAGGAGTTATGGAATGAAGTTATAGAGGTGTATGACTCATTTATGAAAGAGAGATTCACACTTAAAGCTTTGTTGCTATGGAGTATCAGTGAGTATCCAGCTTTAGGGACTTTGTCTGGAGCTAAAGTAAAGGGGAAACAAGCTTGTATTGTATGTGGGAAGGATACTCCACATAGATGGCTAAAGTTTAGTAGAAAGTATGTCTACTTAGGTAATAGGAAATGGCTTAGACCAGGTTATCCTTACAGGTGCAGAAAATTGTGATTTGATAACACTGTCGAGCATGGAGTTATAAGTAGAGTTCAAACCGGATCAAAAATATTTGAGGCGGTGAAGGATTTTAGGAATGAATTTGGGAAGCCATTAAGCAGAGGTGGTAAAAGAAAACTAGATGAGTTATCTGAAGTTGATGTGGTTTCAGAGGAAGAGTATCAAGAATACACTGATCAATGGCGTTGGAAGAAACGATCAATATTTTTCGACTTACCATATTGGAAGGTTAGTAGATTCTAGTACTTTTTTTATAGGTTCATTATAAAACCTTTTGCCTACACACCTTCTGTTTTATTGTCTTAGGATCTGCCGGTTCGTAATAACATTGATGTTATGCATGTGAAAAAACGTGTCAAACGCTATATTGTCTATTATGATGAATAATGGTAAATCAAAAGATGGAGTTAAGGCAAGGAAAGACATGGAAGATATGGGAATCAAAAGAAACTTACACACTCAGATAAGGGGAAAGAGAACTTACCTACCACCACCATCTTATTGGTTTTTGAAAGAAGAAAAGAAGCGTTTTTGTAAGAGGTTATCTAAGTTTAGAGGGCCTGGTGGATATTTTGGGAATATTGCTAACTGTGTGTCTCTCGAACCTCCTGTTATTAGTGGTCTGGAGTCGCATGATCATCACGTCCTTATGCAAAATCTAATGTCGGTTTCTTTGAGAGGTTTGTTGCCAAAAGGACCAAGAGTTGCTGTAACTCGATTATGCAACTACTTCAACAGGTTATGTCAGAGGGTGATTGATCCAGAGAAGCTGCTTTCTTTGGAGTCTGAATTCGTTGAAACAATGTGCCAACTGGAGCAGTTCTTGCCACCTTGACACTTCGATATTATGTTCCATTTATCTTTACATCTAGGAAGAGAGGCACAATTAGGTGGACCGGTACATTTTCGCTGAATGTATCCATTTGAGAGGTACTCATTCATTTACTTGTAACTCTTTCTCTAGTATTAACAACATTGCATTTATGTTTAACTATTTTTATTGTTGACATTGTGTTATGTGATTGAGCTGTAGGTATATGAAAACGCTGAAGGCATACGTCAAAATATAGCTAGGCCAGAAGCGTTAATGGCAGAGAGGTACTTGATTGAAGAGTGTCTTACCTTCTTTCTAGAGTTTCTCAAGAATCTTCTACCAATCCAAGATGTCATGAACCTAATGAAGATTTCGCATGTGATGAGCACATCCTTGAAGGCCATCCACTTCAGAAGCCTACAAAAGTTACACTTTCAGATAAAGAACTGGACATAGCTCATCAGTATGTGTTGATGAATACAACAGTCATGGATCCTTATATTGAGTAAGTATAACTCTATTTGACTCTAATGACTTTATATTCTGTTGTATGCATCTGAAAGAATTGATGATTTTAACCTTTTGAATCTTGTGAAACAGTATGCATTTGGAAGAACTGCAGGCTACCGATGTTAGATGTGCAAGAAACGAGACTCATTGTTGGAAACTTCATACTGAAAGGTTTCCAGATTGAATAAAGGCCAAGGTAAGGTCAAAGTAATAGAAATATTTTCAATCAGTTAATATTTCATGTTACTCTTTATTTACTGACTAATACTGAAAGTTTTTATAGACACCAACAAACTCAGAGTGCCATTCAACCAAGCTAAGATGGTTGGCATTTGGCCCGAGACACATTGCTCAAAGATATAAGGGATACGTTATAAATGTCCATCGATTTCACAGAGATGATGTGAAGAGACAAACTCAAAATAGTGGGGTGACATACGAAGCTTTCAGTATGTGTAGAGCTAGTGCTCGAAAATAGTAGACAATTGGCTGACATGGTTGTGTACTATAGACAGATAAAGGAGATCATTATGCTTTACTATCACATGTGCCATGTTCCCTTGTTCAACTGTGTTTGGGCAAACAAAGGGTGTGGTGTAAAGGAAGAAGACTTCCTCTTGGTATGTAGTTATGCGGGCGCCACCTAGAGGTTACCATGAATTGGAAACAAAAGAGGACTTTGTTAGTGGACCAATCCTGCAGAATGAAGACATGAGCAATCAAGAGTCTGATGATGAAATTTTTGTGTTAGGGATGATTGTGAATGGGTTTTATTATGATATTTTTTGATGAGTCTGTTTATGTTGATATTTTGATGAGTCTGGTTCATTTTCAGTTAGAAGCTATCTACTAATGGTTTGTCTATTGTTGCTCTATAAGCGTGAAACATGAACAACAAGAAAGCTGTGGAGCCTGCTGTCCGACGTAGTTGGCGTCAACTTGGTGCGGAAGCTAGTCCTGCCGAGTTACCACCATTGCAAAAACATCAGAATAAGAATGCTACTAAGATGGTCAACGAGAAGGCTGTAGCTGAAGATCATTTGGATGACAGCCAAATTCAGTTGGAGGATGGTTACAACAGTAATAAAGAAGAAGATGGTCCACATGAAGAAGAAGTGGATTCCGAGAATGAAGAAGATGGTCCACATGAAGAAGAAGTGGCTATAGAAGAAGAAGGTGTTGAAAACCATGCAGATAAAGAAGTCGAAGCTGAGGAACATGCCTGTAGAGGTGCAACGTCTGAGATGAATGTGGACCAAGAACAACCCCAGTAATCTGGGAAAAAGGTCAAGAGAAAACGTGGGCCGACTAAGATGCGTAAACTGGCAAAAGAAGCTATGGAGAAGGTTAATGTAAAATTTCCAGTGGTTGGAGAGCATTCATGACCAGGATCAGTGACGCTTTCCTCGTTTCTTGGTCCTCTTGTGAGAGAGCATGTACTGGTACTGGTAGATGATTGGAGAGCAGTAGACGCTGCAACTAAGGATACAATGTGGGATTTAATTAAGGTATTTATTTAATCTTTTGTTGATGGCCATTAGTTGATTGATTTTAAGTAGTATATAACATGTATATTTTTTTTTCTTTGCAGGCAAGATTTAATTTGGAAGAAGGTTTGCATAGAGACGTTGTTTTCAAACAAATGGGTACTATCTAGAGGGCTTCAAAATCCAGACTTGTTTCTAAACTTCGGACAACAAAGAGTGCGACTGAGAGAGTTAAGCTAAAACCAAGCAACATTGAGTCGCTAGCATCTTGGAACAATTGGGTGAAGAGTAGGACTTCCACAACCTTCAAGGTTTTCTAGAGTAAAGTTTTGTTTTATAATAGTTTCACTTTTTGATGATTGCGGATTATGTCATTGTGTAATTTCCATATTGTAGGCAAAAAGTGAGAAGTACAAGGATCTAAGGAACTCTCAGTTTCCTCACACGACAAGCAGGAAAGGAATGTGTCGTCTTTCAATGGAAATGGTACGTGTCTTCTTTCTTGCCTCTCATTTTTGAATTATGTATAGGTATGACAGTTAAACCATGTAAAACTCGTAGAAAAAGATGAGCGCTAACCCGAAGATGGTGAGTAGAAGCAAGGTCTGGTTGGCAGCACACACACACTCTGATGGAAGACCTGTGAAGAAGGTATTTGCAGATACCATTGTAAGAATATATCACTTAATGACTCAGTTTTTGCTTCACTCTTACATCATGTCGTTCAGCATGTTTTCTTATATTGTGATAGGAGAGGATACAATCGCTAGATAGTCAAATGGACTCCACATCAAATGAAAATATAAGAGAAATGATGTCAGCCAAGTTTTAGTGAAAGAAAGATATGGAAGAGTTAAAGGAATGTGCAAGGGATGATGTAGCCTCAAAAATCAGAGACTTGAGATGGATTGATATGTAGACAAGTTTTTGGTTGTGTAACTCTCTCAACTTGGCCAATTGATGGATTGATGTGGAATGAGATGAAGCTTGATTCTGCTGGTTTTAGAAATCTCTCAGAACAAGCTAAGGGATGGGATGGATAGAAGGGATTGACTCTCTCAATCAATAAGTGAAAAAACTGTCTGAATCACACAAACAAGCTTGATCCACGAAATTCTATAGAAACTAAGTGCTTCTCACAACTGAACTCCTAAAGAACAACGGACAGGTTCAAAGACAAATTTCTTTGAATGGAAAACAATACTCTTGTATTACTGAATGACTGAAAGCGTGGTTTTACATATGGGGAAAATGGTGAGGTTATATAGTGCTCATGACAATGATCTAGAAACTTAAAGAAAGAAACAAAGATCTTTTTAGACATAAACTAGCCGTTGGGGAAAAGGCTGAATAAGGGGGACTTTTACTGATTCTTTTTGAGTCTTGACAGCTTTGGTATGTATAGGTGTTGTTTAGGAATGTCCATATTCGTTGGGTATGGCTTGACAAGGTATGAAAGTTGATCAGAAAAGAGTTGTTGGTGATTGATCTCATTTGGCTCCAAATTAGGTAAGTGTGACGTGTTGAAATTCTGGACGTTCTGGTGAGGCTTGGTGCACCTTAAGTCTGTGTAATCTTCAGAGGGTGAGCTCAAAACACAATAGTTTTGATAAGTCACGAATTGGTGTTGATTGGATCCTTCTAGTGTGAATGCATCTAAATGAGGCAAGTGTGGCCTCTCCTAGTTTAGAAGTTGAATAACTTTTAAACCATAATTCCTTTTGTACCAATTCCAATTCGACGTGTGCCTCTGATGAGTTGGATCTCCAGAAAAAGTTGTTTCACAGTTTGATTCATCCTGGTTCGATCTGAGCTCTCCAATAAGTGGCAGTTGGTCTCCAGCGAGCTCCTTGGAAATATGCTGATTTTTAACTTGAATATCTCCTTCAAGTGAAAAGATTTTGGGATGATTCTTCTTCATGATGTGCTCTGGATGACTTGAGTGTGTACTCCAAGTGACGGTTGAGATGGAATGCTTGGTCTTGGTCTCTATTTGAGCTAAAAAAAGCTTACATGTCTCATGAGCTCTCCTCAGCTTCATGCTCTTCTCTCCATATGTTATGGTTCCTTCCTCTAGGTATGATGTTGACTTTATGGCCTCATCATACCCTTCCTCTTGAAGAAGTTTCGACCTCGAAACTATATAATCTGCACCACGAGAAAGCAAGTTAGCTTTCATTCTGTTTAGGGAGTTTAGGACCTTACCTTTATATAGTTGCGGTTTAATGATGATTGGGTCATCTGGTGGATCTCCTTTAAGCAGGAATGATAGGATTAATCCTATGTTTTCTCTGTAGCTCTTGTGACTGATGTTTTGTCTGGTGGCTTTCTTTGAATCAAGATGTTGTTGGTTACAACTTCTTTTCCTTCTTCATGCTTTTCTGGTTCCTCCATTTGCTTCAAAGCTAAGCTTGAAGGATTATGGGTGTTTTCCATGGTTTAATTCCCAAATTACAACCTAACACATAATCTTAACAGATCTAGGTTCTTGCAAAACGAATCATAAAACCAACCTGATCTTTACCTTTTGCAGCGGAGTGATTGGTGGTAATGACAAGATCAGATTAGAGCTGATGAGAATCGGCTCCTCCTCAAGTATCCACACTCTTACAAGCAAGGGACGGCTGCTAGACCAAAGATATGAATGATCAGAGAGAGAGATTAGAGAGAGAGAGGCTCGCGGCCACAAGGAGAAAATCGCAGAAGCTTACTTCCTTTAGGGTTTTCTGATTCTCTTATATATCATTAATGGGCCCAAGTCATTAGACTAATGGCTCATTAATCTTTTGGGCCCAAAACACAAATTAGACAAAAAGCCTGTATTTTGTCTGGCCCAAAACTCTGATCCAATACAGTAAATGCCATTGCATCTTACCGTATTATTTCCATTTAACTTTCCCGTTAGCTATGGTGTGTGACCCTTCGGGATCATACAATACTGGTAATAAGTCCTAAACTTATAGATCATGAGCGGACTCTAGCAAGCCATCATGATCACCCAGTATTTATGACTTATGTCTGATCTCGACACTTATCATACTTTCTAGAGATAGTACGTTAGATTTCAGGACATTCCCAACAATCTCCCACTTGTACTGGAATTCTACAAAGGACATTCCCAACAATCTTCCGATTGTACTGGAATCCTACATTCCCTAGTACTTTTGTCTCAATATCTCGATCTGGCATAAGGCAAGATACGTGTCATCCTTATATAGCCAGACCATGTTTATCGGACCAGATTTGATACTGACAATTCAAACGACTTGGGTAAGTCCGTTTGGGAATGGCCATTCTCTTACCAGCTATCAAATCTCCGATTGGCCTAGAGATATTACCTCCGTTAAACGGCAGGGACAAATCCCATCTTGTTCCATCACTATGAACTACACAATTCATAATACACCCAACCAAGGTCCGTATAGCTCCCAGTTACGAAACATCGTTAGACAATGATCAAAGCGCATTACTCCATGTGCAGCCACATGCATGCGAACTCAGGTCTAAGGACTATACTCTATAGTCGTATATGAGAACTTCTTATGACACAGATATTAATATCTTGCAGAGTTCTCATCTTGCGGGCCATGTCCGGTCATAAGTCTCAACACAATATACCTATGTGTCGACTTTGATGCCGCGCATCTATGACCCCTCGAAACTTGGTCATAAGTCTCAACACAATCTAGTCTCAACAGGTTGTTGGTGTTCCAATTTCAACAACCTTCGACTATGGACACTATGATTTATGTCACTTCGTTAAATATGGGGTTTCAGGATCAAGTCTACTCATGTACTTCGATGGCCCATATATAATGACATGAATCATTTTGGAACGATTATTTATATCACAGTTAAAATAATCCAGAAATCATAGATTTCATAAACATAAAATATTATGTTTATATGAACCTTTCAAAACAACTAGAAAAGCCCTTTACAAACTCCCACTGAAATTAAGACTACATCTTAATTTCACTCATCCTACAGCTACAGTCCGCGACTCATGCTTAGGCCTAAGGAGTGGCTTTGTTAATAGATTAGCAACATTCTCATTCGATGAAACTTGCTTATCTACTTAACACCTCTGTCATCTATCTCACGGAATAGGTTATACCTATCCTCAAGGTGTTTGGACCTCTGATGTGCAGCTAGGCTCATCTATGCTGTGAATCACATCAAGTTCAGTGATGAACTCTTCTATCCAAACAACCTCTTTCGCCGCTTCTCAAGCTGCGAAATGTTCAGCTTAAGTCATGGAGTCAGCAACAGTGCCTTGCACCGCCAGTTAGACACAAGATATAGCCGGACTGTGACCAGGAATTATCTTTGTCTATTGGAAAATTGCCTTTCAGACTCTATCGACTTGTAGCACCTCACTTTCTCCGTAAATCAAGAACTTATCCTTAGTATTCCTCAAATACTTTAGGATATTCTTTACGGCAATCCAGTGATTCTTTGCTGGACTTGACTGGTCTTTACTTGTCTTGCTTAACATTAAAGCAACATCAAAACAAGTGCGTGTCATGGCATACATGATAGATCCAATTGCCGTCGCATATGGAATCCTATCCATGCTTTCAAGCTCAGCAGTTATCGTAGGACACTGTATCTCGCTTAACGTAATGCCATATGACATTGGCATAAAACCCTTCTTGGAAAGCTGAAAACGTGTAGGACTTTGTCAACTTAAGAATCCTGACTTTGTCCTACCAGCTCTTTTGGATCTCTATCTTTAGATCCAAAATCCAAGAACTACGTGGCTTTACCCATGTCAATCATAAAACCAACTCCCAAACCAGTCCTTTACCGACTGCAGCATTGGGACGTTATATCCGAGAATCAGTATGTCATCGACATACACTATGAGAAATGCAATAATGCTCCCACTTATCTTTTAGTAAACGCACAGTTCCACTTCGTTCCTGTTCAAGTCAAAACATTGACTACTTTAACAGAACGAAGATTCCAACTCCGATATGTTTGCTTCCATCCATGAATGGATCGATGAAGCCAACTTACACAAAATGTAATTTTTCGGAGTCCGGGCTCACTTTCGCTTCTTTGAATTTCGCAGATTCGTCGCTTTCAATGATCATCAGATCATGCGAACTTTTAATGATCATCAGGTTCAACTAATGACGAGAAATCACTCTCGGATTAGTGACTGATTCATTCATATCCGCGAACTTCAGGCTCTACAGGTGTAGATTCTACAGAAATCTGTAAATCCATCCGTTGCTCTCCCTTAACAGGTTGAGCAGCCTCCTGTATTTCTCGAATTTCTTCGAGTTGTACTTTTACTCCCACTGTTCTTCTTGGAAAGTAACTTCCCTTCTTAGAAAACAGAATGGACATAAAAGTAACAAGCCTTGGTTTCCCTAGGACAACCAGCGAAGTAGCAAAACTACAAATACTCAGTAAAGACGAATTTGGATCGATTCCAATCCACATTTACGTGGTGTCTTTCAACTGATATTGGTGGAACTATTTCAGCGTAAACTTAGATATTTCTAGAGCGTTATTCTTAGAGAATATCATGGAAGATTCGTGTGATTCATCTTTAATCATTTCTTATAAGATCTGATTCATTCTCACAGAAACACCTCCAGGTTTTCAGGAGAAATGAGCTGTGAAACGACTTCACACTCATTCAGATGATCACACAATCAATGACTTAAGTATTCTCACTCGTGATCTAATCCAGAGTCTTAATACTTCTGTTATTCAAATTCTATACTTCATTCTGCAATTCTTTCGACCATGTCAAAGAATTCCGACTTGTGTCTCATCAAATGAACACAGTCACACTCACTGAAGTAATCAGTAGAGACAATGAAGTACAGGAAATTTTCTCTGGCATTACTGCTCATCGGACCACATACATGAGTATGTTCAATCTCCAATAAGCCTTTGGGCCTTTCTCTAGCTCGGCTAAGATGGGCCCTTTGTCTTTTGGTCTAGTAAGCAGAATTCAAGTCTCATAAGATATCCATTCAAATGAGCCCAAAAGTCCATAACTATGGGGTTTCTGAATCTGACTTACTCTATGTGACCAAAACATTTATGCCAAGAAAAATCAGGTTTAATTCATCAGATTTAAACCAATTTGGTATTTATGTTACTTTTAGGCACTCTTTGGTTTTTAAGATATAAAACCCATTCCTTGAATAGGGTGCTACAATTAGCATTTCATTAAGATCAAAAGAACAAAACTTGTCTTTATCAAAATGAAAACATTCAAATTCTTCACAAGAAAATGAAAAACAACTCTGCTTAAAGAAGGTACATTGTAGCAATTACTTAATTCAAAACCAAACCAAGCCTCAAAGGCATCTACAAGTGAAAACCCTACGGCTGAGGCAGCATCCCAAGCTCCTTCCAGACACGCAGTTCCACTTGCCCTTCCTTCAACGTTCTACTGTTGTTCAGGCTCTGCATATTATAACAAATATCAGTGCCACAATCAGTATCCAATACCTACAAGGTATAACTTGAAGTAATAACATGAATACCTGAGGAAGTAGTCTCATACATCAACTTTAACTCCTCATAATCTTCCATGAACTTAAAGCAATCTCTTTTCCAATGCCCAGTCTCTTTACAGTAGCAGCACTTACCAACGTAAGAGGTATCTGACTCGGGCTCAGAAGACACACGCTTGCCATGATTCAAAATCTGGACAACTTTGTCTTCACCCTTGTCAGCATTAGGTTTAGTAAACCTACCCTTCTCATTCATGAGATTGTACAGGGTACTCTTCACGTTTGGCTCAACTGTCTTGAGCATATCATGCAGTTCAGTCAACGTCTTCGTTAAGCCTTTCTTGATATAGTTCCTTACGAACTTATCATAGCTTGACGGCAGTGACTGCAGAATGATCTCAGTTGCCAATTCCTGGCTAACTGGATAATCCAGTTTCCTTAGGTTATCAATGTAACCCATCATTTTACTGACATGAGGACTTACTGGATGATCATTTGGTAGCTTGCAGCTAGTGAGAGATTTAACCAACTGGTATCTCTCCACTCTTACCTGCTCCTGAAATTTCAATTTCAGGCTGCTGATCATCTCTATTGGCGACTCCATGTTCTCATATTGCTTCAGCAAATCTGAGTCCATGGTAGCCAATATCAGACCACGCACATCTACCGCATCATTATAATGCTTATTCCAGGCATCATATACTGCATGAGAGGCATTGGACCCGATCCTCACGGGGAGAGCTTTCTCAAGGACATAGTCCTTTCTCTCCTGCCTGAGGACTAGCCTCAGGTTCCGCGACCAAGTCAAGAAATTTGATCCGTTCAGTTTGTCCATCTCAAGGACATACCGGATCGAGAAAGTGTTTTGATTGTTTGTACTTGTCATAGCTGAAATTTAGAGATAAATAGAGTTTTAGTTATTAAGTTCATAAAAGAGCAATCTTAACAACTTATAAGAAAACTCGCACTGTATTCAAAATTTCTTTGTTTAACCTCATAAGAATACAATGATTCCGAGACCCATGTTTAGCTAAATCCAAAGTGGGCCACTGGCCGTCACCCAGAATTAGCTTTACTTGGTAAGCATACACACAGCTAGTTATAACCAATAACTCTCGGTTGTGAATTGGACCCGAGGCCCAAACTCACCAGATGTCTCAAGGCCCGGGACTCCCGATGGCCCAGTCAAGGAAACCAATCTCTTACAGCCAAATAATCACTAAAATCTGGGACTCCCAATGAAATTAGTGACTATATACTACTTTACTTACGCGAAAACAGACACCTCACACTGTAAGCCATATCTGTAATCAAATAAGCGTTAAGTAGCTGACAAGATTGGAAAGACATCCAAGCTTGATATTGTTTTTGAGGATTTTTAAGTTTTATTTCCAAAAATAGAAGATTACTATTTTGGGAAACTTTCTTATTTTAGAAACTTTCTAAATTTAGTAACTTACTAAAAATAGAAATTTCTAATTTAAATATTTTATAAATATTTTGGGTTGGGTCACAAATTATAGGCCCAATTCTTGGCCCAAGACCCTAGAATTCCTGCTGGCCCAATAATTTGACATAACCGATCCGGTTTATTAATTCTGGTCCAAGACCAAATTAACTATCAAAACCATCGGTTATTTACTAAACCAGACCAGCTCTAAATTATTTGGTCCAACCAAATCAAACTTAGACCAGCCTTCGGTTTAGGTTAAATTCAATTTTATGAATTTAAATCCGGTTTAACCAGAAATTAAATAATACCAAGTATTAAATAATTTCCAGCAAACCGCGATTCGGGTTAACCGCTTGAACCACCAATTAAATTGGATCGGTTCAGTTAAATCCAAAACCGGGAAGAAACACCTAGTGTTTTAGCCAATTTGATTTAACTTGCGGTTTAAGGCTTTAAACACACAATTAACCGCCAAATAAATGGACCGGTTAAATCGGTGTGGTTTTGGGCAACGAACCGCGAAGCTCGGTTTAACCGATTGACTATTCGCGGGACGTAAAATTTTAACGGGACAAACGATCGGATCCATGATCGAATCATGAACCCATGATCCAACTTGGCCCATTAATCAATCGATGGCCCATTACCAAAACACTTGCGGATCACATTTGGCCAAACGATCGATACGGCTCGCTTCACGTGATCCTAGGCCACACATGATCACGCGGCTCAGCGATCGATCATCGATCGATACCATCGATCTCACGCATCACTCGGCACGCATCATCAGCCTGATCATCGCATAATTAAAGCGATCGTTTATCGCAGCAACACATTAAGCGATTGCAACATTAGGGCTTATTAATAATCGGCTCATTTAATTAATCAAACAATAGCCATTGTGATTGATCGCTTGCCATCGACCACGTGATCTCAAGCATCACAAGCGATTAGGGCATTAATAATTGAATGGAGCCATTCAATTATCAACATTCGGCCATACAATTATCGGCTCGCACTTGATCACATGGCACTCGCATTATACAACGTGAGCCAATAATTCAATGAACACACATAATTAATCGGCTCATTAAACAGCCGAGACCAAATCATGGGTTCAAATAGTTTTAATCAATTTTTTCAACTTTAAATCGATTCAAAAACTACTAAATAACCATATGATCCAATTTCACAAGAAACCTAAAACCTAGGCTCTGATACCACTGAAGGATTATGGGTGTTTTCCATGGTTTAATTCCCAAATTACAACCTAACACATAATCTTAACAGATCTAGGTTCTTGCAAAACGAATCATAAAACCAACCTGATCTTTACCTTTTGCAGCGGAGTGATTGGTGGTAATGACAAGATCAGATTAGAGCTGATGAGAATCGGCTCCTCCTCAAGTATCCACACTCTTACAAGCAAGGGACGGCTGCTAGACCAAAGATATGAATGATCAGAGAGAGAGATTAGAGAGAGAGAGGCTCGCGGCCACAAGGAGAAAATCGCAGAAGCTTACTTCCTTTAGGGTTTTCTGATTCTCTTATATCTCATTAATGGGCCCAAGTCATTAGACTAATGGCTCATTAATCTTTTGGGCCCAAAACACAAATTAGACAAAAAGCCTGTATTTTGTCTGGCCCAAAACTCTGATCCAATACAGTAAATGCCATTGCATCTTACCGTATTATTTCCATTTAACTTTCCCGTTAGCTATGGTGTGTGACCCTTCGGGATCATACAATACTGGTAATAAGTCCTAAACTTATAGATCATGAGCGGACTCTAGCAAGCCATCATGATCACCCAGTATTTATGACTTATGTCTGATCTCGACACTTATCATACTTTCTAGAGATAGTACGGTAGATTTCAGGACATTCCCAACAAAGCTCTGACTAGTGGTTTTTCTCCAGTCTTTGTACACTCCAGTAGTACCTACTTCTTCTTGGACACTTAGGGAAAAGAACAAATGCATTATACTTGAACTTGAATCATTGAAAACAGAGTATTTGAAACTATGACCAATTAAGATTGCATTCCAATATTGAACAAGTTCAGATGTTTCACTTACTAGAGTACCAAGTGTTGGGTTTGGTAAAATTTCTGACTTGAGATTGGTGACTTCTGGAACTAAGCCAGCAGATGTTGGATGAGAATTGTTCATCACACAGTTTCTGAGGGCTGTTTGTTCAAGCTCTTTGTCTTAGTATTGTTGGAGTGTAGCTACTCCATAACATTGCTCCTCAATGTGTTTGTCAGCTTCATGATCCCTCTGCTCCTTAGTGTATTCTGTATCAAAACCCTTTGGCAAAGACAAGTGTATCATACTAGGAATAGACATTTTAGAACTTGATTGAGCTAGACTATCACTAGATGAATCCGGTTTTAGTTCTAGTGATTGGGAACTGTCTACTGTTCTAGTTGGACAAGCTACATCATAATGACCTTTCTTATGACACCTATAACAAACTGTGCTAGCTTCTTTTAAAACTTCAGAAGACTTACATTGTCTGTTTTTCTTTGTGGTTTAGAAAATGATGTGGAGCTTTGCTGGTGCTTCATGGTTTGATGAACTGATTCTGTTTGAACCTTCTTTCCTTGAGTTGCATGCTTGGTTCTCTCCTTAAAGATGTTGGGAATGACATTCTGTGGCTTAGGAAAGTGAATCCTCTTTGGTTTAACCCTTGGACTTGGTCTGCTTGTTAGAATCCATCTTCTTGGTTCTGGATTGGAATGAACCTTCACATAGTATTTCTGGTTGTTATCAGCTTCTTCATCCACGAACTCTTGATATAATAGCTCCTTCATTTCTTACCAAGAGCATTCTGGTACATCATACTCAAGAATTATGTTGGCATCTTGATCCCAATACATAAAGGCATCTTTGGTGAGAGTTTCTTCAGCATAAGATGTCTTCTCCTCTTCTGGAATCTAGTTTGATTGAAACCAACCCTCCAAGTCTCTTTCCCACCTTAGATATGCTTCTGGTCCTTGACCATGTCCTGAAAAACAAATGTGGTATAACCCTTTCTTGGTCTCCTCCTCTTCATGCTCACTTGTGGAGTCATAGTCTGGTTGTAGCTCATCTTCATTCATGGGGTTATACTTTGAACCTTCATCCTGCCATTCTTCATCTTCTTGATATGTTTCAGAAGTTGTGTTATTCTCCCACAATTCCTCTTTTTCTTCTTGTTGGGAATGAATATCTTCACCAGTTTGTTGCTCCCATGGTTCTGGTTCTTCTTCTGATTCAGCTTCTCTATTGAAGATATCTAGTGTTTCTGATCCATAAATCTCTCCTTCATGGTTCTCATAGTAGTTTTGTCCCTCTAGACTGATTTGGGTTTCAGTCTCTCCTGGCCATGACTCTTCTTCACAGCCTTCCTCAACTTCTTCTTCAGACCATCCTGTATGGCTTTCTTCATCTTGATAATGGTCTGGAGGTTCTGGTTCAGGATCTCCATCAGTAGGATCCTCTTCATAGTCAGTAGTTGAACAATCTTCAGACCAAAGGTCCTCTCCATATGCATCTTCTTCTTCAGACAAAACTTGTTCCTCTTGCTCCCAGTCTTCTTCTTCGTCCATGATTATGTGCCTGAATGCAAGTTTACAAGGTTGTATCAATGGGACTCACGAAAATGATATAGAAAAGCTTGACTATTTTGAATGCACAAAGAAAATAAGGTAAATGAATTGTGAACTTTCCTTTTGTTTTTAAAAAAATCACACAGTTTGTTAAATATGGAAAACAAGATTGCTGTGACTTAAAAACTTAAGGAGGAGCCTTTTTCTTTGGCTTTGAATTTTGAATTGGATGTTAAGTATGGTAAGAAACATTTTATTTACTTGAGAGTTAATAAAAAATCAGATCAAACTCTAAAAACTTCTTCTCTTTTTCTTTTCTGGTTTTCGAAAACTAAAGCAATAAGAACACAAACTTAAAAACTAATGCACAAATGAACTTTTTTTATTTTTGTTTAAGAAATGCAAAACTAAGGCTAGGAAATAAGCAGGACGATTTTTATGGCTTTTAGATGATGAACATAATGAAAAACACAGAAACTAAACTTAATGCAAATCACTTCTCTTTTGGGGTTTTTGAATGAATAAGACTTAGAACAGAAACTATAGGAATGAAAACTACTTTTTGTTTTTGTTTTTGGATGAGAAATCAATGAAACAGAAACTTAACTAGATGCAACGACTTTTTCTTTGGGTTTTCAGATGAGATGAAAGACATAAACTAAAACTATGATCAAACAGAATTAGATGCAATTAACCGAAAGGTAAAGGATAGAATACACCTGATTTGGAACCTTTCGGCTATGATACCAGATGATGTAGCCTCAAAATCAGAGACTTGAGATGGAAAGATATGGAGACAAGTTCCTGGTTGTGTAACTCTCTCAACTTGGCCAATTGATGGATTGATGTGGAATGAGATGGAGCTTGATTCTGCTGGTTTTAGAACTCTCTTAGAACAAGCTAAGGGATGGGATGGATAGAAGGGATTGTCTCTCTCATTCAATGAGTGAACAAACTGTCTGAAGCACACAAACAAGCTTGATCCACAAAATCCTATAGAAACTAAGTGCTTCTCACAACTTAACTCCTAAAGAATAAATAATAGGTTCAAAGACATATTTCTTTGAATGGAAAACAATACTCTTGTATTACTGAATGACTGAAAGCGTGGTTTTACATATGGGGAAAATGGTGAGCTTATATAGTGCTCATGAAAATGATCTAGAAACTTAAAGAAAGAAACAAAGATCTTTTTAGACATAAACTAGCCGTTGGGGAAAAGGCTGAATAAGGGGGACTTTTACTGATTCTTTTTGAGTCTTGACAGCTTTGGCATGTATAGGTGTTGTTTAGAAATGTCCAGATTCGTTGGGTATGGCTTGACAAGGTATGAAAGTTGATCCGAAAAGAGCTGTTGGTGATTGATCTCCTTTGGCTCAAAATTAGGTAAGTGTGACGTGTTGAAATTCTGGAGGTTCTGGTGAGGCTTGGTGCACCTTAAGGCTGTGTAATCTTCAGAGGGTGAGCTCAAAACACAATAGTTTTGTTAAGTCACGAATTGGTGTTGATTGGATCCTTCTAGTGTGAATGCATCCAAATAAGGCAAGTGTGGCCTCTCCAGGTTTAGAAGTTGAATAACTTTAAAACCACAATTCATTTTGTACCACTTACAATTCAACGTGTGACTCTGTCGAGTTTGATCTCCAGAACAAGTTGTTTTACAGCTTGATTCATCCTGGTTTGATTGAGCTCTCCAATAAGTGGCAGTTGGTCTCCAGCGAGCTCCTTGGAAATATGCTGATTTGTAACTTGAATATCTCCTTCATGTGAAAATATTTTGGGATGATTCTTCTTCGTGATGTGCTTTGGATGACTTGAGTGTGTACTCCAAGTGATGGTTGAGATGGAATGCTTGGTCTTGGTCTCCATTTGAGCTAAACAAAGCTTACATGTCTCCTGAGCTCTCCTCAACTTCATGCTCTTCTCTCCATATGTTCTAGTTCCTTCCTCCATGGCTGATGTTGACTTAATGGCCTCATCAAGATTAGTCTGACCAAGTTAAAGTATCATAATGCTAGAGACTCACATGTTAAGAAGCTTGAAGCTTCAGAAGCATAAATGAAGAACCAAATCGAAGAATTGAAGAATCAAGTTTGTGCGTTAAATGACAAGAAATTAAGTGACACTCCTGTATTTGTTGATGGCTAATGTTTGTGCCTAATCTTTCTCTATTCTTGTTAGTCATCAGGTGCAGATGTGGATGCTCAATCTAATGTTTCGAACAAAATTTGTGGACCGATTAAGTGTAAGATACTTGATTGGTTTTCGTCAACAAATGTTGTTGTTGGGGAAGGAGAATACTGCTCGGCGAACCAACCTATAAGATTAGTCAACTTCCAATCCTTCCTAATGCGGGGGCTGTTATTGTGAAGTCTGCTAAAAGCCCAGATGCATACCTCTGGAGGCCTACCATATCATTTTGTTCACTTGGTGAAGCTATTGAGACAGAAATTCCTTGCCCAGTTGACAAGGTTGTTTTGGACTCTCCTGATTGCAGCTCGGCTGCGGTTAAGCCTGCAGGATCGACAATAAGTATTAAGTTGTTTCTAATTACTAACTAATAGTACTTGCAACAACAATATTGAGATAACTGATATATATGCATCACTTCATAGGCCTCTTATGATCAAACGAGATTCAACATATATGCTTGGAATGGTAGTGGAATTGTTGCTGAGGGTATCATTTGTTCAGTAGACCCAAATGAGAAGGTCAACCAAATTCCTCTAGGTCCTAATGCTGCAATTATGAAGGTTGAGAAGGTAATTGATCGTGAAGATTTTTTGTGGAGACCAAGTTCTGAAATGGCA
Organism: Orychophragmus violaceus; assembly: GCA_030180135.1. Classification (NCBI taxonomy): domain Eukaryota; kingdom Viridiplantae; phylum Streptophyta; class Magnoliopsida; order Brassicales; family Brassicaceae; genus Orychophragmus; species Orychophragmus violaceus. The sequence continues at coordinate 45,359,570 of CM058231.1, read as the reverse complement.
GTAATGGGCGAAGCTCTAAATATGACCCTTGCATGGCCACTAGATAAGATTGCTTTTATCAGTACATCGAATGATTCACCTAAAACATCACCTGGGGTAAATGCTAATCGTACCTTATATTTTTTTTCATTTTCACATGTTTTTATCACACACTTTTTTAATTCATTTGTGTTGTATAATTGTGAATGGTAGAGTACAAGTAAAAGCACATGTAGTGGCAAAGGTGCCAACAAGAAGTGCATTTTATATGATTGTTGCGGTACAGGGAAAATTGTTGCAGAGGGGCGTGTCCTGTCTACTGATCCGTCTGACCGAGTTCACTTCTTCCCTCTAGGACCTAATGCTTCGAAGGTAATGGTAGAGAAGTCAAAGATTGGAGATGCTCAGGTGTGGAGATCAAATTCAGAAATCCAATGTATTGATGATGCTAGAGGTTGTGTGGTTGCATGGCCTAATGACAAAATGGAATTGTTGTGATGCAGAAAATTGTTTAGTACTCATCTTGTTGATTGGAACCTATTTATATTCCTTAGTTTTGTGTTTATTGTTGTATGAATTTGTAATACAATTTAAGTGTTGCGGTTGTCATAACATATCAGGTTTATCAGATTTTATATGGATTTTCAGGTTTCAAATTAATATGAAAAAATAATTAGCTAGATTTGAAAATATCAAAATATTGCAGTATATTTTATCACAAAAAGAATGCTATTATCATTTCTAAGGATAGCAATAAAATAGTGCTATGAATAAAAAATTTATAACGCAAAATATATGCAATTAAAAATAAATATATTGTATTCGTTAAAATGCTATTAGGTACGTTTTATTATTGCATTTCAAAAAAGCGCTATAAAAAGTACGATACTTTTTATTACGGGAGCATATACAACGTTCGTTAAAGCTCTATTGTTTAATAACTATAGCGGATATCGAGCGCTACGGATTTCCACTTTTCTTGTAGTGTTTGCTATTTATCTCTCAGTGCGATGTATACCAGAGGAGATGGAAAATAAGTCAGAGACACAAGATACCACAAACACTACAAGAAATATGTATATTGATAGCACTTGAGGATAGCACGATTTTAAAAACTGCTATTATAGAAAGTGAATTGGGTTGAGATACTCTATTACAACATTAATCTAACGCTGTTTCATAATTTAACTAAACGAGTAACTAAAATTGTGTTTTGAAGCCTAATGTTTGTTATGGCTCCAACACTTGAGCCAAATTTTTGTTGGCAAAAATATTTCCGCCATTTTTTGGGTTTTGGCGGAAATGTCAACAAAACATCTTTCCTCTCAGCCAAAACATCTCAGATTTTTGTTTGCTCAAAACATATCAAGAATTTTTGTTCGTCTTTCCTCTCCGATTCTCATCCTCCTCTCATCCTCTCTCTCTCCTCCGTTTCGAGACCGATCCTCCACCGCCTTCCTCCTCTTCACCCAAACCCTAAAACGGAATCTCACTCTCTCTACCTCTCTATCTCTCTTCAAAACTCTTTGAAAAAGTCTACACACAAATCCTCGCAGCCACCTCTCTCAATCTCTCGCCTCCGTCCTCTATCGTTGATTCACTGTGGTTGTATATTTGAAACCCTAGGATAGGGAAAAATGCAGCAAATCTTCTGAACGTCTTGGCGTCAACGGTGTACAGATCGTTGGGGAGAAATCCAGCCGCTGAGAAAGTAGATGGGGCTGATTCTATGGGGTAAACGGTTCAGAAGATGCGAGGAGGCGTGCGAGCGAACCTCGAGAAGGCTCTGAATTTGTCCATGAAAGGCACCGCGCGCGGATCCATGCTCGCCATGGTTGACAATCAGAACTATGAAGGGTGAGATTTAACTCAGCTTCGGACTAGTTATTGTCTTCTTTTAAGTTCTTGTATGCAAGTGTATAATGTTGGTTTTGATTTGGGGAATAATCTCTGCTACAGGTGTGTGAAATGTCTTCAGCAGGTGGATATCGAGTACAAGACCTTACAAATAAAGCGTAAAGATGTGTTCAATGTGAGTGATGTGTGAAATTTGTGAATAGATCCATTTCTGTTTGTGAAATTGTTTTTGATCGAAAACAATAAAACAAATTCATAGCCATTGTCGTTTACATCTTCAGAAACAAATCATCCAAGCTGGTGGTAGAGTTCCTCAAGTTATAAACACCAATCTATGGGATTTCCATTGATAGTGATGAAGCTGTTGCCGCGTTTCTTGAAGTCAGTGGAGGTTCTCTTAACCAACAATGCATAAACAATGTCCCATATGTGAGTGTGTTTTAGTCTTTTAGTACCAAAACTCTCATCCATTATATAAGCTTGTTTCTCCTCAAGTGTTTAAGAAGTTGTCTTTTAACAGGTCGGGAGAATTCTACTGAGTCGCTTTGCTAGATTATGTACGAGGCTGAGTTATTTAGACCTCTAGTGGTGTCCAAAACTCACTGAAAAAGAATAGTATGGATTCTGAATTTCTGCTCATTACTCAGATCGCTTAAGCTCTTTGGATGGACGCATGTATGATAGATATAGTAGAGAAACTTGTGATTAGGCTTACACTGCTGCTTTTCGTTCTCCATATTCAATGGCGGTATTATTGTTGTAGGTCAAGGATGAATTTCTTGAAGAAATTTCAAGATCTCAAGTTCATTTCAGTGGATTGAAAATGACTTGAAACTGCTCAAGAAAGGCTGTCAGAAAGCAGAGAGTTGTGAAACTGCTCAAGAAGCCAAGAGCAATGGGTGAGATTTTATATATTTCAATGCTTGTTGATTTTGATAACACAATGGTTTAACGTGTGTAGGATAAATGAAAGCTGAAAGCATTGACACATGTAAGCTAAATCTAGATGACTGTAAACTAAATATTGAATACAAAACTGTGCAAGGTGGTGAAAACAAGATGTGTAGTTTTAGTTATGTGTCTGAACATTGGTATTTTCACCGTCGCAATGTCTTCTTGCTCAATGACCAAATGGTGTATGGTTTCCAGGTATTTAGGTTGAGGAGATTGAAATCCCTGATTTATGAGACCTAAAGGAGATATTCTTAAGCTTACCAGGTGCTTTTCAATGCACATCATCCACATAAACCCATTCAACAAACCTTCCTAAAGGCCCTTCCAACTTCTGCTTGGTTAAGTTCCTTTACTCACTGATGTCTAGCCTTCATCTCTAGTGATTCTCTTCTTACTCTATAAACTGCAGGTCCAAGTTTACAGCTTTGGATTCATGCTTGATGCTTCATCTGACCGGAGAAGATTTCGAGCATTAATAAGTCATGCGGATTTTTGCTGCTCGAAGAGAGATATGGAGATATGATTGCTAAAGTTTCTGGGATTTTAAATTGGTTTAAGACTTGTTTAGACTAAGTTAGTTAAGACTTGTTTGTTATTTGTTAACACTTGGTTTTTAATAAAATATTTTTAGAACCTTTTTATATAAATCCAATTGGTACAATATATATATATATATATATATATATATATTAATCTTCAAATGAAATAATATTTATATGAAATAAATAAAAGATGAAATCATACAAAAGAGTTTAGGGTTTAGGATATATATAAAGTTAGAAACAAATGAAAATTTTTGGTTTTATTTTAGGATATATATAGAATTTAGGGTTTAGGGTTTAAACGCTATAAAATTATTATCATTTTCTTATTGAAAAGGTTTATGATATTAAAGGATAAAAGTTTAAGATTCACATTTGTAATATATTTTCCAGTTTTTAATTCTGATATACTATGTTTATCAATAAAATTGGTAAAGTCTCATAAACAGATCGGTACCTCCAATTCCTAAACCCTAAACTCCAAATAAATATCAAAATCCTAAATTATAAATCAAAATCTAATTACTATAAGATACCTAAAACTAATATTCAACACTTATAAAAGAATAATTATTTTTCAAATCCAATATAACTAAACATTAACCGTAAACTTAAGTCTAAACCCTAAGTCCTAAACCCCAAATAAATATCAAAACCTTAAATTATAAATCAAAATCTAATTACTATAAGATACCTAAACCTAAGATTCAACATTTATGCAAGAATTATTATTTTTAAAAAATAATATTTTTAAACATTAACCTTAAACTTAAGTTTAAGCCCTAAACCTTAAACTCCAAATAATATCAAAACCCTAAATTATAAATAAAAATCTAATTACTATAACATACCTAAAACAAAGATTCAACACTTATAAAAAATTATTATTTTCCAAATCAAATATTTTCAAACATTAATCTCAAACTTAAGCCTAAATCCTAAACCCTAAATTCCAAATAAATATCAAACCCTAAATTATAAATCAAAAATCTAATTACTATAACATACCTAAAACTAAGATTCAACTTTTATAAAAGAATTATTATTTTCCAATCTAAAATTTTTAAATATTAATCTCGAACTTAAATCTAAACCCTAAACTCCAAATAAATATCAAAACCCTAAATTATAAATAAAAATCTAATTATTATAACATACCTAAAACAAAGATTCAACACTTATAAAAGGATTATTACTTTCCAAATCTAATATTTTTAAACATTAATCTCAAACTTAAGTCTAAACCCTAAACTGTAAATCCAAATAAAAACCAAACCCTAAATTATAAATCAAAAATCTAATTACTATAACATGCTTTAAACTAAAATTCAACACTTATAAAAGATTTATTATTTTCCAAATCTAATATTTTTAAATATTAGCTTTGAACTTAAATCTAAACCCTAAACCCTAAAATCCATTAAAAACTTAATCATCAATTCTAAATTATGAAATTTAACTCTTAAATTTCATATTTAAACATAAAATTAAATCAAATCTATAAATCTAAAATATAATCATACACATAAAAACAATATAATTAATCATAATAATTTTAGAGCTTAATTTTTGTTTTTGAGCGCCAAACCCAAAACTTTAGTGAAAATTTCCCCCAATTTTTTTTTTTTAATTCTTAGGAAAACAAAACACAATCCCTTAGGTAAAAGAGCACACATACGTTTCATTACTATCTTCTTTCGCTCTCCCTCGTCTTTGGATCCTTTCTTCCCTTCTCCCCTCATCGAGATGCAATTCGTCTTGAAATCCAGGGATTTCAGTGACGGTCTTCTCTTATCTCAGATTTGTTTTTTTTAATTCTTATCCTTTGGATTTTTATTTGATTCTTCTGATGGAGAAGGAGAAGATGTAGAAGAATTCTCTTTATCAAATTGACGTCGCCTCTAAAAATGGCCATCTCCGCCGCCGTCATTCATGCTGGTACGTGCTCATAGTTAACAAGATCCAAGAGTAAGACGAGTCTCTGATGAAAACATTGCTGATAGCTTCTGTAAAACCGATTTTTGTGTACATTTTTTTAAAACCACATTTAACATGTTAGCCCGTAGTGATGATGTCTGCAGATCCTGGCAAGTCCTTCGTTCTGTCAGTAAGATTCATCCATGAGCTGTCTCCAAGGTAGTCTTGTTCGATTCTTTCAATCAATTTGTTCGAATTTCTTCAGATTCATGGAAAGTTGGAAATTTCCATCAGTCTTTAATTTGGGGTTTTATTTATGAACCTAAGGTTGTGGAGAACTACTCGCATCTTCAGTGATTCAACAGAGAGTATCAACTTCCTCAAACCTATCAATATTTCGAGAATGTCCTGGATTCGAAGCTTCTGATCTCGTAAAGGTAACACATTGGAGAATCATTCTTACGTTTGATGGTTTGAATATGTCACACAATTTTTTCAGTGCTTTGAGAGACTGAATATGAGGTGTGAATGACAAAGAATAATCTAGATTCTAGATCAGTGAGCAAAGTTGTGGACTGCATCTTAGGACTCAAGGCGTATCATGAGTGCAAGAAGACGAGCAGTGGCAATGGGCTCTATAAACACATCAAAAGCCAACGTTTCAGCTCTCTGCAACTAAGGTTCATCCACTTAGTGCTTCCAAAACGTTTAGGCACTTGGAAATGTCCTCGGTCCGTGACAGAAACGATTACTCAGATGGTGAATCTGATAAACTCAAAGGTATGATGATCCTTGCTTCTTATCGATCCTTCAATTATGTATATAGGTTGAGCCACATCATGATATAACTCTAACTGCTTTATATTAAATGTCAAAATTTGACAACTCTCTTACACGGATTGGATATTTGCAGTGATGGCCAAGTTGTTTGCCGACCACATTTTCAACTCCAAGGAAAATATTCATGATAATATTATTTCACTTGAGGATGGCAACGGGGTAAGCTGAAGTGTTCTGCCTCACTTTCTATGCATTTTTTCAACTCTTTACATTGTGACACTCAGACCAACTTGGTTCTTAAATTCTTTAATTGCAGAACTCCAGAGTAAATTTCCAGAAAATCATCAAAAGATTCCAAGAGCTAAGCATTATCTTTCTTAAATTCAGGTGGATTAGGTATCACTCACAATGGTTATGGAATGATTCTTCTTCTTATTGGTGATCTATGAAAAGTGTCTATTCAGTTTTTAGTTAGAGATCACATTATTCACCGAAGACCAAGCTAACATATTTCTATTTCTTTCATCCAAAAGGCTCAGTATCCATGGACAATGGTTGTAAAGTCACGGAAGAAGCTGTAGTGGGAAAGCGAAAGCATGCATGGATGGTGGGAGTGGATTGGAAGAGAGATATGGAGATGTGGTTACAGTGTTTATGAAAGGTGGAAGAGAAGACGTTAGTTTAAGAATTGCTTATGTAGACTAAGTTTAAGACTTTTGTGTAGATTAATTTAGTTTAAAACGTGTTTGTTGTTTGTTACTGACATTTTGGTTACTAATAAAATGTTTTTTTCAACTTATATTGAATAATTTTTTTAAATATTAATCTAATTAATAATAATAATATATAATAATAATAATCTAATATGGCTTGGCTCGGCTTTAAAATATTTGAATACGGCTTGCATTAGTATAAAAAATTTATAAAGCTATTATAAAACATAAGATAACGTGAAAATGGTGCCACAATAAAATTTAAAAGAGCAAATATTAGAGCCACTATAAAATATAAAATGGCAATAATATACTGTTGTTATAAACTCTATAATAGTTAGGAATTTCGTTCTATTATAGATCACCATATAATAGCAGGTCAAATTTACGCTATTGTCGAAGGGGGGGGGGGTCTAAGATAGCTCCTCATGTCATGGCCAACATTAAAACGCTTTAATAGGCATATTATAGTGTTTCCACGACGCTATCAATGTGCATTTTTCTTGTAGTGAAAACTTCATCCTGGAGGTTGAAGTCTTTGATAGCTGGGGCATTGGTTGTATGGGTCCCTTTCCCTCTTAATGATGGAAGTGATTGCTAGTCCAAATAATGATGCTTCGGTGGTGCTTAAGCTATTTAAGACCATCATATTCCCTCGATTTGGAGTGCCTAGAATTGTGATAAGTAATGGTGGTTCTAACTTCCTCAACAAGAGATTTGAGAGCTGCTGAAGAAGCATGATGTGAATCATCTTGTGGTTACTCCTTATCATCCTCAGACAAGTGGATATGTTAAGGTCTCCAACAATAGGCAGATTAAGGAGATATTGGAAAATACATTTCATAAGACAAGGAGGGATTGGTCTTCAAATATGGATTATGCGCTATATTCCTACATGAATGCGTTCAAAACACCACTGAGGACAACACCTTTTCATCTTCTCTATGAGAAAGCTTGTCACTTTCCAATTGAGGTTGAGAACAAGGCAACATGAACAATAAAACCAATGAAATTTAATATAAGGTCTGCTGAAGAGAGGAGATTGGTTCAACCGCATGAGCTGGACGAGATTAGTCAGCATGCCTATGAGAACTCCAAACTGTACAAGGATACGGCCAAATCATATCATGATAAGAATATCATCTCCAGACACTTCGAGCCAAATGATTAGGTACTTATGTATTACTCCTGTTTACCACTTGTTTCCTAAAATTTAAGCTCTCGTTGGTCATGTCCATTCACCAAAAAGGAGGTGAGACCATATGGTGTTGTTTTCCTACTGAGTTATGAAGGCAAGGAGTTCATTGTCAATTGATAGAGGGTGAAACACTACTGGGCGAAATTCAAGATTCTAGGAGGTCACATTCTGCCTCCGGATTATGCACCGAAAGCCTAATCGCGAGGACACTCAAGCTAGTGACGTAAAACGAGTGGTTGGTGGGAGGCAACCAACTGTTAAGTATGTACATACTTATTTTTCGTTTTATTTTTGGTCTATGTGGTTTTTCTACTTGTGTGTGTCAAAACATGAAGAACAAGGTTCAAACACGAGCATTATCGATCAAACCACTACGGTATCAATTAACACCACACTCGAAACGATGGAAAACTCTCGAGCTACCTCGACACGAATCAAACGTGTGTTGACCTAAGCCTGGTATCGATCAATACAATTTCTGTGTTTTTGTCAACATCCACCCCGTCAGCAGGTATGATTTCTGATTTTCTAGTCTCCACTTGATTTTGACTATGTTTTCCCAAATCCAATCTTGATGACATCACAAACAGTGTTGTTGGAATGTGGGAGAGGTGGTTGCTGACACCATTTTCTGTTTTCTTAGAGTCAGTTTGATTCTGTTTTATCGAGTTAAAACTTTTATAGGAAACCATGATTTTCATAGGAACAAGCACATTTGAAGGAACCTAAGTGGCCACTGATTCGAGCTTGACATGGATCTGAGACTAATAGAAAATCCTAGGAATGATCATCTTAATGTTATATCATGGTTTTATAGGTTTTAAACCATGATATATGATATATCAATGATATATCATAGTTTTCACCGGTTTTAGACCAAGATATAAGTATGTTTCAGAGTCTTTTGGTGTTTCTTTAGAGTCTTTTACAGGTGTTATTAGGTATATGCACATTTGGAGCACATTTGGTGATTATGGCGCTTTCTGGAGCATTTTGGAGATTTTACCCGAGAGATAGAGTTCACTGTCCAAAACAGAGGAGTGCATCGATCGACACACCTCATGCATCGATCGACACACATGCGAGTCAGACTTATTCTCGGCGGTTTAATGAAGAGTTTGGAAATTGTACTTTGGCCCAGAAGTTTCCAATAATTACAAAGAAGCCCCAGCTGTGATTAGAGCTTTATAATTAGGTTTTTGGTGTTTAATTCTAGATACGCTTTGATACTTTGAGCATAGAGATTTTAGAGCTTTTGGGGCTGATCTAATCATGTACTGCTTCCTGCTTTTAGTGAAGATTTTGAACCCCTTTTATTCTTACTCTTTATTTATGCAATCTATTTATTCTATGATTTGAGTTTCATTAATCATGTCTGAGTAGATTCATAGTTAGGTTTAGGGATTCTCGTTAGGGATTTCATGATTTGTTAGATTAATTTATCAGTTTAGGATTCATAACGTAATTGTTCTTCAACCTGAATTGTGCTTAATACTAGTTTCTAACTTGATCACTTAGAATCTAGACTTTAGGTTATTAAATTGACACGAAAGTGTGGTTTAGAATCTGAACTATTTAGGTTGAGCAATTGAATTATCCGCAAAGAACTTTGGTTTAATTGAATTGTGAACATATCAAACTTGCACTTAAGGCTAGTTTAATCTGTTAGGAATTGCAAAGAAATTTGGGTTTTTGCTATAAGACTTAGAGAATTCTCGCAAGGAAAGTTGGTTAATTCTATATCTGCCTACCTGGGGAATTGGTACTTAATTTGATCCTGACTGATAGTTTATCTGCTTGTCTGATTTCCTGAGAACTCCCTAGACTTTTCGCTTTTAGTTGATTGCTTACAAACCACTCCTGCTACTGATTTACTTTTCTACTTCCTAATTAGTTTCTCATTAATTTCTCCTAGCTTAACTTGACCGTTCTAAAATCTATCGTAAGGTCTAGAGTCCCTGTGGATTTCGATACCCTATATACTATTGTCACGTCTGTGCACTTGCAGTGTAGATCTAGGGATTAAAACTCTGATCGTATCAAGTTTTTGGCGCCGTTGCCAGGGACTCTTTTCAGTCTTCGATAGATTTGAACATAGGGTATAGACTAGGTTTTTCGTTTTTGTTGGTTACTGATTTTTATTTTCTTCTTGGGTTTCAGGTACGCCTAGAATCGCACTGCATCGATCGTTATGGTCCTGTGTGTCGATCAATATCGTTTCGCATTTGCATCGATCGACGCTGTTTCTGCATCAATCGACACAAAGCGCGACCAGTGATACCGAGCACTTGAACGTTTAGCAGGTTTTTCTCTATGGAACCTGTGATTCTGATTCGCGGCGAGGACAACATTTTACGAGACCAGGAGGGTCATATACGCAACGCAAAGGGTCAGAAACTGGATGGGGAAGGAAACCCCATCATACCAGATGTTGCCGTGGGCGCAGAACATCCACAAGAGGCTGGTCAGAAGAAGACACTTGCTGATTATAACAGACCAGATATATTCTATGCTAATCGGTCTGCGATTCGACCACCTCCGTTCACTAGAGCTGAGTTCAGGCTGAAACCAGAGTACTGCGCATTGGTTGGACAACATCAGTTCCATGGTCTTTCTAGTGAGCATCTTATGGATCATATAGACACATTTGAGAAATTGGCTAGCAGTATCAAGGCTGAGGGAGTCTCTTCAGATTATCTTTTATGTAAGCTCTTCCCATTCTCTCTAAAAGAGGAAGCAACTTACTGGCTGAAACAGCTACCACCAGGATCTTTGACCACTTGGGATGCAGTCAAGAAAGAGTTCCTTAGACACTTTTATGACGATGCTAGATCTGAACAGCTTAGACATGACCTCTTGACATTCGAGCAGGAACCTACAGAGTCTTTTAAGGCAGCTTGGATGAGATTTAAAAGGTACCAAAGAGATTGTCCGCACCATGGTTTCTCTTAGGTGCAGCTTTTATGTGCCTTTTTCAGAGGTTTGGACTTTTGGTATCAGAAAGCTATGGATGCAGCAAGTGATGGGAACTTCTATACCAAGACTCCAGAGGAAGCTAAAGAGCTTATTGAGAACTTGATAACTAGCAATAGTGTCAAGAATGCTGACAAGGAGAGGCAGAGATCTAGTGGCAGAGATGATAGCTTGCAGATAGCTGATATAAGGGACAAGGTGGATTCTGTCCACAGCATCTTAGTTAGGAAGAGGCAAGTCCGATCTGATGCAGTAGATGAAGAATTTGCAGAGGTGAATTATATAGATGGAGCTGATTATCATGGACAGACATATAGAAATCAACAGAGACAAGCTCCGAGATCGAATGATTATGGCTATTCATCTCACCAAGCCTCCCCATCCAATGAACTGACAAAGATTGAGTCCATGCTTGATCAGCTACTTCTTGGACAGAATAAGATGACACAAGATCTGAATGGAAAGATGGACTTCATGTATTAGGATCTGAGTGGAAAATTGGAGACTTTGACAAGCAGAGTTGATAATCTGGATGCTAGGATAACGCAAGTGGAAGCCAGTATACAGAGAGAACATGTTAAGACAGCTTTGGCAGAAGATGGAGCTGAGCAGAATCAAGATACTAAGGCTTGGGAGCTGAAAAATCCGAGACATTCTCTAGATGAAGATACTGTGTCGATCAACACAGATGTGTGTCGGTCGACACAGCTTTCGAGTGTCAGCATCGATCGACACCATTTTAGTGTCGATCGACACCATGGGTGTGAGCAGCCGGTTTGTTCAGAGAAGCAGATTGTAGCTGAAGAAAGAGTCTACAAACCAAAGATTCCTTTCCCTAGGAAGTCCAAGCAAGAGATTCAGTTAGAAAAGTGCATGAAGTTGATGAGAGATAAGCTAACTGAAGCCCAATTGATTGATGCTGTTAAGAACATTCCTATGGTAAGGAGATGTGTTACAGACATAATTTCTAGTAACATGACTAAAGAAGAAGGTGTCTTGATGGTCTTTGAAGTGTGCGATGCTGTTATTCATGGTAGGATTCCTGAGAAGCTAAAGGATCCAGGGGGGTTTATGTTAGACTATTCTATCTACAAAGACATATTCAAGAGGTCTTTGTGTGATCTTGGCTCAAGTGTGAATCTCATGCCGTACTCTGTGGCTGCGATATTGGGACTAATGGATTTCCAGCCAACTAGGATCGCTCTTGTCCTAGACGATCGATCAAAGAGATATCCAGAAGGAGTTCTTGAGAACATCCCTCTCAGAGTTGGAAATTACTTTATTCCAACAGACTTTGTGGTGTTGAAGTATGAGGTTGAGCCAGATGATCCTATTCTGCTTGGAAGATCATTCTTAGCCACTGCTGGAGCAGTAATTGATGTGAGACGGAGTTCGATTGCTCTCCACCTGGGAGATCAGCCTTTGGAGTTCAAGATGGACATGAAGTAGAGAGCCACCATTGATGGACATAGCTTCAGTGTTGAGGTGGAACCAGAGGTTCCTATTGGAGAAGTGAAGATGGCAGTTCATTCTGAACTTGCTCTAACATCTTAAGACACTGCAACTGTTCTTATGCAGAAAGCTCCAGATCTCTCTCTTCCACCAAAGCAAAGGTATGGATCTTCTAAACTCAAATCTCCTAATCCCTCAGCTATGAGTGCAGGAAAACGCAATATCCCACCCACGCTTCGCTCCCGCCCTGGTGCTTTTCGCTCTTTCTTTGGGAGATCTCATGATCCGAATGCTTATACGCCACCTTGGATGAAGAGACATTCACTGAGACACTCCAAGTCTCTGTTGAATCCCCAATAACTCCGTTCTCCTCACCACAGTCAAGCTATTGACTTTAAACAAGCGCTGAGTGGGAGGCAACCCACTGTTAGGTTCGTTTTTGTTTTCAATTTTCGTTTTGATTTTGGTGTTTTGATTTTTCTGTTTAAGTGTGTTTAGAGGCCTGAGAAACAAGCAGAATCGCACTGCATCGATCGATACACATAGTGCATCGATCGACACAGTTGCGGTTTACGGTTTGCCGATTCAATTGCGGTTCAGACACCGGTTATCTACTTAACCGTGGACATAATCACCTTGCATCGATCGACACCCTAGTGGCATCGATCGACACAGGCCGACGACGGGTAAGTGTTCTGACTCTGTTTGGATTCTCTTAATTCTGATTTTTCTCGCCAATCCTGAGCTTGACACCACTGGGGACAGTGTGTTTCAAGTGTGGGGGAGGTAGCTACTGACGCACGCTTTTTTTTTCTTAGTGTCAGTCAAAAATTTGTTTTATTGAGTCAAAATTGAGTAGGAAACATGGACTTTTTGAGGAGATTACCACACTTGTAGGAACTTAAGTGACCATTGGATGACTTGCAGATGATCTATGACTATTAGAAAACCCAACACGGACCAGCCTACTGAGGACACCCATATCACTTCAGGTATTCAGAGAATCCATTACTTGACTTCACCTTTAAATTGACTTAATTTTCTCTCCTATGGGCTTGGTATACTTTGAGTCGGATTCCTCTGTTGGTTCTGACACAGCTTGTAAACCTGTCTGATTATGGTTCCCTTCTCCCCATCCTTGAAAGTAAAAAAAAAGAAATAAACTAAGGATAAGCTAGTAGCTTCGAAGTGATCGCGGGAGTGGTAGAGACCCCTATTACCTCCTGTGCATCCATGGAAACATGTCCAAAGTATACCCCAATAAGGGAAGAGAACTGATAGAAAAAATAAAATGATACCCAGTGGGGAAAAATCAGTACTAAGGAAGGGAAAAGAGAAGAAAGGGACCAAAAGCAACAGTCGAGTGGTCAGAGCTGACAGAGTAAGAGTCCATGCGTTCTTTGATCGATACCCCATAGGTGAGACCGCACTTAATAGCTTATAGAAGTCAGTATGGTGAATTTGGATGCTCTGAATGTAATTGTGGAGTTTACTCAGGATAGTTGCTAAGTGTGGGGGAAGTATATGTTGGTCTTGATGTTTGCAGGTTCATTTTCATGTGGCTTACTAAGGCGAATCTGATTGTGGTTGTAACACCCCCCAACCATTCTACGGACAATAGACGGCCGGAGACGTCACAATGGTCGAATACCGCGAACGGTCCAGCCGTCCCCGAGGTTAGGCCAGCCCATCCGTTATATCCGACTTACCTCTCGTTCATAGCCTAAGGCTTAGCAACCCGTACTATGACCTTGAGTTGTGTTACTTCGGAATAAACTCATATCATGGAACCGTGGAGTTAAAGAAAACACTTTTATTAATACTAAGTAGGATTTATTACAAAAAGTTACCCAAAACATACAATTTACGGTGCACCAAGCCAAAATCCTACATAGTACAAACTCCACATCTTCACACTCACAACCCAAGACTACGTCGGCGGCCTAACGTCCGAACTTGCCCTCTAGCCCGTCTATGGTTTCCTGCGAGAAAAAATTGTATAATGAGCAACCATATGGGTTACCCAGTAAGTCCAGGACCCTCTATCATGCATTAGTGCCCCAACCTGTCCCAATAGCCGAAGCACAATGCAATAAACATCACATTCGTCTCACAAGCATAAACAAGCAATACCAACATCACAAATATGCACAATGCGGAAGCTTATAAATGATAACACAAACATGACTCCAATCATGAATGCAACACACGTCTAGACTTTCTAGAATCCTCAATCTCATGCATGCGAAGGCCTCCTAGTGCACCGGATACTCTCCCCTACACACGTGGCTACCCGCACCTTAATCACCATAAAGGATCATAAGCCGAGTATCACACCCGATTACGGGGACCTCTTGTCCCTCGGGTTCCCAATTACGGAGATCTCCATCTCTCGGGATCGTGTCGTCACACGATGCTCGGCCAAGGGGGCGACCCAAGTACCGTCCGAGCCTGATCCAAATCCGCGGAGACTTCACCATGGGAGAACCGAATACACTAACTCTAGAACACTCACACAAGTTATAGAATGCATCATCTAGGACTCACACACGTCCTAGACCACTAGAGCAATATAACACATGCTCTAGAACAACACAAACAACTGGTCCACGGTGTCCCTTGTTACCACCCACGGCCACATGCAACACACATCACAAGAACTGTAGACTACATGATAACCACACATGCATCTACGTACTTTCACAATCACACTACAGTGTAGGGTCATGCAAAGGATCCGAAGATCACGGCAGCCACTACAACCGTCTCAACAACGGAAGGGAGACTTACGTGGATCAAAGATCTCACGAAGCTACCACATCCTCACCAATACGGGAAAACATCTCTTTTCTCATCACAGCCATTTCCGAGTGGATCACAATCCATTCTCGTACTTATCACAACATGCATGCTATCACAACAATCTCAATGATTCTCCACACAATCAAAGAGAACATGCATCATAACAAATCAACCATGCATGCAGCAATACTCAATGAATCTATCACCTATAATCAAAGAGATTAACAATCTAAACCACAATACACATGCATGCATCAATTACTAGAACAAACGGATTAAAACCTCAACCGAAAGAACATGCATAACACACAAACGCCTTTAAGGGTAAATACTCTGAGTATTTCAACCCTTAAGGCACAACCTGCATAAATCCGTCAGTCCTAGCTACCGGGACTCACCCGTTACGCAGCCCGCTTCTTAACTCCAAGGATCTTCCCGCTAGATCCAGACACAAGATCCTAAGTAAGAAACTTATTTAAGGTAAGGTTCAGACCCTAAAGCTTCTCAGATCTAAAGCTTACCGACCAATCTTCATATTTTTCCTTTCTTTATCTTTTCCAAGTGATCCCACATTATTCTGGAGCTTATGAATTTTCGACCTTTCCTCAGCCGATCTTCGAGTCCTTCGACCAACTCCGAATCCGTTCGTCCCATTCACATTCTGTCTCCACCAAATGTCTTATATTGACCCCATTAGCTAACACAGTCAATTTGACATTGATTGCTCAACCTTGAATTTTGGTAGTTCTTTGTATGTTCCCTCTCGGCTGGTCGTATTCCGCGTTCAGCCGTTCTACTTCTTACGGAGGGTTATTACAGTGGTGCTCCTACGATGAAACGAGTTTCTGAAGTTTTCAAACTTCTTCTCCTGATCTTGGTTTTCTGTTTGATTGAGGGCAAGCAAAAGCTAAGTGTGGGGGAGTTGATATACCATGGATTTTAGGACTTTTAACCATGGTATATGTCTTATTTATCGAGTCTTTCTATGTGTTTTGGAGTCTTTTCAGGTGTTTTACAGGTTTAAGGACATTTAGAGCTTAATTGGGCGTTTTGGGAGCATTTGAAGCAATTCTGCACTATTTAGAGATTTCACAGAGTTCACTGGCTGCGTTTTCGCAGTGCATCGATCGATGCAGTTCTGCACATGGTCGACGCAGTGGTTGACGCAGTTCTGCGCCCAAAAATCTGCATTTTGGAGAAATTACAGTTTTTGCCCAGAAACTTCCCGGATTTGCAAAAAGGCCCCAGACGTGTTATAGACTATATATTAGGGTTTTTATCCACTTGTTTAGGCTACGCTTTACTTACGCATTCTTTTAGTCAGAGAGAGAGATTTGGAACTCATATTCTTTGTTTCTCTTTTATGATATTTGGTTTTCTATTCATTATGATTTTTGTTTCATTGATCATGTTTGAGTAGTTTACCAGTTAGGTTTAGGGATTCTCACAGGGGATTTCATGGAATTATAGGTTGATCAATCTATAGGGATTCATATCTTTCTAGTTCTTCATTTAGGGTTGTTCTTAATGCTTGATCTGAATTGGCCAATTAGATTATTGATGTTAGGTTGATTTTTGCAATGAAAGTTGATTAAATAACTAGAAAGAACTTAGATGAGCAATCTGACTATTCGCAAAGAAATTTGGCTTAGGAGAATTGTGAACGAAAGAACCTGAGATTAATGCTTGTTTAGAACTCTAGGATTCGCAACGAAAGTTGGTCTGTTATAATTCTGTGATTGTAGTTCTAGGACAGTTCTTAATTAGATCCCGATTGATTGATTAGCCTATGTTCGTGATTTCATGAGAACTCCCTTGACCTGTCGCCTTTGCCTTCTGATTTACAAACCGATCTATTTACTTTATTGTTTGATTTACTTCTTTCATACTGCTTTACCTAGCTTAATTCGATGTTCTACAATCTATCGCAAGAATCTAGAGTCTATGTGGATTCGATACCCTATATATTACTGGTTCACGTCTGTGCACTTTCAGCGTAGATCTAGGGATTAAAACCTGATCGTATCAATATATGATAATCGAGTCATTTTATGTGTCTTTTGTGTCCTTTACATGTTTTCACACATTTCAAGATCATATGGATATTTGGGAGCATTTTGGGACCTTTTGGAGATTGTAGCTGAATTTATCAAAGTCACTACCGACCATGACCGCTTGTGTCAATCAAGACAACATTGTGTGTCGGTCGACACAAAGTTTTTTCCCACAAATCATCCGCGAGCTGAGAAACTATTGAAAAATCGCAAAGTTGTCCCAAAAGTTTTCATATTTGTAGAAGTGATCCAAAACGTGTTTTATACGTTGACAAAAAACGTGTTTTATACTATTAATTATGTTTTAGTGTTTTATTCTCATTCATACTTTCATACTTCGAGTTTTCAAATATAAAGAGATTGGGACTGATTCGATACTATGTAATCTTTTGAGAGAACATTTCGAACCCCTGTTTCTTTTTTTTATTCTATTTTGTATGATATCTCTTTTGATCAAGTATTTTGTTTCATTCAATATGTTTGCGTAATTCTCTTGTTAGGTTTAGGGATTCTCGTTAGAGATTTCATGAAATGTTTGATTGATTGATTGGTTAAGATTCATAACTTGATTAGTTCTTCACCTAGGTAGTTCTTAAAGCTAGTTCTAGATTGATCACCTAGAATCTAGATTATAGGTTGTTAAGTTGGCACGAAAGTGCAATTTATAATCTCACAATAACTTAGGGTGAGCAAATTAGATAATTGCAAAGGAATTTGGATTAGATAATTTGTGAACAAATTGAACCTGCACTTAATGCTAGTTTAAAATTTAGGAACCACAAAGGAATATGGATTCTTAAGTTTTAGACTTAGTAATTTTTCGCAATGAAAGATGGCTTATTTTATCTTTGTGATTTGAGTTCTAGAACCTCTTCGTAATTCGATCCTGACCGATAAATTGATCTGCATTACATGATTTTTTTTGAGAAATTCGAAGAACCTGACGCTTTCCCAACTGATAACAAAATCGAATTTTATTGTTCTTGCACTTCTTTTATTTATTACAACTACTCATGCTTAGCTTAATTCAAAACGAAAATTCTATCATGAGAGTCTTGAGTCTTTGTGGATTCGACCTCTAAATACTAAAACTGCATTTTGTGCACTTGCAGTGTAGCTCAAGGGAATTGAAACTTTGAGGATATCAATTTTTGGCGCCGTTGTCAGGGACTCTTTTGAGTCTCTGATAGTTTAAGTTTAGAGTTTACACTAAGTTTTTATATTCAGTTTTACTGACATTGTTCAATCCTTTTGTCTTGTGTGTTTCACTTGTATGCCTAATCGCACTACTAGGAGCAACAAAGACAGTGAGCTTTTGTATCTTCTGAATCATAAGCTTGCAAGGTTAGAACAAACGGAAAGAAAAGCAAATAAGCCAATGAAAATATTGAACGCAGGATTTTGTAACGGGATGAAGCTAATGTTCTAAGAGACCAAGAGGGTCATGTGTGCAGCAATCAGGATCAAAGATTGGATGGGGGAAAAAATCCCATCATGCTAATTTCTATCATCAGCGCGGATCATGCACCAGAAATGCACAAGCCCATGCACATGCTTTTGAGCAGGAGAAGAATGGAAGAGTGATAGGTCTCAAGTTTTACCCTATACTGACTGCAAGTGCACAGTATATCGATGTAGTACTTAGGGATCGAATCCACGAGGACTCTAGGCAACGATAGGGTTAAGAACTTAAAGAGATTTAAACTAGGAGAAAGCAAAAAGCAAATTGTATTGAATTAACTAAAAAGCAAGCAAGAAAGTAAACAAGTAGCAGGTTGTTGTTGTAAGAAATAAACTAAGGGCGCTAAGTCTAGGGCGTTCTCAGGAAATCAGACAAGCAGATAAATCATTCAGTCAGGATCTAATTAAACTCAGTTCAAGAACTCAAACACAGATATAGAATTAACCAACTGTTGTTGCGAGAATTCTCTAAGTCTAAGTGCAGCAATCCAAATTCCTTTGCAATTACTAACAGATTAAACCAGCTTTAATTCCAAGTTCGATATGTTCACAATCTAATTAAACCAAATTCCTTTCCGAGTAATTAAATTGCTCAACCTAAATAGTTCAGATTCTAAACCACACTGTCGTGTCGTATTTAGCAACCTAAGATCTAGATTCTAATTGATCAGGTTAGAACTAGCATTAAACACAATTTAGTTTGAAGAACATCTATTGATGTGAATCCTTAACTGAATTAATTATATCTAGCAAGTCATGAAATCCCTATGAGAAACCCTAAACCTAACTATGAAACTACTCAGACATAGATGATGTAAACATGATCAATGAATTAATAGCAATCATAAAAGAGATTATAATATAAAAGGGGTTCGAAAACTTCTCCAAAACAAATGTAGTATAGGATCAGATCAGCCCCAAAAGCTCTAAAAACTCTCTGCTCTAAGTTATGATAGCGTATCTAAAACTGAAGTTAAAAACCTAATTAAATAGCTAAAACACGACTTGGAGCTTCTGTGTAAATATCTGGAACTTCTGGGCATCTTTGCAATTATCAGCATTCTTCATTAAACCGCCGAGAATCTGGCCCAACTCGCTGTGCATCGATCGATGCAGGTGTGCAACGATCGACACAATACTCAAATATGGACAGTGAGCACAACCTCTTGTGTCAAATCTCCAAAGTGCACCAAATAGCTCCATAATCTCCACTTTTGCTCCAAACGTGCGTGTACCTAATAAGACCTGCAAAAGACTCTAAAGGAACACAAAAAGACACTAAAACAGACTTATATCATGGCATAAAACCGGTAAAAACCATGATATATCAACTCCCCCACACTTAGCCTTTGCTTGCCTTCAAGCAAAACAAAGAACTAAACAAGGTGAAGAGGTTTGAAAACTTTCAGAAACTCTTTTTGTCCTAGAAGAAACAACACACAGATTCTCCTTAGTAAACCACTGAAAGAATCACCTGTAAGACATCGAGACCAACATATACTTCCCCCACACTTAGCAACTGTCCTAAGTAAACTCCACAATCACATTCACGCATTCAAATTCACCCTACTGACTTCTGCAAGTATTTAAGTGCGGTCTCACCTAAGGAGTATCGATCAAAGGGCACATGGACTCTTACCTTGCCAGCTCTAGACCACCATACTATCTTTCTCTAGTCCCTTTCTTCTCTTTTCCCTTCCTTAGCATTCTGATTTTTCCCCATTGGGTATCATTTTTTTTTTATCAGTGCTCTTCCCCTTAAGGGGTGTACTTTGGACACATTCGATGGATCGCACAAGATATGATAGTTGTAGCTATCACTCCCATGACCACTTCGGAGTTACTAACTCATCCTCAGTTTATTATATATATATTTTTTTTTTACTTTATGGAAGGGGAGAAGGGAACCAAATAGGTCAGGTTTACAGGCTGTGTTAGAACTAACAAAGGAATCCGACACAAGGTATACCAAGCCCTTAGGTGAGAAAATTAAGTCAGTATTAAGGTGAAGTCAGTAAAAGGATCCTTTGATACCTGAAGTGATGTGGGTGTCCTCAGTAGGTTGATCTGTGATGGGGTTTTCTAATAGTCATAGATAGATCCTGCAACTTCATCCCAATGGTTACTTAAGTTCCTGCAAGATATTGTTAACTCCTCCAAAATTCATTGTTTCTTACTTAAACTGGTTTTGACTCAATAAAATAAATTTTTTTGGAAAACTGGACTGACTCTAAGAAAACAGAAAGATAAAGTCAGTAGCACCTCCCCCACACTAAAGACACACTGTCCCCAGTAGTGTCAAGCTAAGGGTTGGTAAAAAGAAAAGAAAAATGTTAATGGATGTGTTGAGTTCTGTCTGATTTTTACCTCTGTCGCACAGGCATCGATCGCTGCATAAATGCATCGACCGTTGCTAGGCGATTTTTCGTCATGTGTCGATCGTTGCTCAGGACCGCAACGATCGCTGCAATGCGATTTTTTTCGTGTTGTGACGATCGACACAAGGTGTGTCGATCGACGCACTGCGATTTTGGCCGAGAACTGCAGACAAAACTCACCAAAAACAGAAACAAAACGTAAAATCCTACAAAAACACCAAAAATCAAAATGCAAAAATGAAACAGTGGGTTGCCTCCCACTCAGCGCTCTTTTAACGTCAATAGCTTGACGTTTCAGCTGATCTAGGCAGAGGGTGCATCATCCAGAGGCAGAATCTGACCTACTGGAATCTCGGCCTTAGCCCAATAGTGTTTCACCCTCTGTCCATTCACAGTGAATTCATTACCTTCCTTACTGATTAGAACAATAGCTCCGTAGGGACGCTCCTCTTTGATCTTGAAAGGACCAGGCCACCTTGATTTCAGCTTACCTGGAAACAAATGCAAACGTGAGTTATACAAAAGTACTTGATCGTTGGGTGCAAACTGTCTAGAGACAATCTTTTTGTTATGATAGGCTTTAGTCCTCTCTTTGTACAGCTTTGAGTTCTCATAGGCAAGATGTGTAATCTCATCCAACTCATTAAGCTGCACCAATCTCCTCTCTGCAGCAGACTAAAGATCAAAGTTCATCTGTTTTACAGCCCATGTTGCTTTGTGCTCAAGCTCCACTGGCAGATGACATGCTTTTCCATACAGAAGATGGAATGGAGTGGTCCCAAGTGGTGTTTTGAATGCTGTCCGGTAAGCCCATAATGCATCATCTAGCTTTGCTGCCCAATCCTTCCTTGTCTTCCCAACTGTCTTTTCTAAGATCTCCTTGATCTGTCTATTAGAGACCTCGACTTGTCCACTAGTCTGAGGGTTGTAAGGAGTAGCAACTCGGTGATGAACTCCATGCTTTCTTAGGAGCTTCTCGAAGACCTTATTAATAAAGTGGGATCCTCCATCACTAATCACAATCCGAGGTACTCCAAATCTAGGGAATATGATGGTCTTAAACAGCTTAATGACCACCGAAGAATCATTGGTTGGACTAGCTATTGCTTCTACCCACTTAGATACATAGTCCACAGCAACCAAGATAAACTTATTCCCATAGGATGAGGGAAAAGGACCCATAAAGTCTATGCCCCAGCAATCAAAAACCTCAACCTCAAGAATGAAATTCTGAGGCATCCCATGCCTCTTACTGATTTTTCCTCTCCTTTGACAGACATCGCATTGAGAGACAAAAGAATGAGTGTCTTTAAACATCGTAGGCCACCAGAAACCTGCTTGCAGAACCTTAGACACAGTTTTGAAAGTAGCAAAATGTCCAGCATAATCTGATCCATGACAGTGGAATAGGATGTCTGGAATCTCTGATTCAGCAACGCATCTCCTGTAAAGACCATCTGAACAATGTTTGTAGAGATAAGGCTCATCCCAGTAGTATCGTCTGAGCTCCCTGAAGAACTTCTTCTTTGCATACCCCTTCAAATCATCCGGTTCAGTCTCTGCGGCCAGGTAATTAGCTATATCCGCGTACCAGGGTCGATCAGTGGTTGCGACAGCACCTACCTCGAATACATAATTTCCAATTTGAACCGTGAAAGGTTTTGGTTCTATTTCCGCATTGCAACGATTGTCGCATAAGGTTGCATCGATCGTCGTATCCTCGACACCTGCATCGATCGTCACAGATGTGGCATCGATCGATGCAGTGCGATTTATCCGACAGTTTTGCAGATTTTTGCCCAAATCCGTCTGAAACACTGTCCCGCCCATATTGACGTTTTCCTCAGGCAAGTAATCATTAATAGGCACGTCTTCCTCAACCAACATCCTTGAAAGATGATCAGCAACTCCATTCTCAACCCCCTTCTTGTCCCTTACTTCAATGTCAAACTCCTGAAGCAACATAATCCATCTCAACAATCTTGGTTTAGCATCCTTCTTCTGCATCAGATACTTCAAGGCTGAATGATCAGTGTGCACAATCACCTTGGAGCCAACAAGATAGGGGCGAAATTTCTCAAATGCAAAGACAACAACCAACAGCTCCTTCTCTGTAGTGGCATAGTTTCTCTGCGCATCATCTAGTGTCCTACTAGCATAATAGATAGCATGAAGCTTTCTATCCTTCTTCTGCCCCAGAACAGCTCCTACAGCATAGTTACTTGCATCACACATAACCTCAAAAGGTAGATCCCAATCTGGTGGCTGAACTATTGGAGCACTCATTAATGCCTGCTTAATCTGCTCAAATGCAGTCTGACAATCTGCATTGAACTCAAATTTGGTATCCTTGCACAGCAAAGCAGTTAGTGGCCTAGCAATCATACTAAAGTCTTTGATGAACCGTCTATAGAACCCAGCATGTCCAAGAAAGCTTCTTATAGACTTTACAGAATCATGCACCTGAAGGCTGGTCATTACCTCAATCTTAGCGCGATCTACTTCAATCCATGCTTCAGACACTTTATGTCCAAGTACAATGCCATCTCTGACCATGAAATGGCATTTCTCCCAATTAAGAACCAAGTGCTTCTCTTCGCATCTAGTCAGTACCTTGCACATATTATCTAAGCACTCATTATAAGATGATCCATAGACTGAGAAGTCATCCATAAATACCTCCATAAGTCCTCAATCATATCAGTGAATATGGACATCATGCATCTCTGGAAAGTAGCTGGTGCATTGCAGAGTTCAAAAGGCATCCTACGGTAAGCAAATGTGCCATATGGACAAGTGAAGGTGGTCTTTCCCTGATCCTCTGGATGGATAGGAATCTGAAAGAAACCTGAATATCCATCGAGGAAGCAATACTAAGGGTGATTTTCTAACCTCTCCAGCATCTGATCAATGAAGGGTAAAGGGAAATGATCCTTCCTTGTTGCAGCATTGAGTTTCCTGTAATCTATGCACATCCGTTGTCCAGTCACAGTCCTAGTAGGGATCAGCTCATTCTTCTTATTCTTCACAACTGTAACTCCGCCTTTCTTAAGCACCACATGGACTGGACTCACCCAATCACTGTATGAAATAGGATAGATGATCCCAGCATCTAGGAGTTTCATAATCTCCTTCTTAACCACTTCCTGTAAATTAGGATTAAGCCTTCTCTGATGCTCAACAGATGTCTTAGACTCGTCCTCAAGATGTATCCGATGCATGCACAGCTCCGGAGAGATACCTGAAATGTCATCAAGAGAATAGCCAAGAGCTTTGCGATGCGTGCGTAGCTTTCTTAGCAGTAAAGTGAGCTCTGCGTTGTTCAAACTAGCGTTAATAATCACTGGATAAGTTGAATTAGGTCCAAGAAACGCGTACCTTAGCCCCGATGGAAGTTGTTTCAGTTTAATTTTCGGAGCCTTTTCCTCTGCCCAATCTCTGTCGACTTGCAACGATCGATGCTTAGTTTGTGTCGATCGATGCAAAGTCGCGGCAGACACTTCTAACTTCATCACTTGCTCAGCAGAATCCATCAGTCTTCCATAGCAGATTGCAGGCTCGTCTTGCAGGTGTTCCAGCTCCATTATAGAGCTCAGTAAAGCTCTTTCTAGTGGATCTTCAGCATGTGACTTGTGAAAGTACTCTGCAGCCAGCACCCAGTGTGTCCACAAAGAAGGTATGTCCGTCGATGGTTGGTCTCTTTACCAGTTTGTCCATATCAAAACTCATCTTCAGATCACCCACATTCAGAATTATTATACCTCCTTGGCAGTCAATCATCGCACCAGCAGTAGCTAAGAAAGGCCTGCCCAAAATCAGTGGATCCTTCGGTTCCTCTCCATACTGCAGAACCACAAAATCAGTAGGTATCACACATTTACCAATCATTATAGGCACATCTTCTAGTACTCCTTCAGCGATCCTAATAGTTCTTTCTGCTAGAACCAGTGAGATCCTACTTGGTAAGAAGTCAGTCATTCCAAGTCTCTTAGCTACAGAGAAGGGTATAAGATTTACACTAGAACCAAGATCACATAGGGATCTTTCAAATCTTTCCCTGTAGATAGCACAATCCAACACAAAGCTCCCTGGATCTTTCAGCTTTTCAGGAATTCTGCCCTGAACTACCGCACTACATACCTCCGTGATCATCATCACACTCTCCTCATCAGACCACTTACCAACAAGCAAGCCCTTAAGACATCTCCTCATCACAGGAGAAGTCTCCATAGAATCAATCATAGGGACTTCGACTTTCACCTTTTTGATGATCTCTTTGCATTTGGTATACTGCCTATCATTCCGAGCTTTCCTGGAATTTTTGGGAAAAGGTACTTTAGGTTTGTAAACCCTTTCACTTGACTGCTTTAGTTTCTATGGTTTTGAACTCTCTGCAGTCGCCTTGCGTCGATCGTCACTGGTGTTGTGTCGATCGTTGCTGGGCGACTTTGTTACGACAGGTTCTTCGTTTTCGCTTTGCATCGATCGTTGCTGAGTAGCGTCGATCGATGCATTGCGAATATCACGGATCCCATCTTCCAATTCCTCAATTTCCACGAGTTCTTCAACACTCAACTGCTTTTTCTGGCCAGGAGACAGCTCCTTACCACTTCTCAATGTTACCGCATTGCATTGATACTTAGGATTAGCATCAGTTCGCCCTGGGAGATATCCATCTTCCCTCTTAACATGTCCAGAAGTCTGTGCAACTTGAGCATCAAGCATTTTCACATGTGAGTTCAAGGATTCGAATTTCCCATTCAAATCATCATACACCCAATCCAGTTTCTTGTTGACATCCACAGAAATCTTGGTTTGTCCCTTTAGCAGCTGCTCCATCATTGCCTCCATCTTACTCTCATGAGTAGTAGCTACAGGAGGTGCTTGGTAAGAGGAAGATCCATAAGTCCTCTGATTACCTTGTTGGAAAGGTTTCTGAAATCCACTAGTCTGTCCAAATCCAGAAGAGTTTTGGTTGCTGTTGAAAGCACTCTTCTGTCCTCCATTGAAGAACCTATTACCAGACTGATTTCCAAACCTGTTTCCTTGGAAACCAGATCGGATGTAATTCACATCCTCTTCCTGATCATCTCCTTCGTCATTGATCATCTCAACATCTTGAGCAAAGTGGACAGCTTTCTTCCCAGCTAGAAGATTGCAAACCGTGTCCAACTTAGATCTTATATCAGCTATCTCAGAATTCTCCATCTTCCCACCGGACTTCTTCCTTCTCTCATCAGTAGTCTTGCAGCTATTACTGCTTACCAGATTATTTATCAACTGCTTAGCTTGAGCAGGAGTCCTAGTGTTAAAGTTGGCATTGCTAGAATTGTCCAGCGCAGTCTGATATGGAAGATCTATACCTCTAAAGAAGATGCCTAAAAGTGTTACCTCGGTGAATCCATGGTGCGGACAGTCACGTTAGTACTTCTTAAACCTCATCCAGGCTGTCTTAAGAGGCTCTGTCGGACCTTGGGTGAAGGTGAGAATGTCCTGTCTGGACTGATCTGAGCGAGCATCATCATAGAAATGACGCAGGAATTCACTCTTCAGAGCGGCCCAAGTAACAAACGTCCCAGATGGAAGTTGTTTCAGCCAGGCTGCAGCATCTCCAGCCAGAGAGTAGGGAAAAAGCTTGAGGAACAGATAGTCTTGGTTAACTCCATCGTACTTTATTCCAGTGACTATGCCCTCAAACTCATTTATGTGATCCATCGGCTGCTCACTTGGAGAGCCATGGGAGGCTTTCTGCCTCAGGAGAGAGTAGTAGACGGTCTTGATTTTAAAATCATTCCTCTCAAATTCAGGAAGTACAAGAGCTGACCGGTTAACTCATCCGGACGGTTATAGTCAGCTAAAGTCCTTTCATGGAAAACCATCTGTCTACCTTGGCCTTGTCCTTGACCTTGGTTCTGCTCCAGTTGCGGCTGTGGTTGCTCTGGAGGATTAGGGATGACATTCCCTTCAGCATCTATCGGTTCTCCAGCAGCATTGTAAGGATTGTTGTGTCGGTCCCCGAGGGTACCTTGAGCATCATGCTTTATGATCACACGTTCAACAACCATCCTTGTTCTTCTAACTCTTTTGTTAGTCCTCTCTAGTCTAGCAGGCTCTTCAAGTTGGAGGTTTATGAGATTAGTGTTCGGATTACTTCTAGGATCACGCGTCTGCATAAACTGTCTGTAATCGCCAAGCAACGATCGATGCTAGCAGTGCAACGATCGATTCAACTCCAATCGCCTAGTGTCGATCGACACAAGTGTTGGAACGTTTAGATTAATCCTGATTCAATTCCAGATTCAGATTATCCTAAACATGCGATCTAGGTTCTTCTCAGAATAGAAACAAATGATGATCTCACCTTATACCTGTTATTGCAGCGGAAGAAGATGGTATGTCTGAGATCAGAGAAACACCGAGGGATGAATCCTCCAAAGGTTCACACACGCTTTCACAGGAAACAGCTGCTAGACCACAAGGGGAACTCGGCGCAGAGAGAGAGAGTTTACGGCTCAAATGTTAGGGTTAATCAGTCTGAAACTCGAGTTTTATGACACAAAACTCGTCCTGTTCCGTTTGGGCCATTTGGCCCAAATACCAATTAACTCGTCGGTGTTTGCGCACTGCATCGATCGTTGCACCTCATGCATCGATCGATGCACAGTGGCTAAACCTTTTATTCTCTCTAAGTACAGTAAATGCCTAGCACTTTTACTGTACTTCTGCTAAACCGTTCCTACACATTTTCCTGTTAGCTTAGGCGTGTGACCCATATGGGATCATATAATAAAGGCAATAAGTCCAAGACTTATAGATCATGAGCGGACTCTAGCAAGCCATCATGACCCCCAGTATTATATGACTTATGTCTGATCATTGACATACTCTTACTTTCTAGAGACAGTACCGAGATTACTGGACACAATTCCAACAATCTCCCACTTGTACTGGAATCTCTGTATTCATAATCCTTTTGTCTCAATATCTCGATTAGTCATAAGGCAAGATTAGTGTCATCCTTATAAAGCCTAATCTTGTTCATCGGACTCTGATTTGATACTGACAATACAAACGACTCGGGAAAGTCCGTTTGAGCATGGCCATGCGTTTTCCAGTATTCAAATCTCCGATTGGCCTAGAGATATTCACTCCATTTATATTGGAGGGACAAATCCCATCTTGTTCCATCACTGTAAACTACTCACTTCATGATGTACCCAAACAAGGTCCTTATAGCTATCGCAGAACGATAGCGTTAGACAATGATCAAAGTGCATCAGTCCATATGCCGTCACATGCATGCGAACTCAGGTCTAAGGACTATACTCTATAGTCGTAGTAAGAATCTCTTATGACACAGATATAAATATCCTGAAGAGTTCTTATTAGCGGGTCTTGTCCGGTCGTATGTTCCCAACATACACCTATGTACTGACTTTGATGCCGAGCATCTATGACACACTGAGACTTTGTCATAAGTCACGTACCAATCCAATCTTACACGGTTGTTGGTGTTCCAATTTCAACAACCTTCGACTAGGGACAGGATGATATAAAACATTTATCAAATATAGGATCTCATGATCAAGCTAAATGACTTCGATGACTCAAGATCAAATCATTTACTTCGATGACCTATAAAATGGTTCATATCATTTTGGAACGATTATTTCATCACAGTTAAAATAATCTTGAAATAATAATTTCATTAAAACATAAATAATAATGTTTTACAAGAACATATCAAATAACTAAAATAAAGCTCACAAAACTCCCACTCAAATTTAGATTACATTTCAATGTTTCTAATGCCTACAGCTTCAGTCAGGAACTCGAGCTTAGGCCTTGGGAGTGGCTTTGTCAACGGATCAGCGACATTATCATCTGTCGGAACTCGGCTGATCTTGACTTCCTTTCTATTAATGATGTCACGTATCAAGTGATATCTTCTTTGAACATGCTTGGATTTCTGGTGTGATCTTGGTTCCTTTGCCTGAGCTATAGCACCATTGTTGTCACAAAATAGTGCCAGAGGCTCAGCCGCATCTGGTATCACACCTAGTTCCATAATGAACTTTCGAATCCAAACAGCTTCCTTCGCTGCTTCTGAGGCGGCGATATATTCAGCTTCTGTAGTGGAATCAGCAACGGTGTCCTGCTTGGAGCTTCTCCAACTTACTGCACCGCCATTCAGACAAAAGACATAACCGGACTGTGACCGGAAATCATCTGTGTCTGTCTGGAAACTTGCGTCCGTGAATCCACTGACTTTAAGCACATCACTTCCACCGTACACTAAGAACTTATCCTTAGTATGTCTTAGATACTTCAAGATGTTCTTTACGGCAATCCAATGGTTTTCACCTGGATTTGACTGGTATCTACTCGTCATGCTCAATGCGTAAGCAACATCAGGACGAGTACAGATCATGGCATACATGACAGATCCTATTGCAGATGCATAAGGAATATTCTTCATGCGCTCAAGCTCAGCAGCCGACGTAGGGCTCTGCTTCTTGCTTAGCGTCGTGCCATGTACCATTGGCGTGAAGCCCTTCTTGGAATCTTTCATGCTGAATCTTTGTAGGACTTTGTCAATGTATGAGTCTTGACACAAGCCTATCAGCCTCTTAGGTCTATCCCGATAGATCCTAATTCCAAGAACGTATGCGGCTTCACCCATGTCTTTCATGGAAAAACAACTTCCAAGCCAGTCTTTTACGGACTTTAGCATTGGAACGTCGTTTCCGAGAAGCAGTATGTCATCGACATACAGAATAAGAAATACAATCTTGCTCCCACTAGATTTCTTATACACGCATTGTTCTTCTTCGTTTCTGATGAAGTCAAATTGCTTGATCGCTTCATCAAAACGAAGATTCCAGCTCCTCGATGCTTGCTTCAATCCATAAATGGATTTATGAAGCTTGCATACTTTCCCAGCATTCTTCGGATCTATGTAACCGTCAGGTTGTGTCATATACACATCCTCTTCCAGAATACCATTCAGGAAAGCGGTTTTCACGTCCATCTGCCAAATTTCATAATCATGAAAAGCTGCAGTTGCTAGTAGAATCCGAATAGATTTCATCATAGCCACTGGTGAATAGGTTTCATCGTAGTCCACACCGTGAACTTGTCTGAAACCTTTTGCCACCAACCTGGCTTTATAAATCTGGACATTTCCATCCACGTCAATCTTCTTCTTGAAGATCCATTTGCACTCGATGGCTTTTACACCAGCGGGTAAGTCAACCAACGAAAAAACTTGGTTGACCGACATGGAGTCCATTTCGGAATCAGTGGCCTTGCGCCACTTAGAGGAATCTGGGCCCATCATGGCTTGGTTGAAGTTCGATGGTTCATCACCATCAATGATCAAAAGATCATGACAGTTAGTCACGAGGAATCCTTGATATCTCTCGGGTTCGTGACGGATCCTCCCGGATCTTCGAACTTCAGGTACTACAGGTTCAGGCTCTACAATTTCTTGTAGGTCCTCCTGCTGCTCTTCCTCATTAGGTTGGGCAGTATCCTGTTCATCTTGAATTTCTTCAAGCAGTACCTTACTCCCACTGTCTTTCTTAGAGAGAAACTCTCTTTCAAGAAAGTTACAATCCCGGGCAACAAAGATCTTGTTCTCGGAACGTAGATAGAAGTAATAAGCCTTGGTTTCCCGTGGATAACCAATGAAATAGCATTTATCAGATTTTGGTGTAAGCTTGTCTGAGATTAATCTCTTAACATAGGCTTCACAACCCCAAATTCTTAGATAAGACAGCACTGGAGCTTCTCCAGTCCATAATTCATATGGTGTCTTTGCTACTGCTTTTGATGGCGCTCTGTTTAGTGTGAACACTGCTGTCAGCAGAGCATATCCCCAAAGGGATATTGGAAGGTCTGTGTGACTCATCATAGGTCGAACCATATCCAATAAGGTCCGATTTCTCCTCTCAGACACACCATTCCATTGAGGTGTTCCAGGAGGAGTGAGTTGGGATACAATCCCACACTCTCTCAGATGATCACTGAATTCTTGGCTTAAGTATTCTCCTCCTCGGTCGGACCGAAGAGCCTTAATGCTTTTGCCAAGTTGGTTCTGTACTTCATTTTGGAATTCTCTGAACTTCTCAAAAGATTCAGACTTATGTTTCATTAAATAAACATATCCATACCTACTGAAATCATCAGTAAAGGTAATGAAGTACTGATAGTTTCCTCTTGCATTAGTGGACATTGGGCCACACACATCAGTGTGTATCAGGCCCAATAAGTCACTGGCCCTCTCGTTAGGTTTATTAAAGGGGGCCCGTGTCATTTTGCCCATCATGCATGATTCGCATTTCTCACATGACTCAAAGTCAAATGAGCCAAGAAGTCCATTCGAATGGAGCCTCTTGATGCGTTTCTCGCTGATGTGCCCTAAACGACAATGCCATAGAAACGTTCGGTTTTCCTCATTAGGTTTAAACCGTTTTGTATTGATGTTATAAATTGGCGCGGATTGATCGAGTATGTAAAGCCCATTCGTAAGAGGGGCCGAACCATAGAACAAATTGTTGCGATTGAAGGAACATAATTTATTCTTAACTGAAAAATCATAACCTTCCAAATCCAACAAAGAAATTGAAATAATATTTCTGCTTATAGCAGGTACAAAATAACAATTATTAAGTTCTAAAATCAATCCCGAAGGTAAAGACAACAAGTAAGTTCCTACAGCTAGTGCTGAAACTTTCGCTCCATTCCCAACTCGTAGTTCCACTTGTCCTTGCTTCAGCCTTCTACTGTTGCTGAGTGCCTGCATATTAGTACAAATATGAGCCCCACAACCAGTATCCATGACCCATGAGGTATTATCAGAAGTAGTTGTATTAACTTCTATAACAAAAATACCTGATGAAGAAGTCTCGAAAGTCTTCTTCTTTAATTCCTTTAGACCTTCCTGGAATTTCTTACAATCTCTTCTCCAATGCCCCAGTTCTTTGCAGAACCTGCACATGTCAGTTGGCCCAGCCTTGGACTTGGGCTTGGGCTTTGGCGTGTCTGAGTCCACGACTTGGACACCCTTGGCCTTTCCCTTATCCTTAGCAGAAGACTTCTTAAACCCCTTGCCCTTTTGTACCATAAGTACATTGGGGTCCTTGGCGGTTTTCTTCAAGTTGGGCTCTGCAGTCTTGAGCATTCCGTGAAGCTCAGGCAGTGTCTTACTCAAGCCATGCATGTTAAAGTTCAGAATGAACTGATCATAGCTTGCAGGTAAAGACTGCAGAATGATGTCGCAGGCAAGTTCCTGGCTGATTGGGCAGTCGAGTTTGTGAAGATGATCGAGATAACCCATCATCTTCAACACATGAGGACTCACTGCCGCATTCGCAGCCAACTTACAGTCCAAGAGGTTCTTAACTGTCTGGAACCTCTCGGTCCTAGCCTGCTCCTGAAAAAGTGATTTCAGGCTTGCCATGATCTCGATTGGAGACAATACACTTTCGAACTGCTTTTGCAGCTCTGGAGTCATTGTCACCAACATCAGGCAATAAACATCATTTTCATCTGACGAATGCTTTTCCCAAGCATTGTGCAGAGTCCTGGCAGCATTGGCAAGAGGCCTCTCGGGGAGGGGATCTCGAAGGACATAATCCTTCTTCTCCTGCTTGAGGACCAGCCTCAAGTTCCTTGACCATGTCAGGAAGTTCGTTCCAGTCAGCTTCTCCTTCTCGAGAACAGACCGGATCGAGAACGTGTTTTGTGTGCTTGTAGTAGTCATATCTGAAATATATAAATAAAAAGGTTATTAGTTATTATGTTCAAAATGACTAATCTCGTATTAAAAATTTAATATGATTAATCACGCATTATATTCAATAACATAAGTTACCCTCAATAGAATATAATGATTCCAAGATCCACATATAACTAAGATTAAAGTGGGCCACTGGCCGTCACCAAACCTTAGCTTATATCGGTAAGCCCTATATCGGCTAATTATATCCGTGATATAACTCTTGGTTGTGAATCTGGGCCCGAGGCCCAATCCACTCTGATGTCTCAAGGCTCGGGACTCCCGATGGCCTAGTCAAGAAAACCGGACTATACAGTCATGTAATCATTAATGTCTGGGACTCCCAATGACATTTATGAATCACAAACCGTCTTACCCACGCAAAAGCAGACATCCTCACACTGTAAGGCCATGAATGCAATTGAATGGGCTTTGACAGCTGACATAGCCTGGACAAGACATCCAACGCTTGATATTATTTGAGGTTCGTAGGTTTATTAAAATTCATTCCCAAAATAGAAGATTACTATTTCGGGAAACTTTCTATTTATGGAAACCTACTATTTTCGGAAACTTTCTAAAATTGGAAACTTTCTAACTTTAGAAATTTCTTAAAATCCAAAACCCGCAAATTCAGAAACTTCTATTTTAAGAAGCTTTCTAATTTCAAAATTTCGGAAACATTAATTTAAAATCGACTTTACAATATTATAAAATAAATTTTAAATTAATCTGAAGAAAGACTCAAATAATTGGCCCAATTGTTTTAACTTCTTGGCCCGAGGCCCAAGAATTGGTCCATGTCCAAGACATGACCCAATTGTCCAATTAATTGACATAACCGGTCTGGTTCATTAAAACTGGTTTAACCAAGTTTCAATTACTACGATGACCACAATTGTCAACCGGTTATTTACTAAACCGGAATTTCTCAATTTATTTGGTCCAACCAAATCAAATTAGAAATTCCTGGTTTAGGCACTAAATCCAATATTTCTTTCGACATTGGATTTCTTATCCCGGTTTAACCAGACTTAATAAAATTATTAAATCTGTTTATTAAACCGAGACGTTTAATTTTAATTAAATTAAACCGAGCCAAAACCCTAACCGCATCGATCGATGCTCACAGCATCGATCCTGCAACGATCGTTCATCGATCCTGCATCGATCGATGCTCTCACGTGTGCACGAACGGTTATCAGGTTTGGCCGAGAGATTCTCGTGAGATCCATGCGATCGTTTGAACGATCCATGCGATCGCGGTCAATCTCTCGCGACTGCAACGATCGATCCTTGCATTGCATCGATCGATGCAATGCGATCTCAGTCGATGCAAAATCAGTTTAGATCACATACCAAATCAATATAGTTTGGTCATGCGATTTTTTAAACAGTTTGTTTAGGATTCAATTCTTGATTCAAAAACACCTCTTTAAACAATCCTAAACATGAATCTAAACAAGAAAAACCAGAACCTAAAGCTCTGATACCACTGTTGGAACGTTTAGATTAATCCTGATTCAATTCCAGATTCAGATTATCCTAAACATGCGATCTAGGTTCTTCTCAGAATAGAAACAAATGATGATCTCACCTTATACCTGTTATTGCAGCGGAAGAAGATGGTATGTCTGAGATCAGAGAAACACCGAGGGATGAATCCTCCAAAGGTTCACACACGCTTTCACAGGAAACAGCTGCTAGACCACAAGGGGAACTCGGCGCAGAGAGAGAGAGTTTACGGCTCAAATGTTAGGGTTAATCAGTCTGAAACTCGAGTTTTATGACACAAAACTCGTCCTGTTCCGTTTGGGCCATTTGGCCCAAATACCAATTAACTCGTCGGTGTTTGCGCACTGCATCGATCGTTGCACCTCATGCATCGATCGATGCACAGTGGCTAAACCTTTTATTCTCTCTAAGTACAGTAAATGCCTAGCACTTTTACTGTACTTCTGCTAAACCGTTCCTACACATTTTCCTGTTAGCTTAGGCGTGTGACCCATATGGGATCATATAATAAAGGCAATAAGTCCAAGACTTATAGATCATGAGCGGACTCTAGCAAGCCATCATGACCCCCAGTATTATATGACTTATGTCTGATCATTGACATACTCTTACTTTCTAGAGACAGTACCGAGATTACTGGACACAATTCCAACAACAAGAAGTGCAACGGATGATGCTTTGCGATTTTGAAACTCTGCGACAGAGAGTAAACAGAGAAGAAAAATCAGTAAACAAAAAAAATAAAAATAAAAATCCTAGTAAAAACCCTAAGTTCGAAGCTATCGAAGACTCTAAGAGTCCCCGGCAACGGCGCCAAAAACTTGATAGGTCTGAAGTTTTACCCTATACTAACTGCAAGTGCACAGTTTTACCCTCATCAACTCGTCGATCCCAAAGTCGATGCCCTCCTCAACGGCCCTGACCCCGAGCCCGATGACGTGCCGGAAAAAATTCAGGGTCATCTGATGAAAAGCCAGCTGAATCTGAGCCAAGACTCATGAGATAATGCGAGGGATCGGGAAAAACAATCCGCATTTATCGAAGTAGGTATAAGAGCCACAGCAGTAGCCCTCAACAGCAGTCTCCAGCGACATCGCCGGAGACGGGATGATTATCTCCACCTCCGGCGGGATCCGGCACTTCGCCCGTAATTTCTGTATATGGTCCGCGGTTAAACTGGACGGTAGGTGGGGACCGAACGGTCCTGCCGCCACAGTTGCACTCGCCCTGACTGCACCCTTTCGAACCATGATGATTCGGTGTATCGGAAATTTCTTTTAAGAGAGAAGAAAGACGAATCTCTAGAGGAAAAATTCTCAGAGTAACAGCAAAAAAAAGATAGAATGAGGGAGAAGAAGTTACCTTGCCGATTTGTAGTGCGAGCAGTAATGGGAATCGTGCTAGGTAACTTCCCCTTTTAAACTATCTCATGCTCGAAATCCATGGGATCTTTGGTATCCCGCAATCCCAACCGCTCAATTCAAAATTTGTAAATGATTACAAAAAAGATTGAGACAGTTAGGGTCCTTCGATTTCTTGCAATCTAGACCGTTGATATAAGATCTAAGGGCAGAGAAGAGTGATTGACGATTAAGTCACATCCGCCGCATCAACGAACGCGCCACAGACATATTAATCTAAGACACGCGCCCAATCTTGGCCGTCCTATTAAAACAAGATCCGCGAACGAGGCAGAAACAACCATTAGGGTTTTCCCTAATGCGCAGGGCACGCGCGCGTCTTCCCAAGAACGTCCACCTCCCATTAACCTCGACTTGTCAAAATTAATGGGCTGGGGGGCTATTGTTGGTACTGGATTTCCCTCTAGAAAATCCGGCCCATTAACAAGTAAAACAAATGCCCATATTTATGAGCCCGTTCCAGAATCAAAGATAAAGAGACGAGTCGATTCATTTGTTGGGCCCAAACGAATGACACTTTGACAAGGCCCAAGCGATGCCGAAGTAAGAGGCGATCGAGCTCGAGCTCGGCAGCAGACGACGTGGAGATAGAGCAACTCGGTCTTCGTCGGTTCAACTGATCCACGTAAATCTCGAAGATCGTTATGAAGGCAAGGCCGAAATATCGGAACAAGAAGGTCAAAGTCGAGACTATTTAAAGAAGAAGTGCCGATTCACTCAAGACATTCCAACCTTAACTTAGAACACTTCGACTAGATATCTTGATCATCATACTTTGTACTCTCTTTTCGATTGTGTTTGTTCTATCTCGACGATCAATCTCAATAAAGTCTTTGATTCATAGGAAATTATACCATTTCTATATCCTAAAGTCCAAATCCACGAATACAAATTCTTAGTGTGAATCCCGGATCTCACACTAGCCACAACCATTAAGTTAACCTGTATAACTTTGCGGTTTTTCGTTTTTCTTCTATTTGTTTATTGGACGGCAGGGATGCTCGCACAAGGGATTTGATCGAAGTATTCAATATTTATGGGCAGCTCTCAATATTTATGGGCAGCTCGGTAATCGAAATGACATGTCCGTGTTTCTTGATTTTGGGACTGATGAAGAGGCAAAGATGAGGATTGCGACTGCTTCAAGGAAAGAGAAAAGCCAGTCTTCTCTTAGTCTTGGTTTCTTTCAGCGGTCACGTAACGCTCTTATGGGAGCAACTGATGCTGTTCGCCGTGCTGCAGCGAAAGAGGGGTTTTGTGATGATAATAGGACTGAGGCCATTGTCATATCTACTGATGGATTGGAACTGCAGACGGTTTAGTTATGGGGTTGGATGAGAATGGTAATTGCTTGCAAGAGTTCTCATACCAGTCCTCTGGTATTCTCTACTTGTTTTCATTTTGGTCTCGGCTGTAGGTTGCTTATTCCAATGGAACTGTTCAAGTATTGGACCATGAGGGAAAGCTGCTTGGAGGACGGTGGCTCATAGTGGTCCTGTAATAAAAATGGCTGTTGGTGGTGGCTATTTATTTACCCTTGCGTATCATGGAGGTTTCCGAGGATGGAATGTTACTTCTCCAGCCCCCCTTGACAATGTATTGCGGACTGAGTTGGCGGGAAAAAAAAAATTTGTATTCAAGAATTGAGAATCTGAATATATTAGCGGGTACATGGAATGCTGGAGAGGGTAGAGCATCGACTGACTCGCTTGTATCTTGGTTAGGCTGTGCTGCAACTGGAGTTAAGATATTAGTTGTTGCACTGCATGCAAGAAGTTGAAATGGGAGCAGCAAAAGAAACAGTTAGTTCTCGTTTACCTACTATATAACGCAGAAAGATGTATTTCTGCAGGTGTATTCTACTCTTCTGGCTGATGCTACACCAATGCTATTCAAGTTGAAGTTATGCAATGACTTTCAGAATAGTAGACAACATGAATATAACTTAGTTAACTGCCTTAATTGATTGGTCTTCGTTTTGCACAATCCTTGTGGCCTTTGTTTTGCTTTATGCTATATCAAATAAAGAAATTTTCACAAACGCACGTCCTTTATCATTCTCTTTCTAGTTTAGGGGGTAAGTTTTATACTACAAGTATGAGCCTATCTGTAAATTAGGCTTTTGGTTTTCTGAATTTCTTAACTCTTTTTCCTCGAAAATACAGGTGGGACTTGATGGTAGTCTACTTGGTCAGTGGTGGATGGATATGATCGGTGAAACTTTGGATGAGATTGAGGGTTCATCCGGTGGCAGACCTACGAATGAATCTTACCGGTGTCAATCTATCAACTTAAAAAAAAAAAAAAAAATTAAAGGGTGTTCGATTCACAAGAGAGAGTTGAGAGTTACAAACTTATCAAATTGGTGCGGTGAGCGTGGATTGATATGTTTTATAGGGATTGAGGAATTCAAACCCTCTAGATGACTTAAGCTGACGTGGCATGGATTGGCGAAGACTATAGAGGCTTTTCCGTTGAAGCTCCTTCCTCTTTAAATAGATCATCGTTGTATTTGTGATGGTTATGCTGAATGTTGTGATTCTAGTCGTAGCTATGAGACGCTAGGGGATGATCGTCATGAGATCGGTCTTTGTTTAGCATTATTTCCCTTCTGGGATTTTATCATTGTAATTGATATTGGAGAGTTTTATCTATAGTTCGTTGTTCTTAATCTTCTGTTTGATTCACAAGAGAGAGTTGAGAGTTGCAAACTTATCAAATTGGTGTGGTGAGCGTGGATTGATACGTTCTATAGGGATTGAGGAAGTCAAACACACCAGTTGACTTAAAATGACGTTTCATGGATTGACGAAGACTCTATCTCTAATAGAGAATTTTCCGTTGAAACTCCTTCCTCTTTAAATAGATCAATGTTGTATTTGAGATGGTTATTCTGAATGTTGTGATTCTAGTAGTCGCTATGAGACGCTAGGGGGCGATAGTTATGAGATTGGTCTTTGTTTAGCATCATTTCCCTTCTGGGATTTTATCATCGTAATTGATATTGGAGAGTTTTATCTATAGTTCGTTCTTCTTAATCTTATGTTTGATTCAAAAGAGAGAGTTGAGAGTTACAAACTTATCAAATTGGTGCGTCGTGACTGGTTGGAGGTGATCACGCGAAGTATTTGGGATGGATTCCGGTATTTAATTATGTGGATCGAAGTTCGATTGTGCAGGACGAAACTCACGAAGCTCAACCATGGTTGATGCGGGTGTTGTTACAGTGATCAATACTTTTGCGGAATCAAAGCGATGGATCATATACGTTGTTGGATTAGCAGATCGTGTTGCCGCAGGTTTGAATTGAAGCATAGCTTCGAAAGTGGAGGAAGAGGCAATGCTTAGTTCTCTGAATTTCACGTCGAAGGCCATGGACGATCGATCACAATCGGTGGAGAAGAAGGTGTTGTTTGCAGTGGTTGAGCGGTTGGAGTCTCGATCGAGATTTACGGGTGTTAGACCATTCATTGCTCTTGAACCTTTGTATTTTCCATCTGAGGTACCATTTGCAACTCAGTATGATCAGGAATTTGGTCATCTCGACTATATGATCTGGAACCAATTACATGTGTTTGATGGAACTAGTCCATTTGGATAGATCGCGAGAGCAGAGCGTTTCTTTCGAATTTATCATATTCTCGACAAGGAGAAGCTAGGCTGGGTTTCTTTGTGCTTAGAAGGAATTAGCCTTATATGTTACAAGGATGAATTGGCTT
Source organism: Orychophragmus violaceus (assembly GCA_030180135.1). Taxonomy (NCBI): domain Eukaryota; kingdom Viridiplantae; phylum Streptophyta; class Magnoliopsida; order Brassicales; family Brassicaceae; genus Orychophragmus; species Orychophragmus violaceus. Next base: position 45,320,073 of record CM058231.1, on the reverse strand, counting down.
ACGAAGGATCCAAGGACTGGCCTGAATTTAAGAGACGTGTAGTGATACAGGAAATGAGCTTCTAACGGTCAAGTGTCCACGTCATCTAAGTCTTACGAGATATACTCAATCTCGAAGATATTTTATTAGTTGGTTTTGGTGTTATCTTATATCTTTGGTGTTATCTTTTCATTAAACATTGTTATATATAGAGATCATATCTCTACGAATAATTTATCCAAGAATATTTTCAGAATCTCTCTTTTCTCTTAATCTTCTCTCTCGACGTGTGTTGTGCTCTCTGTTAGTGAATCTCGTACGATTCTCTGCAGGAGGTCAGGGTCCCTGTTTTACGAACAGAGATTCTCGGGTTGTGTGTGTTGGCAGGTTAACGTAAGCTTTACGTTATCAAAGGTATCAGAGCGCTAGACGTTTCTCGGAATCTATGACAGAAACTAGGGCGCAAATGGCAATGAAAGAAAAAGAAGCAATCGTTAAGGAAGTAGAAGGAGTGGTCAACTCAAGGTTGGTAACGATGCAAGACTCGCTCGCGACTCAGATGGCTTCCCAAAACGAGCAGTTAGTAACGATAAGAGACTCGTTCTCAAATCAAGTAGCTTCCCAAAACGAAAAGTTGGAGAAGAGCATAGCTGAGATGTTTGAAGCAATTCGTTTGCTTAAGCTACAAGGCGAAGGGCAGATGAGCGGAAATAAGCAGGGCAAATCCTCATCTCGAGGATCGCATGAAGAAGGATATGACCAATCTCGTCATAAAAGAGGATCTAACCCGGCCGCAACGTATTCAGCAGTTACTCGATTAGCCAAAATAGAGTTTCCACGCTTTAATGGTGATGAAGCAAAAGAGTGGTTATTCAAGGTCGAGCAATTCTTCAAGGTTGATAACACACCAGATGATCTCAAAATTGGGATATCATCTATCCACTTCGACGGAGATGCAGCTGCTTGGCATCGTTCTCTCGTCGAGTCAGAAGAAGGTGAGACCGTGTTGCAGGATTGGGAGGATTACAAGTCGCTCCTCCATGAGCGGTTTGATGATCTTTTAGATGATCCTATAGCTGAGTTGAAACAGTTACAGGAGACAGATGGGATTGTTGATTACCACGCACGATTTGAGTTGATCCGAGCGCATGTTAAGCTATCTGAAGAGTATCTTGTAAGTGCTTACCTTGCAGGACTAAGGACGGATACGCAAATGCACATCCGCATGTTTCTGAAGGATTATGTTTGTTCATAGGTTTAATTATCAGATTACAACCTATCACATAATCAACTAGGATCTAGGTGATTTGCAGATGAATCATAGACAGATCGAGATCATTACCTTATGATTAGGTGCAGCGGATTGGTGGTAATGAAGAGATCACTGAGAGCTGATAAAAACCGACTCCTCCTAGGTATCCACACGCTTACAAGCTACTGGATCAGGCTGCTAGACCAAGCTGGAACAACAGAGAGAGAGGAGGACGGCCAGACCTAGAAATCGCAGAAGCATAGGGCTAACTGGCGTCCCCCTTTTCCTTATATAGGCCCAAGTAATTAAACTAATGGCCTATTAGGCTTTTGGGCCCAAGGCCCAAATCAGACAAAAGACTGTATTTTGTCTGGCCCAATTCTCTGTACAAATACAGTAAATGGCTTTCATCTTACTGTATCAATTCCTTTTAACTTTCCCGTTAGCTATGGTGTGTGACCCTTTGGGATCATACAAAACTGGTAATAAGTCCTAAACTTATAGATCATGAGCGGGCTCTAGCAAGTCATCATGACCACCCAGTATTTATGACTTATGTCTGATCTCGACACTTATCATACTTTCTAGAGATAGTACAGTAGATTTCAGGACATTCCCAACAATCTCCCACTTGTACTGGAATCCTACATTCCCTAATCTTTTTGTCTCAATATCTCGATCTGGCATAAGGCAAGATGCGTGTCATCCTTATATAGCCAGACCATGTTCATCGGACCAGATTTGATACTGACAATGCAAACGACTTGGGCAAGTCCGTTTGGGAGTGGCCACTCTCTTACCAGCTATCAAGTCTCCGATTGGCCTAGAGATATTACCTCCGTTAAACGGCAGGGACAAATCCCATCATGTTCCATCACTATGAACTACACACTTCATAATACACCCAACCAAGGTCCTTATAGCTCCCAGTTACGAAACAGCGTTAGACAATGATCAAAGCGCATCAATCCATGTGCAGCCACATGCATGCGAACTCAGGTCTAAGGACTATACTCTATAGTCGTATATGAGAACCTCTCATGACACAGATATTAATATCTTGTAGAGTTCTCATCAGCGGGCCATGTCCGGTCATATGCTCCCCTACATATACCTATGTGTCGACTTTGATGTCGCGCATCTATGACCCCTCGAAACTTGGTCATAAGTCTCAACACACTCTAGTCTCAAGTGGTTGTTGGTGTTCCAATTTCAACAACCTTCGACCATGGACACTATGATTTATGTCATTTCGTTAAATATGGGGTTTCAGGATCAAGTCTACTCATGTACTTCGATGGCCCATATATTATGACATGAATCATTTTGGAACGATTATTTTATATCACAGTTAAAAATAATCCAGAAATAAAAATTTCATTAACATTTAAAATGTTTACATGAACCAATCAAAATAACTAAAATAAAGCCCTCTCAACTCCCACTCAAAAAGAGATTACATTTGAATATCTCTAATTCCTACAGCAGCAGTATGCAACTCGTGCTTAGGTTTCGGGAGTGGCTTTGTCAACGGGTCAGCCACGTTCTCATCAGTGGGAACTCTGCTGACCATCACTTCACCTCTATTCACTATATCACGAATCAGGTGATACCTTCTCATAATATGTTTTGATTTCTGATGATGTCTCGGTTCCTTAGCTTGAGCAATTGCACCATTGTTGTCACAATACAGTGTTAGAGGCTCAGTGGCATTTGGGAATACACCGAGTTCAATCATGAAGTTCCTAATCCAAACTCCTTCCTTCGCAGCTTCTGAAGCAGCGATGTATTCAGCTTCAGTTGTGGAATCTGCCACGGTGCTCTGCTTGGAGCTCTTCCAACTTACTGCACCGCCATTCAGACAGAAGATGTAACCAGACTGTGACCGGAAATCATCTTTATCTGTCTGAAAACTTGCATCCGTGAATCCACTCATTTCAAGCACTTCACTTCCTCCGTAAACCAAGAACTTATCCTTAGTATTCCTCAAATACTTCAGGATATTCTTTACGGCAATCCAGTGATTCTCACCCGGATTAGACTGGTACCTACTCGTCATGCTTAGTGCATAAGCAACATCAGGACGAGTACAGATCATGGCATACATGATAGATCCTATAGCCGAAGCATAAGGAATCCTACTCATGCGCTTAAGCTCATCAGGTGTTTTAGGACACTGAGTCTTGCTTAGTGTAGCACCATGTATCATTGGCGTGAATCCCTTCTTGGATTTATCCATTCCGAATCGATGCAGGACTTTGTCTATATAAGAATCTTGACAAAGTCCAATCAGCCTTTTAGATCTGTCTCTAAAGATTTGAATTCCAAGAACATACGCGGCTTCACCCATGTCCTTCATGGAAAAACAACTTCCCAGCCAGTCTTTAACAGACTTCAGCATTGGAATATCATTTCCAAGGAGCAATATGTCATCGATATATAGGATAAGAAACGCCACTTTGCTCCCACTAGTTTTCTTATACACACATTGTTCCTCTTTGTTTCTGATGAAGTCAAAGTTCTTTATTGCTTCATCAAAACGAAGATTCCAACTCCTCGATGCTTGCTTCAATCCATAAATGGATTTGTGAAGCTTGCATACTTTCCCAGCATTCTTAGGATCAATGTAACCGTCAGGCTGTGTCATATACACATCCTCCTCCAAGATTCCATTCAGGAAGGCGGTTTTCACATCCATCTGCCAAATCTCATAATCATAATAAGCGGCAGTTGCTAGGAGAATCCGAATTGATTTCATCATGGCCACTGGTGAATAGGTTTCATCATAGTATATACCATGAATTTGCTTGAAACCTTTTGCCACCAACCTGGCCTTGTAAATCTGGACATTTCCATCCATGTCAATCTTCTTCTTGAAGATCCATTTACACTCGATGGCTTTAGCACCAGCGGGTAAGTCAACCAGTGAAAACACTCGGTTGCCAGACATGGAGTCCATCTCGGATTCAGTGGCTTCACGCCACTTTAAGGAGTCAGGGCCTATCATGGCTTCTGCAAAGTTCGAGGGTTCATCACCGTCAATGATCAAAAGATCATGGCAATTAGTCACGAGGAATCCCTGATATCTATCGGGTTCATGACGGATCCTTCCGGATCTTCGAACTTCAGGTACTACAGGTTCAGGTTCTATTACAACTTCATGTAATTCATCCTGCTGTTCTTCCTCATTAGGTTGAACAGGTTCCTGTCCTTCTTGAATTTCATCAAGTTGTACCTTACTCCCACTATCTTTCTTAGAGAGAAATTCCCTCTCAAGAAAAGTACAATCCCGAGCAACAAAGATCTTGTTCTCGGATCGCAGATAGAAGTAATAAGCCTTGGTATCCCTAGGATAACCAATGAAGTAGCACTTGTCAGATTTTGGTGTAAGCTTGTTTGAGATTAATCTTTTGACATAGGCTTCACAACCCCAAATTCTGAGAAAAGACATTACTGGAGCCTTTCCAGTCCATAACTCATATGGTGTCTTTGCTACTGCTTTTGATGGTACTCTGTTCAGTGTGAACGTTGCGGTCAGCAAAGCATATCCCCAAAGGGATATAGGAAGGTCTGTGTGACTCATCATGGATCGGACCATATCTAACAATGTCCGATTCCTTCTCTCAGAAACACCATTCCACTGAGGTGTTCCAGGAGGTGTGAGTTGGGAGATGATCCCACACTCACTCAGATGATCACGGAATTCCTGGCTCAAGTATTCTCCTCCTCGGTCCGACCGAAGAGCCTTAATACTTTTACCAAGCTGGTTCTGTACTTCATTCTGGAATTCTTTGAACTTCTCAAAGGTTTCCGACTTATGTTTCATCAAGTAGACATATCCATATCTACTGAAATCATCAGTGAATGTAATGAAGTACTGATAGTTTCCTCTAGCATTTGTGGACATTGGGCCACACACGTCAGTATGTATCAGGCCCAATAGTTCACTGGCCCTTTCTGTGGGTTTATTAAAAGGGGCCCGTGTCATTTTGCCCATTAGGCAAGATTCGCATTGCTCACAAGACTCAAAGTCAAATGAGCCCAAGAGTCCATTTGAATGGAGCCTCTTGACGCGTTTCTCACTAATGTGCCCCAAACGACAATGCCAGAGAAACGTTTCATTTTCTTCGTTAGATTTGAACCGTTTTGTATTAATGTTATATACTGGAGTAGATTGATCCAGCATGTACAGCCCATTAATAAGAGGGGCACAGCCATAGAACATGTCATTGAGATTAAAGGAACACAATTTATTCTTAATAGAAAAATCAAATCCTTGTAAATCCAATAATGAAACTGAAATGATATTTCTGCTTATAGCAGGTACAGAATAACAATTCTCAAGTTCTAAAATCAATCCAGAAGGTAAAGACAACAAGTAAGTGCCAACGGCGAGTGCTGGAACCTTCGCTCAATTGCCAACCCGCAACTCTACTTGCCCTTGCTTCAACCTTCTACTGTTGCTGAGCGCCTGCACATTAGTACAAATATGAGCCCCACATCCAGTATCTAATACCCAAGTGGTATTATCAGAAGTAGTAGTATTTACTTCAATAACAAAAATACCTGAAGCAGTAGTCTCCAAGGACTTCTTCTTCTTCTTCAGACTTTCCTGGTATTTCTTACAGTCCCTGCGATAATGCCCTGCCTCTTTGCAAAAGTGGCAGATATCAGAAGGCCGAGCTTTAGACACGGGCTTGGGCTTGGCCTTTTCGTTGTGGACTGCCTTGCCCTTTCCTTTGTCTGCAGCGGATTTCTTGAAACCCTTGCCCTTCTGCACCATGAGTACAGACGGCTCCTTGGCCTTCTTCAGATTAGGTTCTGCAGTCTTGAGCATACCATGTAGCTCATGCAAAGTCTTTGTCAACCCATGCATATTATAGTTCAAGATGAACTGGTCATATGCAGGAGTAAGAGACTGCAGAACGATATCACAAGCAAGCTCTTGGCTTATAGGACAGTCGAGTCTAGTCAAATGATCGAGATAACCCATCATTTTCAGAACATGTGGACTCACTGCTGCATCCTTAGCCATTTTACAGTCCAAGAGATTCTTTACAGTTTGGAATATCTCTGTACGAGCCTGCTCCTGAAACAACGCTTTCAGGTTTGCCATCAGTTCCATGGGACAAGTCAGGCCTTCCCACTGCATTTGCAGTTCGGGAACCATTGTCGCCAACATTAGGCAAACCACGTCATTAGCATCTGAAGAATGCGTATCCCAAGCATTCTTCACAGCTTGTGCGGCATTATTCGCAGGTCTAGGGGGGAGAACTCTTTCAAGGACATAAGCCTTCTTCTCCTGCCTGAGCACAAGTCTCAGGTTCCTGGACCAGTTCAGGAAGTTTGATCCGTTCAGTTTGTCCTTCTCAAGGGCAGACCGGATCGAGAAAGTGTTTTGTGTTGTTGTGCTTGACATAGCTGAAATTATGAGACAATAGAGTTTTAGTTATTTAGTTCATAAAAGAGTAATCTTAATAACTTATAAGAAAACTCGCATTGCATTCAAAATTTCTTTGTTTAACCTCATAAGAATGCAATGATTCCGAGACCCATGTTCAACTAAAACCAAAGTGGGCCACTGGCCGTCACCCAGAATTAGCTTTACTTGGTAAGCATGCACACAGCTAGTTATATCCATATAACTCTCGGTTGTGGATTGGGCCCAAGGCCCAATTCACCAGATGTCTCAAGGCCCGGGACTCCCGATGGCCCAGTCAAGGAAACCAATCTCTTACAGCCAAATAATCACTAAAGTCTGGGACTCCCAATGAAATTAGTGACTATATACTACTTTACTTACGCAAAAACAGACACCTCACACTGTAAGCCATATCTGTAATTGAATAAGCGTTAAGTAGCTGACAAGATTGGACAAGACATCCAAGCTTGATATTGGTTTTGAGGATTTTAGGTTTTCTTTCCAAAAATAGAAGATTACTATTTTGGGAAACTTACTTATTTTAGAAGCTTTCTAAATCTAGAAACATGCTAAAATTAGAAATTTCTAATTTAATGTTTTATTAAAGTTTTCGGTTGGGTCACAAATTATAGGCCCAATTCTTGGCCCAAGACCACAGAATTCCAATTGGCCCAATAATTTGACATAACCGAGTCGGTTCATTAATTCTGGTCCAAGACCAAATTAACTACTAAATCCAACTGGTTATTTACTAAACCAGACCAGCTCTAAATTATTTGGTCCAACCAAATCAAACTTAGACCAGCCTTCGGTTTAGGTTGAAATTCAATTTTGAATTTAAATCCGGTTTAATCAGAAATTAAATAATACCAATTGTATTAAATAATTTCCAGAAAACCGCGATTTGGTTAACCGCTTGAACCACCAATTAAATTGGATCGGTTCAGTTAAGTCCAAAAATCGGGAAGAAACGCCTTGCGTTTTAGCCAATTTTGACCTAACTTGCGGGTTAAGCTAAAGCTAACAATGAAACACAATCGAATTGATCGGTTCATTGTGGCGGGTTAGGGAAGGATGAACCGCGAAGCTCGGCTGAACCGATTGGCTACTCGCGGAACGTATGCCTCGCCAGCCGGATCACGCATCGCCGGATCGAGAAGACGAGCCAAGCTCGCTTTCGGAACCTCGCGCGATACGATCGGGACAGGCGCATCAGCTCGTTGCGATCGGGTCATCGGGACAGCGAGAAACAATCGATCCGATCGATATCGATCGATATCGATTCGCGATCGCATTGCTCATGCTTCCTCGTCGATCGATACTAGCGTGCATTAGCTCGTTGCGATCGGGTCATCAGGACAGCGAGAAGCAATCGATCCGATTGATATCGATCGATATCGATTCGCGATCGCATTGCTCATGCTCCCTCGTCGATCGATACTCGCGTCCGCTTCGCATACCGATGGGTTTCAATCGGTTCATGCGACTTACAAATTAGGTTTTTAAGTTTTCTAATCAAATTTCTTAACACAAATTCGATTCTAAACATTTAAAACAACCTAAATATGATCCAAACAGCAAAAACCTAACGACCTAGGCTCTGATACCACTGAAGGATTATGTTTGTTCATAGGTTTAATTATCAGATTACAACCTATCACATAATCAACTAGGATCTAGGTGATTTGCAGATGAATCATAGACAGATCGAGATCATTACCTTATGATTAGGTGCAGCGGATTGGTGGTAATGAAGAGATCACTGAGAGCTGATAAAAACCGACTCCTCCTAGGTATCCACACGCTTACAAGCTACTAGATCAGGCTGCTAGACCAAGCTGGAACAACAGAGAGAGAGGAGGACGGCCAGACCTAGAAATCGCAGAAGCATAGGCCCAAGTAATTAAACTAATGGCCTATTAGGCTTTTGGGCCCAAGGCCCAAATCAGACAAAAGACTGTATTTTGTCTGGCCCAATTCTCTGTACAAATACAGTAAATGGCTTTCATCTTACTGTATCAATTCCTTTTAACTTTCCCGTTAGCTATGGTGTGTGACCCTTTGGGATCATACAAAACTGGTAATAAGTCCTAAACTTATAGATCATGAGCGGGCTCTAGCAAGTCATCATGACCACCCAGTATTTATGACTTATGTCTGATCTCGACACTTATCATACTTTCTAGAGATAGTACAGTAGATTTCAGGACATTCCCAACAGTTTCAACCACAGAATATTTGTCAATGTCTAATGTTGGGGCGGCTGTACGAGAAGGCTCATCCAAAGAAACCGTTCTCACCTAGTTGGTCAAATCCACGACCTCCGACTGGTCAGAAAGGGTTGTTGCAAGTAAAAAAGGACCTGGTCAGAACTCGGGTACTGTGAAATCCCAAGATAAAAATAAAACAGAACAACCGCGGAAGTTACTGTCAAAAGAAGAGATGACCAGGAGACGTGTTGAAGGGTTATGTTATTTCTGCGACGAGAAGTATACTCCGGGACATTACCTTACTCATAAGAAGACACAACTTTTTATGATCGATGTGGAGGAAGACGAGGAAGAACAGGTGCAACCGGAAGATGTAACACACGATGAGGAAGGATGTGATGTTGCTCAGATATCGGTTCAAGCAATGTTGGGGACCACGGGGTACAGGACAATGCGAGTAAAGGGAATTCACGGCAAAAGGATTCTGTTTATTCTCATTGACTCAGGTTCGACGCATAACTTCATTGATCCGGTTGTGGCTGAGAGATTAGGGTGTACATTAACTCCCGCCGGTATTAAAAAAGTGGCAGTAGCTGATGGTCGCAAGCTAGAGCTCACCTCTAAGGTTAACCAATTCCAATGGCAGTTTGGAGGAACTGAGTTTATGGACGAGGTAATGGTTTTGCCATTAGGAAACTGTGACATGGTCCTAGGAATACAGTGGCTAGCTACTTTAGGACCCATAACTTGGGATTTCCAAAAGCTAGAGATGCAATTTAAGTGGGGCCATAAGAAGGTGTTGCTTCGCGGTATTAAAGAAGGATCTATCAGGGAATTGAAGGCCAACAAGTTTAATAAGTTAAGGGAGGGTATCAGAGTCTCTAAACTTGTCAAGTGCGTACCATCCGCAAAGTGATGGCCAGACGGAAGTTGTCAATCGATGCTTGGAAACGTACTTACGATGTATGTGCAGTGACAGACCTCACATGTGGAGTAAATGGCTTCCTATGGCTGAGTTTTGGTACAATACGAACTTCCACTCTTCCATTCAAATGATGCCATTTGAAGCTGTCTACGGTCAGTCGCCTCCTCAGCATCTTCCTTACCTACCGGGCGAATCAAAAGTTGCTGTTGTCGCCAAGTCGTTGCAGGAAAGAGAGAACATGCTATTGATCCTTAAGTTCCATCTCGTACGCGCGCAGCACCGGATGAAGCTCATGGCAGATCAGCATAGAACAGATCGAGAGTTGGAGATAGGAGACTATGTATACGTCAAGTTACAGCCCTATCGTCAACAGTCTGTGGTCGTACGATCCAGTCAAAAGCTTGCACCCAAGTATTATGGACCTTACAAGGTCTTGGACAGATGCGGTAAAGTGGCATACAAGTTAGAACTTCCGACTTCTTCTAAAGTGCACCCGGTATTCCATATTTCTCAATTAAAGCTGCGCATTGGCAATGTCGTTACCTCCACTCAACTTCCTTCTGTGGTTCACGACATCATGACAAAGGAGCCGGAGTCTATTTTAGAACGTAAGATGGTCAACAGGCAGGGGCGAGCAGCGACAATGGTACTGGTTAAGTGGTGTAATCAACCTGAGGAAGAAGCTACTTGGGAGTACTTGTTTGACTTGACAAGGAGGTTTCCATCTTTTAAACCTTGAGGTCAAGGTTTTTCAAACAGGGGAGATTTGATACAAGAAATGAGCTTCTAACGGTCAAGTGTCCACGTCATCTAAGTCTTACGAGATATACTCAATCTCGAAGATATTCTATTAGTTTGTTTTGGTGTTATCTTATATCTTTGGTGTTATCTTTTCATTAAACATTGTTATATATAGAGATCATATCTCTACGAATAATTTATCCAAGAATATTTTCAGAATCTCTTTTTTCTCTTAATCTTCTCTCTCGACGTGTGTTGTGATCTCTATTAGTGAATCTCGTACGATTCTCTGCAGGAGGTCAGGGTCCCTGTTTTACGAACAGAGATTCTCGGGTTGTGTGTGTTGGCAGGTTAACGTAAGCTTTACGTTATCATGTAGTTGCTCGATTTTCACAAATCCAAAGGCATATGGTACCAAAAAGGGTGGTGAAGAAAGCATTGCAACCTGTGATTAATCAAGCAGCACTCTCGGTATTGTGCAGTGACCAATCGGATCAAAAGGCAGTACCTATTTGTGCAAACGAATTCAGTGGAACATCCTCAACCCAAGAAATGGACAGTGCAGTGAAGCTACCAGGAGTAACATATTCAGTTTTAGAGGATGAATCCAGTAAGGAGGAGAAATTAATTCAAGTCAATTCGAAATCAACGCCAGAGAAATGGATGCTTCTAGATAAAGATTCATATACACTAAGTCCACATTCTGTAAAATTGCAGGGAACAAGGTCCTTCGCAGATGCTCGGGCATTGGATGATATTACTGAAGAGAGGGGATCAGCAACTCAAAATACTGAAAACTTGTCATCAGCACCAAAGTCTCACCTTATGTTTGCTGATTTGGTGACTCCAATGATGAAAAGTTTGTTCCCACCGCCTGATTTCACTGCACAGGTACAATCATCTGCTTCATTTGTGCAAGGTGATTGGATCAAACAACATCAGAAACGAGTGGTCTCCGGGGTTGTGACGCCTATCTTTGTTGCTTTCCAAGCGCTTGATGTATTTCCTCTGAAGACAGAAACGATGAATATAAAGATGTATAAGGACAAACCGTCCAAATCATGGCGTTTCAAGTTCAAAAATGGGGATGTGATTGAACTGTGGGCACTGATTGAACTACAATACGAAATCTTCAGAGTGTCAGCTCAGTTACAGGATGACATAAACGATCTTAAAGCATTGCTTTGTGCCATTTACACAGCTAGTCAGGAAACATAATTTTGGTATGACTTCGTTGTGGGTATTGAATCTGAAAGTAGACTAGGAACTTGGTTCACTCATTGCTCATCAAGGGTTATAATCACAACAGGATTCATAGTGAGTGCACCGCAGCACATTACCCCAACTCTCAAGAGAGATGGGAGTGACTTCTCTGCAGTTTCAGTGGGTTCTTTGTTTGGATCTCATCAATTCAAAAGGTGGACAGATGTTGAGGGTGTGTATAGTGCACAACCGAGACAAGTTAGTGATGCCGTCCGTAAGACTATTTCTTATCGAGAAGCAAGGGCGATGTCTTATTTTTGGGCTATCTTTTACACCCTCAGACCATTGCTCATGTAATGAAATATTACATTTCCTTGGTAATAAGGAGTATATCCACCCTCTCTGCCTCTTGAACAATGATATGTCTGCAGATTGAAGATGAGGATGAATATGAATTAGCGCTCCAGTAAAAGGGTTTGCGACAATTGACAAATGGGTTTTTATTAATGTAGAAGGTGTTGGGAATGTCCTGAAATCTATTGTACTTACTCTAAGTGAAAGTCGTATAGTCGAGATGAGACAATCACATGACACTAGGTAGTCATAACGCTTTGCTAGAAACCACTTATGATCAATGAGTTAAGAACTCATTGCTAGTGTTATATGATCCTACAGGGTCACACACCTAAGCAAACTGGACGTTAAAGACGAGGTTGATCATTAATGTAATGATCAAGTGAATGCATATTTGATATGTATTCGATATCAATATTCTGGGGCAGTGTCGATCGATGCAGATAGTGCATCGATCGATGCAACTCGCGGATTAATCAGATTAATTCGGTTTAATCGTTGGTTAATTCCGTTATGGTTTAAGTCGACATATATAAGATATTTCTAACCTAATTCACAGCCACCAGAACTTGAATAGAAACCTCTGAAGAGATTGGATCTCTACAGGCACTAGCATCCCTCCTGTCCAGTTTGTGTGCGTGTGGATACCAGTAGAGGCACAGCGTTTGAGGTGCTTCGTGATCTCGATTATCTGCTAAAACTTCCGTTGCAAATCACCAGGTAAATCTGAGATCCCATAGATTCAATTATATGAACCTTAGATCCTAGGCTCGGAATTCAGACTAGGGTTGCTAATCCTGATTAGAACTGCTAGAAATTCCTTCAGTGGTATCAGAGCCTTAGGGTTCCATTGAATTTGTAGCATGTTGATTAGATTGGTTGAATCTGGATCTCTGTATAGTTGATACAAACATGCTAAAATTCGTTTTCATGAAAACCTAGTTTAGGGTTCTGTTCGAAAACGTTTTAGGGTTTTTCGCATGGTGTCGATCGATGCCAATCCGGCATCGATCGACACAGGGCGAAAACCCGAATAAAATTTAGGGTTTTTCGCATGGTGTCGATCGATGCCAATCCGGCATCGATCGACACAGGGCGAAAACTCCAATGAATCTTATGTTTCGCCTAGTGTCGATCGACACAATAGTTGTGTCGGTCGACACACACCGCGCTAGATTTATGAATCGGTTCAATTGGATTGGACCGGTTATCGAGCTTGGTTAATGATGGTTAAACACTAAGAATGGTTTATTGCGATTGGGTTGGTATCGACTGATGCTAATGTAGCATCGATCGACACCGACCGGTACTCAAAACCGGATCAATTGTATTGATCGGTTATCGCAGAATGGTTTTGGTTAATCTGCATCGATCGACACTAAAGTAGTGTCGGTCGACACCAGATTCGATGGTTTAGGTTATGGAACCTGAAGCCACAAAACCAAACCAAGACAAATCATTTAATTAGAAGAATTAAAACATAATAAAACTGAACGTTTTAAAAGGTTCCGTTCCTCAACCAAATATCAAGTGATACTTGATGTCTTTCCAATCTTGTCAACTGTCAAGACCCATTTAATTGTGCGATAGACTTGCAGTGCAAGATGTCCACAATTTCATGAGTAAGACAGAGGTAATCGTGTTGATGGACTTGCAGTGCAAGGCATCGACAATTACATGACTGAAGAGATTGGTTTACTTGACTGGGCCATCAAAATCGTTTTGGGCTCAGAGACATCAGGTGGATTGGACATAAGATGTCGATCCACAACCAAGAGTTATATTGGATATAACTAGCAAAGTTGTTGCTTACCTAAATAGTTAAAGTTGAGTGATAGCCAGTGGCTCACTTGAATTTAGTGAAGTATGGGTCTTGGATCATTATATTCATCTGAGGAAACATTGTATGAATATAATGCGAGTTTCTTAACAGTTAAGACTTCTCATTTCTTGAACATCATAACTAAACCTTTTACCTTTCTTTGTTCTCATCTATGACTAACACTCATAATAACTCTTTCTCCCTGCGATCCGTCCTTGAGAAGGACAAGTTAAATAGATCGAAATTTCTCGAATGGTATCGGAACTTGAGAATTGTTCTCAAGCAGGAGAAAAGGGACTATGTCCTGGAAACTGTTCTCCCTGAAAAACCGAGAGCCAATGCTCCACATGCAGAAAGGAGTGCTTGGGATAAGCACTCTAATGATGTGGTCGATGTGAATTGTCTCATGTTGGCTACCATGAACTCGGATTTGCAAAAGCAATACGAGAACGTGGAGTCGCCAGTGGAGATGATCACTAGCCTGAAAAGTATGTTTCAGGAGCAAGCACGAACTGAGAGGTACCAGACGGTTAAATCTCTCATTGAATGCAAGCTACCGAAGGACGGTCCAGTCAGTCCTCATGTCATTAAGATGATGGGTTATATTGATAACCTGGGGAGGCTGGATTGTCCCATTAGCCAAGAGTTGGCTACTGACATCATTCTGCAGTCACTGCCGTCAAGTTATGATCAATTTGTTATGAACTATAACATGAACAACTTGACGAAGACGTTGATTGAACTGCATGGCATGCTCAAGACAGCTGAGCCTAACATCAAGAAGGGCACTCCAAATGTACTTATGGTACAAGGAGGTAAGAAGTTTAAGAAACTTGGCAAAGGTAAGGGAAAGAGCAAGGCCGTCCAAGTTGAGAACCAGGACGCGCCTGCGCCACCCCCTAAGCCCAAGCCTGGCCCATCTGTGACTGATAAGTGCCATTACTGTAAAGAGCCTGGACATTGGAAGAGAAACTGCAACAAATTCTTGGAAGAGAAGAAGAAGAAGAAGACTTTCGAGACTTCATCTTCAGGTATTTATGTTATAGAAGTAAATGTTACTACTTCTGGTTCTACTTCTTGGGTATTGGATACCGGTTGTGGTGCTCATATTTGTACAAATATGCAGGGCCTAAGCAACAGTAGGAAGTTGGAAAGGGGGCAAGTGGACCTACGCGTGGGGAATGGAGCAAGAGTTGCTGCATTAGCCGTAGGAACATATAACTTGTCTTTACCTTCTGGTTTGGTTTTAAAACTTAATAATTGCTACTATGTACCTGCTATAAGCAGAAATATTATTTCTATTGTTTGGATGTAGAAGGATATCAGTTTTCAATTAAGAATAAATGTTGTTCTTTTGATTACAATGATATATTTTATGGTAGCAGCCCATTAGAGAATGGGCTTTATGTTTTAAACCAAAGCACGCCAATCTATAACATTAACACCAAGAGATTCAAATCAAATGATACGAATCAGACTTTTCTTTGGCATTGTCGTTTGGGCCACATAAACGAGAAACGGATCCAAAATCTCCATAGTGATGGGCTTCTGGGCTCATTTGATTATGAATCATGTGAGAAATGTGAATCTTGTTTACTGGGCAAAATGACTAAGGCCCCTTTCAACAAACAAAATGAAAGGGCCAGTGACCTATTGGGCCTTATACATACAGATGTGTGCGGCCCAATGAGCACAAGTGCCAGAGGAAATTTTCGATACTTCATTACCTTCACTGATGATTTCAGCAGGTATGGCTATGTTTATTTAATGAGACACAAGTCGGAATATTTTGAAAGGTTCAAAGAATTCCAAAATGAAGTACAGAATCAACTTGGCAAAAGTATTAAGGCTCTTCGATCAGATCGTGGAGGAGAATACTTAAGCCAAGAATTCAGTGATCATTTGAGAGATTGTGGAATTGTTTCACAACTCACTCCTCCTGGAACACCACAATGGAATGGGGTGTCCGAGAGGAGGAATCGAACTTTATTAGATATGGTTCGATCAATGATGAGTCTCTCAAATCTTCCATTATCCTTTTGGGGATACGCTCTAGAAACGTCTGCGTTTACACTTAATAGGGTTCCGTCAAAATCAGTTGCAAAGATGTGGACTGGAAATGTTCCGAGTTTGTCTTTCCTGAAGATTTGGGGTTGTGAAGCTTATGTTAAGCGATTAATTACAGATAAGCTCGAACCCAAATCTGATAAGTGCTACTTCGTTGGTTATCCTAAGGAAACCAAGGCATGCTACTTTTACAACCAATCCGAGAACAAAATGTTTGTTGCTCGGAACTGTGTTTTTCTTGAAAGAGAGTCTCTTTCCAAGAGAAATAGTGGGAGTAAAGTACAACTCGAAGAAGTTCGAGAGCCACAAGAAACCGCCCAGCCCATTGTGGAGGAGCAACAGTTGGATCTGCAAAGAGTTGTAGAGCCAGCGCCTGTGAAGCTTGAAATTCGCAGATCCGAAAGGATCCGTCACGAACCCGAGAGATATGGATTTCTCGTAACCAATTGTCATGATTTATTGATCATTGACAGTGACGAGCCCGCGAATTACGAAGAAGCGATGATGAGCCCTGACTCCGAAAAGTTGCTGAAAGCCGCTGAATCCGAAATGGGATCCATGTCACAGAACCAAGTATGGACTTTGGTTGATTTACCCGATGGTGCAAGACCCATTGAGTGTAAATGGATTTTCAAGAAGAAAATTGATGTGGATAGAAATATTCAGATATATAAAGCAAGGCTAGTGGCAAAAGTTTTCAAACAAATTCATGGTATTGACTATGAAGAAACCTATTCACCTGTGGCCATGCTTAAATCCATTCGGATTCTCCTAGCAACATCTGCTCATTATGATTACGAGATATGGCAGATGGACGTGAAAACAGCTTTCCTTAATGGAATTCTGGAAGAGGATATGTACATGACACAACCCGAAGGTTTCATTGATCCTAATGCTGCTAGGAAAGTATGCAAGCTTCATCGATCCATTTATGGATTGAAGCAAGCATCTCGGAGTTGGAATCTTCGTTTTGATGAAGCAGTCAAAAAGTTTGACTTCATCAGAAACGAAGAGGAACCATGTGTTTACAAGAAGACTACTGGGAGTGTAGTTGCATTTCTCGTGTTGTATGTAGACGACATACTTCTTCTCGGAAATGACGTTTCGTTGTTACAGTCTGTTAAGGCTTGGCTCGGAAGTTGTTTTACAATGAAAGACATGGGAGAAGCCGTGTATATTCTTGGATAAGAATCTATAGAGATAGATTGAACAAGTTAATTGGACTGTGTCAAGACACTTATATTGATAAAGTCTTACACAGATTCAGAATGCAAGATTCCAAGAAGAGCTTCATACCAATGTCTTATGGCATAAGTCTCAGCAAGAAGCAGTGTCCTGAGACACCTTCTGAGCGAGAACACATGAGTCGGATTCCCTATGCCTCGGCGTTGGGATCCATCATGTATGCCATGCTCTGTACTCGTCCAGATGTTGCTTGTGCTTTAAGCATGACGAGTAGATACCAATCGGATCCAGGTGAAAGTCACTGGACAGCAGTCAAGAATACTCTGAAGTATTTGAGAAATACTAAGGATAAATTCTTGGTGTATGGAGGAAGTGATGAGCTGGTAGTAAGTTGTTACACAGACGCAAGTTTTTAGACAGACAAAGATGATTTCCGATCACAATCTGGTTACATCTTCTGCCTGAATGGTGGTGCAGTCAGCTGGAAGAGTTCCAATCAGGACACTGTAGCAGATTCCACAACTGAAGCTGAGTACCTCGCTGCTTCTGAAGCGGCAAAGGAGGCTGTTTGGATCAAGAAGTTCATCACTGAACTTGGTGTGATTCCTAGCATTTCTGAGCCAGTGGCTTTGTATTGTGACAACAATGGAGCCATTGCGCAAGCAAAGGAACCTAGATCACACCAGAAAGCCAAACACATAGAAAGGCGATATCACCTTATCCGTGATATTGTGAATAGCGGAGATGTGAAGATCAGCAGAGTCCCGACGGATGAGAATGTAGCTGAACCACTGACCAAACCCCTCCCAAGGCCTAAGCATGAGTTTCACACTGCTGCTGTAGGCATTAGATTTCTTAAGATATGATCTTGTTTTCAGTGGGAGTCATATTTGGTTTTTAGTTATGACTTGATGTTCGTAAAACATAATTTGGTTATGTTAATTTTAATGAAATTGTTTCAGCATTATTTAATTGTGTTAATTAAATATATTGTCCCAAAGTAATTTATGACATTTTATAGGTCATCAAGTATGTGACTTGATCATGAAACCCTATAAGCAATAAATGATATAAATTATAAATGGTCCCTGGTCGAGGTTGTTAAAATGGGACATTAACAACCATGTGAGACTAGTATGTGAGGTGACTGATGACTATGTTTCATGGAGTCATTAATAAGTGTATTAAAGTCAATCACATAGATATGTGTTAAAGAACACATGATCGGACTTGACCCGTTAATGAGAACTCTACAAGATGTTATATGAGTGTCATAAGAGTTTCTCATTACGACTAAAGAGTGTAGTCCTTAGACCTGAGTTCATCATGTCCTCTCTTATATGGATTGGTTCGTCTTGACTTTGTCAAACGTCAGCCGTAACTAGTGATTATAAAGACACTGATTAGGCGTATCGTGAGATATAAAAGAGACATGGATGGAACAGGATGGGATTTGTACCTCTTATATAACAGGAGTTAAATATCTCTGGGCCTATCGAAGATTTGATACTGGAAATGCGTGGCCGCGCTCAAACGAGGTGATTGTCAGTCATTTGTTTTATCAGTACAAATCGGGATTCGATAAACGTGATCTAGCTTAATAAGGATGACACAGTTCTTGCCTTATGCTGGATTGAGATATAGATACAAAGGGATTAAAGGAATAGATGATTCCAGTACAAGTGGAAGATTGTTGGGAATGTCCTGAAATCTATTGTACTTACTCTAAGTGAAAGTCGTATAGTCGAGATGAGACAATCACATGACACTAGGTAGTCATAACGCTTTGCTAGAAGCTACTTATGATCAATGAGTTAAGAACTCATTGCTAGTGTTATATGATCCTACAGGGTCACACACCTAAGCAAACTGGACGTTAAAGACGAGGTTGATCATTAATGTAATGATCAAGTGAATGCATATTTGAAATGCATTCGATATCAATATTCTGGGGCAGTGTCGATCGATGCAGATAGTGCATCGATCGATGCAACTCGCGGATTAATCAGATTAATTCGGTTTAATCGTTGGTTAATTCCGTTATGGTTTAAATCGACATATATAAGATATATGGTAGACCTAAACTGTTTTCTAACCTAATTCACAGCCACCAGAACTTGAATAGAAACCTCTGAAGAGATTGGATCTCTACAGGCACTAGCATCCCTCCTGTCCAGTTTGTGTGCGTGTGGATACCAGTAGAGGCACAGCGTTTGAGGTGCTTCGTGATCTCGATTATCTGCTAAAACTTCCGCTGCAAATCACCAGGTAAATCTGAGATCCCATAGATTCAATTATATGAACCTTAGATCCTAGGCTCGGAATTCAGACTAGGGTTGCTAATCCTGATTAGAACTGCTAGAAATTCCTTCAGAAGGAACATGAGTAATGGGTTCTCTTGGCACTGCAAGTGCAAATTTTTCTGATGTCAAGGTTGTTGGAGCCAATGGGATTATGACCTCTCAGGCTGTAACGGGAGGACACGCCTTCCTCAGATTGAGATCTTCCCTAGTTGTAGCATATCCATAGGAGTTGGCAAGAAAATGGTGAGCATAGGACTGAGTTTAATTGGTTGAACTTTACTTGATCATATTAGAGAGTTGCATTTCTCATAGAAGAGTTTCAAATGGACTTGCATGTTATACGGATCACTGGACTAAGTAAAATTAGACTGCAGAAATGGAAAATCGACCTATCAAGTTGGAGAGCACTTCTGAAAGGAAAAGGAGAGTCGGCTAACATGGAGAGTCATTTCATTCCCACCTCTGTGATATTTGGTTGTATGGCTGATGCTGATATAGCTGGTTGTGACTAAACAGGGGGCTGCCAGGAATTCAAGTGATCAACTTAAACAATGAGGTGAGCTCAGGACCACTTGATCGTACACTGTATGGGATTTTAGTCAGTTGGATTTGCAGCATCGGATATGGCTTCTTTGGGATTATTGCTTGGACTTGTCGCTAATGTCAATAGCATTGATAAACATGGTGGAGTGTGGCACTGTTGGAAGAACAAGCACCAGCAGCATATTCCTCTGAGATATGTGTTGTTTCACGTTCAATTTCAAGGAGTATCATTGTTTGATACAAATGGAGAAGCTAGATATTTGTCAAACAAAGATTTTGAGAAGCTGTGTAGTGCTTTGGTTGCACAAGGCCTGTCTGATCTGGTGGACCAAAGTGTTACGTTGCTTACAACAGAATTACAACTTGTCTTCCATAGGAGAGATTGGTCGTCGTTCCAAGCCTGACAAGTGCAACAAATTTTGCAGAAGATGGTTGATTTCTCAAGCATTGTTATAAAGGATAAAACTGCCGTTAAAACAGGAGGGCACAAAATTTCCACAACGGCATCTCGTTGGAGACGCAAGTACTTCAGCCTTTGCACTCTTGGAATGGTTGCAGCGTTAGAGAAGCCTCTACCGAGCTTACACAGTAGAGCTGTTTGGCGATTGTCTTCATATTTGATCATGTTGCACGAACCACCATGGAGAATTCCACATTTCCAGCTTGAGGACAAGCTGCATCTCAAAGGGGTAATGATACGTTCAATAGGGATTGAGGAAGTCAAACACTCTAGTTGACTTAAGCTGACGTGGCATGGATTGGCGAAGACCGTTGAAGCTCCTTCCTCTTTAAATAGATCATCGTTTTATTTGAGATGGTTATGCTGAATGTTGTGATTCTAGTCGTAGCTATGAGACGCTAGGGGATGATCGTCATGAGATCGGTCTTTGTTTAGCAGCATTTCCCTTCTGGGATTTTATCATCCTAATTGATATTGGAGAGTTTTATCTATAGTTCGTTGTTCTTAATCTTCTTTTTGATTCACAAGAGAGAGTTGAGAGTTACAAACTTATCAGATTGGCTAAGAGAAAAAGACCACCTACATACATGCGTGAAGCAATTATCAGGTTCCCTCCAACATACAAGTTTGAAAGGCACCAAGCTGGTCTATCAGGTCAGTGATTTGCTTTTATTTGTTGCTTCTGGTAATTTTCCATGGAGAATCATAGCTTAAGTGCTGGTCCAAGTCTCTCCTAAGAATAGAAAGTAATTGACAGCATTATGAATTTTGATGATCCAAGTTTTCCTCTGCTAGGTAGGTATCCTAAAAACCAAAGGTCAACCATTTAAAAAGTTAAGAATGTTGATTTCTCCTAGTACATACAAAGAAATACTACAAACCATAGTAGTTAGCCTTCCATATACGTAAGAAATTTTTGAAAAAATGTTCACACACACTCTCTCATCTGGTTGGCTTCTTTAGTATAGTCACTGGATTATTTTAATGTGAAGAGGCTAGATCTGTGATAATACTACTATATCCAGAGCTTTGGGGATTTAAAAGGGCACTGAGTTGCCGAAACCGTATTTGAATATGAAGTTGTGTTTCTGCAAGATATGATTATGGGGAAAAGAAGCGGATACCTGCCTGGTGTGATAAGATTCTATATCGCGATAACAAAAACCAATTGGGTGCTGACTGCAGTTTGCATTGGTGTCTTCTGTATCACAGTAAGCTTCATGTTTCTCCTCGGACACGTTCAGTAGGTTTCCGTGACAGTTTACAGTAAAAACTTGAAAACAGACTAGATACAGGAGGATTACTTTAATTTTCCGTATGTTTTTATTAGATCAGTAACAGATGATGAATAATGTGTCAATTCACATTTGCTATAACAAGTTATTAACTGTACTTAACAAAGGAATTATATATGGGTTGTCACTACTTAAGCTGATTTCATGAGCCGAGAAATGTGGAACTCTCAGACATTCTTTCTTATCAGTTTCAATGCTTCTTTGTGCGGAGATTAAGATTGCTTTATAATACAGATTCCTTAAGATACAGATTTGAGTAAACCATACTTTTATAGTTTTATGTGACACTATATATAATACCATTTTAAACCTCAAATTGAGCAAGGATTAAGATTTGCAACTCTTTATATTTGTAAGTACCAGGTTTTCATCCGCGCATAGCACAGATACATATTTATAATTTATCTATTATAATTTTACTGCTTATTTTTAAATTATTATAATAAAATTACAAATTTTATACTTATATTTTTTATTTTACTATTTAAATTATAAAAAGATTTTCCGTGATAATAACAGTCATTTTAAGTATTAACTTTTACTAAAATATATTAAAAACATAATGTTATATTTAATCATATTTGTTAAGACCAAAATTTTGCTATTTAAATAAAATAAAAAAAATATTTTGTTAAAATACAATAATTAATTTACATAAACGACAATCATGTAACCAGTTTTTTTGGTTTATTATTTTTCACTTATTTGTTTCATTTGTAACTATATTATTTCTATGATAGTTTAAAGTTAGTACAACTACTTAAGCGAAATTACATTTTTACTATGCCTAAGATATACTTTGATTTGTAAGGTAATAATATAATTATGGAAGGAGTCCACATATACAACAATGAAATAAACCAATTTATTTCATCATAGTAAAAAAAGAATCTATATTTTATTAAAATTTAATAAATAATTTACCAAAAAATACAAACATATAACTATATCTTTACAAATTTTAAGATTTTCGTTAATAATAAAGTATGAAAGATATATAAATTATGTAAAATATTTTCATTAGCAATAAAAAATAATATTAATTTACAAAAGATAGAAAATAAGAATATACCAAAAGTTTAAAATTAGTAGAAAATCTTAAGTGTAGTAAAAATGTAATTTCGTCTAAGTGATTGTACGAACTTTAAACTATCCTAGAAATAATACAGTTACAAATGATACATATGAGTAAAGAATTATAAAACAAAATAAATGATTATTCTTTATGTAAATTAATTATTATATTTTAGCAAATTATATTTTATTTTATTAAAATAGAAAAATTGACTTTGTAAACTTTCTTAATTTTGAATAATCTGCGGACCAATAAAATTGAGTTTTTAATATTTATGTGGACACCTTCCATAGTTATATTATTACTTTATTTTTTATAAGTTAGTAAAATTTTCCGTAATTCTAAAAAAATGTACATAAATGTTAAAATTGTAAACTTTTTCAATTTTGAATGATGAAATAGACCAATGATATTGAGTTTTCTGAATCCTATGTAGACATCATCAAATTTATATAACTTAACTTTTATTAGTAATAGAATGATGTCTGCATGGATGTGAAGACGGTGACCACAAGCCTGTCTGGTGTGTTTTTAGTGTCAAGATTGCTCGAGTTGATGAATCAGTTAGGAGACAAGAATTTGGGAACATCATAAACACGAATAAGAAAATCAAGGTCATGCTTGGAGAGTTAAGCAAGGTTCCAGAAACAGTTGTCAGCACTAATAATATAATTTCATTAAACCCCTTATAACAACCAGGGGGAAGGTGAGTGTGTCATCACGCGCCCGCTCTCGTTTTTCTCTCTTTTTCCAGAGGTCTTCTCTTTTCCGAGCATTTTCTTGGGGGCCTATCCGGTTCCGGCGAGATTCGTTGTGGCCGTGAGAGGTCTCTCGTCCTGTGTAAAGCGTAATCGTCCAATAGTGGTAGCAGGGAGATCCGGAAGATGTATCGTCCTTTTCTCCTTCGGAGTCGCGTGGTGCGTTTTCCCCTCAGCAAAGCGGTGCGGTGCCGGTGAGCAACGATTCGAAGGTTTCCGGTTAGTCGTGAGCTCTGTAGTCGATTAAGGACGTGCGTCGGTAGGGGTAAGCACATGGTTCCAAGGAAAGTTCAGATCTGGTTTGTGGTTTGCGGCGGCGAGTGGGTCGAAGGGAGTCGATTTACGCTAAATAAGTGTCGCCGAGGTGGTGGCCACACCAAAGTAACTTTTGTGGAACGGCGGTGAAGTGCCTGGTTCCATGTCGTTTCACCGGAGAAACTTCTTTGGAAATAGGAGATCAGTGATTGGAGGCGACCATTTTGGAGTTAGATCCTCGCCGGGCTGGTTTTATGGTGATGTCGTCGATTTCGAAGCTTACTGGGAGCGGTTTTACCAGTTGAGTCCATGGGATTCCAAGAGCAAGATCCGTCGACGTCGGGAGAAGGGGAGATGAGGGCATGGTTTGTGAATCTGAAACGGCGGCTAGAGTCGGGTCTGCATGTCATTCGGGAAGGGCTCTGGTAATTTTCGCATGTCTCGCCAAATCAAATCCGCCGGCAGCGCCGTGTTGAACTCGAGTGTTTAACCTTAAAGAGTGTCGGGGGCAGAGCCATAATTCTTTCTGGTTCGGTTAGAGGGTTCTCTACATTTTATTATGTTTGGCTTTTTTCCTTCTTGGTTGGTACTGTTGTAAACCCAAAGATCCCGGTTTTGGATCGGTTTCTTATTATAAAAATATTATATTAAAAAATGATCCAACAATGAATAAGAGCGAGAAAAACATTGCTTTCTTCAAAATAATTTGTTAAGGCTCTTTCGGGTTTCCCCAACGGCTGGAGGTTAGTTGTTCTTTCTGTTTCGTAAGAGACAACGATTACCTCGCATCTCCTAAAAGTATCTAAGCAGAAAAGTGAGCTTGTCTTTTACACGTGTTTCCAGGAATGGGGATAATAAAGTCAAACGAAGTAGCAGAGGCTTCAGTTCATCTCGAAGACTTTCCAAGAGTAGAAGAGTTTGTAGACGGTGTTGCTCAGAATTCTTGGTGTGAAGACACAAGAGACGAGGAAGTCATATTCGTCCTCGTGGTAAACAAAAGGTTCTCGACAGAAACAAAAAAAAACCATAGAATCCATGTGCAAAGAAACACAACAATGAAACACCCAAAACCTTGGGACAAATAAACGCTCTTCATCGATCTGATTATTTACAACTAAGCAATACTGACCGTTTCCGGCAAACGGCGTCGCTCGGGCATCCGCTAAACCAGGCGTTCCAACCGGGATGCCTCCTCATGGTCCCAAGAACCTGCGCGCTCCCATCATTCAAATCCTCCAACATACACCGACCGATCAATCAATCCTGCATTCGGACCTGCGAGGGGAAAATAGTGGAAAAAGGGAAAAGGCCTGAGTAGTTGATTCAAACACAATTACTTAGTTAGTGTGGATTCAAGGAACCCGCGATCTCGGCTTACGCCATACAACTACGAGATACAAGTACTAAGCTAATATCACCTTGCACACAAATTACCGTAGGCACACCACGCAACCTACAAACTAGCTACTTTTCCGTAGGCGCGGCCTCAGGTCGAAACGCCCACACGCCCATGGCCTGGCGGATACGCTCGGGCCTCAATGCCCCCAACATCAAAACTACGAAGCGGGAGGGCTCATCATACCCTACTCTAATGATCAAGGACATGCACAGAAACACACCTCGCCCCCGTGCCCTGCAAGGAATATCTACCTTAGCCTACCCCACACATGTCCATCAAACACATTCAATGTATTCAGTTTAAGCGATAACCTAACCATTCTACGTTCTTTCAATCACAAAGCGCACATTACCAAACCTATTCTACCTAGTAAATATGACATTAACAAAGGACTCGCGTCCAAGAATTGAGATGGAATAAGCAAATGTCACGACCGGTCTTCACCTTGGCCACAATGACGACGATGATGATCGATAACGAGCTAGAAACGGACTGCGATCGAGATCGCGAAAGAGGCGCACGACTATACATGATATCAGGCTCTTGATCGGTTCTACTTCAACTGAGAGCTATCTATCTGTGTCAAATAAGTCCCTGCAAATATTCGGGTCAAGCGGAATCCGTTCGCCCAAGTCAAAAGACAGACATAACTAGACTAAACACAGATTCGTCATGAACAGACACGTTTTACAAAACAGATCATAAATTCCAACCGGAAAGTTATAATTGGGGGATTATAACCTTTATGGAAAGATGAGACCGAGAGCTTTCCAACGAAATATTTTGTGTTCCGTGGATCCTTACGGATCAACGGGAAAACGTGAATCAATATGACGGTCGGAATTGTCTCAATCCTAGATATGCATTCAAAAGAGTGAAAGATCGAAGAAATGAGATTGGATCTCCGATCCCGGAAAGAAGAAACAAAGAGAAGACGAAGAGAGGAAGATGAGATCGACAAAGGATGACGATGGTGGTGATCTCCGGCGAATGATGGCTCCGGCGGCTGACGGATTCTGGCGACAGGCAGGGATTCAATGTCGATCTCCTCTTTTCCTCTTCTTTTAGGTTGGCTACTCTATTTATATGAAAGTAAAGGGAGAGACTTAGGTTTTAGAAATGGAAAATGGGCTTTGGGATTTTAAAAAGAAAATTTTAAAAAGAAAATTTTAAAACAAACCCAAAATCTTGAAATTTGGGTCATTACAATTCTCTCCCCTTATCAGGAATTCGTCCCGTGTTCCAGGCGAGAGCTCCTCTACAAACCTTGACTGCCAGCAAAACAAAACGACGCCTGCAGAGCAGAACTCAACTTGACCAACATACTCCGCTGAAAATAACTTGCCATCGGTTCCAGAAGATTGATTCTGCCCCCCCCCCCCTTGATTCCAAACCGCACTTTGAAGTGTCCTACTCTTTGGTACCAATCCAACAACAGCTTCTAGAATGCAACACAAATACCGCTTACTACCTCCCATGTTCGTTAGGGTCATTTTCCAACATTAGGAGGTGGTTTAGACTTCCAGTGTTCATAAGAAGAAGTCCATTATCACATCCCATTTACCGCTTGAGCCAAGCGAGTTACCGTCTTTGTCATTGAGACCGGTGAACAAAGGGATTGACCAGTGCCATAACTAATACCTCCAATGTTTAGAATAACACTCATCCTTCGAATAGTTCTAAAACTTGAATGAGATGCTATGCTGCTGAATCGGTTCTCCTTGATGGTTTTCCATTACCTTGACATTGACACAGTGTATCATCCACTTCCAAATAGATTCTCTTCAACGGTTTCCATCACCGTGCACTATGGTGTTGACTCTCGCACAAGCAGTCATCCTTGCTTATCCTTGGTGAAAGATGAATCTAACCATGTCCATTATGGCTACCTTACATGTGGAAGGACCCACCCAACTTCTGCTATTCTCCCTTGCCATGCTTCCGGTTTGCACTCTGATTTCCAAACCAGCTTCCAAACTAACTTCCAACTCAAGGTTTCCTACCTTGGGATCCAGCTGTGGTGTCTTTTAAGAACCATTCTTGGGTTTTCTTCCCCATTAAGACTGCTCTCCTTCACTTTCTATTGCAGCTTCTTGCTAATCTGCCATAGTGTTTTCATAACACTCTTCAGTTGGATTTCCATCTCTAATAAATTTCTTTATCCACTTGCGCTTGCAACAAACATAAGTCCAACTTACTAGGCAATTCCAAATGCCCCAACTCCATTTTCCCCAACGATTTTACGATCGTCCTTTCCTCTTGAAGAAACTTCTTTAGCTTTATTATCCCCACAACAGACCGTTACCTTTCCGGTCTTACTGGTGATTCTCGAGTCCGCAATACCACGAAGATCTCCTCCAACTTCCATCTAGATCAGACTTCAAACAATCCGTCCATAACCTGAAGTTGATGTCACAAAATGTGTTCTAAGATTCCATACCTAGAATTGAATTGAACAATTTCCTACTGCTCCGTGTGCACCAAACAACACGAACGACTCTTGACGCTTACTCTAGTTAGAACGCCGCCACTTCTTATAGCTTCCTTGCAATCATGTTTTTCCATTTACCCCCTTTCTTTTGCTCCACAACTTCTCTGGTTCAACCAATAGCTACCTCCCCAACTCCAACCTTTACTTGATGAGGATTTCTTTACACCGATCTTATTTAAACTCTGGTAGTCCATACCAAAGATCTAGGATAGGCGGCCAACCTCCTGGAAAGAACAATGTACATGGACCATGTGAGTAGAGCAGAGTTAATATGCTTTTTATAAGGTTCCTCAAGTCTGAAACCTTTGACACTTCCTTATAACATGACAATTGATCACATGGTGATCTGCTTGATCCGAACAATCCTTTCTTCACTAGGTCTTCTAGCTTCTGCTTCAACTAAGCTAATATCACCTTGCACACAAATGTCCGTAGGCACACCACACAACCTACAAACTAGCTACTTATCCGTAGGCGCGGTCTCTGGTCGAAACCCCCACGCGCCCATGGACTGGCGGGTACGCCCGTGCCTCAATGCCCACAACATCACATCAACATGAGCATCACAACCATGAAGCGGGAGGGCTCTTCATACCGTCCTCCGACGATCAAGGTAACGTATGGAAACAAACCTCGCCCCCGTGCCATGCAAGCAATATCTTCCTCAACCAACTCCACACATGTCCATCAAACACATTCAACGTTTTCGGTTTAAGCGATAACCTAACCATTCTACATTCTTTCAATCACAAAGCGCGCATTACTAAATCTATGCTTCCAAAGAAAGATGAAAATAACAATGGACTCACATCCCGGAATTGAGATGGAATAAGCTAATGTCAAGACTGGTCCTCACCTTGGCAACAATGACAACGATGCTGATCGATGACGAGCTAGAAACGGACTGTGATCAAGATCGTGGAAGAGGTGCACGGCTATCCATGATCTAAAGCTCTAGATTGGTTCTAGTTCAACCGAGAGCTATCTCTATGTGTCTTATAAGTCCCTGCAAAGATTCGGGTCAAGCAGAATCCGTTTTCCCAACTCAAAACGCAGACATAACTAGACTAAACACATATTCGTCATGAACATACACATTTTACAAAACAGATCATAACTTCCAAACTGTAAGTCAGAATTAAGTGATTCTTACCTTTTTGGAAATCTGAGACCGAGAGATTTTCAGCGACATATTTTGTGTTTCGTGGATCCTTATGGATCAATGGGAAATCTTGAATCAATCTGATGGTCGAAATTTTCTCAATCCTAGATCTTCATTCGAAAAAGTGAATGATCAAAGAAACGAGATTGGATCTCCGATCCCGGAAAAAAAGAAGCGAAGAGAAGACACAAGAGAGGAAGATGAGATTGACGAAGGATGACGACGGTGGGGATCTCCGGCGAATGGAAGATGAGATTGACGAAGGATCTTTTAACTCTTTATCATGTGGCTCAACATTTCCATCTTTATCGTATGATCTATCATCCTTAATTTTAACCTCAACCTGACTCCTAGAATCAGATTCAAGAATCTTATTATCTTCTCATGACTTACTTGTTTTTTGTCATCGCAAATAACGTTGTCCTCATTACTAGCAGATTGGCTGCTGATCTTCAGCTTCTGAGACATTTTAAAAATCATCTACATGAGTCTCCTTGGGCACATGCGATTCCACATTCGCTTCTTCTTTCACCTCAGCGAAGAGCTTTCCGGGTAATGTTAACCACACGATCAATCGGCTTAACCTTGATCGAAGGGCCTTCCGTTTCACGCTCAGCCGTGATACCAGATTCGCCGAAAATTGCATTAATTTTCTCCATTCCAGTTTTCTCCCCCTTAGAGATTATCTCGAGCTCTGCATGGGGTCAATCAAAAAGGTGTGACATAACAAAATAACGTTCGAAATCAAACTGAAGAGACTAAAGAAGCCAAGAGAAGAGTTTTGGAGCCGAATCAAACAGCGGGAAGCAGCAGTCAGGAGGTAGAAAGGATTACCTGTGGAAAAAACCTAAGATTGTCAGATGCCCCCGAGGAATCGACTCTTTTTGAGTCTCTGCTTTGAATGATGAAAGCACAAAGTGGGGAGACAAGATCTCATATGCTCCTAAATCTTAAAAATTAATCTCTTATACCCCACAAAAACTACCTACCCCTGATCCATACCCATATTGAGACCCATGAATCCCATTTATTTTTTAAAATATGTTTTATTTAAAACCATCAAATCACAAATCAAGGTTTGACCTTGACCTCGAGCTCCTCCGACTAGCTTTGACCTTGACCTCGAGCTCTAACGAGCTGGTTCTCCTCCAGCGAACATCCGGCGGGCAAAATCGAGGTTTGTTCTTCATTTCGTTTACTTTGGAGTGTATATATCTTGATTTTGGCTCCAATTTAAGCTGCATTTTTTCTAAAAATCATTTTTGGATTGAATCCGAGATATGGAATGCACATTGTGTTGTGGTGTTTTAAATTGCTAGAGTATGGGTTTCGTGGTTAAATTAGAGTGTTGTTATATCCGATTAGAACTCAATCTTCTCCCATTTGGAGAAATTCAAGATCAAAATTCGTAATGAAATTCATAATTTTCATAATTGCATTTTGGGGAAAGTGGTAAAACTAGTAATACTAAGTAATACTAACAAGACTGTGTAAAAACTAGTAATACCAGTAAAACAAACATTACTTGATAATTTCTGTAAAACTAGTAATACCAGTAAAACTAGCACTACTGGGTACTTTCTGTAAAACTAGTAATACCAGTAAACCTTAGATAACTGAGAAATTCGGCAGAACTAGTAGTACTGATTGTGTTTTTTGTATCGTTTTTGCAGGATACAATGGGCAACAACGTCAGTATACATTTTAAATGCCAAGGTCAGATGTATAGTTTGATGTTGAAGAAATCAGTGGAAGAGATAACTTTGGTGATGATAGAAGATAGGATATACAAGAAGCTTGGGTTATATGTAAGTAAGGCTAAGCTGCGATTGAGCTACATTCCATTCCTGGTTGGATGTGAGGAAGAGTTTACTCTTTCTGCTGATGAGGATCTTTGTGTTTACCTAACGTCTACAAATAAAGATAACTGTATATGTGTTTTGTATGTCGAGATCATCAATGTATCGAAACTGACCGAGCAAGTGTCGAGAGTGGACAAAAGTTCTATTGGCATGAACTATGAGGAGTTGCAGTTAAAAGACGATGAAATCGGAGCTAAAGCCATAACTCTGTATGTGGAAAAGGTAAAAGCAGTAGAAGAACAAAATGAGGCAATAGAGAATGAGAATGAGGATGAGGATGTGGATAATTTATCACGTGAATTAGGTATGGATTTATCGGATAATTATGATAGATATGTCGAGTCGGAACCTGTTGTAAAACCAAGTCAGTTTATAGAGGCGTGGGAAGACTGTTTGGGTTTGAGCATCAAGAATTTCCATGTAAAGCGGTCTTGCATGATTTGGTGGACATAGTCGCATTTAATGAGTGTTTTAGATATGTAGTAAAGAAGTCAGACACGAAGCGATTGGTGTTAAAATATCGTGTAGCAAGCTGCAAAGGTTGGAGAGACGCATGTTTTCTTGATTAGAACTTACACTAATATGCATTTATGTAGTCGAAGTAGTCAGAGTGGAAGCAACGCGAAGAGGAAAGGCATACCTCAGTTAGTTGCAGCTCTTTTGCATGATGATTATGCGAGACAAATGGAAACTCCAGGTCCTAGAATTATCATGGATCTTGTTAAGACAAAACTTGGTGTTGACGTATCGTACTCCACATCGTTGAGAGGGAAAAACGAAGTTGTTCGTGATTTGTGTGGTAGTTCAGAAGGAAGCTATTAGATGATGTATTTTTATTTGTACATGTTTGAAAATGTCAATTTAGGTACAGTAACATGTGTGAAATTGGATGAGCAGAACAAAATTCAAGTACCTATTCATAGCTTTAGGAGCTAACATTAAAGGGTAAGGTAATGAGGAAAGTGATAATCGTGGATGCAACATTTCTCAAAAATGGATATGGTGGTTGCCTAGTTTTCGCTTCAGCTCAGGGTCCTAATCGTCACAATTATCCCATAGCCTTTGGGATACTTGATGGTGAGAAAAATAAAAGTTAGACTTGGTTTTTTGAGATGCTTAAAACCATGGTTGCAGACTCTTCTGAATTGGTGTTTGTAAGTGACAGAAATACAAGCCTCATTGATTTCATAGCTAATGTGTATCCCAAGCTCATCATGGGTATTGTGTATGGCATTTGTCACAAAATGTGAAAGCCCATGCTTCTAATGTGAACAAAGACGTAGTTGCCTCTAAATTCACAGAGATGAGTGCGCTTTACACGGTAGTTGAGTTCGACGCCGCTAAGTTCCTTTAAGACGAGACCATGTATATGGAAAAGAGTACCATGAAAGAAAAATAGGCAAAATGTTGTTTTCCTGGAGAAAGATACAACCTAGATACTGTAGGATTATGTGTGTTCATGGTGTAATTGTCAGGTTACAACCTAGCACATAATCATCTAGGATCTAGGTGATTTGCAATTGAATCATAAACAGATCAGGATCATTACCTTATGATTGCAGCGGATTAATCAATGGAATATCGAGATCTGCAAGAGCTGATTATCACCGGCTCCTCCTAGGTATCCACACGCTTACAAGCTACGGATGAGGCTGCTAGACCAAGCTGGAAAATCACAGAGAGAGAGGAAGACGGCTGGTGTGAAAATCGCAGATGTATGAAGCATTAGGGCTTCCTGCGCCTTTCCTCTTCCTTATATGGGCCCAAGTAATTAAACTAATGGCTCATTAGGCTTTTGGGCCCAAGGCCCAAATCAGACAAAAGACTGTCTTTTTTCTGGCCCAATTCTCTGTACAAATACAGTAAATGCCTTGCATCTTACTGTATTAATTTCATGTTAACTTTCCCGTTAGCTATGGTGTGTGACCCTTTGGGATCATACAATACTGGTAATAAGTCCTAAACTTATAGATCATGAGCGGGCTCTAGCAAGTCATCATGATCACCCAGTATTTATGACTTATGTCTGATCTCGACACTTATCATACTTTCTAGAGATAGTACAGTAGATTTCAGGACATTCCCAACAATCTCCCACTTGTACTGGAATCCTACATTCCCTAATCCTTTTGTCTCAATATCTCAATCTGGCATAAGGCAAGATGCGTGTCATCCTTATATAGCCAGACCATGTTTATCGGAACAGATTTGATACTGACAATGCAAACGACTTGGGCAAGTCCGTTTGGGAGTGGCCACTCTCTTACCAGCTATCAAGTCTCCGATTGGCCTAGAGATATTACCTCCGTTAAACGGCAGGGACAAATCCCATCTTGTTCCATCACTATGAACTACACACTTTATAATACACCCAACCAAGGTCCTTATAGCTCCCAGTTACGAAACAACGTTAGACAATGATCAAAGCGCATCACTCCATGTGCAGCCACATGCATGCGAACTCAGGTCTAAGGACTATACTCTATAGTCGTATATGAGAACCTCTTATGACACAGATATTAATATCTTGTAGAGTTCTCATCAGCGGGCCATGTCCGGTCATATGCTCCCCTACATATACCTATGTGTCGACTTTGATGCCGCGCATCTATGACCCCTCGAAACTTGGTCATAAGTTTCAACACAATCTAGTCTCAAGTGGTTGTTGGTGTTCCAATTTCAACAACCTTCGACTATGGACACTATGATTTATGTCATTTCGTTAAATATGGGGTTTCAGGATCAAGTCTACTCATGTACTTCGATGGCCCATATATAATGACATGAATCATTTTGGAACGATTATTTATATCACAGTTAAAATAATCCAGAAATCATAGATTTCATAAACATAAAATATTATGTTCACATGAACCTTTCAAAATGACTAAATAAAGCCCTTTACAAACTCCCACTGAAATTAAGACTACATCTTAATTTCACTTATCCTACAGCTACAGTCCGTGACTCGTGCTTAGGCCTAAGGAGTGGCTTCGTTAATAGATTAGCATCGTTCTCATTCGTTGAAACTTGCTGATCTACTTAACACCTCTGTCATTTATCTCACGGAATAGGTTATACCTACCCTCAAGGTGTTTGGACCTCTGATGTGCAGCTAGTCTCATCTATGCTGGGAATCACATCAAGTTCAGTGATGAACTCTTCTTTCCAAACAACCTCTTTCGCCGCTTCCCAAGCTGCGAAATGTTCAGCTTAAGTCATGGAGTCAGCAACAGTGCCTTGCACCGCCAGACAGACACAAGATATAACCGGACTGTGACCGGAAATCATCTTTGTCTGTTGGTAACTTGCCTTTCAGACTCTACCGACTTGTAGCACCTCACTTTCTCCGTAAATCAAGAACTTATCCTAAGTATTTTCCAAATTCTTAAGGATATTCATTACGTCTATCCAGTGATTCTTTACTGGATTTGACTGGTCTTTACTTGTCTTGCTTAACATTAAAGCAACATCAAAACAAGTACGTGTCATGGCATACATGATAGATCCAATTTCCGACGCATATGGAATCTCATCCATGCATTCAAGCTCAGCAGTTATCGTAGGACACTGTTTCTTGCTTAACGAAATGCCATGTGACATTGGCATAAAACCCCTTCTTTGAATGCTGAAAACGTGTAGGACTTTGTCAATATAAGAATCCTGACTTTGTCCTATCAGCTCTTTTGGATCTCTATCTTTAGATCCAAAATCCAAGAACATACGTGGCTTTACCCATGTCAATCATAAAACCAACTCCCAAGCCAGTCCTTTACCGACTGCAGCATTGGAACGTTATTTCCGAGAATCAGTATGTCATCGACATACACTATGAGAAATGCAACATCGCTCCCACTTATCTATTAGTAAACGCACAGTTCCATCTCGTTCATGTTCAAGTCAAAACCTTGACTACTTCAACAGAACGAAGATTCCAACTCCGATATGTTTGCTTCTATCCATGAATGGATCGATGAAGCTAACTTACATACAGTATAATTTTTCGGAGTCCGGGCTCACTTTCGCTTCTGTGAAATTCGCAGGTTCGTCACTTTCTATGATCATCAGATCATGACAACTAATCACGAGAAATCACTCTCGGATTAGTGACGGATTCATTCAGATCTGCGAACTTCAGGCTCTACAGGTGTAGATTCTACAGAAATCTGTAAATCTATCCGCTGCTCTCCCTCAACAGGTTGAGCAGCCTCCTGTATTTCTCGAATTTCTTCGAGTTATACTTTTACTCCCACTGTTCTTCTTGGAAAGCAACTTTCCTTTTAGAAAACAGAATTCTGAACAACCTAACTTCGTTTTCGGAATGGACGTAAAAAGTAACAAGCCTTGGTTTCCCTAGGACAACCAGCGAAGTAGCTCAACTACAAATACTCAGTAAAGACGAATTTGGATCATTTCCAGTCCACATTTATGTGGTGTCTTTCAACTGATATTGGTGGAACTATTTCAGCGTAAACTTAGATATTTCTAGAGCGTTATTCTTAAAGAATATCATGGAAGATTCGTGTGACTCATCTTTAATCATTTCTAATAAGATCTGATTCTTTCTCACAGAAACACCTCAAGGTTTTCAGGAGAAATGAGCTGTGAAACGACTTCACACTCATTCAGATGATCACACCATTAATGACTTAAGTATTCTCACTCGTGATATAATCCAGAGTCTCAATACTTCTGTCACTCAGATTCTATACCTCATTCTGGAACTATTTCGACCATTTCAAAGAATTCCGACTCGTGTCTCATCAAATGAACACAGTCATACTCACTGAAGTAATCAGTAAATATAATGAAGTACATGAAATTTTCTCTGGCATTACTGCTCATCGGACCACATACATGAGTATGTTCAAGGTCCAATAAGCCTTTGGGCCTTTCTCTAGCTCGGCTAAGATGGGCCCTTTGTCTTTTGGTCCAGTAAGCAGAATTCAAGTCTCATAAGATATCCGATCAAATGAGCCCAAAAGTCCATAACTATGGGGTTTCTGAATCCGACTCACTCTATGTGACCAAAACATTTACGCCAAGAAAAATCAGGTTTAATTCATCAGATTTAAACCAATTCGGTATTTATGTTACTTTTAGGCACTCTTTGGTTTAAGATATAAAACCCATTCCTTGAATAGGGTGCTACAATCAATATTTCATTGAGATTAAAAGAACAAAACTTGTCTTTTATCAAAATGAAAAACATTCAAATTCTTACAAGAAAATGAAAGACAACTCTGCTTAAAGCAGGTACATTGTAGCAATTACTTAATACAAAACCAAGCCTAAAATGCATCTACAAGTGAAAACCCTACGGCTGAGGCAGCATCCATAGCTCCTTCCAGGCATGCAGTTCCACTTGTCCTTCCTTCAACGTTCTACTGTTGCTTAGGCTCTGCATATTATAACAAATATCAGTGCCACAACCAGTATCCAATACCTATAAGGTAGAACTTGAAGTAATAACATGAATACCTGAGGAAGTAGTCTCATACATCAACTTCAACTCCTCATAATCTTCCATGAATTTAATGCAATCTCTCTTCCAATGCCCAGTCTCTTTACAGTAGCAGCACTTACCAACGTAAGATGTATCTGACTCGGGCTCAGAAGACACACGCTTGCCATGATTCAAAATCTGGACAACTTTGTCTTCACCCTTGTCAGCATTAGGTTTAGTAAACCTACCCTTCTCCATTATGAGATTATACAGGGTACTCTTCACGTTTGGCTCAACTGTCTTGAGCATATCATGCAGTTCAGTCAGCGTCTTCGTTAAGCCTTTCTTGATATAGTTCCTTCTGAACTTATCATAGCTTGACGGCAGTGACTGCAAAATGATCTCAGTTGCCAATTCTTGGCCAACTGG
This sequence comes from Orychophragmus violaceus, assembly GCA_030180135.1. NCBI lineage: Eukaryota > Viridiplantae > Streptophyta > Magnoliopsida > Brassicales > Brassicaceae > Orychophragmus > Orychophragmus violaceus. The sequence continues at coordinate 45,283,435 of CM058231.1, read as the reverse complement.
ATAATCCAGTTTCCTCAGGTTATCAATGTAACCCATCATTTTACTGACTTGAGGACTTACTGGATGATCATTTGGTAGCTTGCAGCTAGTGAGAGACTTAACCAACTGGTATCTCTCCACTCTTACCTGCTCCTGAAATTTCAATTTCAGGCTGCTGATCATCTCTATTGGCGACTCCATGTTCTCATATTGCTTCAGCAAATCTGAGTCCATGGTAGCCAATATCAGACCACGCACATCTACCGCATCATTATAATGCTTATTCCAAGCATCATATACTGCATGAGAGGCATTGGACCCGATCCTCACGGGGAGAGCTCTCTCAAGGACATAGTCCTTTCTCTCCTGCCTGAGGACTAGCCTCAGGTTCCGCGACCAAGTCAAGCAATTTGATCCGTTCAGTTTGTCCTTCTCAAGGACAGACCGGATCGAGAAAGTGTTTTGATTGTTTGTGCTAGTCATAACTGAAATTTAGAGATAAATAGAGTTTTAGTTATTTAGTTCATAAAAGAGTAATCTTAACAACTTATAAGAAAACTCGCATTGCATTAAAAAATTCTTTGTTTAACCTCATTAGAATGCAATGATTCCGAGACCCATGTTCAACCAAAACCAAAGTGGGCCACTGGCCGTCACCCGGATTTAGCTTTACTTGGTAAGCATACACACAGCTAGTTATATCCATATAACTCTCGGTTGTGGATTGGGCCCAAGGCCCAATACACCAGATGTCTCAAGGCCCGGGACTCCCGATGGCCCAGTCAAGGAAACCAATCTCTTACAGCCAAATGATCACTAAAGTCTGGGACTCCCAATGAAATTAGTGACTATATACTACTTTACTTACGCAAAAACAGACACCTCACACTGTAAGCCATATCTGTAATTGAATAAGCGTTAAGTAGCTGACAAGATTGGGAAAGACATCCAAGCTTGATATTGGTTTTGAGGATTTTAGGTTTTCTTTCCAAAAATAGAAGATTACTATTTTGGGAAACTTACTTATTTTAGAAACTTTCTAAATTTAGAAATATACTAAAAATAGAAATTTCTAATTTAATATTTTATTAAAGTTTTCGGTTGGGTCACAAATTATAGGCCCAATTCTTGGCCCAAGACCACAGAATTCCAATTGGCCCAATAATTTGACATAACCGAGTCGGTTCATTAATTCTGGTCCAAGACCAAATTAACTACTAAATCCAACTGGTTATTTACTAAACCAGACCAGCTCTAAATTATTTGGTCCAACCAAATCAAACTTAGACCAGCCTTCGGTTTAGGTTAAAATTCAATTTTGAATTTAAATCCGGTTTAACCAGAAATTAAATAATACCAATTGTATTAAATAATTTCCAGCAAACCGCGATTTTGGGTTAACCGCTTGAACCATACATTAAAACAAAAACAAAACGCTTTTGACCTTTTCCAAATTAACTAATCACTGGATCGATTGAAACTTGATTTGATAATTAATACAATCGACAGCAAATAATTTCTTGATTGAAACTTTTCCAATTCGTTTGATAATTAATACAATCAACAGCAAAGTTAAAAAGTAAAGTCAACAAGCGATTTGACATTCACAAAAGGACAAAAAAAAACATGATCCTTAACAAACCGAATGATAATTAATTCTCCAATTCGAAATTCTACATTCGATTATGACGTGATCGATTTTGATATACACAAGAAGACAAAAAATCATTTTGACTTTTCTTATTCGCTTGAACTTACGATCATGTTATTAACTTATGACCAAAAACCAATTCAAACAAAGTCAATAAGCGATAATTCAACAATCGATTCTTAATGACAAACGACAACAAACGATTTTCGAATGATAATTAATTTAACAAACGATATCATACAGAATCGATAACAACTTATGATTAACAAGCGAACAAATCGATTTTTCTTATTTCTAGGTTTTCCAAGTTTCAATCAATTTTACTCATTAAAATCGATTCATCAAACTAATAAAAAACCTAGTATGATCTAAAAAGCAAAAACTTAACAACCTAGGCTCTGATACCACTGTAGGATTATGTGTGTTCATGGTGTAATTGTCAGGTTACAACCTAGCACATAATCATCTAGGATCTAGGTGATTTGCAATTGAATCATAAACAGATCAGGATCATTACCTTATGATTGCAGCGGATTAATCAATGGAATATCGAGAACTGCAAGAGCTGATTATCACCGGCTCCTCCTAGGTATCCACACGCTTACAAGCTACGGATGAGGCTGCTAGACCAAGCTGGAAAATCACAGAGAGAGAGGAAGACGGCTGGTGTGAAAATCGCAGATGTATGAAGCATTAGGGCTTCCTGCGCCTTTCCTCTTCCTTATATGGGCCCAAGTAATTAAACTAATGGCTCATTAGGCTTTTGGGCCCAAGGCCCAAATCAGACAAAAGACTGTCTTTTGTCTGGCCCAATTCTCTGTACAAATACAGTAAATGCCTTGCATCTTACTGTATTAATTCCATGTTAACTTTCCCGTTAGCTATGGTGTGTGACCCTTTGGGATCATACAATACTGGTAATAAGTCCTAAACTTATAGATCATGAGCGGGCTCTAGCAAGTCATCATGATCACCCAGTATTTATGACTTATGTCTGATCTCGACACTTATCATACTTTCTAGAGATAGTACAGTAGATTTCAGGACATTCCCAACAGATACAAGAAACACTATAGATTCTGTGTGCAATACTTTTAAAGAGGCCAGGTGGTACGCATTAATACCCTTGCTATATAAGATTTTAAAGAGAATTTTGAAATGGTTTAACGAACATCAGAAGGAGACAATGGATGGAAAGGTTGATAACAAGGTAGTGCCTTTAATGGAGAACCATAATCACGATCTTTGGAAGGATGCTGAGTCATTAATTGTCATGATGTTAAATAGTTTCAAGCTTATGTACGATGTCACCGGTAGCGATGGAAAGTCTTATTTGGTGAACTTGATGTCGAAATCATGCAGTTGCAGGTTCTTTGATATTGAAAGGTATCCTTGTGTGCATGAACTTGCCGCTTTCATTAAATTCAAAAAAGATCCCAATAGAGCTAAGGATAGGGATATGGAATTACATGAGTTATGTTCAAAATATTACTGGATGGCGTTGTGGGCATTGGCGTATTACAAGACAATTTATTTAGTGTTGGATATGTCAGAGTGGGATGTACCGGATGACATCATAAATTTGCAGATACTAACTCCTAACAAACTCCAAAAGAAGGGAAGGAAGAAAACTAATAGGTTTCCATCGGCTACTACAAGAAAACATGGTTTTAGCGACTGCGTAAGTAGTCGCAAAATATAATTTTGCGACTAAGTAGCGACTAAAGTAGTTAGTCGCTAATCCTTCGTCGCTAATTTTATTAGTCGCTAATTAGCGACTAATAAAGCGACTATATATATTTTATTAATATTAGTCGCTACTTAGTCGCTAAATTTAGCGACTAAATAGCGACTAATTTGCGACTGATATATGGTTATTTTAGCGACTAATTAGCGACTAATAATAATAATAAAAAATATTATTAATTTTTATATTTACTAATTAGATAAATAATATATTAATTAATATATTAATCTATAAACAAATAATTTCCAAATATAATAAATACAAAAATAAAAAAATAACAAAAAAAATATTTAAATTAATATTTATAATAAAAAGAAATTATATTAAATAATCACATAATTAATTATAAAAAAAATAAAAATCAGAAGAGGTAGATCAAGTCTTCATCCGGCGTTTCTTCCCACCACCTTCGTCCGGCACCGGTAACACGCTCTCTCTCAACGCCGTCATTACTTATCCGGAGTTGTCTTCGTCCGGCGGTGGAGGAGGTAGATCGAGTCTCTTTGATTCGTCATCCGGCCGTGATTCTTCGATTCGTCATTCGTCCGACCTCAAACCCAGAAATCAACTCGGGTTCTTCCCATCGATCCGACCAAAACAATCTGCTTAACTCCTGCAGCCTTGGCTGTTTCAAAAAAGACGAGATCATCACCAAAGAAAACAAACCTTCTCCCACCAAAGAAAACATCCCGGAAAGTGATGGATCCATGAACTGTGCAGCCACCTAGATCCTGATGCGAAATCACACATGAATATATCATTGCTATGGAAAAGCTTCAAGTCACTACAACATGAGAAAGAAAACACGTATTGACTTACCGATGAGAGGACAAAAGGCTCGTCAAAATCTGGTTGCTGGCCTTGAGGTTTCGTGTTGACTCTCACAACGACCATTTCATCAAAGTACTCACAAGCTCTGAGTCCAAAGCTAGGGAAGCTGTTAAACCCACAATTTTCTTCTGCTGTATATAACCATTGGAATAAACCCCAAAATCCGGTCAAAAACAGGATGAATCGAAACAATAATCAGTAAAAATAAAAAGCGAAGGAACAGAGAAGAACCAAAAAATCATAGATTCGCAGAAATAAGCAGCCATAACAATGTTTTGGATTTTACCTCTGTACGAAACCTAGGGCATAGACGTGAAATCGGCGACTGGTGGAGGAGGGACAAGCGAGCTAAGAGATTTTCGCTGCCATCGTCGAGGTCTAAGACGAGATCTTGAATATACAAATCGGAAACAGGAGAGCTTGAAATTTTCAGATTTGAAACGAATGAACATAGTAAATCGACATAGAGCCAAAGATTTACACTACGAAACCGAAGTTAAATCACGATTCTAAAATCATTAGAGACAAATTGAGAAGAAAACAAAACCCTATTGAGAAGCAGAAGAATGAAGAAGAAGACGACGTTGGAAGAGGAAGAAGAGTGATCTAGGGAGAAGAAGAGTTATGAACAAAGAATCTATGGAGAAGAGTCTCGAAGAAAATGGGAAGGGAGAAGAAGACGAAGAGTGTGAAGAGATAGGAACCGGAAACTAAATTTTAGGGTTTGCACACTTAGAATTTGGGAAAAATCAGAAAGAGGGAAGTTTCCCGGTTAAACAAAATTTGGCCAAAATATCCCCCTTAAACTAAAATGGGTTTGCTAGATTTTTTAAGGTTTAGGGTCTAAAATAAAGTAATATGAAATAAGGTTTAGGGTTTAGGTTTGAATATGTTATTAGTAATTGAAGTTTTGTTAATTACAATTTTATTTATACTTTAGAGTTTAGGGGTTTGTTTAAGGTTATAGGGTTAGGATTTAGAGTTTTAATTTTTTTTATGTAAACTATATATATAAATGTTTCAATATTAGTTTTATATATTGATTTTATAGTTTATAATTGAGATTAATGTTTAGAGTATGATTATGGTTTAGGGTATAGGAAATAAGATTTTAAGGGTTGTGTTTATAGTTTTAATTTAATGTTTTAAAATAATAGATTTAGGAAATATTTTTACATTATAAGTGCTATAATTTTATTAGTTAGAGTTTTAGGGTTTATTAAGGGTTTAGGGTTTAAATAGCTACGGATAATGTTTATTTATAGTTTTAGGGTTTGTTAGGGTTGTAGTGTAATTTAGAGTTAGGGTTTATTTAGGGTTTAGGGTATAGAGTTTGAAGGGTAATGTTTTAAGGTTTTAAGTGTTGTACTTAATTTTATATCTTATATAGTCATTAGAGTTTTTGTTATTAGGTTTTTGTTTATAATTTAGAGTTTTAGGGTTTATTTAGGGTTTAGGGTATAGAGTTTGAAGGGTAATGTTTAAGGTTTTAAGTGTTGTACTTAATTTTATAACTTATATAGTAATTATAGTTTTAGTTATTAGATTTTTGTTTATAATTTAGAGTTTTAGGGTTTATTTAGGGTTTAGGGTTTAGGGTATAGGGTTTGAAGGGTAATATTTAAGGTTTTAATTGTTGTACTTATATTATATATTATATAGTAATTAGAGTTTTTGTTATTAGTTTTTTGTTTATAATTTAGAGTTTTAGGGTACATTTAGGATTTATGGTATAGGGTTTGAAGGGTAATGTTTAAGGTTTTTAGTGTTGTACTTAATTTTATATCTTATATAGTAATTATATTTTTAGTTATTAGATTTTTGTTTATAATTTAGAGTTTTATGGTTTGTTTAAGGTTTAGGGTATAGGGTTTGAAGGGTAATGTTTAAGGTTTTAAATATTTGCGACTATTTAGCGACTATTTAGCGACTATATCGTAAAAATTAGTTACAAATTAGGTCTAACACGCGTGGCACAATATAAACGTGTTTGTAACGACTTTTTGCGACTAAATAAGAAACCGTTTAGCGACCCGCCGAATTTAGTCGCTATATAGTCGCTAAATAGCAACTGATAAGTTGTGGTCGCAATTTAGCGACTAACTAGCGACTATACCCTATTAGTCGCAAACTTAGTCGCAACTTAGTCCCTAAATAGTCGCAATATTTAGCGACTATAAATTCAGTCGCAAAATGCATGTTTTCTTGTAGTGGGCATAGGAAAGAAGAAAGAGGAAGAGGACTCAGAACACGAGGCGAGCGAGAAAATCACTTCAATTGTTGATGTTTGGATGATTGTAACTTTGTTTCTAATCTACCATTTTTAATGTTACTTGCAAGATATGCTTGATTTAAAACTCGTAACTATATTTCACATCTTTTATGTGTAATACTAAGTGATTCTCGTAATTATAATGAAAGTCATTCGAAAAAATAGTTAACATATAGATATATAAAATTTAAAATTATAAGATCACTTTTATTATAACAATGGTCATACATTCTATTACAACAAATTAGATTGAAAGTTTAATCGAAAAATCACTCAACAAAGTAATTCCACCAATAATGTTCATATACTTTCAAGATTATTTTTGAAATAATGGACAAGTTAAGTATATTGTCTTTATGGAGAGTCTTTATGTGCAGGATAATGACCTACACATTCGGAAACTATGGGTCCAAGGCATCGAGGAAGAAGCTAATAAATTAAGGAAGACGGTGGACTCTTAGGCCGAGAAGCTTCGAAGCCATGAATATGGTATTGAGCATATGGAAATGGCGCTCAAGAACAAAGGCGGAGAGATTGAAAAGCTGAAAGAGGTGGTGGTAAGTGTTATGGGTCGTATCAAAGACTAAGACTTATCTATGGAAGACTTTTTTATGTTCATTTCAGTTTGTAATGCTAACTAGTTCTATTCTCGAGTTTGTAAGACTTATTTATGTTCAATCTTGTTCTAATGCTACCCAGTTTTACCAGTTTTACTTAACTAGTTATACCCATTTTTACTTAACTAGTTATACCCAGTTTTATCCAGTAATACATTGTTTAGTTTTACCAAGTTATACCCAATTTTACTTATCTAGTTTTACCAAGTTTTACCAGTAATACAATGTTTAGTTTTACCAAGTTTAACCTAGTTTTACTTAACTAGTTTTGCAAAGTTTTACCAGTAATACAGCATTCAGTTTTACAAAGTTATACTCAGTTTTACTTAACTAGTTATACTCAGTTTTACCAGTTTTACTTAACTAGTTATATCCCGTTTTACTAGTTTTACTTAACAGCCAACCATAGGAAAACGATTTCTTTATCATCTAAACCACTAAGAACAATTTTTCCCTACTTTTACACAACTAAATGGGTATAATACTTACCGATTGAGAATCAGAGCTGTCGTGGGATTCATCATCGTCTTCTTCGGATACATCCTTGTTTGGTACGTTTGTCTCCGAGAATCTCAAGTTTGGTCTTGGTTGCGGATGCTCGGAATCGACCTCATCTCCTTCTTCTGTACTCTTTGTCGTGTCCTCATCATCTTCATCATCTTCTTCTTCACTCCCACTCTCATCTCCTTCGCTCGGATTCTCGAGATCAACTTCTCCTTCCACTTCTCCTTCTTTGTCAGCAGCAGTTTCGTTATCAACCATCAGAGGAGCATTATCGACCGGAGGAGCATTCGTGGTCAGAGTCGTGGTCGTCGCAGTAACAACAATATCGCTCGCTGGAGGAGCATCCGTGACCGGAGATGCCGGAGGAGCAACCGTGACGGCAGGAGTCGGAGGAGCATTATCGCTCGCCGTCGTTGTCACCGCAGTTTTCTTGGCTTGAGTCTTCGGTGGCATATCGATTTCGAAAGTTCTTCTTCAATCTCTTCTTCGTTGGAATTTCGAATGAGAATTCTATCTCGAACTCGAATCCTTCTTCGTTTTGTTCGAGATAGAGAGTACCAGCAAGACAAGGGAAGAAAAAAAATAAGTTAATGAAAATTAGGGATGTTAGAATCCTAAATTGGGATTTTTTTTAAAAAAAATTGGGTCTGGCCCGGTGCTTGGATGGGTTATTGGATGGGCGGGTATAGTTTGGTAGGATAGATAATTATCTGATTTTGTTTAGATTTTAAGGTCATTTCACCATTTTTCGTATTTAATAAATATCAAAAAGAAAACCTCTTTTATAACGGGGCATATCAGATTCACGCTGAAGATTTAGAGGCATACCTAGGCCTGGGCATTCGGGTCCTCGGGTCGGGTTCGGGTTGGTTCCTTGTCGGGTCCGGGTCTGTCGGGTAGAAGAAATAGAGGACCCATTTAAGGACCTGCTTATTTCGGGTCGGGTTCGGGTCGGTTCCTGCCGGGTCCGGGTCGGGTCGGTTCTTATGGTGTCATACCTGCCCTTACCCGATCCTATTCGGATACTTATCGGATCGGTTCGGTTTCAGGTTTGTTCGGGTATAATTTTACCCGAAAATCGTATTTTTACCCGAAGGAACCTGCTATTTGCACCTGAAACAAACCTGCATAAACAAATTGTTACATATATGAACCTGTAAAATTGCCAAATTTGAACAAACCACAAATTTTAACAAAACCAAATTTGCAAATCAAAGTGTTTACTGTTTAAGTCATACAAAGACTTTCAAGACTAAAAAGTGCAACTGTCAAGTCAAGCAAAATGCAAGTACAAGAGTTTCAAGAAAACAATGAAGAGAGATCATATATTGAAAATTGATAACTCTTCTGGTCTTGACTCTTCACCGAATAGGAGACCTTAGTACTTAGTGATTCATACTCTCGGACCAACATAAGCTTCATCCCATATTACCAGAAACTTGTCTGCATAAAAAATCATCAACACTTAAAAGGATTCAATGATTCATCAACCGGATTAACACAGTATGTAACTACTACCTTACCTTAGTCTCAATGGCATTTACTTAGTCGTGATTTGTGAAAGCAACATCAAACTCTGTTACCATAAATAACTCATGTTAGATAATAGCATATAATACAATATGTATGAAATTAACATATAAGTATAACAGTTATTGAAAATTTACCTCTCATTAAGTCATCTTGAAGCTCAACATCTGCAAGTAATTCTTCTTTCCTTGTTACTCCTTTATCATTGATTTTGATCTCACACTTCAGCCATTGCTCCAGACACATTAACACCTCTATCATATAATGTGTCAAGCAACTCCTAGAGGGTTCAAGCACCCTTCCACTGGTGCTGAAGGCAGATTCTGATGCCACTGAAGAAACTTGCATTGCCAACACATCCTTTGCAATTTCCGACAGAACTGGATACTTAGGAGCATTCACCCTCCACCAATTTAAGATATCAAACTCTGTACCTTCAAGCAACTTAGGTATCTCCACACTTTCTTTCAAATAGAACTCCAACTCGTTTATCTTCTCTGGAACACCAGTTTCCTGAACTAACTCGTTGTATAAATCATTCATTGATTCATAAGTTAGGCCATTTCCCAAGACTGTTCTCTGTGAAACCTCTTATGGTTCCTGTGATTGAGAATGCGAAGAAGCTGCTTGAGAATGAGATGTTGTGCCTCCACTGGTTACCATTCTGCTCAACCTTTCACTATAATCCTCGTACAAACCCGTAAGTATATCATGAACTGACTGAGTAAGAACTGCAGACTCGTGGCTATCCTTACCCCACAGTTTCTCAAAATACTTAACTGTAAACTTCATCTTCTTGCTTGGATCAAGAACACCTGCTACAATAACCATCCTGTTGAACTCCACTTTATCACCAAACGGATCCCAATACTTTCCCAACTTCATCAACATTAACAATGCATTAGTAGAGAGAGCTTTATCAGGGCCGGGACACTGGCTTAATGCACTAATATTTCTTGTCACTGTTACTATTGCGTGCCATAGCTTGTGAGAACAAGCAGTGTTTGTAGTAGACAACACCAGTGTTGCTTTGTAGAATATGATCAAGAATTGCACCAGTCTATCAGCAGCTTCCCAATCAGGCTTCAATGGTGGTCCAATCCTCTTCTTACCATCAGCAGTAGTTTCACCAAAATAGTCGTTGTAGACTTTGTCTATTTCCTTTAACTTCATAAAAGCCGCTTTGAACTTCAGTGCTTGTTCCAGCATAAGGTAAGTCGAATTCCATGTGGTCTTGACATCCAATGGAAGACTTCCTCTCTTAATCTTCTTTGTCTCCATATGCGAATCAAAAGATGACTACCTTATAGTTGAGGATCTAACATAGTGAATTGCATTCCGAATAGCATTCACACTGTCTGATATATCCTGCAACCCTTCTCTGACTATAAGGTTCAGGATATGAGTTGCACATCTTAAATGCAAGTACTTCCCTCTTAGTACAAATGCATCATCTCCACCTTCTGTGAACTCTTCTTTGAATATTCTCATTGCTGAACTGTTGGCCGTGGCGTTGTCTACGGTTATGCAGAAGATCCTTTTAATGTTCCATTCCTCCAAACACTCTTTCAACACTGCTGCAATTGTCTCTCCTTTGTGGTCATGCACAGCCTTGAAACCAATGATCATCTTCTTCATTTGCCAAAACGCGTCCACAAAATGTGCCGTAATCACCATGTAACTAGCTCCAGTATGGAGAGCTAACCATATGTTTGTGGTTAGAGAAACCCTCTGTCTATTGTTTCCTAAAATCTTCTTCATAGCGTCCTTCTTCTTCACATACGCCTGAACTATCTCTCTTGTGGAGGTCCTCCTAGAACGCGGTTTCACTTGTTGGGAATGTCCTGAAATCTATTGTACTTGCTCTAAGTGAAAGTCGTATAGTCGAGATGAGACAATCACATAACACTAGGTAGTCATAACGCTTTGCTAGAAGCCACTTATGATCAATGAGTTGAGAACTTATTGCTAGTGTTATATGATCCTACAGGGTCACACACCTAAGCAAACTGGACGTTAAAGACGAGGTTGATCATTAATGTAATGATCTAGTGAATGCATATTTGATATGCATTCGATATCAATATTCTGGGGCAGTGTCGATCGACACAAAGAGTGTGTCGATCGATGCAACTCGCGGATTACCAGATTAATTCGGTTTAATCGTTGGTTAATTCCGTTATGGTTTAAGTCGACATATATAAGATATATGGTCGACCTAAACTGATTTTTAACCTAATAGACAGCCACCAGAACTTGAATAGAAACCTCTGAAGAGATTGGATCTCTATAGGCACTAGCATCCCTCCTGTTCAGTTCGTGTGCGTGTGGATACCAGTAGAGGCGCAGCATTTGAGGCGCTCTAGATCTCGATTATCTGCAAATCTTCCGCTGCTAATCACCAGGTAATTCTGAGATCCCATTGATTCAATTACATGAACCTTAGATCCTAGGCTTGGAATTAAGACTAGGGTTGCTAATCCTGATTAGAACTGCTAGAAATTCCTTCAGTGGTATCAGAGCTTTAGGGTTCCATTGAATCTTTAGCATGTTGATTAGATTGGTTGAATCTGGATCTCTGTATGATTGATACAAGCATGCTAAAACTCGTTTAGATCAAAGTAACCTAGTTTAGGGTTTTGTTCGAAAAACGTTTTAGGGTTTTTCGCATGGTGTCGATCGATGCCAATCCGGCATCGATCGACACAGGGCGAAAACCCGAACAAAATTTAGGGTTTTTCGCATGGTGTCGATCGATGCCAATCCGGCGTCGATCGACACAGGGCGAAAACCCGAATAAAACTTATGTTTCGCCTAGTGTCGATCGACACAAGAGTTGTGTCGGTCGACACAAACCTCGCGAGATTGATGAATCGGTTCAATTGGATTGGACCGGTTATCGAGCTTGGTTAATGATGGATAAACGCTAAGAATGGTTTATTGCGATTGGGTTGGTATCGACCGATGCTAATGTAGCATCGATCGACACTGACCGGTACTCAAAACCGGGTCAATTGGATTGATCGGTTATCGCAGATTGGTTTTGGTTAATCAGCATCGATCGACACTAAAGTAGTGTCGGTCGACACAAGATTCGATGGTTTAGGTTATGGAACCTGAAATCACAGAACCAAAGCAAGATAAATCAATTAATTAGAAGAATTAAAACATAATAAAACTGAACGTTTTAAATGGTTCCGTTCCTCAACCAAATATCAAGTGATACTTGATGTCTTTCCAATCTTGTCAACTGTCAAGACCCATCTAATTGTGCGATAGACTTACAGTGCAAGATGTCCACAATTTCATGAGTAAGACAGAAGGTAATCGTGTTGATGGACTTGTAGTGCAAGACATCAACAATTACATGACTGAAGAGATTGGTTTACTTGACTGGGCCATCAAAATCGTTTTGGGCTCAGAGACATCAGGTGGATTGGACATGAGATGTCAATCCACAACCAAGAGTTATATTGGATATAACTAGCAAAGAGTTGCTTACCTAGATAGCTAAAATTTGGGTGATAGCCAGTGGCTCACTCAAGTTTAGTGATGTAAGGGTCTTGGATCATTATATTCATCTGAGGAAACATTGTTTGAATATAATGCGAGTTTTCTTAATAGTTAAGACTTCTCATTTCTTGAACATCATAACTAAAACCTCCCTTGTTTTTTCCAGCTATGTCTAGCACAAACCATCGTAACAATTTCTCCCTGCGATCCGTCCTTGAGAAGGACAAGTTAAATGGATCCAACTTTCTTGAATGGTATCGGAACTTGAGAATTGTTCTCAAACAGGAGAAAAAGGACTATGTCCTTGAGAAAGTTCTCCCCAAGAAGTACCGAGCCAATGCCTGGCAGTCAGATAAGGATGCTTGGGATAAGCATTCTAATGATGCGGTGGATGTGAGTTGTCTCATGTTGGCTACCATGAACTCGGAATTGCATAAGCAATATGAGTACGTGGAGTCGCCAATACAGATGATCACTGGCCTGAAAAGTATGTTTCAGGAGCAGGCACGAACTCAGAGATACCAGACGGTTAGATCTCTGATTGAGTGCAAGCTACCAAAGGGCGAACCAGTTAGTCCTCATGTCATTAAGATGATGGCTTATATTGATAACCTGGGGAAACTGGATTGTCCCATTAGCCAAGAGTTGGCTACTGACATCATTCTACAGTCACTGCCGTCAAGCTATGATCAATTTGTTATGAACTATAACATGAACAACTTGACGAAGACGTTGACTGAATTGCATGGGATGCTTAAGACTGCTGAACCTAACATCAAGAAGGACACCCCAAATGTCCTTATGGTACAAAAGGGTAAAAAGTTTAAGAAACTTGGTAAGAACAAAGGTGATGGCAAGACGAGCTCAATTGTGAATCCAAGCGAGCCTGGCCATGTTCCTAAGGTTAAAACCAGTCCTTCTGAAGATGTTAAGTGTTGTTATTGTAATGGTTATGGGCATTTGAAAAGAAACTACAATAAATTCTTGGAAGATTATGAGAATCTGAAGAAGACGTATGAGACTTCTTCTTCAGGTATTATGTTATAGAAGTAAATGTTACTTCTTTTAGTCCTACTTATTGGGTATTGGATACCAGCTGTGGTACTCATATTTTGTGAAAATGTGCAGGGCCTGAGCAAAAGTAGGACTATGGAGAAAGGACAAGTGGACCTATGAGTGGGAATGGAGCAAGAGTTGATGCATTAACCGTAGGAGTATTTCATTTGTTTTTCCTTTTATGGCATGTTTTGAACTTAAAACTGCTACTATGTACCTGCTATAAGCAGAAAGATTATTTCTATTCCTTGTTTGGATATGGAAGGATATCAGTTTTCAAGTTAAGAATAAGTGTTATTCATTTGATTACAGTGATATATTTTATAGTAGCAATCCATTATAGAATGGACTTTATGTTCTAAACCAGAATGTGCCTAACTATAACATTAATACCAAGAGATTCAAGTCAAATGATATGAGTCAAACTTCTCTCTGGCATTGTCGTTTTGGGCTACATAAATGAGAAATAGATTCAGAAGCTCCATAGTGATGGGCTTTTGGGCTCATCTGATTGAGAATCATAATGAGTAAAGTGGATCTTGTTTATTAAGTAAGACGACAAAGGCTCCTTTCAACAGAGGTAGTGTCGATCGACACAAACGGTGCGTCGGTCGATACAGGTTGCGAACGATCAAAATGAAAGGGCCAGAAGCTTATTGGGCTTTATACATACGGATGTATATGGACCGATGAGCACTAGTGCTAGAGGAAAATTTCAGTACTTCATTACCTTTACTGATATTTTCAGAAGGTACGGTTATGCCTTATTTATAAGGCATAAGTCAGAATCTTTGAAAAGTTCAAAGAGTTCCAAAATGAAGTACAGAATCAATTTGGCAAAGGTATTAAACCTCTACGATGAGATCATGGAGGTGAATACTTAGGTCAAGAATTTAGTGATCATCTGAGAGATTGTGAAAGTGTTTCACAATTCACTCCTCATGTATCGGACTTTATTAGATATGGTTCGATCAATGATGAGTCACTTAGATCTTCCATTATCCTTCTAAGAATACGCTCTAGAAATGTCTGAGTTTACTTTAAATAGAGTTCCATCAAAATCAGTTACAGAGATACCACATGAGATGTGGAATGTAAATGTTTCTGATTTATCCATCATGGAGATTTGGAGTTGCGAGACTTATATAAAACGTTTAATTTCTGATAAGCTCACACCCAAATCTGATAAGTGCTACTTCATTGGTTGTCCTAACAAAACCAAGGCATGTTACTTTTACAACCAGTTCGAGAACAAATTGTTTGTTGCTCGGAACTATGTTTTCTTGAGAAAGACTTTCTTTCCAAGAAGAACAGTGGGAGTAAAAGTACAACTCGAAGAAATTCGAAAATCACAGGAGACTGCTCAACCTGATGAGGAAGAGCAGCAGTTGGATCTACAAAGAGTTGTAGAACCTGCACCTGTGGTGCCTAGAGTTTATAAAGGATCTGGTGAATGTATATTCGATATACATTTAAATGGCTAGTTTCTGAAGAAGTGTCGATCGACACAAAAGTTGCATCGATCGACACAGATCACGAACCAAATATTGATTTTGGTTTATGACTTAATTAACTACGGTTTAAATTTTGGTTAATTAGGTCGTGGTAAAAGTATACATATGAGATATGTGTGCGCGACTTTTACAGAAAACTGAAGCTCGCAGATTCGAAAGGATCCGTCACGAACCCGATAAATATGGATTTCTCGTAACCAATTGCCGTGATCCATTGATCATTGAAAGTGACAGGCCTGCGAATTTTGAAGAAGCAATGATGGGCCTTGACTCCGAAAGTGGCTGAAAGCCGCTGAATCCGAAATGGGATCCATGTCACAGAACCAAGTATGACTTGGGTTGATTTACCCGATGGTGTAGAAACCATTGTGAGTAAATGGATTTTCAAGAAAAAAAATTGACATGGATGGTTATATTCAGATGTACAAAGCTAGGTTGGTGGCAAAAGGTTTCAAGTAAATTCATGGTATTAACTGTGAAGAAACCTAATCCCATACACATTGCTTATGTCCATCCGGATTCACCTAGCAACCGCCACTCATAATAGTTATGAGATCTGGCAGATGGATGTGAAAACAGTTTTCCTTAATGGAATTCTGGAAAAGGATGTGTACATGACACAACCTGAAGTTTTCATTGATCCTAATGGAGCTAGGAAGATATGCAAGCTTCATCAATCCATTTATGGATTGAAGCAAGCATCTCGGAGTTGGAATCTTCGTTTTGATGAAGCAGTCAAAAGGTTTGACTTCATCATGAACGAAAGGGAACCGTGTGTTTACAAGAGGACTAGTGGGAGCGCAGTTGCATTTCTATTATTGTATGTTGATAACATACTACTTCTCGGAAATGAAGTTCCATTGTTTCAGTCTGTTAAGACTTGATTCGAAAGTTGTTTTCGATAAAATTATGGGAGAAACCGTATACATTCTTGGAATAAGAATCTATAGAGATAGATTGGATAAGCTAATTGGATTGTGTCAAGATACTTATAGTGATAAGGCCTTGCACATGTCCAATATGCAGGATTCCAAGAAGGGCTTCGTGCAAATGACTCTTGGTATTAATCTTAGCAAGACGCAGTGTCTTACGACACACGCTAAGCAAGGGCGAATGAGGGTCAGGCTACTGCTAAAGGCATTAGATGTCTTAAGATATGATCTTAATTTTAGTGGGAGTCATTGTTATTAATTTTAGTTATGATATGATGTTCGTATAAACATAATTTGATTATGTTATTGAAATCTGACATCTGTATTATTTAATAATGGTTATTAAATAATAGTCCCAAAGTAATTTATGACATTTTATAGGTCATCAAGTATGTGACTTGATCATAAAACCCTATAGATAATAAATGACATAAATTATGATTGGTCCCTGGTCAAGGTTGTTAAAATGGGACATTAACAACCGTGTGAGACTAGTATGTGAGGTGACTGATGACTAAGTTTCATGGAGTCATTAATAAGAGTATTAAAGTCAATCACATAGATATGTGTTAGAGAACACATGATCGGACATGACCCACTGATGAGAACTCTACGGGATAGTTATATAAGTGTCATGAGAGTTTTCATTACGACTATAGAGTATAGTCCTTAGACCTGAGTTCATCTTGTTTTCTTACATATGAATTGGTCCGCTTTAACCTTGTCAAACGTCAGCCGTAACTGGTGACTATAAAGGCATTGATTGGGCGTATCATGAAGTGTGTGAAGAAACAGGGATGGAACAAGATGGGATTTGTCCCTCCTATATAACAGGAGATAAATATCTCAGGGCCCATCGAAGATTTGATACTGAGAAATGTGTGGCCACACTCAAACGAGGTGATTGTCAGTCGTTTGTCTTGTCAGTATAAATCGTAGTTCGATGAACATGATCTTGGCTAAATAAGGGTGACACAGATCTTGCCTTATGCCAAATCGAGATATAGTGACGAAGGGATTAAAGGAATAGATGATTCCAGTACAAGTGGGAGATTGTTGGGAATGTCCTGAAATCTATTGTACTTGCTCTAAGTGAAATTCGTATAGTCGAGATGAGACAATCACATAACACTAGGTAGTCATAACGCTTTGCTAGAAGCCACTTATGATCAATGAGTTGAGAACTCATTGCTAGTGTTATATGATCCTACAGGGTCACACACCTAAGCAAACTGGACGTTAAAGACGAGGTTGATCATTAATGTAATGATCTAGTGAATGCATATTTGATATGCATTCGATATCAATATTCTGGGGCAGTGTCGATCGACACAAAGAGTGTGTCGATCGATGCAACTCGCGGATTACCAGATTAATTCGTTTTAATCGTTGGTTAATTCCGTTATGGTTTAAGTCGACATATATAAGATATATGGTCGACCTAAACTGATTTTTAACCTAATAGACAGCCACCAGAACTTGAATAGAAACCTCTGAAGAGATTGGATCTCTATAGGCACTAGCATCCCTCCTGTTCAGTTCGTGTGCGTGTGGATACTAGTAGAGGCGCAGCATTTGAGGCGCTCTAGATCTCGATTATCTGCAAATCTTCCGCTGCTAATCACCAGGTAATTCTGAGATCCCATTGATTCAATTACATGAACCCTAGATCCTAGGCTTGGAATTAAGACTAGGGTTGCTAATCCTGATTAGAACTGCTAGAAATTCCTTCATCACTAGCTTAACCCTAGAGCAGAAGTGTTTCCAACCTAATCCTTCCACAAACGATAAAGGCAACTCTGATATGATCATCATCTCGTTAGTTGCTTCCCAAACAACATTATCAGACACCTTAGACAATCGTAATCCAGCTTCACCATCCAATACCGTTTGATCATTCTGACTAAATTTCCTAGCAGCTTCCCAGACTTTAAATGGTTTGCAAGCAGAATTTAGATGTTTCTTCATGTTAGACGTACCTGACTTGGATGGACAGACCATTTTGTTGGGATTATGTCCTGAAATCACATTGTACAAACTCTAGAGATAGTTGTATTGTCGAGATCGGACAATTCATATGATACTGAGTAATCATAATGTTTTGCTAGAAACCAATTATGACAAATGAGTTGTAACTCGTTTCCAGTATCGTATGAACCTACAGGGTCACACACCTAAGCAAGTTGGATATACTCTGCATGGGAATTGATCATTGGCATATGGTCTGATCGATATGTATTGGATACAGATCGAATATAAGTTTCAAAAGGGTGTATCGATCGACACCATTGGGTGCGTCGATCGATACAAGACGTGTGTCGATCGACACCATTAAGTGTGTCGGTCAACACAATGGCAAAACCGAAACTGATGTTTCGGTTCACCTCGAGGTCAGTATATAAACACGTTTTATATCTCGATCTAGGTTGGTTATGGGCCGCCCAGAGTGTTTTCTTAGAGAGAAAACACAGAAACCTTAGAGAAACTCAGTTCCCAAGGAGATCTGAATCCCGGTACTAGCATCCCGGCGGATTCCAGCTTGTGTGCGTGTGGACTGAATAGTAGAGGCGCAGCATCTGAGGCGCTCCAGAGATCTCGTTTATCTGACACTATTCCGCTGCCAGAACAAGGTAAACGCTAGATCCATCAGTGATTCAATTAACTAGACCCTAGATCCTAGGCTATCTGGAACTCGCAAGGATTCTGAATACGGTAGAATTGGCTCCAAGTTCCTTCAGTGGTATCAGAGCCTTAGGGTTTTTCCATTGAATCAGTCTGTTTAATTGAATCTAATTAATTGAATTCGCTCATAAAAGTTTATGAACAATAGCATGTTAGATCGATTGAAACAGAACTCCGATTCTGTGTTTTCGCACGGTGTCGATCGACACACTGGGTGTGTCGGTCGACACAGAGTGGCGAAGTTCGACAGAATCGGCGGCTAGGGTTTTTCGCGAAGAAAAACCGAAAGCCTTCTGTGTCGATCGACACACTGGGTGTGTCGGTCGACACAGAGCAGACACGGTCGAGTGTCGATCAACACAGTTTGAGTGTCGGTCGACACAGACCAATATTCGGCGGCTAGGGTTTTCTCGGAGAAAACCTAAAAGGGCCTACTGCGTCGATCGACACAGATTGAGTGTCGGTCGACACAGACCAAGCAATGGTGAATCGGTTCAATTGGATTGGACCGGTTATCATACTTGGTTAAGTCCGAATAGATCGGTTTAAATTGGATGAATTGGTTTAAATGGATTAAACTAATTATCTCAATTAGCATAAACCGGTGG
This sequence comes from Orychophragmus violaceus, assembly GCA_030180135.1. Classification (NCBI taxonomy): domain Eukaryota; kingdom Viridiplantae; phylum Streptophyta; class Magnoliopsida; order Brassicales; family Brassicaceae; genus Orychophragmus; species Orychophragmus violaceus. The sequence continues at coordinate 45,263,999 of CM058231.1, read as the reverse complement.
GTTAAATCAGTTTGATTGGATAATACGGTTCAATTGAATTGGAATGGTTATCGTAATCAGTTGAAACTGGTTTGAACGGTTTAAATTGGATGAATTGGTTCAATTGGATTGAACTAATTATACCAATTAGTATAAACCGATTGGTTAAGATCAGTTTGATCAGATAAGTCGGTTCAATTGGATTGGACCGGTTATCAAAACGATCTTCGGTTTAGGTCTATGTCGACCGTCACACATGGGTTGTGTCGATCGACATGACTGGCTCGATGAACCGGGTTAATTGAATTAACTAGTTATTGAAGTCCGGTTTTGTTTGGTAGTGTCGATCGACAAACATTGTCTGCGTCGATCTACACAGTATTCGAAATTCTGGTTATTGAACCTTGAATTTGCAGAAACCAAACTAGACTTAAACATTGATCATAGATTAGCTTCAATGTGGTCAACTGTCAAGACTCATTTCGTTGTGTGATGTCTAGCCAAGAGCTTTGTGTCCACAATTACGTGAGTAAGGCAGGTAATAATGTTGATGGACTTGCAGTGCATTAGCATCAACAATTACATGACCTAAGAGATTGATATGCTAACCTTTCGGAGTTTAGTTTCCTCAACTAAATATCAAGTAACCTTGATGTCTTGCCCAAATCTTGTCTACTGTCAAGACTCGTGTCGTTTGTTGGATAGTCTTGGAGTCCTTGGTATCCACTGCAACATGAGTAAGGCAGGTGATCATTGACAGACTTGCAGTGCAACTGTCAGTGATCACAAGACAGAAAAGATTGGTTTTGCTTGACTGGGCTATCAGAAGTTCTGGACCCGGAGACATCAGAGTGGATTAGACATAGTTTGTCTCATCCACAACCAAGAGTTGTACAGAGTACAATTAGCAATGATTTGCTTACCTAGATAACTAAAGTTTGGGTAATGGCGAGTCGCCCACTCAAATTTGGTGAAGTATGGATCTTGGATTATTATATTCATAGAGGAAACATTATTTGAATATAATGCGAGTTTTCTTATTAAAAATAAGATTTCTCATCATATACATAACTAAATCTTTGTTTTCTTGGATTTCAGCTTATGTCTATGACTACTTTCTCGTTGCGATCCGTCCTTGAGAAGGACAAGTTAAATGGATCCAACTTCCTGGATTGGTATCGGAATCTGAGATTCATTCTCAAGCAGGAGAGCAAGGACTATGTCCTTGAAAAGGCTCTTCCAGAAAGGCTTGGGACCAATCGCTCGCATGCAGCATATAATGCTTGGAATGAGCATTATACTGATGTGGTAGATGTGCGTGGTCTGATGTTGGCTACCATGAACTCGGACTTGAAAGGTCAATACGAGAACATGGAGTCGCCAATAGAGATGATCACCAGCCTGAAACTGAAGTTTCAGGATCTGGCACGAGTTGAGATATTCCAGATGGTGAAGTCTCTAACTGAGTGCAAGCTACCTGAGGATGCTCCAGTAAGTCCTCATGTCATTAAACTGATGGGTTACATTGATAACCTGGGGAGACTGGAATGTCCTGTCAGCTTAGAGTTGGCCACTGACATCATTCTGCAGTCACTGCCGTCAAGCTATGATAAGTTCATTAAGAACTATATTAAGAAAGGCTTGATGAGAACGTTGACTGAGCTGCATGGCATGCTCAAAGCAGTAGAGCAAGACATCAGAAAGGGCAAAAGATTTGAGAAATCTTGTGCTGGCAAGGGTAGAGACAGGGCCGTCCAGATTTGGAATCAGGATAAACCTGTGTCATCTTTAAGGCCCAAGTCAGGCCCATCTGGTGTTAAAAGGTGCTTCTACTGTGATGAGTCAGGGCATTGGAAGAGAGATTGCATTAAATTCTTGGAAGATTCACAAGAGATGAAAGAGATGTATGGTACTTCTTCTTCAGGTATTGTGTTATTAATTCAAGTTCTACATAAGTATTGGATACTAGTTATGGTACTGATATTTTGGAAATATGCAAGACCTAAGCGACAGTAGAACGTTGAAGAAAGGACAAGTGGAATTGCGTGTCTGGTATGAAGCAATGGTTGCTGCATGAGCCGTAGAGATTCTTCACTTGTAGGAGCCTTTCATACTTGGTTTTAGAAATTAAGTAATTGCTACTATGTATCTGCCTTGTGCAGAAATGTCTTTCATTTTCTTTTGAGAATTCGGATGTTTTTCATTTTGATAAAAGACAAGTTTTGTTCTTTAGATCTTAATGAAATATTCTATGGTAGCACCCCGTTTAGAATGGGTTTTATATCTTAAACCAACATGAATATAACATAAATACCAAACGGTTTAAGTCTGATGACTCGAACTCGACTTTTCTTTGGTATAGTCATTTAACCAAAAAGAGTGAAGCGGATTCAGTAAATACATATTTTGAACTCATTTGATTTTAATCATTTGAGATATGAATTCAGTTCACTGGACCAAATGACTAAGGCCCATTTAGCAGAGCTAAAAGGAAACGGGCCAGAGGCTTGTTGGGCCCTACACATTCTGATGTATGCGGCCCAACTAGCATTATTGCCAAAGGAAATGTTCTATACTTCATTACCTTATTGATGGCATCAATAAGCATGGCTGTGTTCATTTGATGAGACACAAGCTGGAATCCCTTAAGGGAGTTCCAAGATGAAGTGTAGAACCAATCTGACAGAAGTATTGAGATCCTCGATTGAATCGCGAAGAAAATACTAGAGTCAAGAATTGGGTGATCATCTGAAAGAATGAATCAGATCTTATGAGATATGATTCGATTAATGATGAATCACATGAATCTTCCATAACCATTTAAGAATACGTTCTGAAATGTCTATGTTTACGCTAAAAGGTTTCTATCAGAATCAGTGAAAAACACCACATTGGATGTGGACTGGGTGATTTCCAAATTTGTTTTTCTGATTAATTGGGATTGCAAGGTTTGTGTAAGACAGTAGTCAACAAACAAACTTGAATCCATATCTGATAAGTTCTACCTCGCTGGTTGTCCTGAAGAAACCAAGGCTTAGTACTTTTGTTGCCCAGAACTGTGTCTTTTAAGAAAGGTGATACTTTCAAGAGGAACAGTGGGAGTAAAAGTACACATCGAAGAAATTCGATAAACACAGTAAGCTGTTCAACCTGTTAAGGGAGAGCAGCGGTGAGATCTACAAAGCACTGTAGGATCTGCAACTGTGGAGCCTGAAATTCGCAGATCCGAAAGGATCCGTCACTAACTCGAGAGTGATTTCTCGTAACCAATTGTCGTGATCTGCCGATCATTGAAAAGTGACGAACATGCGAAATTCGAAGAAGCGATGGTGAGGCTCAACTCCGAAAATTGGCTAGGTATGCATGTTAGTTTCACCGATCCATTTTTTGGATTGAAACAAACATCTTGGAGTTGGAATCAAAATTCTGACAAATTGGTCAAAAGTTTTGACATGATCAGAAAGAAAAAGAAACCATGCGTTTACAAGGAGACTAGTGGGAGCGTAATGGCAATTCTCACACAGTATGTAGATAACATACTTGAATCTCACAAACGACGTTCCGACGCTAAAATCTTGTCAAGATTTGGGTCGGAAGTCAAACTTAAACGATAGACATGGGAGTAGCCGCGTGAATTCTTGGAATAAGAATCTATTAATATAGATTGAGTAAGCTAATTGGATCGTGTCAAAACCCTTATGTAGATAAGGTATTGGACAGTTCAAATGTGCTTGATTCCAAGAATGGCTTCATACCAAAGGTCTTATAACAATATTAGCAAGATGAAGTGTTTTGAACACTGTCTGAACTAGTATTAATGAATGTGATTGCTTTTGCTACTGCAATGAAATCCATCATGAATGCCATATTTTGCGCTCGTCTAGATGCAGCTTAAGCATGACGAGAATATACCAATATATTCCGGTAATAGTCACTAAACAGTTACCAGAAATATCCTAAGTGTTGAGAAACACTAAGGATAGATTCGTGGTGAACTGATAAAGTGACGAACCAGTTGAAAGTAGTTAGTCGGACAAAGACGATTCTCGGTTCCCACCTGGTTATGTCTCTTTGCCTGAAAAGCGGTGCTAACTGTTGGAAAGGCTCCAAGCAGTAGACCGTAGAATAGTGCTTTTATCTGCATGGCGGTGTAATTTGTTGAAATTGTTTCAAGCAATAGCACCGCACTCTCTCCCACAACCTAAGCACGGAATTTATTCTGTTGCTGTAGGTGTAAGATATCTGAAAAGATGATCTTGATTCTAGTGGGAGTTATTTTAGTTATGTTGTAAACTTAACATATACATGCTTTGGCAGTGTTTGTGTAAGTTAAAACTGACATCAGTATTATTTAATTATTGGATAATTAAATAATGGTCCCAAAGTACTTTATGGTCATCTTATAGGTCATCAAGTTGAAGACTTGATCATGAAACCCTATAATTAAAAGATGACATAAATTATGATTGTCCCTAGTCAAGGTTGTTAAAATGGGACACTAACAACCGCGCAGACTAGTATGTGAGGTGACTGTTGGACTAAGTTTCATGGAGTCAATGATATGATTATCACAGTCAGTCACATAGATATATGTTGATGAACATATGATCGGACATGACCCGCTTAATGAGAACTCCACAGGATAGTTATATATAAGTGTCATGGGAGGTTCTCATTACGACTATAGAGTATAGTCCTTAGACCTGAGTTCATCATGCTTTCTAGCATATGAATTGGTGCGCTTTGACCTTGTCAAACGTCGTTCCGTAACTGGCGGCTATAACGGCATTGTTTCGACGTATCATGAAGTATGTATAGAAACAGGGATGGAACAAGATGTAATTTGTCCCTCCTGTGTAACGGGAGATAAATATCTCAGGGCCCATCGAAGATTTGATACTGAGAAAATGCATGGCCGTGCTCAAACGAGGTGATTGTCAGTCGTTTGTTTTATCAGTATAAATCAGGATTTCGATGAACATGATGTTGGCTATAATAAGGATGACACAGTCTCTTGCCTTATGCTATATCGAGATATAGTGACGAAGGGATTATAGGAATAAGTGATTCCAGTACAAGTGGGAGATTGTTGGGATTATGTCCTGAAATCACATTGTACAAACTCTAGAGATAGTTGTATTGTCGAGATCGGACAATTCATATGATACTGAGTAATCATAATGTTTTGCTAGAAACCAATTATGACAAATGAGTTGTAACTCGTTTCCAGTATCGTGTGAACCTACAGGGTCACACACCTAAGCAAGTTGGATATACTCTGCATGGGAATTGATCATTGGCATATGGTCTGATCGATATGTATTGGATACAGATCGAATATAAGTTTGAAAAGGGTGTATCGATCGACACCATTGGGTGCGTCGATCGATACAAGACGTGTGTCGATCGACACCATTAAGTGTGTCGGTCGACACAATGGCAAAACCGAAACTGATGTTTCGGTTCACCTCGAGGTCAGTATATAAACACGTTTTATATCTCGATCTAGGTTGGTTCTGGGCCGCCCAGAGTGTTTTCTTAGAGAGAAAACACAGAAACCTTAGAGAAACTCAGTTCCCAAGGAGATCCGAATCCCGGTACTAGCATCCCGGCGGATTCCAGCTTGTGTGCGTGTGGACTGAACAGTAGAGGCGCAGCATCTGAGGCGCTCCAGAGATCTCGTTTATCTGACCCTATTCCGCTGCCAGAACAAGGTAAACGCTAGATCCATCAGTGATTCAATTAACTAGACCCTAGATCCTAGGCTATCTGGAACTCGCGAGGATTCTGAATACGGTAGAATTGGCTCCAAGTTCCTTCACATTTCCCTTTTGCAGTAATGGCAGTTTGCTTTGTCTCTATCATCTGCTTGTCTGGTAAAGTGTTCCCAGACCCAGGACCTCCCTGTGCAAATCCTCTTACGCTTATTCCCTGAGCCACTGCCATCTTGATCTACAGCTTTCCCTTTCCCTTTGTCTGCTTGGTTAGGTGTGTGTAAATCATCTTCATCACCGTCACTTAAATCATCAACTGGAGGATCATCTTCTCTCATGTTATCATTCGATGCCATCTGCAATTAAGATACAATCATGCAAGAATAGTTAGTTCAAATCAGGTAAAAATCAGGTTCTAGTCAAGTTCAAATCAAGTTCGAATCAGGTACATAGCAGGTTCATATCAGGTTATATCAGGTTCCAGGCAGGTTCAAGTCAGGTTCAAGTCAGGTTCAAGTCAGGTTCCAATCAGGTTCCAATCAGGTTCCAAACGGGTACCAATGTAAAACAAACAATTTCATTCGGTTACCAAACTTAACCCAAAATCGATTAAAACCCAATTAGCCTAAACCCTAAATCGAATTTTATCCCCAAATGCCCAAATCGAAAGAGGGAAAAACTAAGAACCCTAATTCATTTTGTTTGAAGATCTATGAACCCTAAAAAGAGTTTATACCCGATCGAATACAAAAACAGAAACACCCAAGACCAAGAACTAAGAACCCTAAATCGATTGTTCAATAACCCAGTACCCAAACGAAACGATCCCAAAACACCTAAGAACTAAGAACCCTAAGATCTAGAAATCAAGAAATCAAAATACCTCAATCTATCTATCTACAACAAATCAAAAACCATGAGTCACTGATTCAATGAACAAGATCAACATGCAATCGATTCGAAGAATGAAGACGATAAAGAAAGAAACAAACTAGAGACGAGACTCGAAATTGAAAATACAAAAACAATAACGATAATCATAGTGCAAATCGGTTAAGAAACTTACCAATGATTGGTTTCTAGACGTCTCAGATGGAGGAGACGATGAAATCACGGGATCGAGCTTTTCCAGCTTGTATGAAAATGTGAGTGAGGGTTTGAGATTTGGGGAAAATCGACTTTAGGTCGAAAGTTGGATACTGAATCGTTTTATCATTTATGTTTTATTAAAATATTTTTCATAAATAATGTTATACTATATTTTTATATGTATACAAATATATATATATATATATAAAATATTTTTTTATATAAAATATACCCGAGGGTATCCGTTCGGTTCTCGGGTAAAACTCGGAACCGAACCTGTACCCGCGGGTAATGACCCATGAGACCCAGCAGGTTCTACCACCAATTTACAGGTTGGACCCGACCCGCCTTATTCGGTTCGGGTCCGGGTCGGGTCCTCGGTTCCGGGTAAAAATGTCCAGGCCTAGGCATACCGACCAATTTTTCCAAAGTGGACCTAGCAAATGTTGCATAGATTTCTTCGAATCCCAATTTTTTTTTTCAGATGATGGAACACGTGGCTTTCTAGGTGAAAAGATGCTTTTAACTCTTGCCTTTTTCATTTATGGAAATATTTGTGTAATAAAAAACAGAAAAATAATTAGCTTCTTAAAACATCACATTGGTAGTCCCTTACAAAAAGCTCTTATAATAAATATAAGAGAATAATAAATAATATTTTTATTAAGACATTTTCAATTAAAAAACAATGACTAATATTTTTTTACAAGAAAGTTTCTAAAAGTTCTTTGAACTCTTTATTTCTATTTAGTCTAATTAAAACTGTGATCAGTTTGTTAGGGTCTTTAGGACATATACATCAATGAATCTCCTATGCGATTCTTAAAAAAAAAAAATTTTTTTTTTTTTGGAGAAAAGTGTAAAAAAAAAAAATCGAAAAAAAAATTAAACGAATGACAAGCTGCCACATGTCATGAACAGTGTAAGAACCGGTTCTTAAATAAAGATTTTTAGAACCCGGTTCTTAACTATTCACGTGGGACCCACGTAAATAGTTAAGAACCCCCACCCTTATAAACAAATTCTTGATTACTAATAAGATAAATAAATTCAAAAAAGTTTATTTGAGAAAAAAACTGTGAGTAAAAATTCCAGAAAAAATTTCTTAATAAAAAATTATTATTTATTATTCTATTATTTTTTTTATGAGAGTCTCCTGTAATTTTTTAATGTGAATGTTCTTACGTTTTTTGTTCAGGGGCTAATGAGTAACATATTTGTAACGTAAACTTTGTTGTTTATGTACTTCTCTCTCTCAATAATATTCTGATACCTAAATTAAGTGATGAATTTGTATTAATATTACTAGTTGTGTTTCCACCCTCCGCGCATGCGTGGGATCATGTGGCTTGTAGTGAGAAAATCTATGCACACTTCTTTTGCCTGCTTTTAAAATTTTGTTTTATGTGCCGTCATAAGTTTCTTGGGGAGTCAGTATGTAAATTTATAGGCTGAATCTAACACTGAATTGACATCAATCTCTCAACACCCAGCTCATATGGCGATAGTCAGGCATCTAGTTTAGTATTGAAGGCTGCGTACCTTGAACAGCTTTTCTTGTCGAGTTGGATGGAGCTGAGGTCTTTGACAGTGACATAAATTACCAAACACAGTCTGCATTCTATTAGAGATATATTAGGTAGCAAGATGTGTATCTTGCGTACCAAGTAATGTGGGTTCCAGATATGAAGTGAAGCCCGTGAAATCCAACCGAAGAATATTCTGATATATATCATATTCTAATAAAGATTAGATATTCTATTGTGATAAAGATTATAAAGATTTACATTATTTGGTATTATTAATATGTCAATAATAAATACTATATATATGAGTCTCATGAGTCTTGTATCATTCAGCTTAATTCAATATATTCTTTTCTATATTATCTTTCACATTCAATCTCAAAATCGTATTTTCAGCTGCGGCTCATATTTGTTGTTTGATTGGTGGTCTAGTATGGAGTTTTTTTGGTTTTTATATGGATTTATGTTAAAGATGTACGACGGTGGGTATAAGTGATAGGCACGGGTGGGAAGGCGAAGATCAAATAAGAGTTGGAACTTAATATTATATCTAAACAGGCCATGGGTTTTCAAGTGTAAGAGATGAGAGTTTGAGAGAAGTAATCAAGTTGCGCATTTTTTGTGTGTGTGGAGATAACAACAACCAGATGAATGAAAGAGAGATTTTTGTTTATTAAGAGAGAATATATAATTTACAAAAAAGGATCATCAAAATGAGACGTGATGCTCCTATTTTCTTATTCAATTCTCATAATAAATACAGTGGTGGTATTTAAGATCTCATATTTGGTGTCATTTTCTTTATAACAAATCTAATAACCAATGGTACTTTTATGAAGTTTATATGAAAAACAACGATAGTTAACTATAGTTTTAAGAGAAACTAGATTTTGACCCGCACTTAAGTGCGGGTTTAATTTTCTTTACAAATTTTACTTTTTATTCATTTTGTTAATAGTAGTTTAGATTTTTAATTATGTAATCTAATTTTCATTATAATTGTTTAACCAACATTATAAACAGTGAGTTAGCAATTTAGTTTTTTTTTAAAAATGAATTATGTGTTATTTGGAGGAGATATATCGTAAGGATTAAGAGATTAAAATAACGATTTCGCATTATATATTTTAATCTGCGTTGTATCGTAAGATCATAGTTTGGAAAAATATATATATGTGAAAACAACTATTGTAAAAGTTATGTGGTATATGTTTAATTGTTATTTTATTTATCTAAAATATTATTTTATAAAATACATGTTGTAGTCGTATATATAATTTGCAAATTTGATGGAACTATCCGTTAAAAACTTCATTCAAACATAAAACATAATTTGACGCTTCAAATATTTGAATAATATAAGTATGAAATCATTTTATTATTTTATTAATTTTAAAATATATCAGCTGAAATTATTTATTATATGCGAATTTTTTTTAGAAAATTTATAATTGAGATTGGCTAATTAAATTTTCAACCCGTTTAATTAATTAAATATTTGTCAGTTTGATGGAAAAACCTGCTAAAAAGTACAATCGTAAAAACATCAATCGTAATATGTGTATATATATATATATATATATATATTTGAAACAAAATAAAAAGATATTAAAATATATTTCAAATATTTGAATAATATAAGTATGAAATCATTTTAATATTTTATTAATTTTAAAATATATCAGCTGAAATTATTTACTATATGCGAATTTTTTTATAGAAAATTTATAATCGAGATTGGTTAATTAATTTTTCAACCCGTTTAATTAATTAAATATTTTTCAGTTTGATGGAAAAACCTGCTAAAAAGTACAATCGTAAAAACATCAATCGTAATATGTATATATATATATATATATATATTTTTTTTTTTGAAACAAAATAAAAAAGATATTAAAATATATTATAAATATATTTTGAATTAAATCATAAATTAAGATCATAAATTAGAGAATCTTAATTTATATATAATAGTTGATGTATAAATTATTCATTATATTTATCAATTAATTTGTTTTGATTTTAATTAATTAGGAAAATGGGACCTATTAGATTTTGGTTGTTTGGTTACATGTTTAATAATTGTCTTGTTTGGAAACATGGATTGTAGAGATAATGTTATATTCCCTAATTACCCTTAATGAAGGTTACAAATCCTAATAATATTAAGGGCAAATTTCAGGAACAACATTTATGTACCATGGACAAACTCCAATTTTTTAATAGTATTGATTATACTATAACAATAAACCATCCTTCTCTAGTTTCTTTCTTTATTATTTTTGCATTTTTGTAAACAATCTATATTGAAGGACTGGAAACAAAAAAAATTGGAAATTTTCTAAGGAGAAACATATCGGCCTAACGTATGTGAAATGTTGCCCCTTTACCGTGTAGTCTTGGAGAAATGTTTCAACTCAGTTTCGTGAGCTTTTCTCATATGATGAATACAAATTTGGTCAGCTGCTTGTAAGGAAAAACTCTTTGCGCATGTGTTCGCCATATCGTATAAGTAACACATTGGTGGTGGTTTCATCTTTGTCAGTGACACTCTTTATCTTTAGACATGGCTTCATACTTAGCTCTTTTCTTGCAAAGTTTTGTGAACATATTTTTTTACTGCATTATTCGTTCTACACAAACCACAAAGAACACGAAACAACTTTTTACCATTTACTTTAGTTTTCATAAACTTCAGTCACTATAAAAAAATCTAGTTTTTGTTTTTGTAATGTATACATGCCCGAGACCACTTACTATCTCAGTCTATCTATTCCGAAACAATCTATGTGCCTATGAAACCAAAACTAACACAAGATCAGCCACAAAACTCTAACAGTACACAACAACAAACAACTAATCTTACGTTGCTCTAGTGCTAATCATCGTCAGCATCGCTGTTTGTTCGTAAGAGGTAGTCTTCGTCTTCAAGTTCATCTTGATACATGTTTGTTGATGGATCATTTCATTTCTCATAATTACATCTCTTTCCTTGACAAAAGAAAAATGTTGGGCTTTTAGTGAATATGACAAGTTAAAAGTACGCTTGTGGGAATTAACTAAAGAGCTTACTCTAAAATATAATAGAAACAACGAACAAAAGCAAATGTTCTTTGAGTACTTGCCTTTCTAATTTTTATTGGTTAAACAGTTGTAGTTTTTTTTTTTTATGCATCGAAATTCACATGTTCCAATTACCTGCTCATTGCTCTAAGAAATGTAGGCATACAATTCTCTGATCGTTACTTTCTCCATCTTGCCAATGCTCTTGCTTGTGCCCACACCCGAGAATGAACTTTGTTCCTCAATGCCCATGCTACATGAATTAGAATAGGTTAGCACTTGGTCAGTTATTTGACTATGTGTACAACGATTAATAAAATTTCATTCCCTCGCTAGATAATCGTTAATGCGGTATCAATAAGTACAATGTATAAGCAGAGGCGAGTCACCTTTTCTTAAAATCTCCAATCGCCTGAATTGTGGGTTCCAAGTAGAACCTTGTCGCAGCAATTGAGTTGAGGAACAGATTACGTAAAGTGGTTGACAATTTAAGACTTTACTTTTTTTGTTTAATAAGAGGTGCGGGAGCTTCATTTTAGATAATTCGGGAGTCATTTGAACGTAAGATAAGTAGATTGTTGGACTAACTGGCAAAAAGTTTTGGAGTGGCGGTAGTAACCGACATCACGAAGAGGGTATGGTTGTCTGATGCTAGGTGCGCCGTGAAAGTGGCTGATGCGGCGTAAAGCGAATAGTAAACGATCTGCACATGGGAAAATGAAATTAAAAAGCAGTTTAGAGGTTAGGACTATGATTGGTAACAGCTGTAGGCTTTTAGGACTGTGGATTTTTATATTTTGCTGTAGAAACTTTTTAATTTTTAGAAAACAGTTTTTGGGCTCTATGACACTTTTTGAGCTGGTTAGTATAGCAGTGACACATTTTGATGGTGTCATCAAGGACGTGACATTTTATGGTGTGCATTGTCACAAAAGCCCTTGACACTCATTTTTCCAATTAAGATGCGCGTGGTATGACAGAATATAGGAGAATTTTTTTTTTTTTTTTGATACGAAAGTTAATATTTTATTTTTTGAAATTTATTTAAGTAAATAAATTAGATAAAAAGAAATCAAATTTCTTCTTCTTTCTTCATTTGTGTCGTCTCACATTAAAGAAAGAATCTGGCAAATTTACAGAATCCCAATATCATTAGGGTTTTTGGGGTGAGGAGCTTGGTAATTTGAGGATTTTCTGGATTTGAGGGTGTTACGAATTTTTCTGAGATACTGATGGATCACGCATAGTTATGAGGTTATCTATTCGGGTACATAGAATCACGCTGAGATTGTTCGTGTTCAGTATGATCCCAAAGAGTGTAGCTATGAGTCCTTGCTTGATTTGTTCTGGTCTAGGCATGATCCCACCACCTTGAATCGTCAGGTACGGGTTTTGCTTTCAGGTAAGCGTTTTCTCTAATTCTCCTCCCCGTATCTTACTTCCATCAATTAATTTGAATTTGATTGCTTCTGAATGTCATAATCGATTAAACATAGTTTGGGTAGTTAATCGATTTCAAGCTAATTTTCTTCGGATTTGGAATGCTTATTTCTTCAATTGGGTGATTTAGAATGGGAATCGTTAGCGAATCTCCAGTTTCTTTTTTCGGAATGACATAGTTAGGGTTTCTCTGAACAGGATTTCGAGTATGAAAAAGATCCGATTCTTCAAGTATAGACAACATGTGAGCTTGAACGTGAATGCTTGGAAGTTTACATAAGAAAAGTTGACCAAGCTAATCGATGTAGAGCTCAGCTTAGCCAAGCAATTGCTGATGCTGAAGCAGAACTAGCTGTCATCTCTTCTGCAATGGGAGAGCGTCCTGTGCATTTAAGACAGGTGAGTGTACATATATGATGAGGAATAAGTAAGATAGAAAATTGTTGAAGAAACTTAGTCCTTGTTAACATGTGTTAGTCTGATCAATGCCTTGGGAGCTTGAAACAAGAGCTTGGGACGATTCTTCCTGAATTGGAAGAGATGCAAAAGAGGAAAACCGAGAGAAGAAGCCAGTTCCTACTTGTCCTGGAAGAGATAGAGAACATTACTAACGATATCAAAGGTCAAGGAGAACATGTTCACTCCAAACCACTCATCGATAAGACTGACTTGTCTATGAGAAAGCTTGAAGAGTTACACGTCCATCTGCAAGCACTAAAGAAGGAGAATGTGAAATTTCCTTTGAACTTGGCTTCTATTTTTGTTTGTTTAGTTATCTGTTATTTACTCGTCTGTGATGTTGTTTCCCTCAGAGTGATCGTGTGGAGACTATTCGGAAGCACATGTGTTCTCTATATTCTCATTGTTCAGTATTTGGAATGGACTTCAATGAAGTTGTTAGCCAAGTGAATCCCACGTTAACTGATCCAGAGGGACCCGGAAGCTTAAGTGACAGACGATTGAGAGCTTGGATGCTGCAGTTCAAAAGCTGAGGGAGGTTAAGATACAGAGAATGCAGAAGGTAATTGGTAAATTACTTTGGCGAATATTCTAGATTTTTCTTTGCTGTTTTCACTCATAGTTGCCTATTGAATTTTTATGAAGCTTCAGGATCTAGCAACAACCATGTTGGAGCTCTGGAATTTGATGGATACACCCATAGAAGAGCAGCAAGAGTATCAGCATATTACCTGCAATATAGCTACATCAGAACATGAAACAACTGAAGCCAATAGTCTCTCTGAAGACTTCATCAAGTACGTAAGATGTTGAGAATGTTTCATGGTTACACTGTTTTTTAACTCTACGACCAAGCTTATAAGTTAATGGAAAAATTTTTATGTACATGTCTGTAAACCTTATCATGAGTTCCATATCAAAAACTATATGTTCACAAATTAATTATAGCTTTTATTTTACATTTTAAACAGTATATAGCAATCTCAATCGGTTATAAATGTACATATATGATAGGTTTTAGCTATCTGTAACTCTCGTAAACAGTCGATTGAACACTATAATCTGAGAAATCGAGCTGAATATTATTGAATAAACGAGAATCAAGCTTTGAAGTACGAATCAGGATTACGATCTCATGTCGATCGAATCCTTCATCGCCGATCTCATAACGATCGAGAGACTCAGACTCATGACGTCTAGAATCAACAACAACAAAGCATAAAGATCCAAATGAACCCTCAACAGTATTTAAATCAGCTCCTCTCAGAATTTTAGCAACGAAATAGCAATATACTTTTAGCAAGGAAATAGCAACAACAGAAAACCCTCTGTGTTGACTAGAGTGTTTGACTTCTTTTAGTCTGGTTCAGCTTCTTCATCAACGGTCGAACCCGCCACCAACTCTTTAGCTCCATCATTCTTCTTCCTCTTCCTGTAGAATGTCTGATGGAACCTATCAATACTCCCCCCTTTAAAATCAAGCTTGCCCTCAAGCTTGAAATAAGGGAAGAGCTGCACAAACTCCTTAGTGGACATCCAAGAGTTCTCCAAGTCTGATTTACCAAGCCATTTGACCAAAACCTCAACTGTACCAAAAGCATTAGAGCGTTTCTGTAGTACATCTTCCGGCTCACGACCCACTGTGACTGGATCCAAACATGCCTCCGGTAACTCTTGGCTCAGAACATGATCTCCCAAGGCTTTCTTAAGTTGTGAGATATGAAACACCGGATGGATGCGAGACTCCTGTGGAAGTGCTAAGCGATATGCAGTCTGTCCCAAACGTTCCATAACACGGTAAGGACCAAAGAATTTAGCCGCCAGCTTTGCACAAAACCTTCTAGCAACAGATTGTTGACGATATGGTCTTAATTTGAGATAAACCATATCACCAACCACCAACTCCACATCACGCCTATGCTTATCAGCTTGTGCCTTCATCATGTCTTGAGCCTTTAGCAAATTCTGCTTCAAATGATCCAGCATCTGATCACGTTCTACCAATGCCTTTTCCAACTCAAAATTAGCAGTAGAGCCTTGTTCAAACCGTATTATCTGAGGGGGATCTCTGCCATATACCACTCGGAATGGTGTAGTCTTCAGGGAGGTATGAAAGGATGAATTATACCACAGTTCAGCCCACGCAAGATACTGATACCACGTTCGCGGATGGGAAGAAGCAAAGCATCGAAGGTACGTTTCTAAGCAACGATTAAGAACTTCGGTCTGACCATCCGTCTGTGGGTGATAGGACGTACTGTACTTCAGTTTCGTACCTGCCTGTTTGAATGCCTCACTCCAAAAAGAGCTTAAGAAAGTACTATCTCTATCAGTCACAATGCTCCGAGGGAAACCATGTAAACGTACCACTTCTGCTACAAACTGCTTTGCCACATCCAAAGAAGTATAAGGATGCTTCAGTCCCATAAAGTGAGCATATTTGCTCAGCCTATCCACCACCACTAACACCACATTGACTCCATTAGAAGTTGGAAGCCCCACAATGAAGTCCATACTAATATCCTCCCAAATCTGGTTTGGAATAGGTAAAAGCTGCAACAATCCAGCCGGAGATAGAGTAGAGTGTTTATGTGTTTGGCAGATTACACACTCCGACACATACTTCTGAATCCTTTGATGCATACCCTCCCAATGAAATGATAATTGAACCCGTTTCAAAGTTTTTAAAACTCCAGAATGACCGCCACCCTTACTATCATGGCATTCACCGAGAATCAAAGGAATGAAAGCAGAAGATTTAGGAATTACCAGCCTGCTCTTATACCACAACCTTCCCTGAACCAAGTGATATTTCGACAACCGGTCATTTTTCTCAGAAACTTGAGTCATCAATTGTCTGATACCAGCGTCATCTTCAATCTCCTTATAGAGCTCCTGCCACTGAATCACTGACGGTACTGTCAAAGCTAACAACAACGCTGAAACAGACATACTCCTCGATAAGCCATCAGCAGCACGGTTCTCGCATCCCGGTTTATACGCAATATCAAAGTCAAAACCCAGCAACTTGGTTAACCACTTTTGGTACTCCATATTGACCTCTTTCTGCTCCAATAAGTACTTGAGACTACGCTGGTCAGTATGTACCAAGAATTTCCTACCAATAAGATAGTGCTTCCATTTACGGACTGCCAATACTATCGCCATCAATTCTCTCTCATATGCAGGCTTCAACTGTTCCCGAGCCGTAAGAGCATGGCTAAAGAAGGCAATAGGATTCTTTTCCTGCATTAATACAGCTCCCACACCAAACCCGGAAGCATCAGATTCAATTGTAAATACTTTAGCAAAATCTGGTAATGCTAAAACAGGGGCTTTACTCATTGCTGCTTTCAAATTATCAAAGGACTGCTGAGCCTCTCTACTCCAAGAAAACTGGTCCTTCTTCAGTAAATTGGTTAAAGGACGGGCCAGCAGACCATAGTTCTTGACAAATCTGCGGTAATATCCCGTTAGTCCAAGAAATCCACGTAATTGTTTAACATTTGATGGTGTTGGCCAGGCTGTCATTGCTTCAGTCTTACGCACATCTGTGGCTACACCCTCAGCTGAAATAATATGTCCGAGATAGTCAACCTGAAACACACCAAAAGAGCACTTCTTTTGATTAGCAAAGAGCTGTTGATCACGTAAGACTGTAAACACTGCTGTCAAATGTTCCAAATGCTCTGCCATAGAGTGACTGTAAATCAAGATGTCATCGAAGAACACCAACACAAACCGACGCATGAATGGTTTAAAAATCTTGTTCATCAAAGCTTGGAATGTCGCTGGAGCGTTTGTTAAGCCGAATGGCATAACAAGGAATTCATAATGGCCTTCTATAGTACGGAATGCTGTCTTAGGTATATCTTCTTCCAGCATACGTATCTGATGGTATCCTGACCGTAGATCAATCTTGGAAAAAACTGTGGCGCCATGAAGTTCATCCAAGAGTTGATCTATGACAGGAATGGGATACTTGTCAGGTATTGTAGAACGATTTAATGCCCTGTAGTCAACACAAAAACGATACGAGTTGTCCTTCTTCTTCACCAATAGGACTGGACTCGAAAATGGACTCGTACTGGCTCGTATTATCCCTGAGGCAAGCATCTCTGTGACCATTTGTTCCATAACCAGCTTTGTTGCGTGGGGATATCTGTATGGACGTACAGATACGGCTGAGACGCCAGGAACAAGCTTGATAGTATGCTCTTGCCCACGTATTGGTGGTAGTGTCGTAGGCATAGCAAAGATATCCGAGAATGTAGCCAGTAGTGCCAACAATTCTGGATTATTCTCTGGTTTCGATGATGTTACGCCAGTGCTCATACACACCACTTCTCTTCGTGTGGTCTGAGCACCGTATATTGGTGACAGTGACTTGAACGACAACCTTTGACAATGTAACATAGGATCTCCACACAAAGTCACTCGGTTGCCTTTATAGGTAAATGCAAGTTCCTGCTTCTTCCAATCCACTTCGCATTTACCTAAGGTTTCAAGCCACTGTACGCCAAGGATAACATCAACGCTTCCCAGTTCAAGAGAAATGAAGTCCGATGTGAAATCAGTATGATTAAGTTGGAAAATGACATTTTGGCACATACCTAAGGCAGTAACCTTAACACCATTTCCCAACATCACATCTAGGTTGCTTGCTGCACAAAGTTTCAATTGCAACCTCTCCACAACTTTAGGAGAAATAAAGTTGTGGGATGCTCCACTATCGAGCATGACTATCACTTCTCTTTTGTTAATCTTCCCCTTGAGCTTAGTAGTCTTTGGTGAGTTGATACCCAAGAAGGAATTAAGGGATAAAGTATAGAACTCTTGACTGAACTCTTGTACATTCTCTTCACATTCATCTACTGTTGAGTTCAAGACTTCCATATCCAATCCGTTTATGACTGTCAAAACCCGCAGTGCCTTATTAGGGCAATCATGAGAACGAGACCACGGAGCCTTGCATTTGAAACATACTTTATCTCTTCTCATAGCATCCAATTCAGCATCCGTAAACCGTTGTCTTGGACGTATAGATTGTTGCTGCGGATTAGTAGTGTCCTTGACTGTTGTTGCTTCAGAACGAGGACGGTCCCATTTGACCTTGTTTTGGTTGTATGTACTTCTGTTGGAGTTACCAGTTTTAACACTGTTATCACGCCCTTGAGGTGCTGCTTCACCAACCACTTTACAGAAAGTACTAGATTCCATACGCAAAACAGCTGCAATGAAGTTGGTTAAACCTTTTGGATCCTTCATACGGATGACTTCTTTCATCTCATTATTCAGACCATTATAGAATATCCTCTCAAGATGTTTATCCTCCAAACTCGTGACCTGAGTTGACAAATCCTCAAAATCCGATATATAATCTGCCACAGAACCTGTTTGCTTAATAGAGAACAACTTTGTCTCAGGTTCCTCATCAATGGATTCTGAAAATCTTATAAACAGCCTTTGTTTGAAGTCTAACCAGCTTCTGAAACCTCCTCTTCTCATAACCCAAGCAAACCAACGCTTAACTTTCCCTTCTACTGTTAGTGCAACCAATTCCAATTTATCCTCTTCCCTGAATCGTCCCACAGCAAAGAAATGCTCAATATCTGCGATCCATTCCGTCAAATGAGTTCCATCACAACTAGGCATCTCAATCTTTTTTAACATGCTGTTTCGAGTTGCTAAATTCAATGAACCAGCTCGATATCCTAACGAATCATCTCCATACTGTTGTTCGAAATTCCACGATGGTACCTGAAAGTGAGTTTCCGTGTTTCTCGGCGGCGATGATGAGTTATCGTCTCCGAATGTACCAATTGGTTGCTTCCCCAGGATTTTCAACACTGATTTCAACTGTTCCGCCATCTCCAAACAACTCTGCTTCGTTTCAGTACAATCGCGTTTCGTCTCCGCCATTTGCTTCATCACAAATTGATAACCACGATCTATCTTCTCCACCTCCGATTGAAAAGAGAACTCGGCTTTTTCTTCCTCCTCCAGTTGCCGCTTCACCGATGGTGATAGAATCATTGCCATACGTGATTGATCGACCAGTTTCACCGCACCAATGATAGGTTTTAGCTATCTGTAACTCTCGTAAACAGTCGATTGAACACTATAATCTGAGAAATCGAGCTGAATATTATTGAATAAACGAGAATCAAGCTTTGAAGTACGAATCAGGATTACGATCTCATGTCGATCGAATCCTTCATCGCCGATCTCATAACGATCGAGAGACTCAGACTCATGACGTCTAGAATCAACAACAACAAAGCATAAAGATCCAAATGAACCCTCAACAGTATTTAAATCAGCTCCTCTCAGAATTTTAGCAACGAAATAGCAATATACTTTTAGCAAGGAAATAGCAACAACAGAAAACCCTCTGTGTTGACTAGAGTGTTTGACTTCTTTTAGTCTGGTTCAGCTTCTTCATCAACGGTCGAACCCGCCACCAACTCTTTAGCTCCATCATTCTTCTTCCTCTTCCTGTAGAATGTCTGATGGAACCTATCAATATACATATATACTACATAGATTAAATTCAATCAAATTAATTTAGTTTTACATGATTTAGTTAAAAAAATCTTGATTTACATATTCAACTATTAAATATTTAGTAAAAGAAACTATGTGATTCATTGATGCAAAAAGATCTTTCGAGGAGAACTTGAGATTTAGAAATTAAAATTTAGATTTTAGTTTTTTTAATAATACGTTTTTTAATTTTTTTCGTCTAAAGAAAACATAATTTTCTTTTATTTTGATTTTTTTTGTTATTTTTTAATTTTTATGTATTTTTAATACTAGATTATGTGTAACCATTTGATTGGTTAAAAAACAGGGTTTGAACAAATGGTAGGATGAACCCAAGAATTGTTCTTTTTTTTATGAACGTATATATGATGATATTAACCTAATATGTCTTCTATGAACGTATATATGAAGATATGAATATAATATATCTTCTATGAACGTATATACGTTTGATATGAACATATATATGTTGATATGGGGTTTGGGTTTAGGGTTCAGCTTTTATTTTAATTTTTTAGGTTTTCAAATTATGGTTTAGGGTTTAGAATTTAGGATTTAGAAATTAAGATTTAGATTTTAGTTTTTTTTAATAATACGTTTTTTAATTTTTTCGTCTAAAGAAAACATAATTTTCTTTTATTTTTGATTTTTTCTTATTTTTAAAATTTTATGTATTTTTAATACTAGATTATGTGTAATCATTTGATTGGTTAAAAAACATGGTTTGAACGAATGGTAGGATAAAAAAACTCTCTCTTTTGAGCTTAAGACTCTCTTTCTCAATCAGTGGGTCTCCCTCTTTGAGATTAGGGCTTTCTTTGCCTCTTTTGGCCTAAGTAGACTCGAATCTTGTGTTATTAGGGTTTGTTCTTCCCCAAATCATCTCATCAATCGCTTCTCACAGCTTCTCCTTCTCGCACCGCTCATTCACCATCTCTTTGAGATTGAGCTTTCTCTATCGATGTCGACTACTCTCGACAAAGCTCTGATTGCCATGACTCTGGAAGATGACGAGGAACCTTTCGATTTACCGGATCTGCCGCAATTCTACTCGTCCCAAGGGAATCATCTAAGTATCCCTTGGACGGCTTCTCAACCCAGGTTGCCAAAAGATGTCTGACTTAATCCTTGATATGCCACGGAAATGGCAGCTGTACGATCGGGTTCGAGGCATCGCTTTAAACAAGGAGCGCTTTCAATTCATATTTAAATATGAACACGACCTGGAAATGATTCTCAACAAAGGCGCTCAGACCTTCCATGACTGGAGTATTGTCGTCGACCGCTGGGTTCCTCGGCCTCCTCCAGATTATCTTCAACACTTTCTGGTCTGGGTTCAGATGAGTAACATCCCTGTCAACTACCATACCAAAGATTTTATCACCCTGATTGGGGAGTTTGCAGGGGTGGTGAAAGAAGTAGCCTTTGATCCTACAAGAGCTCAAAGTAAAGATTTCGTCCGAGTGAAGGTTCTTTTGGATGTTTCAAAACCTCTCCGACTCTCCAAAGTTATCAATCTCCCGGATGGGGATCAAGCCACGATCATCTACAAATACGAATGGATTCAAAAAAGATGCTTTAGCTGCAACCGGCTAACTCATTCTCAGGAAGTTTTCCCTTGGAAACTGAAGTCCAACAATCCGGATACTCCACTGGCTCCACCCATGCCACCTGCTCCTCACTCTCCGGTGCTTAAACCGTCTGATCCTCTTTTTGGGGTTCTTGGAGAGAATCAGGTAGGAGTTAACCCCTTGACTGGTCGACCTCGAATAGCTCCAGAAGTTCTAGCAGAAATGAGGAATTATCTTCTGGTTGCTACTGAACCTGAACGTCTCATCAGGGAAGAACGGGTGAAGACCTCAGTTCTAGAGATGGAGAAAGACCCCATTGGTCAGAAGTTTGTTCTTCGTCTGGAGTCAGAGCCCATTTTTACAATGGATGTTGGAAAAGAAAAAGGACCCATTTTCGACTTCTCCCACCACGATTCTAGCTGGCGTGAACCCATCTTGGCTCCTTCTGAACCCAAGCTTATGGGTGCTGCTATTCGCTCAGGTTTGGCCTTTGCAATGCCCTTGAACTCCACCTCTACTCAATCTGAAAGGCAGGCCAGTAGTTCAGTGAAGTGTTTCGCCCTAATCAGTTTTGTCCAACGGGTTACCGGGCTGGCCTCTCTGAGGCAGGCTCTTCCGGGACGAAAAGGAAAAGGGGCAAACCTCGAAAGCGACCTTACATCAGTAAACGGACGCCTAAACCAAAGGAAGATAGTGTGATGGGTCTAGGCAAGGAACCAATGCACGAAGTTTTACCTCGTTCTTCGGCTAAGCGCAGGGCCTCGGACGATCTTGGAGCTCCATACAAATCTGCGAGGTGTAGACCACCAGAGGCAGTCCCAGATGAGGGACTGTCCCGTCATTAATGAGCATCATCGCGTGGAACTGTCGAGGCTTGGGCCGGGTCCTTGACTTGACAGTTCAACATCTCAAGGAGCTGCGTCAAACACACTTCCCTGAGATCATTTTTCTTATGGAAACGATGAACAATAGGAATGTCTTGGTGGACCTTCAGGAGTGGCTAGGATACGATAGAATATATACTATCAATCCTAGGGGTACGTCAGGTGGTTTAGCGCTCCTCTGGAAGAGTAGCGTCTCTGTGGATATTAAATACTCGGATAAAAATTTGCTTGATCTTCATGTACAGTTTGGCAATGAGACTTTCTTCCTTTCATGTATATATGGGGATCCGATTATGACTCAAAGAGCTACAGTGTGGGAAAGAATCTCCAGACTCGGCGTCATTAGAAGTGGCCCGTGGTGTCTTATAGGGGATTTTAACGACCTTCTGCACAATGGTGAAAAGACTGGTGGTAACCGGAGATCAGACTCTACTTTTACACATTTCTCCGACATGATCCACACATGTAAGATGGCTGAACCTCCTTCATACGGTAACAATCTAACTTGGGGTGGCATGAGAGGGGATCATTGGGTGCAATGCAGATTGGACCGAGCCATTGTCAACCAGGATTGGCTTTCTCTTTATCCAGCCACACGTCAATGCTTCCTCAACAAACAGGGCTCTGATCACAGGGTGGTACTACTGAAGCTGACCACATCCGTCGCTAGTTTTTCAGGTAGCTTCAGATTTGACAAACGCTTTCTTAACAAACCTCTTGTTAAGGAAGCAATCATCACGAGCTGGAGAGATGAACCGAGGGAGCCTCAAGCTTCAGTCTCTGACAAATTAAGGAAATGCAGAGCTGCTCTGAGTGCATGGAAACGTCATAATCCTCTGCATTCCCGTGGCCGTATTCTCCAAGCTCAGCAGATTCTGGAGTTAGAGCACTCGTCCAGCTTCCCAAATGTTGGCAGGATCACTTCTCTCAAAATCTCTCTTGTTGAGGCTTACAGAGATGAGGAAAAGTTTTGGAATCAGAAAAGCAGGGAAAAGGAGATGAAATGTGGTGATCTCAACACCAAATACTTCCACGAGAAGGTGAAGTCTAATAGGAACAGAAACAGACTCGACCAACTAGTGGATAACCAAGGGATAATACATTCATCAGAGGTGTCCAAAGGTGAGGTAGCAGTCAAGTACTTTACCCATCTTTACACATCCTCGCATGCGGTTGGCTTTGATGAGCTGTTTCAAGATTTCTGCCCCAAAGTTACAGCTTCAATGAATGAAGCACTCATTAAAGATGTTAGCAAGGATGAGGTGAAGGAGGCAGTTTTCTGTATCAAGGCCTCTAGTTGTCCAGGGACGGATGGGATGACCGGACTCTTCTACCAGAAATACTGGGATGTGGTGGGAGATCAGGTGGTGCTTGAGGTGCATAATTTTTTCTCTTCAGGGACTTTCCCCAAGGACTGGAACTATACCCTCCTTTTTTTGCTCCCGAAGATTGCCAACCCAACACTTATGACTGACCTTAGACCCATCAGTCTCTGCACAGTTCTATACAAGATAGTGTCCCGTATTCTGGTAAACCGCTTAAAACCTCTACTCCCAGCTTTGGTCTCGGAAACTCAGACAGCTTTCGTATCTGACCGCTTGATCTCTGACAACATCCTGGTGGCTCACGAAATGCTGCATGCTTTACAGACACATGATACGATCTCGGAGGAATTTATGACCGTGAAAACCGACATGTCGAAGGCTTTCGATAGAGTAGAATGGAGCTACATCCGCCATCTACTTTCTTCTCTCGGCTTTCATCCACGCTGGATTAACTGGATCATGTACTGCATCACGTCAGTTACATTCTCGGTCTTAATCAATAATCAGCAGTTCGGTCTGATCTCTCCAAGCAGAGGACTGAGGCAGGGTGATCCACTTTCGCCTTTCCTCTTCGTCCTCTGCACTGAAGGCCTCATTCATCTCTTGCATAGAGCAGAGCACGCTACCGCCATCAGTGGGATCCGGTTTTCTGTAGATGGTCCATCTGTTCACCATCTGCTTTTCGCCGACGACAGCCTCTTTGTTCTCAAGGCTAATGAGGATCAATGTTCTACTCTTATGGCGATCCTTAAACGGTATAAAGAAGCAACGGGGCAGGTTATTAATCTTTCCAAGTCTGCCATAACCTTTGGGAAGCATGTGGCAGATGATGTTCGCTTGCGTATCAAGGTCCTTACTGGTATTCTTAATGAAGGGGGAACAGGTAAGTATCTTGGACTACCTGAATGTTTCAGTGGTTCAAAGATTGACTTATTGGCATTTATTCAAGACAATCTAAAAGCCAGACTCACAGGTTGGTTTTCACGCTGCTTATCCCTCGGAGGCAAGGAGATACTTCTCAAAGCCGTGGCTCTCGCCTTGCTAGTGTATGCCATGTCCTGCTATAAGCTTCCAGTGTCTACCTGCAAAAAACTAACAAGTGCAATGGCTGAATTCTGGTGGAATTCATTGGAGCACAAGAAGAAAATTCATTGGGTAAGTTGGGAGAAACTCTGCCTATCTAAAGAGCTTGGGGGTCTCGGGTTTAAAGACATCCAGTGTTTTAACCAAGCTCTCCTTGCAAAGCAGGCTTGGAGGCTCATTCACGTCCCCAACAGTCTTTTATCGCGCGTTCTCAAGAGTAGATACTATGCTCAAGAGGATTTTTTGTCAACTTCTGTAGGTAACCGGCCCTCCTATGCTTGGAGAAGCATATTCTTTGGAAGGGAGCTGCTTCTAAAAGGTCTGCAGCGACGAGCTGCCTCTACTGCACCAGCTTTGGTTCATTCTGAATTTTGGTGTTGGATGCATAACAAAAGTGGAGCCTACTCAGTCAAGTCTGGCTATTGGCTTGCATTTCAACTATCCAAGGCAGCTTTCATCGCTCAAGCTTCTCTGATGCCATCTCTTAATGACCTCAAAGCTAAGATTTGGACTCTCAAATGCCCTCCGAAGATTCGCACCTTTCTCTGGCGAGCACTGAGTGGGGCTCTTCCGGTGACAGATCAACTTCACAAGAGGGGCATCAAGCTGGACAGGAGGTGTCAAACTTGTGGAGTGGATAATGAGACGGTTAACCATGTCCTCTTTCAGTGTCATGTGGCTCGTCAAACTTGGGCACTATCTGATTTTCCAACTCCGGAAGGAGGTTTTGACAACTCCTCTTTATATGCGAATATCATGTATCTCTTGGAGACTCAGAGGAATGAGAGGGTTAGCAAAGACAACAGCAGGCGCTTTCCCTGGATTCTTTGGCTTCTCTGTAAGAACAGGAACTCACTGCTATTCACTGGGGATCGTGAAGAATCAGATGTTTTGATATCATCCATCAACAAGGATACAGAATTCTGGTTCACTGCTCAACTTCTGGAGCAACTCGATAACCTTGCCAACCCTTCTGTCAATTTACGGGGCCATTCGCCACGACACTGGATGAAACCGTCTGCACCATGGTTAAAGTGCAACATTGGCTACTCCTGGTCAAGACAGACTAAGACCGGTGGTAGCTCATGGGTTCTCAGGGATCATACTGGTCATGTTCTGCTGCATAGTCGTCGGAGTTTTACTCATTTCGGATCTCTCGACGAGGTAAAATTGCAGGCTCTTTTATGGACTATTGAGAGCATGAAAGCTCATAAGAAGGACCACATCATTTTTGGTTTAGAGGCAAAGGAGTTGGTAGGGGTTATGAATTCTCCTATGTCATGGCCAGCTTACCTCTCTCATGCCTCAGTTGTAAGTACCTCACTTAGACCTTTATCCTTTTGGAAATTCACTTTAGAATCAGTGGATAGCAATAGAGGGTCATCGCTCATTGCTCAGAGTGTAAATATGTGCTGTCTCTTCCAATCCTATGTTGCAAGAAGCCATCCCCAATGGTTGTCATCTTTGTTTGAAAAGGAGCGTTGTCACCCTCTTTGAACTTGTCCAAGTCTAACGTTTTCATTTCCCCAGCCACACAACTTTCTCTGTTTTAAGGTTGTGCTTTTGGTTTATGCTTTGGCTTATCATTTTTGAAGTGGCCTCTGTACAAGCTACTGATCTGTGTTGCACTTAACTCTTCTTTCGATGATATATATTCCAAGTTGACAAAAAAAAAAACGAATGGTAGGATGAACCCAAGAATTGTTCTTTCTAATGAATGTATATATGATGATAGTAACGTAATATGTCTTTTATGAACGTATATACGTTTGATATGAACGTATATATGAAGATATGAACGTTATATATCTTCTATGAACGTATATACGTTTGATATGAATGTATATATATTGATATGGGGTGTTTAGGGTTCAGTTTTCATTTTTTTTTTTTTAAGTTTTTAAATTAGAGTTTAGGGGTTTAGGAATCATGGTTTAAGTTTTTATTTTTTAAGATATTCATATTGACTTTAGGGATTAGAGTTTAGTTTTTTTTTTAGATTTTCGAATTATGGTTTAGAATTTAGAATATAGGATTTAGAAATTAAGATTTATATTTTAGTTTTTTTAATATTTTTTTTTTAAAATTGTCTAAAAGAAAACTTAATTTATTTTTTTAATTTGTATGTATTTTTATTTCTATATAGGATCATCCGGCTGAAATGCCTTAAGAAAAGATAACGTGTGTGGAGAAAGATATAATTAATCCTTGAACGTATTTTTTTGATGTGAATGTATATATGATGATATGAACGTAATATGTCTTCTATGAACGTATATACATTTGATATGAACGTATAATGAAGATATGAACGTATATATAAAGATATGAACGTATCTTCATAGATATGAACGCATATAGGGTTTGTATACATGTTCATATCATCATATCTACGTTCACATGACAATTATGTTTTTTCATTCTAAAAACTGGTATGTATATGAACATACACTTCATAAAATTACACGTCCATAAATTACCCAAAATACTCGAATTACCCGACAAAAGAAACACTCAAATTACCCAAAATACTCAAAACTAACATAAATACTTATAATTAGGTAAAAATCTGGATTACTTCGGAGACTCGTTCAGGTTCATATATTAATTATAATGAGTCTATATATATTTTTATTTATTATTATATATGTGTATTTTTATTTATTTATATGCAAAGGTATAACTAAAAATAAAGTGGGTAAACGTACGAACTAAAAATATGAACGTATAAATCTCTAAATGAACGTTCATTGTATAAGATGAAGTTCAGACCAATGCGGAAAACCAATCGTAAGAACCGAGTGTGAAAGGTGGAAATAAATATTTAGAATGTCCTCGTACATGCCAATACATAAATGATAAAACTAGGGATGTTAGGGGATATGAGACATCATTACATTGAGAGAGTTACGTATTACAAGGAAGACCGTGGAAGCTATCAAGAAGCAAGGTACATGGTTTTGGAGAGAGTTACCTCTGTGGTTTTTGCTTGTCTTTTGGACTAGCTGCAGAAGGATCACGTCTGAGTAGCCTATTGTTGTTTGCTGCTGTCAATACCATCACACCAAGGAAGATCAAAACGGAGATGGATGAGAAGATAAGCATCAATCCTGAAGCGACCTCATCTTTCACATCTTGTGCATACTGAACTGAGACTAAAGCAAGAAAGGTGATGGGGAACGAGTAAGCCCACCATGCGACATTGAGTCTTTTCATTGACTTCTTGAAAAGATTTGGCCTACAGACCTGAAAATAAAAGAGGTTATCTTCTTGTCATACGATTTCATATTTGACATGTGTTTCTTGGTGTGTCTGTAAAACTTACCAGGGACATGAAGATAAAGAGCGAAAGAAAGAACAACATCTTTGCTAAAGGATCAAAGGTTCCACAAATAGAGTTCCAAGCTAGACTTCCCATGGATGGTGCAGCAAAGAACAAGAAGAAAACTGGCCTCAGCTTGGTTGGGAAATTGTTTCCGCCCGGTAGGCGTTGATACAGTGTGACAAAGATAACCAAATAGTGAACCATCCCGAGCGAGAAGAGGCAAGATAAGCCATGAGATGGATGGAGCTGTTCGAGACCACATCTTAGGAATCTCTGCAAGCTTGTCAGAGTCCTACGCAGTAACACCACGTTATCTTAGGAATCTAGCAATGAGATCTAGAAGACTTTATACCACACATAATAGACTCATTCTTCCTAACTAACTAGCACAGTAGCTATTAGCTAATTATATACATCAAACTTCTAAGGACAAGATATACTACCAAATTCCAGCTCAATTTCCAGAAAACTAAACACCATAACTTAAGGAATAGCCGAGAGGGGAGAGCCAAGATGAGATGAAATATGAAACTAACTAAAATGTAACTGAGTTAGGACCTAACCATATCTTTCTTGGAATTCAGGTGTGCCTTGCAAAAATTCTAGCCCAGGATGTGTCGCCAAAAGTTCTTTAAGTAGTGGCTTAAAATCATCCTGCCAGAGCAAAAGAAAACTGAGAACGAAAATGCAAAGGAGGTCATAGAAACAAACTAATTATCATTATTGAATAAACGATCAAAAGAAAACTACCTTCACAAGGAAACTCTGATTCTGCTGCTTTAGTATCTTAAATATTTGGGTCGTCGTATCCATTATCAAGACCACATCTCCCTTTCCTTAAAGCAGATCGCCTCCATCCAAAGACCTGAGCAAATTGAGATCCCGTAAATCAGACCAGAACACAAACCCAAACACATGGATAACACCACTTGACCGTCCGACCATAGTCGCCGTAACGAGAACCGCCGTAAAACCATTGGAAGCCAGGGTCATCACCACGATATACTAATTCTCCAAAAGAAATTCAAATCCCACAAAACAGCGCTTCTCCAACGAACATACTATTGGCCAGAGCAAATCTGACCTCGCCCCGAATCTCTCAGATCCGAAAGAGATTTGATCCGCAATAAAACATATCCTCACCATCAAAGGATCGTAGATCCATAAAGAAAACCGAATTAGCCACCGTAAAACAATTGAGACCGAATAGATGACCTCCACCTTGACCAGATCCTAGGTCATCGTCATCGAAGAAAAAGCTTAGATCGTCATTGTTGTTACAGAAATCCGACCTAGTCAATATTACGGGCTGCGATCTGGAGTATCTACGAGATGAAATATAAATATAATATGAGGACGAAATGATTTTTTATTAATCTTAAGACCGGAGCCGAGCAATGAACAGGATGGTACGAGGTGTGAGTCCGTCGAATGACGTGCTCACTAAACAGTACTCGAGGTCGGAGCTTTATATGAGTAGCTCGGCCTCTCGTAAGTTACAATCCGTCTTAAATGAAGAATGAAGGGTCCTATTTATAGCGCTTGGATGCTGACTCTTTCCTGGGTTGTTGATTCCTTAGCGGACCTGTCTTCTTGAACCGAGGCGACACAGTTGATTTAATTAGATTTCCAATGGGCTTATGGATGGGTGCTAAACCCATATCCAACAATTAGTCCCCCCCAATTCGTCGAGTCATGGTGCTGAGCTCGGCGAATTTCCTTGAGTATTTGAGTCAGGAGGAGATCTAATTAGGTCAGTTTTATTTCAATACTTTCTATCCAAATTTGTCGGATTTTATTTTTCTCCTCAGGAAAGCGAAAGGGCGCGGTTTCTTTTATAAGGGGAGTTGATGATAGATTCCGGGGTCATCTATCAAGCCAGGAATCCACGGATAGCTCGGAGGATGGTCGAGGTAGTCGAGACGAGCTGGTGAAGGACGAGCTGGACAATCTGGACAAGCTTCCCATGGTCGATAAGCCGAACAAAGCTAAGGACGGTCCGACAATTCAGATTATTGAATCAAGTTCAGACACATGGTCACTGTTTGATTCATATCTTCTCAACCACGGCGATTCAATACATGAAACTACTTGGAGAATATATTCAGATAATTTTCAGAATATCTCCAAGAAGAATCACTCAAATCAGAGTTATGGTGAAGAAGTTATGCAACTTTCAATTCAGACCATTTTAAGCTTACGCGATTTGGACATGCGAGCAAGGAGATTTCAGAACGAACCAGAAGGAGTTAAGCCATGAAAATAATTTTACTGCATTCTTGATTCATCAGAGAGGCTGTGAGAATTGGAATCACCTCAATATCGGTCCATATGGAAAAGATATGAATTTTACCAACCGATGGTTCTGCTTGAGGTTCTATTCTGCGACTGAGCCAAAGATTGAGTCACCCAGCCCAACTCAGGTACAATTTGGACCTGAAACCAATTGGATCTTCTTCCTTAATCTCTTATCTTTCCAACAACTCCAAGAACGGAGTAAAAGTCCAACGGATCAGAAAGATAGATCTCATGTTCCTAAATGGGTCAACTTGGTCCATTACTTGAAGATAGCTAAGCCCACATGGATTAGAAGCTTCCAGGCCTATGTTTGGCATCCAGGATACCTTCCTAAGTCCAAGAGGAGTTATATTTCGTGGCCCAACAAGTCAGATTCAACCAGGAAGTTCATGAGACAAATTCAATGGCCAAAGTAGTTTAAGAGTCATTCTACATAGTTTTAATGTTTGGTCTTTGGTCAAGTCTTCTTAGTTATTGTTTTCACATTTCCTAAGTAGTTTATTTGACTAGTCTCTTTCAATTCTAGTTCTCTTATATAAGTACCAAACTCTTGATCATTTTAATATATCGATTTTTATCTTCTTTTTGAGAGTTCATCTCTTTGTTCTTGGTTGAACATATTTCGATTCTTGGCAAGGGTTACTTCCAAGCATCAAACCTTCTTAGAATTTCGGGGTTAAGGGTTACTTCTTCGAGTTCTTTGAAGTGGGGAATACCAAAGGCCTTCCGCAACCTTTGACGGTCTCCATCGATCCACCACTGATCCGTGATCAACCTATCTTTCGATCCATCAAAGAGTCAATCCTATCCGGGAATCTATCATGTGGTATCAGAGCCACTCTTTGTTGGTATCTTCTTTCTAAATTCATCTTCTCATTTCTCATTTCATCTACACTTCTTTTCTGTCTATCTTGTATTTGGGATTTGGGCCAATTCGATTTTAAAAAAAAAAAAGAGAAAAGAGTTAGAACGATTTAAAAAAAAAAAGAAAAAAAGAGAGTTCTTAAGTTCTTAAGGCTGAGGAGAAATCCAGCCGGCTGAGGAGAAATCCAGCCTGAATTGGTTAAGGCAAATCCCACCAAAAATCTTTCAACTTCCTATCTTCTTCTTCTTTTCCCCCTTGTTGCTTGGAGTACTTGTGGAATTGGCTTGAGTTTGTTTGCCGAGAACATTGAGAGATTACTCGGAGTGACCAATCAAACACTTGTGTGGGCGAGTTTAAACACTTGAGAGTGAGAGTGTTTTCTTTTAATTTGTTTGTTTAAGTGTTTTCAGGGAAACCATGGCGAGTAGTGACGAAGATGGGAATGAAAATCCTAGAGGCGGAATATCTAGCGTTCAAATGAGAGCTCTTACTGATCAAATGATGAGAATGATGAATGCAGGTCTAAAGGAGATCAACGTCCGACTTGACAGGATTCAGGAAGGTGATTTCTATTCAACACCTAGACTCCCCTTGAGAAACAAGCGATCAAGTTCTAGCAAGTTTGGTTTGCTCAAACCTGATTTTGTGCACGAAAAGACACAACCAAGGAGACCACGTGAGAAGCCTAATAGGAGAAGTAGAGAACAATCCAGACCGGCCAGAGAAAGAGCAGATCATAACTACAACTGTGAGGAGCCAAAGAGTCTTCAAGCTACCTTACACCAAAACCGGTTGAAGAGAGAAAAGCGTTTTGATGATCTGGAAAAGAAGATTGATGATGTGTTTGAAAGGCACATGAAGAGAAACACCACCAGCTCGTGTTCTGAAGCAACCATGGATGAACAAGAGCCGTTGGAGACTGAAATCTTTCCAAACATTCCTAATCGAGCTAAGTGTTCTTTTATTTCTTCTTCTTCTGATTTTGTGAATAAAAGTGAACAAGCTTCTGAAAAACTAACTAGTTTTGAACCGGAGCAACCGAGTAGACATGTCTCTAGTTCACAGGTCTTAGATGAAGGCTCACAACAGGAGGAACCAAAGGAAGCACCACCGGTTTATGATTTGGAACAACTTGCCCGTCTTGTACCAGAACCGGCCATTCATTCATTCCTTGAGCAAAACCACAACAAGCTTTGTAAGAAAATCAGTTTGATTAATGCAAAGCCTGACTTGTTTGTTTTGGTTACTCCTAAAGAAGAAGAGCAATTTGGTTTGCAAAATGTGAAAGAATTCTGTGTTTCTAATTCGGTTTTTGACAAACTGATTTCAGATTTTGAAACACCCGCGCATGAGATGATTTTGAACCCAAAGAGTTTTCTGTTTAATGAAGTGATTGAATTTAATCTTGGTTTTATACCATCCAGAGCATGTGATGTTTTGTGTTGTGAAACAAGCTTGACTTTTCATGAAAACGTTTTTGATAAAAGGTTTTTTCACCTAAAACATTTGCCCACATTTTATGAAAAAGGTTTTCTAATGCCTAGATCACTTCAAGAAGTATGTGAATTCATTTGTGAAATGAATGAGTTTTGTTTCAGAAAATGGCATGACAAACATTTGCTTAGAACTAAGAAAGGTTTTGTGTCATTTGCTATTGAGAAAGTTTCTATGCTTGTGCATTTCAATCTGATTTCTAGCACATATGCATTCTTGCTTGTTCTAAGATCATCTAAGGAGTTTTGGAGCAACTTGTGTCATGTTGTTAATCTGGTCTATGACAAAGCTTTAGATGAGGATCCAATGAATTTAAGACTTGCCTTAAACGTTTTGGAGATAACAGAATTGTTTGATTTTTCTTTTGTCACATATGACTTGTTCCTTCTAGTTTATGTGAAAGAGCAGGTTAAGCATGTCAAGGATTCTGTCCTAAAGGCAAGAGTGATTCAAGGTATGGATAAGCAAGTGGACTATGGACCAGGAGAACACTCGATCAAAGAATGGATTCAAAGAAGAGCAAGCCAAGGACTTCGACAAAAGAGCTTGCCACAGAAGTATGTCTTGGAGCAGCCGATCAGTTTTATGCCACAACCAGCTCTCATGTCATTTCCTAATGACAATCCAAAGCACTGTAAGAGAGCCGCATTGTTTGATGCAAAGTCTTATCCGGTTGTCTTGTTTTCTGCTCAAGAAAAATGTTTTGGTTTGGCTATGGATAAAGAATTTTGTGTTTCTGGATTTGTTTTTGATAAAATGATCCACCCTTTTGAAACACTTGAACATGAAAGTTTCCTTAAGCCAAAATATTTTATGTTTCATGAATTTCGTGAGTTTGAAGGATCTTTGAGAGTTTCTTTGAGGAAGAAAGCATTTGAGTCATTTGGAACTAAAGAAGAATTTACATTTGTTAAAGCTTTCTCTAAGTTTGAACTATGCTTTGAAAACGTTTTGTGTGACTCAAACTCATTCCATGAACTTTGCAAAACGAATTTGAGTGATCATGTTCTTGATAGAAACTTTTCTAAATGTACAAGGATCATTTTCAGTTTTGATAAAGCTTTGCTTGTTTTGAGATCAACTAAGGATTTTTTTGATAATATGTGTTCTAACTCACACAAGGTCTTTGAAGTTCACAAAAGAAACTTGAATCCTGTTTTTGACTTCCTAAGAGAGGAGAAACTGTTTGATCATTTCTTTTGCACATTTGATGTGGTTTCACTAGTGTTTTTGAAAGCACAGGAAAAACAGGTTGGGAAATTTGTTTCTAGAACAAAGATGAGTTGCGTTCTTTCCAAGGGAGTTGATCATACACCAAAGAGAGTCTTTATCCAGGATCGATCTCAAAAGGTAGAAAGCAAGGAGAACAATCAACTGACTTTTCAGTGTGAAGATTGGGACTGGAAGTACTTAAGAAAGGACACTTCAAATGCCAAAGGAAGTTTCAGTCCAAGCTCTTTTATTTTCATTACTTACTTGTTTGTTTTCTTGATCTTTTTCTGTGTACTTAACTCATTTCCTTTTCATGTAGGGGAAGAAGATTTGAGGTCAAATCCTTTTCAAGAGGAGGGGAATGATAGATTCCGGGGTCATCTATCAAGCCAGGAATCCACGGATAGCTCGGAGGATGGTCGAGGTAGTCGAGACGAGCTGGTGAAGGACGAGCTGGACAATCTGGACAAGCTTCCCATGGTCGATAAGCCGAACAAAGCTAAGGACGGTCCGACAATTCAGATTATTGAATCAAGTTCAGACACATGGTCACTGTTTGATTCATATCTTCTCAACCACGGCGATTCAATACATGAAACTACTTGGAGAATATATTCAGATAATTTTCAGAATATCTCCAAGAAGAATCACTCAAATCAGAGTTATGGTGAAGAAGTTATGCAACTTTCAATTCAGACCATTTTAAGCTTACGCGATTTGGACATGCGAGCAAGGAGATTTCAGAACGAACCAGAAGGAGTTAAGCCATGAAAATAATTTTACTGCATTCTTGATTCATCAGAGAGGCTGTGAGAATTGGAATCACCTCAATATCGGTCCATATGGAAAAGATATGAATTTTACCAACCGATGGTTCTGCTTGAGGTTCTATTCTGCGACTGAGCCAAAGATTGAGTCACCCAGCCCAACTCAGGTACAATTTGGACCTGAAACCAATTGGATCTTCTTCCTTAATCTCTTATCTTTCCAACAACTCCAAGAACGGAGTAAAAGTCCAACGGATCAGAAAGATAGATCTCATGTTCCTAAATGGGTCAACTTGGTCCATTACTTGAAGATAGCTAAGCCCACATGGATTAGAAGCTTCCAGGCCTATGTTTGGCATCCAGGATACCTTCCTAAGTCCAAGAGGAGTTATATTTCGTGGCCCAACAAGTCAGATTCAACCAGGAAGTTCATGAGACAAATTCAATGGCCAAAGTAGTTTAAGAGTCATTCTACATAGTTTTAATGTTTGGTCTTTGGTCAAGTCTTCTTAGTTATTGTTTTCACATTTCCTAAGTAGTTTATTTGACTAGTCTCTTTCAATTCTAGTTCTCTTATATAAGTACCAAACTCTTGATCATTTTAATATATCGATTTTTATCTTCTTTTTGAGAGTTCATCTCTTTGTTCTTGGTTGAACATATTTCGATTCTTGGCAAGGGTTACTTCCAAGCATCAAACCTTCTTAGAATTTCGGGGTTAAGGGTTACTTCTTCGAGTTCTTTGAAGTGGGGAATACCAAAGGCCTTCCGCAACCTTTGACGGTCTCCATCGATCCACCACTGATCCGTGATCAACCTATCTTTCGATCCATCAAAGAGTCAATCCTATCCGGGAATCTATCAGTTGAGACTTTCTCTAAATTCGATTCCTTCGATTCTCATCTTTCTCCTAACGGTTGCGCTCTTAGGGTTTTGCCAACGAGGCCGGCTCTTTTTTCCATCTGCTCCCCCCAGATAGTTTTGGTTCCTCGCGGAGTAGGGAATTTAATGCATCAGTGGTAGGTCGAGACGACTGCTTTCATTGCATGGATCCACGGGGTTCCTAGTATCGCGTCGTATGTCGCTGGTCGGTCTATGACGAGGAAAGTGGTGGTGCGGGTGACTTGTCCTGTGCGAGCTGGCAATAGAATCGTTCCGATCACGGTTGTCGTTTCACTATTGAAGCCGGTGAGTGTTCTCTTTGGCCTTTTTACCATGTGTTTTTCGAGCTTCGTTCCCTGCAAGACTTCTTTGAAAATGAGATTAACTGAACTTCCGGTGTCGATCAAAGCTTTAACGATTCTTCGTTTGCTTATTTGGAGTTTGATGACAAGTAGGTCGTGATTTGGTTTGTTTACTCCTCCGTTGCTCCTGGTGGTGAACGAGATCTCATTCCTTCCTTCGATCCCGACGTCATGACTCTTTTCCTTTTTCGTGCTTTCCTTTTTGTTTGGAGTTCCCGAGTGTTCGTCCGAGTCGTCGTGACCAGCGGGTCCTTCCAATATCATGTTGATGCGCCTTCTTGGTGACGGCTTCCCTGTCTCGCTGCTACCTTAAGATCGCTCGTGTGGCTCTGTGTTGGTGTCGTCTTGTTTGGCCTGTTGTGAGCCTCCAGGCCTTTTGTTCTTTCCCCTGATGAGTCGGACTCGTTCATTGTCGCTCGTTGCTTGTTTTCAGCCGGCATTACTTATGCGTTTCGGTTTGTTATGTTTGTATCTCCCTTCTGGTATTCTCCAAGGAGGAGGTTCTGTAGGTGTCGACATTCGTCAGTGTCGTGTCCCGATATTTGGTGGTATGTGCAGAAAGGTCGATCTTTGTCTCCGGTGCTCGAGCCTTTGCTCTTGGCGTGGTTCCTTGGGTTGATTTGCGGGTCGTGGTCGCCGGTGAGGTAGGTCTCCGTTTTCTTACCTTCTTTTTTTGAGTTCTTGTACTCCTGATTATAAAGCTGTCGTGGTTCGACGTAGTCTTGCGTTGATTCCTTCTCCTTCTCCTTTGTTGGTTTTGTTGATCCAAACTTTTTGCCTAGCAGTTCTCTTTCTTCCTCTATTTCGATGAAGATGGCGGCCCGGTGTAGGGCATCTTCGAGGCTCTGTCGTTTATTGAGGGCCAGCTCGCTGCGGAACGGTGATTCGTACCAGAGTCCGCTTTGTAACGCGGGTATTCCTTCGTTGTCGGTGACTGATATTTTTGACACGACGGTTTTGAACCTGTCAATGTATGACCTTAGGGATTCATGTTTCTCCTGGTTGATTGACCAGAGATCGTCACTGGAGGCTCCTTCTTGAATGAACATTGAGTAGTGTTTGAGGAAGGTGGTCGTTAGTTGCTGGTAGTTACCGATCGATTGTGCTTCTAGTCGTGAAAACCAGTTGAGGGCGGCGCCGCTGAGGTTCTCAACGAAGAGTTGACAGAAACCGGTGTCGCGCTCCTCGGGACGAAATTGAGTTCGTCCCATCGCAATGCTCAAAGCTGTCAGGTATTCTCGCGGATCTGAACTTCCGTCGTAGGTAGGTAGCTTGATCTTCCCTTGATGTCGGACTGGCGTTCCTGTTATCTCGCTTGTGAATGGTGTGCTCTGTGTTTCTTTTAGGACTCTGTCAATCTCAGGAGCTGAACTGGTGGCTTTATGCACTTTCGACGTCATGCTATCCAACTGCGCTTTCAGAACTTCGATTTCGTTGCCCGGCCTCTCGTTGTGAGCTTCGGACTCGTGTGCAGATGTTGGTCGGGGTATGGTTGGTCGCTCGCTTGGCCCGATGGTCGTGTTAGGGAACGTGTCTGTGGATGCTTCCTTGTTTCGGGGTGTTAGTTCGGTCGTTTGGAGGCTATCCATTTGCTCGTGACATGTGTTCTGGGCGCGCGCGAGCCGTTCGAAGCGATCGTTGTTGCATCGTGTCAGCTCGCTGATCTGTGCCATTAGGGTTCTTACGAGAGAAGCGGTGTCTTGCTGGCTTTGAGTTGGGGCTTGTGCGGTTATGGTCGTTGTTGGCACTGCGCCTCCGTGTGTGTTTGCGGTTCCGGTTTGGTTGACTGGACTGTTGACCGTTGACATTTTTGCGCGAGCCTGTGTGGTGCTGGGCCCGCCGCCTTTCGAGAGTCCCGAGGTGAGGAGGGGGTTTGTCGAGCTTGTTGGGATAGTGTCCTGAAATCACACCTGTACTCACTCCTGTGATAGTTGTGTGTCGAGATCTGACATTCGTATAATACTGGGCGTTTGCAATGCTTTGCTAGAAGCCTCTTGCAATCTGTAGGTCGTGGACTTACTGCCAGTATTATATGATCCTATAGGGTCACACACCTAAGCGAACTGGAAGCTACGACATGGGAATGATCATTGTGGCAATGATCATGTTATGTGTATTGAAATACACATAAGAATCGATATAAAGGTGTTGTGTCGATCGACACAGCTTGTGTGTCGGTCGACACAGTTCGGATTTTCCGAACAGGCTTTTCGGGTTATGGCTTAATTGAGTCTGGCCCGTTAAGCACGTTTAGGTCGAATAAAACGTGTTTAGTTCGACCTAAACAGGAGAGCCGTCCAGTTTTCTTGACAGAAACACTAGACACACCAGATCCTATCGATCCCATTGATCCGGCACTAGCATCCCGTTTCCAGCGAGCGTGCGTGTGTATCTGGTAGAGGCAAAGCGTTGCGTTGCTCCACTGATCTCGTTCACCATCTTCTTCCGCTGCCAAAAGGTAAGAACGAGGTTGGTTCTATATTCAATATAACAAACCCTAGATCCATCGGGATCCAACAGTGGTATCAGAGCATGCTTAGGGTTTAGCTATTGAAACTGGTAATATAAAATCGAAACTTGATGTTGTTGATCTGTATATTGCTTGTTGAATCGTGTTTTCATAGAGTAATTCTCGGTTTTGTTCCTGTTGAAAAGACGAAGAATTGATGAAAACGCACTGTGTCGATCGACACAAAGCGTGTGTCGGTCGACACGCCGCGGCGCAATTATAAAATTTTAGGGTTTGTCGCAGGGTGTCGATCGACACAAAGCGTGTGTCGGTCGACACAGAGCGAAAACTCGCGAATAAAATTTAGGGTTTATCGCACAGTATCGATCGACACAAAGCGTGTGTCGGTCGATACAAAGCGAAAATCCGTAAATAATTCTAGGGTTTCGATCTGAGATCGAGTACCCGTAATCGTGTTGCGTCGATCGATACACTGAGTGTGTCGGTCGACATAGGCAATGCGATCAGATAGATCGGTTCAATTGGATTGGACCGGTTATCTAGCTCGGTTAATTTTATTAACCAAATTGATTCTGGTTTGGTCATATCGATCGACACACAGTGTGTGACGATCGACATGGACCATTAAACCGAACTGGTTCAATTGAATTGAATCGGTTAAGTAAATTCGATCCGGTTTGACCGGTTATCGAAGAACGGTTTAAATAGAGTTGCGTCGATCGATACCAATGGTTGGCATCGATCGACACAACGTCCGCAGATATACTGGTTTGACCACAAATTTGCATAAACCAGAATAATCTAATCCTAAAAGTGTTAGATGAATCTAAACTTAATATAATTAAAAGTTATTATTTTTGATATATATAGTGAATATAAATCAAGATAAGATTAGTTCTTTTCCTCAACTAAATATCAAGTGATCTTGATGTCTTGCCCGATCTTGTCTACTGTCAAGACTCGTGTCGTTTGTTGGATATCTTGGAGTCCTTGATATCCACTGCAACATGGGTAAGGCAGGTGGTCAATGACAGACTTGCAGTGCAACTGTCACTGATCACAAGACAGATAAAAAGATTGGTTATACTTGTTGGAATTGTGTCCAGTAATCTCTGTACTGTCTCTAGAAAGTAAGAGTATGTCAATGATCAGACATAAGTCATATAATACTGGGGGTCATGATGGCTTGCTAGAGTCCGCTCATGATCTATAAAGTCTTGGACTTATTGCCTTTATTATATGATCCCATATGGGTCACACGCCTAAGCTAACGGGAAAATACGAAAGAACGGTTTAGCAGAAGTACGGTAAAAGTGCTAGGCATTTACTGTACTTAGAGAGAATAAAGGGCCTGATTAAATCCATGGGATTTAATCATAACTGGGAATTGGGCCTTAAAAGCCCAACAGAGTTAAAGAAGGGTTTTATAAACTAAAACCAAGTCTTTTTCTCCTCCAACTTTTTCCCCCTGCGCCGCCAACTCTCTCTCTCTGCGCCTCCTTCTTGCTCGGTCTAGCAGCCAAATTCCCGGTGTGCGTGTGTGAGCCTTTGGAGGATCCATCTCTTGGTGGTTATGCTGATCTCTGACCATTACCTTCTCATTCCGCTGCATAAACAGGTATAAGGTGAGATCCATTAAGTTTCTAAATAAGAGAACCTAGATCTGCATGTTTAGTAGATGAATCAATTGAGAATTGAATCAGGAAACACTAAACGATCCAACAGTGGTATCAGAGCCATTGGTTCTGTGGTTTTTCTTGTTTAGAATCTTGTTTAGGATTGTTTAAGAAGTGTTTTTGAATCAATCTACTGATAAGGAAAAACACTTAAGAAACAAAGAATTAAAAACCTAAACAAACAAGAAATCGCATGATCCGATCTATATGAATCGGTATGCGTTGGATCGTCCGGATCGCGGAAGACGCACGAACCGATCGGTAACGATCGTGTTGCGTGGTCGCGTCCCGATCATCGGATGGATCGCGTCACGCTCGCGTGATCGCCTCGTCCCGATCGTGTCATGATCGCGGCTCGACCGTGCGATGTGAGCGTGATCGAGAGCTGATCCGATCGGCTGAGCTGATCGCAAGGATCATCGGCGATCGCGTCACGCCAGCTCTCGACCCGACCGTCCCGTCCCGATCGTCCCGTCCCGATCACACGTCCCGATCGTCCCACGCCGTCCGTGCGATCGCGTGATGCTTGCATCGCGTGATGCTTTCGGCTGCGACGGTTCCGACCGGTTAGGTTTATGGCGTGTGATGGTTCGGTTCGGTTTAAGGCTCGGTTTAAAACTTGATTAAAATCAAATCGTCACGGTTTAATAAACAGACTTAATAATATTTATTAAGTTCTGGTTAAACCGGGATAAGAAATCCAAAGTCGAAAATTGGATTTTGTGCCTAAACTAGGATTTTCTAATTTGATTTGGTTGGACCAAATAAATTGAGAAAATCCGGTTTAGTAAATAACCGGTTGACAATTGTGGTCATCGTAGTAATTAATTTTGGTTAGACCAATTTTAATGAACCAGACCGGTTATGTCATTTAATTGGACAATTGGGTCATGTCTTGGACATGGACCAATTCTTGGGCCTCGGGCCAAGAAGTTAAAACAATTGGGCCAATTATTTGAGTCTTTTCTTCAGATTAATTTAAAATTTAATTTTATAAAATTATAAAAATCGATTTTAAATTAATAAGTTTCCAAAATTTTGAAATTAGAAAGTTTCTTAAAATTGAAGTTTCTAGATTTGCATGTTTTGGATTTTAGGAAATTTCTATAATTAAAAGTTTCTAATTTTAGAAAGTTTCCAAAAATAGTAGGTTTCCCAAAATGGAAAGTTTCCAAAAATGGAAAGTTTCCCAAAATAGTAATCTTCTATTTTGGGATGAAATTTTAATAAACCTACAAACCTCAAATAATATCAAGCGTTGGATGTCTTGTCCAGGCTATGTCAGCTGTCGAAGCCCATTCAATTGTATTCATGGCCTTACAGTGTGAGGGTGTCTACTTTTGCGTGGATAAGACGGTTTGTGATTCATAAATGTCATTGGGAGTCCCAGACATTAATGATTACATGACTGTATAGTCTGGTTTTCTTGACTAGGCCATCGGGAGTCCCGGGCCTTGAGACATCAGAGTGGATTGGGCCTCGGGCCCAGATTCACAACCAAGAGTTATATCACGGATATAATTAGCCGACATAGGGCTTACCGATATAAGCTAAGGTTGGGTGATGGCCAGTGGCCCACTTTGATCTTAGTTATATGTGGATCTTGGAATCATTATATTCTATTGAGGGTAACTTATGTTATTGAATATAATGCATGATTAATCATATTAAGTATAATATAAGATTAATCATATTGAACATATTAACTAATAACCTTTTTATCTTATATTTCAGCTATGACTACTACAAGCACTCAAAACACATTCTCAATCCGGTCTGTTCTCGAGAAGGAGAAGCTGACTGGAACGAACTTCCTGACGTGGTCTAGGAACTTGAGGCTGGTCCTCAAGCAGGAGAAGAAGGATTATGTCCTTCGTGATCCCCTCCCCGAGAGGCCTCCTAACAATGCCGCCAGGACTCTGCATAATGCTTGGGAAAAGCATTCGTCAGATGAAAATGATGTCTATTGCCTGATGTTGGCGACAATGACTGCTGAGCTGCAAATGCAGTTCGAGAGTGTGTTGTCACCCATCGAGATAATGGCAAGCCTGAAATCGCTTTTTCAGGAGCAAGCAAGGACTGAGAGGTTTCAAACAGTTAAGAACCTCTTAGACTGTAAGTTGGCTGCAAATGCGGCAGTGAGTCCTCATGTCTTGAAGATGATGGGTTATCTCGATCATCTTCAGAAACTCGACTGCCCTATCAGCCATGAACTTGCCTGCGACATCGTTCTGCAGTCTTTACCTGCAAGCTATGATCAGTTCATTCTGAACTTTAATATGCATGGCTTGAGTAAGACATTGCCTGAGCTTCACGGAATGCTCAAGACTGCAGAGCCCAACTTGAGGAAAACCGCCAAGGACCCCAATGTGCTTATGGTGCAAAAGGGCAAGGGGTTTAAGAAATTCTTTTGCTAAGGATAAGGGAAAGGCTAAGGCTGTCCAAGTCTCGGACAAGGACACGCCAAAGCCCAAGCCCAAATCCAAGGCTGGGCCTACTGACATTTGCAGGTTCTGTAAAGAACCAGGGCATTGGAGGAGAGAATGTAAGAAATTCCAAGAAGGTCTAAAGGAATTGAAGAAGAAGACTCTCGAGACTTCTTCATCAGGTATTTTTGTTATAGAAGTTAATACAACTACTTCTGATAATACCTCATGGGTTATGGATACTGGTTGTGGGGCTCATATTTGTACTAATATGCAGGCACTCAGCAACAGTAGAAGGCTGAAGCAAGGACAAGTGGAGCTACGAGTTGGGAATGGAGCGAAAGTTCCTGCACTAGCTGTAGGCACATACTTGTTGTCTTTACCTTCGGGATTGATTTTAGAACTCAATAATTGTTATTTTGTACCTGCGATAAGCAGAAATATTATTTCAATTTCTTTGTTGGATTTGGAAGGTTATGATTTTTCAGTTAAGAATAAATTATGTTCCTTCAATCGCAACAATTTGTTCTATGGTTGTGCCCCTCTTACGAATGGGCTTTACATACTTGATCAATCCGCGCCAATTTATAACATTGATACCAAACGGTTCAAACCTAATGAGGAGAACCGAACGTTTCTATGGCATTGTCGTTTAGGGCACATCAGCGAGAAACGCATCAAGAGGCTCCATTCGAATGGACTTCTTGGCTCATTTGACTTTGAGTCATGTGAGAAATGCGAATCCTGCATGATGGGCAAAATGACACGGGCCCCCTTTAATAAACCTAACGAGAGGGCCAGTGACTTATTGGGCCTGATACACACTGATGTGTGTGGCCCAATGTCCACAAATGCAAAAGGAAACTATCAGTACTTCATTACCTTCACTGATGATTTCAGTAGGTATGGATATGTTTATTTAATGAAACATAAGTCTGAATCTTTTGAGAAGTTCAGAGAATTCCAAAATGAAGTACAGAACCAACTTGGCAAAAGCATTAAGGCTCTTCGGTCCGACCGAGGAGGATAATACTTAAGCCAAGAATTCAGTGATCATCTAAGAGAGTGTGGGATCGTATCCCAACTCACTCCTCCCGGAACACCTCAATGGAATGGTGTGTCTGAGAGGAGAAATCGGACCTTATTGGATATGGTTCGATCTATGATGAGTCACACAGACCTTCCAATATCCCTTTGGGGATATGCTCTGCTAACAGCAGTGTTCACTCCAAATAGAGCGCCATCGAAAGCAGTAGCAAAGACACCATATGAATTATGGACTGGAGTAGCTCCAGTACTGTCTTATCTTAGAATTTGGGGTTGTGAAGCATATGTCAAGAGATTAATCTCAGACAAGCTTACACCAAAGTCTGATAAATGCTACTTCATTGGTTATCCGAAGGAAACCAAGGCTTATTACTTCTATCTACGTTCCGAGAACAAGATCTTTGTTGCCCGGGATTGTAACTTTCTTGAGAGGGAGTTTCTCTCTAAGAAAGACAGTGGGAGTAAGGTACTGCTTGAAGAAATTCAAGATGAACAGGATACTGCTCAACCTAATGAGGAAGAGAAGCAGGAGGACCTACAAGAAATTGTAGAGCCTGAACCTGTAGTACCTGAAGTTCGAAGATCCGGAAGGATCCGTCACGAACCCGAGAGATATCAAGGATTCCTCGTGACTGACTGTCATGATCTTCTGATCATTGATAGTGATGAACCATCGAACTTCAATCAAGCCATGATGGGCCCAG
Organism: Orychophragmus violaceus; assembly: GCA_030180135.1. NCBI lineage: Eukaryota > Viridiplantae > Streptophyta > Magnoliopsida > Brassicales > Brassicaceae > Orychophragmus > Orychophragmus violaceus. The sequence continues at coordinate 45,219,792 of CM058231.1, read as the reverse complement.
ATTCCTCTAAGTGGCGTAAGGCCACTGATTCCGAAATGGACTCCATGTCGGTCAACCAAGTGTTTTCGTTGGTTGACTTACCCGCTGGTGTAAAAGCCATCGAGTGCAAATGGATCTTCAAGAAGAAGATTGACGTGGATGGAAATGTCCAGATTTATAAAGCCAGGTTGGTGGCAAAAGGTTTCAGACAAGTTCACGGTGTGGATTACGATGAAACCTATTCACCAGTGGCTATGATGAAATCTATTCGGATTCTACTAGCAACTGCAGCTTTTCATGATTATGAAATTTGGCAGATGGACGTGAAAACCGCCTTCCTGAATGGTATTCTGGAAGAGGATGTGTATATGACACAACCTGACGGTTACATAGATCCAAAGAATGCTGGAAAAGTATGCAAGCTTCATAAATCCATTTATGGATTGAAGCAAGCATCGAGGAGCTGGAATCTTCGTTTTGATGAAGCGATCAAGCAATTTGACTTCATCAGAAACGAAGAAGAACAATGCGTGTATAAGAAAACTAGTGGGAGCAAGATAGTATTTCTTATTCTGTATGTCGATGACATACTGCTTCTCGGAAACGACATTCCAATGCTGAAGTCGGTAAAGGACTGGCTTGGAAGTTGTTTTTCCATGAAAGACATGGGTGAAGCCGCATACGTTCTTGGAATCAGGATCTACCGGGATAGATCTAGAAGGCTGATAGGCTTGTGTCAAGATTCATACATTGACAAAGTCCTACAAAGATTCAGCATGAAAGATTCCAAGAAGGGCTTCACACCAATGGTACATGGCACAACGCTAAGCAAGAAGCAGAGCCCTACGACGGCTGCTGAGCTTGAGCGCATGAAGAATATTCCTTATGCATCTGCAATAGGATCTGTCATGTATGCCATGATCTGTACTCGTCCTGATGTTGCTTATGCACTGAGCATGACGAGTAGATACCAGTCAAATCCAGGTGAAAGCCACTGGATTGCCGTAAAGAATATCTTGAAGTATCTGAGACATACGAAGGATAAGTTCTTGGTGTACGGTGGAAATGATGTGCTTGAAGTCAGTGGATTCACGGACGCAAGTTTCCAGACAGACACAGACGATTTCCGGTCACAGTCCGGTTATATCTTTTGTCTGAATGGCAGTGCAGTAAGTTGGAGAAGCTCCAAGCAGGACACCGTTGCTGATTCCACTACAGAAGCTGAATATGTCGCCGCCTCAGAAGCAGCGAAGGAAGCTGTTTGGATACGAAAGTTCATGATTGAACTGGGTGTGATACCGAATGCGGCTGAGCCTCTGGCACTGTTTTGTGACAACAATGGTGCTATAGCTCAGGCAAAGGAACCAAGATCACATCAGAAATCCAAGCATATTCAAAGAAGATTTCACTTGATACGTGACATCGTTAATAGAAAGGAAGTCAAGATCAGCCGAGTCCCGACAGATGATAATGTCGCTGATCCGTTGACAAAGCCACTCCCAAGGCCTAAGCTCGAGTATCTGACTGAAGCTGTAGGCATTAGAAACATTGAAATGTAATCTAAGTTTGAGTGGGAGTTTAAAGGCTTTATTTAGTTATTTGATATGTTCTTGTAAAACATTTTCTTATGTTTAATGAAATTATTATTTCAAGATTATTTTAACTGTGATGAAATAATCGTTCCAAAATGATATGAACCATTTTATAGGTCATCGAAGTAAGTGACTTGATCTTGAGTTATCAAAGTCATTTAGCTTGATCATGAGACCCTATATTTGATAGATGGCTTATATCATCATGTCCCTAGTCGAAGGTTGTTGAAATTGGAACACCAACAACCGTGTGAGACTAGATTGGTATGTGACTTATGACAAAGTCTCAGTGTGTCATAGATACGCGGCATCAAAGTCAGTACATAGGTGTATGTAGGGTACATACGACCGGACAAGACCCGATTATAAGAACTCTTCAGGATATTTATATCTGTGTCATAAGAAATTCTTACTACGACTATAGAGTATAGTCCCTAGACCTGAGTTCGCATGCATGTGACTGCACATGAACTAATGCGCTTTGATCATTGTCTAATGCTGTCGTTATGCGATGGTTATAAGGACCTTGATTGGGTGTATTATGAAATGAGTAGTTTACAGTGATGGAACAAGACGAGATTTGTCCCTCCAATATAAATGGAGTGAATATCTCTAGGCCAATCGGAGATTTGAATACTGGAAAATGCATGACCATGCTCAAACGGACTTTCCCGAGTCGTTTGGATTGTCAGTATCGAATCAGAGTCCGATGAACAAGATTAGGCTTTATAAGGATGACACTAATCTTGCCTTATGACTAATCGAGATATTGAGACAAAAGGATTATGAATAAAGAGATTCCAGTTCAAGTGGGAGATTGTTGGAATTGTGTCCAGTAATCTCTGTACTGTCTCTAGAAAGTAAGAGTATGTCAATGATCAGACATAAGTCATATAATACTGGGGGTCATGATGGCTTGCTAGAGTCCGCTCATGATCTATAAGTCTTGGACTTATTGCCTTTATTATATGATCCCATATGGGTCACACGCCTAAGCTAACGGGAAAATACGAAAGAACGGTTTAGCAGAAGTACGGTAAAAGTGCTAGGCATTTACTGTACTTAGAGAGAATAAAGGGCCTGATTAAATCCATGGGATTTAATCATAACTGGGAATTGGGCCTTAAAAGCCCAACAGAGTTAAAGAAGGGTTTTATAAACTAAAACCAAGTCTTTTTCTCCTCCAACTTTTTCCCCCTGCGCCGCCAACTCTCTCTCTCTGCGCCTCCTTCTTGCTCGGTCTAGCAGCCAAATTCCCGGTGTGCGTGTGTGAGCCTTTGGAGGATCCATCTCTTGGTGGTTCTGCTGATCTCTGACCATTACCTTCTCATTCTGCTGCATAAACAGGTATAAGGTGAGATCCATTAAGTTTCTAAATAAGAGAACCTAGATCTGCATGTTTAGTAGATGAATCAATTGAGAATTGAATCAGGAAACACTAAACGATCCAACAATACTTGACTGGGCTGCCAGAAGTTCTGGGCCCAGAGACATCAGAGTGGATTGGACATAGTTTGTCTTATTCACGACCAAGAGTTGTACTGAGTACAATTAGCAATGATTTGCTTACCTAGATAACTAAAGCTTGAGTAACGGCGAGTCGCCCACTCAAATTTTAGTAATCTGAGGATATTGGCACATTGTATTCATATGAGGAAACATAGTTTGAATACAGTGGGAGTTTTCTTATTAGATAAGAATTCTCATTTCTTGTGCTTTATAACTAAAATCTACCTTTTGAATTACAGCTATGTCTGTCTCAAATCACATCAACACTTTCTCACTAAGATCCGTCCTTGAGAAGGACAAGTTAAATGGATCTAATTTCTTGGAATGGTATCGGAACCTGAGAATAGTTCTCAGGCAAGAGAACAAGGAATATGTCCTTGAAAGAGTTCTCACCGAGAGGCCACGTTCCAATGCTCCGCAGACAGAAAAGAATGCTTGGGATAAGCATTCAGCGGATGTCAAAGATGTTAATTGTCTAATGCTGGTGACTATGAACTCTGAGCTGCAGAAGCAATATGAGAACGTGTTGTCACCCATTGAGATGATTAACAGCCTGAAAGCTTTGTTTCAGGAGCAAGCTCGCACAGAGAGATACCAGACGGTTAAATCTCTCATGGATTGCAAGCTGGCTAAGGACAGTCCAGTAAGTCCTCATGTCCTTAAAATGATGGGTTACATTGATAACCTGGGGAAACTGGACTGTGCCATTAGCCAGGAGCTGGCCACTGACATGATTCTGCAGTCATTGCCGTCGTGTTTTGATCAGTTCATTATGAACTACAAGATTCAAAACATGACTAAGACATTGACTGAGTTGCACGGTATGCTGAAGACAGCAGAACCGAATCTCAAGAAGGCTACTCCCAATGTCCTGATGGTACAAGGGGGTAAAAGGTTTAAGAAACCTAAGAAGGGTAAGGGTAAGTGATATATCATGGTTTTTACTAGTTTTAGGCCATGATATAAGTATGTTTTTAGTGTCTTTTGTGTTATTTTAGAGTCTTTTACAGGTATAATCAGGTTGGGAGCTAAATTGGAGATTATGGAGCATTTTGGAGATTTTTGGAGTGATTGGCCGAGAGATAGAGTTCACTGTCCGAAACAGAGAAAGGTGTCGATCGTTGCACTCTAGCAGCGATCGTTGCACCAGCGAGATGGGCCAAAAACTCGGCGGTTTAGAAGAATCAAGATATTGCACTTTGATCCAGAAGTTCCTGATATTTACAAAGAAGCCCTTGGCCGAGATTATGCCTATATAAGAGAGTTTTTAGAGTTTTTATTGGGGACGCTTTATACTTTTTACCATAGACTTTATAATTAAGAGCAGAGGATTTTTAGAGCTTTTGGGGCTGATCTGAACCTGATTCATCATCTGTATTTGGAGAAGATTTCGAACCCCTTTTACTCTTATTCTTTTATGCAATTTACTTATCATATGATCATGTTTTCATTATCTATGTCTGAGTAGATTCCTAGTTAGACTTAGGGTTTCTCACATAGGATTTCATGACTTGCTAGACTTGTTCAATTTCAGTTAAGGATTCAAACTATATCTGTTCTTCAATTTAATTGTGCTTAAAGCTAGTTCTAACCTGATCAATTAGAATCTAGATCTTAGGTTGCTAAATACGTCACGGAAGTGGGGTTTAGGAATCTGAACTAATTAAATTGGGCAATTAAACTTTGCGCAAACGGAAGTTTGGTTTAGGATAATTGTGAACATATCAAACTCGAACTTATTGCTAGTTTAATCTGTTAGTTCTCGCAAACGGAAGTTTGGTTTGCTGCACTTAGACTTAGAGAATTATCGCAAAGGAATTTGGTTAATTCTATATCTGTGTTTTGAGTTCTAGAACTGTGCTTAATTAGATCCTTGCTGAATGAACTGTTTGCTAGTCTGATTTCCTGAGAATACCCTAGGTTTGACGCTTTTAATTACTTGCTTTCACAACCGATAATCTCTGCTACTGATTTACTTTCTTGCACTATTTTCAATACAATTACATTGCTTATTTCTAGTATTCATTCCCTACGGTTTGATTCTCTTGAGACCAAGTGTCCCTGTGGATTCGATAACCCTATATACTACTTTGACATTGCTGTACACTTGCAGTTTAGTATAGGGATTAATTCTTGACCTATCAAGTTTTTGGCGCCGTTGCCGGGGACTCTTAGAGTCTTCGATAGGACCGAACTTAGGGTTTTACTAGAAATTTTTCGTTTTTCGTTTTTGTTTTTCGTTTTTTTTTATTTATTTTATTTTGCTGACTTTTTCTCTGTTTCTCTCTGTCGCAGGTACGAATTTCGCCTTGCGTCGATCGTTGCACCCCTTGCATCGATCGTTGCTAAGCGATTTGAGATTGAATCGATCGTTGCACTGATAGCATCGATCGTTGCTGGACGATTACAGACAGTTTATGCCAACGCAGAACACTCGAAGTAATCCGAACTCGAGCTTAGTTAATCTCAATCTAGAGGAACTTGGACGTCTAGAGAGGACTATCAGAAGAGAAAAGAGAGAGAGAATGGTTCGAGAACGTCTGATCTTGATACCAGATGCCGAAGGTACCCTGAGGGACCAAGATAACAACCCGTACAATGCTGCTGGGCATCGGGTTGATGCTGAGGGAAATGTAATCCCTGACCCCCCTGAACCTGAGCAACAACCGCAAGATCAAGCTCAAGGTAGAGAGATGGTAGTTCATGAGAGGACACTAGCTGATTACAATAGACCTGATGAGTTTCATGCAAACCGAGCAGCTCTAGTGCTTCCTGCTTTCGAAAGGAATGATTTTGAGGTAAAAACTATCTACTACCAACTGATGAGGCAGATTGCTTTTCATGGTCTTCAATCAGAGCAGCCTATGGATCACATTGACAAGTTTGAGGACATAGTCACTGGCATGAAGTATGAAGGAGTATGCCCGGACTATCTGTTCCTTAAGCTATTTCCGCACAGTCTTGCTGGAGACGCTAGTGCATGGCTGAGACAACTGGCACCTGGTCAGTATACTACTTGGACAGCCTTAAAGAGTGAGTTCCTGCGTCACTTCTACGACGCTGCGCGCTCAGATCAGTCCAGACAGGACATACTCACTTTTTCCCAAGGAGCTGTGGAGCCTTTGACAACTGCATGGATGAGATTTAAGAAATATCAGCGTGATTGTCCACACCATGGATTCACAGAAGTACAGCTGATAGGTATTTTCTTCAGAGGCATAGATCTCCCTTATCAAACTGCTTTGGATAATTCCAGTGATGCAAATTTCAGCACCAGAACTCCTACACAAGCTAAAAGGTTGATAGAGAACCTGATTGGCAGCAATAGTTGCAAAACAATGGATGAAAGGAGGAAGAGATCTGGTGGAACTGTAGAGAATTCTGATATAGCTAATATTAGATCCAGATTGGACACAGTTTACAATCTTCTGACAAATAAGAAAGCTGTCCACTTTGCCCAAGATGTGGAGGTGATTCAGACTGAGGAGGACACTCAGGAAGAAGATGTGAACTTCATAGGAGGTTCCGGTTTCCAAGGTAGTAGATTTAACAATCAACAGGGGAACAGATTCTCAAATGGAGGACAATCTGGTGGTTTTCAAAAGACCTATGGACAGGGTAATCAGAGAACCTATGGATCTACATCCTATCAGACTCCTCCTGCACCTACAGCCCATGAGAGCAAAATGGAAGCTATGATGGAACAACTGATGGAGAGTCAAACCAAGCTTTCTGTAGACAACAACAAGAAGCTGGACGCTGTCTATCAGGACCTCAATGGGAAGTTTGAGACATTGAGCACTCACATGAAGCAGTTGGACACTCAGGTGAATCAGATGTCCAGCTCACTGAAAGGAAAAGGAGTTGCAGACACTCATATTAAGGCCTGGTCTGTAATGATTAATGATGGATCTTATCTAGGGGAGAAATTTGAGCTAAGTACAGCTGAGTTGGTGACTGAGGAAGAATTTTCGGATTTCTGTGAAAAACTCTCGGGTGGAAGTTGTGATGATCGCGATGCAACGATCGATACACATCTGGCATCGATCGATGCAGGTCGTGAACAAGCAGAGAATCCGTGGGATGAAAATGAGATTGATGCAGAGCTAGCCCGCCTATTCCCTGATACATCTGAAATCACTCCAGAAGATGTTTATGCACGAGCTATTTGGCACAGTCCCAAGGTGTCTGAAGTGATTAAACAAGAGATTGAAGAGCTGAAAAGGCTAGAAAAGAGTAGTGAAGACTTGGAAGAAATTCCATCATCTGATGATCCACCTTATCATCCATGTGTTCAGAAATATTTGAACAAGATGTTGCCATTAGATGAAGAGCTGAGAGAATGGGTGATAGTAGTTCCTCAGCATATTAGTGATGTTCTATTAACTAAGGTCCCAAAGAAACTGCCTGATCCTGGAGTCTTTGTACTTGATTGTTCTATCTTTGAGGATAGTTTTAGGCGTTCTCTGTGTGATTTGGGAGCTGCTGGAAGCATAATGCCCTACTCTGTGGCTGAGAAGCTGGGTATGTTGGATTTTGCTCCTACTAGGACACGTCTTATCCTAGCTGATCAGTCCATACGAGTTCCTGAAGGACTCCTTATGGATATTCCGGTAAGAGTTGGAAACTACTTAGTTCCAACGGACTTCCTTGTGCTGAAATATGCCTGCAATCCGGATGAAGCTTTATTGCTTGGGAGACCATTCTTGGCTACAGCAGGAGCTGTGATTGATGTTAGACAGAGTCTAATAGACCTCCACCTGGGAGATGAGACACTGCGGTATGAGATGGAGAAGCTGCGGAAGCCACTGATAGATGGACAGACTTTCAAGATCTTGGAAGCAGATGATGAGCAGCTGAATGAGACTGTGATAATAGATCCTGGAGCGCATTTTACTCCATCTTTTCTTGGACTGAAGCATTCTGCAACAGCCTATTCTCCGCCATGGATGAGGAGACTTGAACAGAGACAGAAAAAGTCTCTGTCAGGATCTTCCGGAGCCTGAAAAACCTTGCGCGTCCAGTCAAGCTATTGACCTTAAACAAGCGCTGGGTGGGAGGCAACCCACCATTAGGTACTGGTGTTTTTCTTTTTAATTTTTTGGTGTTTTTGTTAGGATTTTACGTTTGTTTTTGTTTCTGGTGCAGTCATGTTTGCAGGTCTCGGATTAAATCGCAGTGCAGCGATCGATGCATTTCTGCATCGATCGTCACAACACGAAAGGAATCGCATTGCAGCGATCGTTGCGGTCCTGAGCAACGATCGACCATACACGAAAATCGCCAAGTAACGGTCGATGCATCTAATGCACCGATCGATGCTGTGCGACAGAGGTAACCCGACAGACATAATTTCACCTTTTCAATTTTTATTTTCTTTTTACCGATCCTTCGCTGGACACTACTGGGGACAGTGTGTCTTAAGTGTGGGGGAGGTGCTACTGACGTTTATCTTTCTGTTTTCTTAAGAGTCAGTCCGTTTTTCAAAATTTTTTGTTTTGAGTCAAAATTGTTTAAGTAAGAAACTATGATTTTCTGAGGAGATTTACAAGACTTGCAGGAACTTAAGTAACCATTGGGATGAAGTTGCAGGATCTATCTCTGACTATTAGAAAACCCCATCACAGATCAACCTACTGGGAACACCCATATCACTTCAGGTATCAGAGGATCCTTTTACTGACTTCACCCCTAATACTGACTTAGATTTTCTCACCTAAGGGCTTGGTATACTTTATGTCGGATTCCCTGTTAGTTCTGACACAGCCTGTAAACCTGTCCTATTTAGTTCCCTTCTCCCCTTCTATAAAGTAAAAAAAAAAAAAAAAGATAATAAACTGAGGATGAGTTAGTAACTCCGAAGTGGTCATGGGAATAGTAGCAAACACTATTATCTCTCATGTGATCCATGGAATGTGTCCAAAGTACACCCCATAACGGGAAGAACACTGATAAAAAAAATAAAATGATACCCAGTGGGGAAAAATCAGTTGTTAAAGAAGGGAAAGAGAAGAAAGGGACTAGAGAAAGATAGTATGGTGGTCTAGAGCTGATTAGGTAAGAATCCATGTGCCTTTAGATCGATACTCCTTAGGTGAGACCGCACTTAAATACTTGCAGAAGTCAGTAGGGAGAATTTGAATGCTTGAATGTGATTGTGGAGTTTACCTAGGACAGTTGCTAAGTGTGGGGGAAGTACATGTTGGTCTTGATATCCTGTGATTGATTCTTTCAGTGGTTTACTAAGGGGAATCTGAGTATTGTAGCTTCTAAGATGAAATGAGTTTCTGAAGAGTTTTCAAACCTCTTCACCATGTTTTAGTTCTATGTTTTGCTTGAGGGCAAGCAAAGGCTAAGTGTGGGGGAGTTGATATATCATGGTTTTTACTAGTTTTAGGCCATGATATAAGTATGTTTTTAGTGTCTTTTGTGTTATTTTAGAGTCTTTTACAGGTATAATCAGGTTGGGAGCTAAATTGGAGATTATGGAGCATTTTGGAGATTTTTGGAGTGATTGGCCGAGAGATAGAGTTCACTGTCCGAAACAGAGAAAGGTGTCGATCGTTGCACTCTAGCAACGATCGTTGCACCAGCGAGATGGGCCAAAAACTCGGCGGTTTAGAAGAATCAAGATATTGCACTTTGATCCAGAAGTTCCTGATATTTACAAAGAAGCCCTTGGCCGAGATTATGCCTATATAAGAGAGTTTTTAGAGTTTTTATTGGGGACGCTTTATACTTTTTACCATAGACTTTATAATTAAGAGCAGAGGATTTTTAGAGCTTTTGGGGCTGATCTGAACCTGATTCATCATCTGTATTTGGAGAAGATTTCGAACCCCTTTTACTCTTATTCTTTTATGCAATTTACTTATCATATGATCATGTTTTCATTATCTATGTCTGAGTAGATTCCTAGTTAGACTTAGGGTTTCTCACATAGGATTTCATGACTTGCTAGACTTGTTCAATTTCAGTTAAGGATTCAAACTATATCTGTTCTTCAATTTAATTGTGCTTAAAGCTAGTTCTAACCTGATCAATTAGAATCTAGATCTTAGGTTGCTAAATACGTCACGGAAGTGGGGTTTAGGAATCTGAACTAATTAAATTGGGCAATTAAACTTTGCGCAAACGGAAGTTTGGTTTAGGATAATTGTGAACATATCAAACTCGAACTTATTGCTAGTTTAATCTGTTAGTTCTCGCAAACGGAAGTTTGGTTTGCTGCACTTAGACTTAGAGAATTATCGCAAAGGAATTTGGTTAATTCTATATCTGTGTTTTGAGTTCTAGAACTGTGCTTAATTAGATCCTTGCTGAATGAACTGTTTGCTAGTCTGATTTCCTGAGAATACCCTAGGTTTGACGCTTTTAATTACTTGCTTTCACAACCGATAATCTCTGCTACTGATTTACTTTCTTGCACTATTTTCAATACAATTACATTGCTTATTTCTAGTATTCATTCCCTACGGTTTGATTCTCTTGAGACCAAGTGTCCCTGTGGATTCGATAACCCTATATACTACTTTGACATTGCTGTACACTTGCAGTTTAGTATAGGGATTAATTCTTGACCTATCAGTAAGGCCCAGGTTGTCCAGGCTGAAAGTCAGGACAAGCCCAAGCCGAAGCCCAAATCCGGGCCTTCTCCTGAGGATAAGTGCAACTACTGCAAGCAGTTGGGGCATTGGAAGAAAGACTGCAAGAAGTTCATGGAAGATTACAAGAAGCTGAAGAAGACGTATGATGCGTCTGACTCAGGTATTTATGTTATCGAACTTAATGTTATGTCTTCTAGTCCTACTTCGTGGGTATTGGATACCGGCTGCGGTGCTCATATTTGTACTGATGTGCAGGCACTAAGAAACAGTAGGACGCTGAAGAAAGGACAAGTAGAGCTACGAGTCGGGAATGGAGCTAAGGTTGCTGCACTGGCCGTAGGCACCTACGAGTTGTCTTTACCTTCAGGCATGGTTTTAATTTTGAATAATTGCTACTATGTACCTGCGATTAGCAGAAACATAATTTCAGTTTCCGTTTTGGATTTGGAAGGTTTTGATTTTGCTGTTAAGAATAAAGTTTGTTCTTTTAATCGTGATGGTAATTATTATGGTAGCGCCCCATTAGATAATGGGTTATATATATTAAACCAAGAAATGCCTGTCTTTAACATAAATACAAAGAGGTTTAAGTCCAATGACGAAAACCCGACTTTCTTATGGCATTGTCGTTTGGGCCATATCAATGAGAAACGCATCCAGAGGCTCCATCGAAATGGGTTTCTGGGCTCATTTGATTTTGAATCATGTGAGAAATGCAAGTCTTGTTTGGTGGGCAAAATGGCTAGAGCCCCTTTCAACAAACCAAATGAAAGGGCCAGTGATTTATTGGGCCTTGTTCATACTGATGTATGTGGGCCAATGAGTACTGCTGCCAGAGGAAACTTTAAGTACTTCATTACCTTTACTGATGATTTCAGTAGGTATGGCTATGTCTATTTAATGAGACACAAGTCAGAATCCTTTGATAGATTCAAGGAATTCAATAATGAAGTACAGAATCAACTTGGCAAAAGTATCAAAGTTCTGCGATCGGATCGCGGAGGAGAATACTTAAGCCAAGAATTCAGCGACTATCTGAGCGAGTGTGGAATTGTTTCACAACTCACTCCTCCTGGTACACCCCAATGGAATGGAGTGTCAGAGAGGAGGAATCGAACCTTGTTGGACATGGTTCGGTCTATGATGAGTCATTCTAATCTTCCACTATCCTTTTGGGGATATGCTCTAGAAACGTCTGCATTTACACTGAATAGAGTGCCATCTAAATCAGTAGAAAAGACACCACATGAACTGTGGACTGGGAACATTCCTAGTCTGTCTTTCCTAAGGATTTGGGGTTGCGAAGCTTATGTCAAACGTTTAATCTCCGACAAACTTGCACCCAAATCAGATAAATGCTATTTCGTTGGTTATCCTAGGGAAACCAAGGCATACTACTTTTACAACCAATCTGAGAACAAAGTATTTGTTGCTCGGGACTGTTCTTTTCTTGAGAGGGAGTTTCTCTCTAAGAAAAACAGTGGGAGTAAAGTACATCTCGAAGAAATTCAAGATGCACAGGAGACTGCCCAACCTATTGAGGAAGAGCAGCAGTTGGATCCACAAAGTTCTGTGGAACCGGCGCCTGTGGAGCCTGAAGTTCGCAGATCCGGAAGGATCCGTCACGAACCCGAGAGATACTATGGATTTCTCGTAACCAATTCAAATGATCTGATGATCATTGAAGGTGACGAACCAGCGACCTTTGCGGAAGCAATGATGGGCCCGGACTCCGAAAAGTGGCTTGGAGCCTCTAAATCCGAAATGACATCCATGTCAGAAAACCAAGTATGGTCCTTGGTCGATCTACCTAGTGGTGTAAAAGCCATTGAGTGTAAATGGATCTTCAAGAAGAAGATTGACGTGGATGGCAATGTACAGATTTACAAAGCGAGATTGGTGGCTAAAGGTTTCAAACAAATTCATGGTATTGACTATGATGAAACCTATTCCCCAGTAGCTATGCTTAAATCTATTCGGATTCTTCTTTTAGCGATTGCTGCTCATTATGATTATGAGATTTGGCAGATGGATGTCAAAACCGCATTCCTGAATGGTATTCTGGAAGAGGATGTGTACATGACACAGCCTGAAGGTTTTGTCGATCCTAAAAACGCTGGGAAGGTATGCAAGCTTCATAAATCCATTTATGGGTTGAAGCAAGCATCACGGAGTTGGAATCTTCGTTTTGATGAAGCAGTAAAACAATTCGGTTTCATCAAGAACGAAGAAGAATCATGTGTATACAAGAAGACAAGTGGGAGCAAAATTGCATTTCTTGTACTGTATGTCGATGACATACTCCTCCTCGGTAATGACGTTCCGTTGCTTCAGTCTATTAAGACTTGGCTAGGAAGTTGTTTTTCCATGAAAGACATGGGAGAAGCCGCATACATTCTTGGAATCAGAATCTACAGAGATAGAACTAACAAGCTGATTGGATTATGCCAAGACACTTATATTGATAAGGTGTTGCACAGATTCAGGATGCACGATTCCAAGAAGGGCTTCATACCAATGTCTCATGGCAAGAGTCTCTGCAAGAAGCAGTGTCCGGCGACACCTGCTGAGCGAGAACGCATGAATAGGATTCCTTATGCCTCTGCAATAGGATCTATTATGTATGCCATGCTCTGCACTCGTCCAGATGTAGCTTACGCGTTAAGCATGACGAGTAGATACCAATCTGATCCAGGTGAAGCTCACTGGACAGCTGTCAAGAATATTCTCAAGTATTTGAGACATACTAAGGATAAGTTCCTTGTGTATGGTGATAGTGATGAACTTGTGGTGAATGGATTCACCGATGCGAGTTTTCAGACGGACAGAGACGATTTCCGATCACAGTCTGGATATGTCTTCTGTCTAAATGGCGGTGCGGTGAGCTGGAAGAGCTCTAAGCAGAATACCGTAGCTGACTCCACAACGGAAGCTGAATATGTTGCTGCTTCAGAAGCGGCAAAGGAAGCTGTTTGGATCAAGAAGTTCATGACTGAACTTGGTGTGGTTCCTAGTATCTTGGAGCCAGTGGCTTTGTTCTGCGATAACAATGGAGCCATTGCTCAGGCGAAAGAACCCAGGTCACACCAGAAGTCCAAACACGTTGAGAGGAAATATCATCTGATTCGTGATATTGTCAATAGAGGTGATGTGAAGATCCGCCGAGTTCCGACAAACGAGAATGTCGCTGATCCTCTAACCAAGTCACTCCCAAGGCCTAAGCATGAGAGTCATACGACTGCTGTAGGCATTAGAGATCTTAAGATGTAATCTTGATTCTAGTGGGAGTTTTGGATTTTGTTTTAGTTATAATAAGACACTATTGTAAACATTCTTTTAGAAGTGTTTAATGAAATTTGATTTCAGCATTATTTATTGTGATCTAAATAATGGTCCCAAAATAAGTTTATGACATATTATAGGTCATCAAGTTGAGAACTTGATCATGAAACCCTATAAGTTAATAAATTATTTTGTCCCTAGTCAAGGTTGTAGAATCGGGACACTGACAACCGTCAGAGACTAGATTGTGAGGTGACTGTTGGCTAAGTTTCATGGAGCCAATGATATGATTATCGCAGTCAGTCACATAGATATATGTCAGTGGACATATGATCGGACATGACTCGCTAATGAGAAGTCTACAAGATAGTAATATCTGTGTCATAAGAGGTTCTCATTACGACTACAGAGTATAGTCCTAAGACCTGAGTTCATCATGCTTTCTTGCATATGAATTGGTACATTTTGACTTTGTCAAACGTCGATCCGTAACTGGCGGCTATAACGACACTGTTCAAGTTTATCATGAAGTGTGCGTTGAGACAGGGATGGAACAAGATGGAATTTGTCCCTCCTGAAAAACGGGAGATAAATATCTCAAGGCCTATCGAAGATTGAATACTGAGAGAATGTGTGGCCGCACTCAAACGAACTGTAGTTCAGTTGTTTGTAATGTTCAGTATGAGATCAGGAGTTCGATAAACACGATGTTGGCTTAATAAGGATGACACAAATCTTGCCTTATGCCAAATCGAGATATAGAGACAAAAGGATTATAGGAATTGATGATTCCAGTACAAGTGGGAGATTATTGGGATAGTGTCCTGAAATCACACCTGTACTCACTCATGTGATAGTTGTGTGTCGAGATCTGACATTCGTATAATACTGGGCGTTTGCAATGCTTTGCTAGAAGCCTCTTGCAATCTGTAGGTCGTGGACTTACTGCCAGTATTATATGATCCTATAGGGTCACACACCTAAGCGAACTGGAAGCTACGACATGGGAATGATCATTGTGGCAATGATCATGTTATGTGTATTGAAATACACATAAGAATCGATATAAAGGGGTTGTGTCGATCGACACAGCTTGTGTGTCGGTCGACACAGTTCGGATTTTCCGAATAGGCTTTTCGGGTTATGGCTTAATTGAGTCTGGCCCGTTAAGCACGTTTAGGTCGAATAAAACGTGTTTAGTTCGACCTAAACAGGAGAGCCGTCCAGTTTTCTTGACAGAAACACTAGACACACCAGATCCTATCGATCCCATTGATCCGGCACTAGCATCCCGTTTCCAGCGAGCGTGCGTGTGTATCTGGTAGAGGCAAAGCGTTGCGTTGCTCCACTGATCTCGTTCACCATCTTCTTCCGCTGCCAAAAGGTAAGAACGAGGTTGGTTCTATATTCAATATAACAAACCCTAGATCCATCGGGATCCAACAGAGCTAGCTGGTGGGTGCGACAGGCCCGTTTCCTTCTCCTAGTTCGGGTGGTCTTGGTCTTGTGGCTGTTCTGTTGCTTTTCCTGAGCTGTCGCTGGCTGAGAGAGATCCTGTCATCTCGGCTTCGTCTTAGATCGTAAAGAAGTCTAGCGTCCCCTCAGATGGCGCCAATTGTTGTTATAGAAATCCGACCTAGTCAATATTACGGGCTGCGATCTGGAGTATCTGAACTATGAGGTGAAATGTAAATATAATATGAGGACGAAATGATTCTTTATTAATCTTAAGGCCGGAGCCGAGCAATGAACATGATGGTACGAGGTGTGAGTCCGTCGAATGACGTGCTCACTAAACAGTACTCGAGGTCGGAGCTTTATATGAGTAGCTCGGCCTCTCGTAAGTTACAATCCGTCTCAAATGAAGAATGAAGGGTCCTATTTATAGCGCTTGGATGTTGACTCTTTCATGGGCTGTTGACTCCTTAGCGGGCCTGTCTTCTTGGGCAGAGGCGACACAGTTGATTTAATTAGATTTCCAATGGGCTTATGGATGGGTGCTAAACCCATATCCAACAGTCATCTGGATAGCCTTCCTTCATTTTCTTTTGGCAGAAACGAATTTTTAAAAGACAAAAACATTTTTTTAAAAAAATGAATTTATAAAACATTACAGATTCTTTCACGCGCTGTAAAATAGACTGTGAAATACACATGTCATCCCATAAAATACAAAGTCATAAGTGTTAGTTTTGTAAATGCTATGCAGTAAAGTGTTACCAACGAGAGGCCGAAGGATCGGAACAAGAAGATCGAGGATTCGAGGCTATTTAAAGGATAAAAGAAGTTCATTCGATGGTATTCCAACCATAATCAAGAACACTTCGACTAGAATAGCTCAAAACCTATCTTTGTATTCATATATCGATTGTGTTTATTCGATCTCGACATTCAATCTTAATAAACATATTTTATTCATAGGAAATCTATATAATCTCGTATACAAAAGTCCAGATCCACGAATACAAATCCTTGGTGTGAATCTTCGATCTCACAAGCGGGAGTTTCCATTTGTGTCAGATAATCATCATGCAAAAGAGATGCAACCAACTGAGTTGTGCCTTTCCTCTTCGCGTTTCTTTCACTCTGACTAGTGTATGTTCTAATGGAGAAAATTTGCGTCTCTCCAACCTTTGCAGCTCGTAGGCCCCACTTGCAGCTTGCTACACGACAATTTAACACTAATCGCACCCTGTCTGACTTCTTTACTACATAACCAAAACACTCATCAAATGCGCCTCTATCCACCAAATCATGCAATACCGCTTTACTTGGAAATTATTGACGCACATTCAAACCCAAACGGTCATCCCATGCCTCTATAAACTGACTTGGTTTTACAACAGGTGCCGGCTCGACATATCTATCACAGCTATCCGATATATCCATACCTACATCACGTGATAAATCATCTTCAACCTCATCCTCATCCTCTATTACCTCATGTTGTTCTTGTACTGCGTTTTCCTTTTCCACCTACAGAGTTATGGCTTGAGCTCCGATTTCATCATCTTTTGATTGCAACTCCTCATAGTTCATACAAATAGAACTTTTGTACACTCTCGACACTTGCTCGGGCAGTTCCGATACATTGATGACCTCGACATACAAAACACATCTACGGTTATCTTTATCTATAGACGTTAGGTAAACACAAAGATCCTCATCATCAGAAATAGTAAACTCTTCCTCACATCCCCCCAGCAATGGAATGCAACTCAACCACAGCTTAATCTTACTTACATCTAACCCAAGCTTCTTGTATATCCTATCTTCTATCATCAACAATGTTATCTTCTCCACTGATTTCGTCAACAACAAACTATACATCCAACTTTGGCATTTAAAAAGTATGATGGCGTTGTTGCTCATTGTATACTGCAAAACAATTAAAAAACAGTATCACTGCTAACAGTATTACTAGTTTTACTAAATAATATTACCAGTGTTACCAGTTTTACTTCATTTACATGTTCTTTTGTTTTACTTGTATTACTAGTGTTACACAGTTTACCCAGTACTAAAAGTATTACCCAGTACTACTTTCACAAAGTTTCATATCGCAATATTTAGGTTGATTTTGATTCCTACACCTCCAAATGGGTGAAATTGGGTTCTAATCTACTACTCACAATACAATATGATTCAAACACAAACCCAGTGCTCTATCAATATAACATATAACTGCAATGTGCATTCAAATCGAATCCCCAAATTCCTAGATCTGCTATTCCCAAATTTGAGCTAAAAACAATCGAAAAACAGTTTTTATTTGATGAATTAGTAGCTCACAACAATTATGGAGAGAAATGCAGCTCAAATGCGAAGAAATCTGATCGTATATCGGCGCTGGCGAGTAGAAAGGCGAAGGGAGGTTTCTTCGCCGGCGAGGAGGAGTTCCGAGAAGGAAGAAGCTCGATTCTTTTTTATTTTTGGTTTTACAATTTTTTTAATAAAATCATAAAATAAATTAAATCAGTAAGGGTATTTTTGTCATCACAGTATTTCATTAAATGGATCAGGGGCATACAAATTTTGTAGGGGCATAAGATATTAATTTTATGTTTTAGGGTCATATGAGATCATGTCTCGATGACAGCGGCGGCGACTGAAACCGATGGTGGACGACTTGGGTCGAAGGTGGAAGATCATGTTAATGGGCTAAAAACAACAATTGGGCTGTCGTTAATGTTTTTCTTTTGAGTTATCTAATGTTTATGGGCTGTCGTTTTAATGTCTTTTTAAAAGACTGAGTTATCAAACGTTTATGGGATGGAAAAAGAGTAGAAGATTAACGTTTTGTTAAGGCCCACACGTGAAAACTAAACTCATGACACGTGGACACTCTCAATGGAGAGAGTGTCGTCCTATTATATATAAGATTGAATAATATCACTAATGACCATGACTTTTTTTGTACTAGACTGTTTGGGCCCAATTTCCATTAGGGAATTCAGCTCGATAAAGACTTCACTATTGGGATAGCAATCGAAGCCCATTGCCAGTTTGCATCATGACCAGGCCCGACATAGCGGAAGACACACATGATGGGCCGAAACTCGGACAATGGATCCCGACAATAAACTTCAACTGGACGGCCAGGGTTTGTCAGTTAACCGCGTCCGCAATACATGACCTGTCAGCTGGAGAGGAGGAGAAGATCAAGTCCAGGAAGATCCCAGAGATTGCGGGAGTCATTGGAGTAGTGAGAAAGGAGAAAAGCAGTTAGAGGAAGAAAGGCTTTAAGAAGGACGACTCCACCTTCACTTGGATCATCCGATTTTCTATACACATGCTCTTTACTTTATACTTGTAATCACTCTCAAGCTTAAGTCATTGTAAACTCTTATTTATCATTTAATACAATCCAAATTCATCTAGTAAAGTCTTGTTCATTTCATGGTTCATCCTAGAATCTAGCCCACCTTTCTCAAATCAGCACATTAAACACTGTAAACCTCGAGTGTGGGTTTCAGCATCCACATTTTGGCACCGTCTGTGTGGAGATTCATAGATAGACTGTACACCCAAACCCGGTCCAAAGCTTGCTAGCGTGAAAATGGATCCTAGCGCAACAGCTCCAATTGGATCACCGAGATCGCATGATATCGACCAGTCGAACGTTAACGTTCAAATAGAGATTACTGGAGCAGTGGGCCGTGTCCCTTCCTCTCAGTCAACAGGGCCCGTGCTTCCAAGCGCGGCCTCGTAGACAGTTGGGAGGACAAACTCTCGAACCTGGATACGGCCAGAGGATAGCCCCTTGGGGGATACTCACGCACCTCAGATTAATCCACCTGACCAAGCTTGCCGTGCTTGACACAATTCGTCACTGAAAGTATGGCAGAGCTCTGAAAAATGCTGTCATTACTGATTGACAGGTCACAAGACCTAGAAGCACTCAGCATACTGTGCTGGCTCGTTTGGACCAACACGATAAACTTTCTTCTTTTGCGAAAATTTCTCCGATTCTCAACGATGGCTCCACAGACTTTCAAAAAATTTTCTCAAATCAACAACTTCATTCTTTGCTTTTGGGACCTAAAAGTTCTTCTTTTGCGTGTTTGGATCTGTGTTTCAGTCATTGGAGAACCAATAATCCAAATGATTTTGATCGATGAGGAGGTAATCTTTCTTTTACTCTATAATCTGTTTTATTTATTGGGTTATTGCATGTTTTATTAAGGTATTTGTTTATTGATTTAAGGTATGAAAATAGAGGCAACTGTTCCTGCCTCTTTTATTGAGAAATTCCGTTTCTCTACTTGAAAATAGACCCCTCACGATTTGAAGCTCATATTCGGGTTAAACACATCTTTCCGCCTCACTTATAATAACATTCTGGAAGGTCATTTCATGCAATTCGAATCGTTTCCGGATATATTAGATGGGAGAGTCTGTGATGAATACCTTATAGGTAACTTTTAGTCTTTTATCGGACTGTATATATTAATCATGTTATTTGCATGTGTGGTAGACATTATATTTTTAATTAAATAGATTAAGATATAGTTTTCTAGATGATTTTATTTTTCTACTATAGATCTCCTTGGTGTTGTTACACGTGTTGGAAACCTTCAACCTTATTGGACAGGACCAAAGCTGCAGTTTACAATTCGCAACCTAAGGTTAGTTAAAAAATGCATGTAATTTTCCTCACATATGTTTTGTTGTTTGTCTAGCCTCCGGAGTCTTCAGTGTATATTTATCGGGGAAGATGCTAAGGAACTAATAGAAAGGTTTTCGAAGGATGCTAATAGACATCTCTTTGTGATTCCCCGGTGCTTCTACAGAAAGCACGAATTGGGTATGATTAGAAATTCAGTTTAGTTTTCTGTGAGAATAATTTTATGTCTATTACATGTCTGGGTTTAGGATTGATGATACTTTTGATTTTTATATTGTTTAAAATGTTAATGGTGTACATATAATTTTTTTTAATTAGGTGTAACTTGGCTCAAAAGAGAAGAAGGGATGTCAACGATTATTTATGATCAAACCAACAATCCGGACTTTAATGGATTTCTCAACAGGTTTTGGTCATAAACCTAATGCAACTCATTATGTAATATGCTTTATATGTTTTCCGGAATTCATACATATCGTTTTCTATTTTTTAGCTTTCCAAATCCGGTACCTGACCAATATCCTGAAGAAATTATGTCCTGGTTCAATATCTTCTAAATTATGCACATGTTTTAGAAGACCTTATTAAACTATGTTATTTTGGGTTAGATGATCTATTGATCGTCTTTATGTTTCTTTTAAAAACACATTTGTCGTTAATGTTTACAACTTTTCTGTCCACTATATATCGTAATCTCTTTTTTATTACATAATTTAAATAACATATAGAATCTAACCCTGATCAATCTGGTTATTGTTAAATTCAAATATCAAAATATATATTTCATTTGTGATACGACAATAAAAGTATTTTGCACATTTAAAGTTTTCATTCAATAACACATCGTATACATGGACTCCAGAAGACCCATATTATTATTACTAAATCCAAAAATAGTATATGATACGACCCATACCCGACTACTTTGCAACATGAACAATGAGTTGAATATTAGTCATATCAATAGTGACAAATTAAACGACTTGGTTACTAATAGACCCGAAGTAGCGAATTAGTCGCCCATGTACTAACCAATTCGCGATTGTTCTACGACTCTTAACATCAAACTCAAAAATAGTCGCCACATCACCGACAAGCCCATGACTACTGATTCCGGTCTCGACAATGGTCGTTAATCAGTCATAAATCGGCGACTAAATTGGCGGCAATAATTTTTGGTTGTATATAAGCGACTAATACTCGTCCATATATCCGTTGTCGCAAAATAGTAGCAATGTTGTCTTATAATAGTGGCCATATGTTACGACTACAAGTATGGTCGCAAGGTTCAGTCGCAAAAATGATGTTTCTTGTAGCTAGTTGCCCTGCCAAATGTTTAGGATAGGGCACCGCGCACAACCGGGACAACGGATGACGGATCCGCAAGAAGTCCGCTACCTCTCACACGTCTTGACTTCGAGGAGGTATGCATCACCCCTGAAGGACAAAGAAAGGCTACTGGGTATTTAACACGGTCACGGGCTCCACGCCTTCCAATGGAAATCACAGAGCCTCGAGCTCTACTTGGATCACAACCCCTGAAGGAACGCAGTTGCCACCCCCTCCACCTATGCCTGCGAGCTATGAGCCAAGCAGGCACCGGGAGTTCGGAGCGTCAGTCTTTGCTTCCAGTTTGCGACCTTCCAAAACGGAACCTGGAACTAACACAACTCGGCCTCCCCCAAGCGAGATAGCTCAGCAAACAAGGATCCAAGGACTGAATAACACACTTCCGAAAAATGCACAACCTCATATGTTTGAATACAAAACTAGCGCGGACGACGAAGGGATTCATGCCTAGCTTCAGCACCTCCATTCTGCAGTCCATATGGCTACGAGCTAAGCGCCAGATATCGATCAAGTGGTAGAGGAAACCAGTCGAACTCCGTTCATGGATAAGATCGCTAATGTACGAATTCTTAACACTGGAAAGATAAAAATTCCATAGTACGCGGGGACTACGGATCCAAAAGCCCACGTTAGAGCCTTCCGACTCACAGTCTCCCGAGCTCATCTTAACGATGAAGAAAAATAAGCAGTCTCTTCGCTGAGAACCTCACCGGTACCGCATTGGAATGGTTCGCTAGCCTAGAAGGGAATTCGATCAACAACTTCACCCAACTCGTGTCGATATTCCTGAAGCAATACTCGATCGTCATCGAGGAGAAAACATCGGAAGCCAATCTTTGGGCCCTATCGTAAGGATCCGACGAAACTCTCAGGGCTTGCATTGGTAGATTCCGCGAGGTCAAGTCGCACATCAAAGACCCGAATGAAACCATAGCGATCGCAGCTCTCCAAAACGGACTCTGGTATACATCAGAGTTCAAGAAAGAGCTTACAGTTCGACCTTGTATGTCTTTGGACGATGCTCTACATAAAGCCACGTACAGAAAGATGATGTGGCTGCAGCTCTAGAAAGATGCAACTCAAACTAGAAGAAAACAGCCAAAAAGGAACCTTCTGGCAAGGGACAGCACTGCCTTACGGTAAATGGCAAGCCTCAATGGCGAACACCCTACGACGCAAACAAGTTTTGCAAATACCACAACAAAAACGGACACTCTTTCGAGGAATGTAGATCCAAAGATCGTCTGCTAGCAGCCAGAAAAGGCAGCAGCAAAGTGGAGACTTTAGAACCGGAAGAGAAAGAAAAAGAAAAAGAATAAGAAAAGGGAGGCAAAGAAAAGAGAAAATCTTAAAACAAAAGAAACTCGCAAGCTAAAAGCGAGAGAACCCCGGAGAAGGAAGAGTCCACCTCTCCACCTCCCTCTCGTGTCAAGCGCATCGAGATTATTTTCGATCTTGCTCACTATGGAGGATTGACGAAATCGGTCCTAACGCTACCTCCATCTCCCAAGATCGCAGCTCTCCAAAACGGACTCTGGTATACATCAGAGTTCAAGAAAGAGCTTACAGTTCGACCTTGTATGTCTTTGGACGATGCTCTACATAAAGCCACGTACAGAAAGATGATGTGGCTGCAGCTCTAGAAAGATGCAACTCGAACTAGAAGAAAACAGCCAAAAAGGAACCTTCTGGCAAGGGACAGCACTGCCTTACGGTAAATGGCAAGCCTCGATGGCGAACACCCTACGACGCAAACAAGTTTTGCAAATACCACAACAAAAACGGACACTCTTTCGAGGAATGTAGATCCAAAGATCGTCTGCTAGCAGCCAGAAAAGGCAGCAGCAAAGTGGAGACTTTAGAACCGGAAGAGAAAGAAAAAGAAAAAGAATAAGAAAAGGGAGGCAAAGAAAAGAGAAAATCTTAAAACAAAAGAAACTCGCAAGCTAAAAGCGAGAGAACCCCGGAGAAGGAAGAGTCCACCTCTCCACCTCCCTCTCGTGTCAAGCGCATCGATATTATTTTCGATCTTGCTCACTATGGAGGATTGACGAAATCGGTCCTAACGCTACCTCCATCTCCCAAGAAACAATCCAATCAAGGCTTGCCAAATCTCGGTCTGTGCAGCTCCCGTCTCCCACAAACGATAAACTTCATATCGGGAGGCTCGAAACCATGTCGAGATTCAGTAAACTCAATTAAAGCCCATCAGAGGTGAGTCGAGAGTGATGCCAGAGAATTATTTCCCATCGAGGGACCCAACACTCACATAACTTTCTCCAAAAGTGAAACTTTCAAGTTGAAAAACTGCACGATGATGCCTTGGTCATTCGACTCGATGTGGCTGGATTCGAGCTATCGAGAGTCATGATTGACACAAGAAGCTCTGTAGACCTCCTTTTCTACGACGCTTTCAAGAAAATGGGCTTCAAATATTATATGCTTACCGACGGACGAAATCCGTTAACCGGGTTTGATGGTGAAATCACCTACTTGATGGGAACTATAAAGCTCCCGTCCACCACCGGGGGGCAACAAGAAATCATGGAGTTTGTCGTAGTCAACAAACCGACCCATATAACGCCATATTAGGCAGACCATGGATCTATACTATGAAGGCAGTGCCTTCCAGCTTATCACCAGTGCGTGAAGTTCCCAACCCCTACGGGGATAAAGACAATCCATAGCAACCAAAAAGCCGCAAGATCATCTACAACACATTTTCAAGCCATTGGAAATATCGCCAGTATAGCGATTCCAGAAAGAGGAAGAGCTTGTGTCACGAAGTTCGAAATGAAACAGCAAACCAACAGTCCGAGTTCCGGGCAAGGACTTGGTCTTTTCGGTTTGCATTGACGATGCTTGCCCTGAAAGATGCGTAAATCGGAGGATCTCCTAAGTTCCACCAGATATAAGCACATCAACTTCCTCAAAGACAACTTAAATGCATTTCCATGGTCCACAAAAGACATGAAGGGGATCGACATAAACGTCACCTCACACGATATAAACGTAGATCCCACGTTCAAACCTATAAAATAGAAATGCTGTAAGCTCTGTCCAGATTGAGCTAAATCGGTTAACGACGAGGTCAACAAACTTCTAAAGGCAGGTCAATCAGGGAGGTGAAATACCCCGACTGGTTAGCCAACCCGGTCGTCAAGAAGAAAAACTGGAAGTGGAGAGTCTGCATAGACTTCACATACTTGAACAAAACATGTTCGAAAGACAACTTCCCACTCCCACATGTAGATCGTCTGGTAGAAATTACCGCTGGACACGAACTGTTTTCCTTCATGGACGCGTTCTCTGGGTAGAACCAAATCCTTATGAACCCAGAGGACCAAGAAAAAACAGCCTTCATAACCGATCGCGGAATCTATTGCTATAAGGTGATGCCTTTCGGAATAAAAAAACGCCGGAGCTACGTACCAAAGATTCGTGAACAAAATGTTCGCCGATCAGCTTGGGAAGTCGATGGAAGTTTACATCGATGACATGCTGGTGAATTCCTCCAAGGAGAGCGACCACATAACACAAATCCGAGAATGCTTCACAATCCTGAACAAATATGGGATGAATCTTAATCTAGCAAAATTCTCCTTTGGAGTGCAATCATGATAATTCCTCGGTTATCTAGTAACGGAACGAGGGATCGAGGCGAACCCAAATCAAATCGCGACCTTACTTGAAATGCCTTCCCCAATAAACACGAGGGATGTGGAGAGACTGAAATGACGGATAGCAGCCCTAACCATTTCATCTCTCGATCTGCGGACAAATGTCTCCCGTTTTACAACCTTCTCAAAGAAACCGAAAGTTCCAAAGGGATGAGGATTGCGAGACAGCTTTACATGAACTCAAAAAGTACCTCAGCGAACCCATGATACTAGCAAAACCTGTAGAGGGGGAACCTATATACCTCTACATTGCAACCTCGCCAGCCGCCGTGAGCGCAATATTAGTTCGTGAAGAATAAAACGAGCAGAAGCCCTTACACTACGTGAGAAAAACGCTCATAAACGCGGAAACGAGATACCCAACAATGGAGAAACTCGCGCTCGCAGTAGTAATGGCAGCCAAGAATCTACGACCATACTTCCAGTCGCATGCGATAGTGGTGATGACATCACAATCACTACGAACTATATTTCATATCCCGGGTCAGTCTGGAAGGTTGGCTAAGTGGGAAATCGAGCTAAGAGAGTATGATATCGAAAATCATATTAGAATGAGCGCAAAGGTTCAAGTCCTAACAGACTTTATCATTGAACTCCCACCTATAGCTCCGTACCAAGAGAATCAAAACGACTAAACGTTGACGGAGCTTCATCCAAGTACTGTTCCGGATTCGGAATCAAGCTCGTAAATCCGACAGAAGAAGTAATCAAGGAGTCTTTCAGGCTCGGCTTCAGCGCATCCAATAACGAGTCCGAGTACGAGGCTCTAATAGCCAGGCTCCGGTTCGCAATTGGAATTGGAGCTAGAGAAGTTCATTCATTCAGGGACTCGCAGGTATCAATGAGCAAGTTCCACAGCGAGTACGAAGCTAAAGATGAGCGCATGGAAGGTTACATAAAAGTAGCTCACGAGCTAGCAGATAAATTAAAGGATTTCAAGCTCAGGAGAATACCTTGAGGGGAGAATTCCTCGGCCGACGCTCTAGCGGCACTAGCCTCAACGTCTAGCCCCTGGTAAAAAGGGTTATACACGTGGAGGGGATAGACAAACCCAGCATCCACGTAGCACTAAAGGCACATATTGCGGATAAAGTTGCGTCAGCCCCGTCAGAGCAAACCGAAAGTCTGGCTCAAGCTTATGCTCCGAAGTTCCCCCGGAAATGGTAATGGTATGCTCTGCAGTTTACGATATTGGCCTTCCCAATAACCGATCTATCCCAGAGACTCCAGTTGAGGAAGAGTCTGAGCCCGAAGAACAGGACACAGATTTCCTCAACATACCAGAATGGAGGGAACCA
Source organism: Orychophragmus violaceus (assembly GCA_030180135.1). Classification (NCBI taxonomy): domain Eukaryota; kingdom Viridiplantae; phylum Streptophyta; class Magnoliopsida; order Brassicales; family Brassicaceae; genus Orychophragmus; species Orychophragmus violaceus. The sequence goes on along the minus strand of CM058231.1, from coordinate 45,193,368 downwards.
ATCCTGGATTACATACGACCCGTCCTAGTTCCCAACGACAAATGGGAGGCCAAGAAGCTAAAAGCGCGAAGTGCCAAATACTGTGTGATAGAGCATTGTCTGTTTAAATACAGCATGACGGAACCTTATCTACGGTGCATACACGCACAAGAAGCTCTAGCCATGATGGGAGAGACTCACGAAGGTACTTGCGGTAACCATTACGGAGGCCGAGCTCTATCCATCCGCATAAAAAGGCAAGGATTTTTATGGCCAACCATGATCGCAGATTGTGAAAACTACACCAGGGAATGTGATAAATGCCAAAGGCATGCTCTGATCATCCATCAGTCTGCAGAAAAACTATCCTCGATCTCCGCACCTTACCCTTTCATGAGGTGGTAGATGGTTATATCTCCTGGTCCTGACCAATTATTTCAACAAGTGGGTAGAAGCTAAAGCCTACCAGGAAACTACAGAGATCGAAGTACGAAACTTCATCTAGGAGCACATTGTCTGCCGACACGGACTCCCCTTCGAGATAGTAACTGACAACGGTTCACAGTTTATCTCCCGAGCTTTCAGAAATTTCTGCAAAACTTGGAAGATACGCTTAACGACCTCGACCCCAAGATATCCTTTGAGAAATGGTAAAGCGAAAGCTGCGAACAATACACTATTAAGTAACCTAAAGAAAAGACTTGACTCTAAAAATTCTAAATGGTCATAGGAACTACCAGGAGTCCTATGGGCCTCCCTTACCACACCTCACAGCGCGACTGGCGAAACTCCATTCTCCTTAGCCTATCGGTTCCGACTATCCGAAGGGCTCTATGTTCGAGGCATGAAGAGCTGAACAAACAAATGCTCTGATATCCCCTAGACATGATCGAGGAGCAGCGTGACCAAGCATTAGTACGAATGCAGAACTACCAGCAAAACCTCTCGCTATTACAACTCTAAAGTTTGATTGTGGAAGTTCAGCGTGGGAGATCTAGTGCTGCGAAAGGTCTATGAAAACACTAAAGAGCAAGGAGTGGGAAAACTCGGGACCAATTGGGAAGGCCCCTACCGAGTTACCAAAGTAGTCAGGGATGGCGTCTACAAGCTCACGAAATTCAAAAACGGAGTACCAGTAAAGAGGCCGTGGAACGCCACAAATCTCAAGCTATATCAACTCTGAGTACTCACAATAATTGAACTATGTTCGGCTTGATCCCTTGACGGGTTACGTAGGCAGCTCGAACTAAGAGTGCAGCCACTCCACTAAAACTTTCAGTTTTACCTTTCATTCTTTTCTTGCCTTTTTTTGGAGGGGGGGTATAAGGTTATCACCCCACATGTAAACTAAACCTCAGATTAAAAATTAATAAAGTTTACTTATACATTTCCCCTTGAGTCTGAATCATGCGACTAACCCCAAAAGGTCACTTCGCAGCTAACACAAGCCGAAAACCAGTCCACACTTTTCAAATACGCTAAGTCTCAAAACATTAAGCAATGCAAATAATTTCTCCAAACAAACTATAACACGAAAGGTTTTACAAAACAGAACTCTCAAAGAACCAACGATCAATCTTGGAACTAAAACCCTAAGCAACTTTACACAAGTTAAACAGGTCCCCAAGAATTCAGCGAACTTAAAAAGGCACTAAGTCGTCGTGATGAACTCTAAGCTAAGGAACGTCTAGCAGACTAAAAAAAAAAAAAGAGTTTTATCCTACGACCGAATGGTTTAACATGCAAAATCAACAACGCATCGACGAACCTCAAAATTTTTGCTGAAACGAATTCCAAACTTAAACGTAACAAGTCTAAAACCTTATGAATTAAAGGCTCGCCTGAGCCAAAACAATTTTACGGATAAAAGCCTTCCCGGGAAACACCAAAAGAAAAATAATTTTTTTTAACATTATCCCAAAAGGGAGCTTTAGGGGAATTAAAAAAAGATTAAATTTTTAAAGGAGCAGTCTTCAGCCCTGCTCCTCACCTTCAACTTCTTCCATGATATCCTCCTTGGTTCCTTCAATGCTTGTAACCACCTTGGTTCCAGCATCTGCCGCTTCGTCCTCCCTGGTGCTCACATCAGCTCTAGCTCCGGCCATCATCTCTGCATTTGAACCAAACTCATCGAAGCCCAGAGATCGAGCTACAGGCTTCACCGAGTCCTCGGAAATCTTTGGGATAGCCTTTAATGCAATGCTGAGAGAGAAGTCGGAAACTTGGCCCGCCTCGAAGTCCTTCAAAAACACGTTCCTTTTCCCTTGCAACTTGGGGAGATCTTCCTCGAGATTCGTAACCGCGATATGCAGGAGCCAAATCAGCTGTTAGCTTCGACCTCTTGGAGCTTCATCTCGCAGTCGACCTCTTTCTTCTTCCTCTCAAACTTGTCTTTGTGGGCCTTGAACATGTCATAATACTGGTCGCCCCTCTTCCTCATCCCATCATACCTGGTGCGACGAAAAACATCCTCAATCTTCAAGGTGAGTTCCTTGTTCTTCTCAGCCAAGAAAGCTGACCTCTCCACTGCAACCAGGCACTCAGACTTCGCGACGTTAAGACAAGCTTCATGGAACTGTAGCTCTTTTTGACATGACTTGAAAGTCGCAATCAGAGAGTGCACAACACTCTAAGCTTCCTCCAACTCGTCCTTGCGAGGGACACTCTGGAGACTTTGCTTGTAAAAGGCGTATAGCTGATTGTCTGCTTCCAAGGACTGAAAAAATAAACCGGTATTAGAGAGAAACTCGATATCAAAAATAGAACTATGGAAGCTACCTTTCCACGAGCGACCGTCGACTTGATGTAGGCTTCATGACCTATCATATTCTTCACCGAAGGAAGAGCACAACCGGCGGGCTTACAGTGACGCAGAAAATGGGCGATTCCTTCCAGATCATTTGTTATCGGGTATTCCTTGGTATGATAAAACTTCCAGTGGAAGGCCTTGGTCCCATGGGCATTCGACAAACCATAACTAGCATACGCCTCCTTCTTCTCTGAAGCCTTCTCATGAGGGGCTTCTTGTTCCCGGGCTGCACAGACGAGTCGCTACCAGAGCTCTTTGAACCTAAGGAGATCACCTGGTCGGGAGATGCCACTTATGTTTCCTTCTCGGGCTCAGCACTCTGAGGCGGGACCTGAGGCGGAAGTCCAGACATCCCCAGATGGATGGCACTGGTCAGAGCCTGGTTTAGCTGGCCGGTGCGGATGGTTGGATAGCTGCTGGATAAAGCTTTCTTGGCAGTCTTCTTCGACTCACGGAAGGTGAGACGTCTCCTCATATCTCTCTTTCTGGTTTACGCAACGCTGGATGAGCCTTCTGCGGAAGCGGTTTGTTCACGATTACCTGAGAGATTAGAGGAGATAGTGTAAACACGCAAAAGAAACAAATGTAATATGGTGCCATAGGACGGAAACTTACCAACTCGAAGTACAGTGGGAAAAATCCTAAACGTACTTGTGACCACCGGAAGCTTGAGTGCCCTTTTAATCCTGTCCACTGTAAACGACGACCAGAGATTTTTCCCGGATCCGAGAACAACCGAAAGATTCTTGACTGTGGCGCTTATAGCGTATCTCTCGGTGATATCTACAAGAGCAAACATAGAAAGCGGTCAAACACCAGTAATCCGACATGCAAGACAATAAAACCTAAATAAGGATACACCTAACCAATAGACCGAGCCCATGAGGTCACGATCTTGGAAGGATCGTAGTCTCCGACTGAGTGACGATCGATCTTAAACAAAAAGGGTCGCTCCCTCCAGCGGTCATCTCGAGACAGAACCGCCACCAGAACCGCCAAGCCTCTCCGAGGGGAAAGATAAAAGGTTTCGGACCCAGAGTTATGCTTGATCAAGCATAAATCGTGGAGACCAGTCAGGTTGAAGCAGACTACCTCTTCTCGAGCCCTAACCAGTAGGTCGATCAAGTGTCGAACAAAGTTCGGACACATTTGGGGAAGCGCCATCCCATGCTCGCCGAGAACGTCCAACAAAAAGTGAGGAATCAGGAAGGTCAGACCGCACTTTTCAAAGTAAGCCTTGCAGGCACAACAATAGCCCGGCCTGACTGACTCCAGCGTCTCGACTGGGCGTAGAAGCTTCAGCTTCACCTTCTCCAGCACTCCATACGAGTATAAACTCTCGATGTCCTCCACCTTCGTAATGTGGTCAGGATGGTCAAACCTGACATCCTCCGTGACATGTTTCTCTTTCTTCATTACAGAACCAATCAATTTTGACATTGATTCGAGTTTTCAAAAAACAAGTGAATATTTTTGCAGAAAACAGATAGAGAAACACAAACGAAAACAAAAGCAGTAATAATGATAGAGAAAGAGAAAGCAATTGATTTAAAGAAACTACTTGTGCATTCGACGGGTGTATCGTGAAGAGTGCGAACGTGGGGAGTTGGGTTTTAAAGCAATTATTGCTGCAAAACCTCGAGACTCTGCGAAATCTTTTCGAATCGCCTAATCCCAACCATCGGATTTTAAGATCCACTCACACGCTGTGGATACGGATGTGACAAACCCTAACGTAATCTGAGTCGTTCATTTTGGCGGGTTTATCAAACTTCGCATCATCCGATGCCACAGGGGGGAAACTGAACAGTCCCCAAATCGCGAACATAGTTCGATGCCCAGATTCCGTCTTATCGAAAGTATAATGTGGGCCTCCGTATAAATGTCTCGCAATTCAAGCTCGATAGATCGCTTAAAGGACTGGAGGCAAAAGTTTGGGCCTAATTCCCCTTAGGGAATCCACCTGGATAAAAACCTCACTTTTGGGCTGGCAATCGAAGCCCATTGCCAAAATGCAACATGATCAGGCCCGAAAGAGCAGAAGATACACCTGATGGGCCGAAACTTGGACAATGGATCCAGGCAGTAAACTCTAACTCGACGGCCCGGTTCGTCAGTTAACCGCGTCCGCATTACATGACATGTCAGCTGGAGAAGAGGAGAAGATCAAGTCCAGGAAGATACTAGAGATCGTGGGAGTCGTTGGAGCAGATCCCGAGAAAGGAGAAAATCAATTAGAGGAAGAAAGGCTATAAGAAGGACGACTCCACCTTCACCTGGATCATCCGATTCTCTATACACATGCTCTTTACTTTGCACTTGTAATCGCTCTCAAGATTAAGTAATTGTAAACTCTTATTTATCATTTAATACAATCCAAATTCGTCTAGTAAAGTCTTGTTCATTTCGTAGTTCATCCTAGAATCTAACTCATCTTTCTCAAATCATCACATTAAACACTCTAAACCTCGAGTGTTGATTTTAGCATCCACATAGACCATATATTATTTGCCACAGACTCATCATCAGTCCATATCCCATAAACTTGTTGTACAGCTGCAGCTGCTCACTCTTTTCTTTTGTTCTGCGTTTTCAATTTCATTCCCTTTAAAATACAATGTACGACTCTCTAAGTGAGTGCAATTATAATATGTAAAATAGATTGTGACCCGCGCTATCAGCGCAGAACAGTTTTTTTTAATAAAAAATATTGTTAGTAAAATATTTTTTTATGGTTTTTTTCAAAATTTATATTTGTATGTACACATTCTCATATAGTGTATATTTATGCATTCATGTCTTAGTGATAGGTTCATATTGATTTTATTGAAATATATGTTTTTCCCGGTAAAATGTTTTGGATCTATATAAAAACCGTTAAAGTTCCGGTCGAATTTTTGAATCTTTTTCATCTGGTTTTATGTTAGTTCGCTCTTAATATTAAGAATCTTTAAATATCCGGAAAATCGAGTCCACTTGGGTTCGAGTATTACCGAACATATGAAAAATATCTAAAATCCAAAAACACATAAAAGCTTAAAAATACTTGAAAATCCATGAAAATATCTGTAAACTTAATATAACTGAAATATATAAATTATATTCAGATTTTAAAACTAAAAAATACAAAATACAAAAATAATACCCGTAAAACTCAAAATAAAAAATATATTTAATATTTTGTGTCATTTGGATATCCGAACGGGTCTTCGGTAGGAACTAAAACCGATCTAGACCCGTTGGTAAATGTTTACCTTGAACTTTTAAATAATAAAAATATTCAGTTAAAATTTTGATTTTAATTTCAATTGTTTGATTTATTAAATCTACGCAAATAATAATAGTTATACTTAACAACAAAAAATCGAATATATGAATCTTATATTAAAAGTTCAGATATTACTAATAATATAGCTGGGAAGTGGGTCAAACCCGCCCGTTTGACCCATCTGCTACGATCTATTTTCGATCAACAAAACCCGTCTCGCATAACCCATGAAAGAAAAACATTATATACGCACAAGTATCACATAAATTTGCACGTTATTCGCCAGATCCACAAATGTTGTTTAAACACTTGTAAAATTATTTTATATGTGTTTTAGTTATTCAATATTATAAATTAAATACTATATAAATAAAAAATATAACATTTTTATTAATATATTGAATTATTTAATATTTATATTGATATAGAGAAAGCTATATATAAAAAATGGTTTACTTTAATGTGAGAAACTTTTTTATTTTGGGAATATAATAATTATTTATTTATTTAATATAAAAAATATGTATGTAAAATATAATTTGGCTTATTAATATGTAAATCCCATTTATGTATTTGGATAATAATCCCACTTCTAAATTATGTAATTTACAGTTAATAAAGGTGAATGTAAAAAAGTGATAATATTGTAATAATTTTTTTTTTAAAATAGAAACAAAATTCCGATTGAAGATCATTTTACTGAATTTCTCAATCTTGTAACTTTTCTAAATTTAATTAGTGTATAATAAAATCAAAATTATAACAAAAGTATAAGATTATTAACGGTATTATTGTATTTAATTATTTTTAAAACATCATGTTTTATATTATCATAGGAAATAATTTGTTAGCTACAAAATTGAAAAATAAAAAATAACAAACTACAATATAAAATAACAAACTACAAGCAATTACCCATCTATATTTAAAATTGTATTTTGTAAGCCTATATTAATATTAATCAATGAAAGAATGTATATCGACACAGATTTGTCCCAACAAAAAATAAATCTTACCCTAGCATCGCACACAATTCTTTGTAATGAAAAAAAAAACAAATTAGACTAAGTTTCGACACCATCGACTATTCCTATTTTCTTTAGAGCCGATCAAGATTTGACATGCAATTCGGGTCAATGCTCCCAAATCGCATGGCCTTTAGTAATCATTCGGTCCAGACGGCGCGGACGGAGATTTCAATCGTCGGTTCCCTAGAGCAATTTTTGAATAGTAAGGTGCCGAATCTCTCGTTACCTGTTAAAGATGACACGGTGCATGGTGAGAGTAACCATCTTGCTAGGAAGTTCGATGATATGTTGTTTGAGAGGGAGGATCAGTTGTTGAACAAAGACCCCGTGGGGTTCCTACCACTGTTTCTACCACTTTGTTTGATGCTGCTTACGCTATTGATTGAGGTTTTGATGAGCTTGTTTCTGATTTTTCAATTAATATCAACTTTTGTTCTTATTTTTGCTCACAGATGCCTCCAAAGAAAAAGAACCGCACAGATGGGGCGAGTTCATCTGGTTCAGCACCAGCAGCACCAGCAGCACCAGCAGATCCACCTCCACCTATGACTCCTCAGTCTCCTCCGGATTCTCCACAGTTACCTGCTGAGTTTCCGACACATCCTTGGCCCAGAGGAGAAAAGGAGAAGATACGAACTGAGAAAGTGTGGGATAAGCCAGCCAGGCGGACTGTGCTTAGTAATGACTGTCTCCACAAGGACGTGTTGGACACCTGGGATGTGTATGACACTCTGTTGTACAATGGGTGGTGCGATGTTACAATTGAGCCTACGAAGCTGGTAAGCCCTGACTTTCTGAGGATGACTGGTATGCAGGAGCAGGTTGTGACGTGTTTGAGGAGGATGGATCTGGGTACCATGCCTTATGTCCGATATGCTCTGTATCCGGAGTTGGTACGCCAGTTTATGGCTACAGTGCGAGTTACGTACAGAGACTGGAATGCCAAGAATGCACAGGAAGGTCATTTGTGTTTCATGGTACATGGCAGGAGATACAGACTGCCAATGCGAGTCTGTGCTTTATGGTTTCAAGAAAGGCTACACACGAGCTACGCTTCCAGAGAGCTTTCCTGACCTTGAGAAGTTTTGGGGTAACTTCGGTTCTACAGCCTATTTCGCCAGTGATACGAAGATGAAGGATTTACGACATCCGGTCCTGCGCTATGTCGTACGCGTCTTGGCTAACACTCTCCAGTGCAAGATAGAGCCGAACAAGATGAGGATGCATGAGCTGGTATTACTCCATCCAGCAGTGGGACATCTGTGTTCCCATGAGTATGAGCATGAGGATCCTCATGAGAGGACCAACCTGGGTGCGGTATTTGCAGAGCATTTAGTCTCGCCACAGGCGAAGCCATTCAGAGGTTCTGGGAAAGGTATGACGGAGTCAGTGGGGAGTCTTTTGACACCGATTTTCCAGAATTTCAGGATACCATTACATGATTATAGCTGCGAGCAGTCTTTCGCTAAGATTGATGAGGAGCACTTGTTGAGTGCAACCTGGCTGAAGCCAGGTTCGATTTGGTGCTACAGAGATGGCGTGGAGGAGCGCACGGTTGACATACGACATGCACCGTTATCGATAGATACACATGATGACCTGCGTTTCAGACCTGATCCAAGGCTTGTGAGGCAGCCACCTGCTGCTCGTTCCCGCAGAGGAGCTTCTTCTTCCCAGGCTGCTCCTACTCCTGCTACAGACGATCCTGCTCATGACCCTGCTGGGGGTCCACATCCACATTGGGTTCTTCCATTAGATGCACCTCCACCACTTCCTGGTTACGATGCGGATCCACACATGAAGTTCCTGACAGACACAGTTCGATCATTCTGGAGTGGTATTGCTAGAGCCTTCAGCTGCACCTGCACCTACCCTTCGCACAGTCGCAGACGACAGAGATCACCCACACCGGAGGGACACGACGATGATTCTGATTCTTAGTTCCTCCGTGATCTTAGCATTTCCCTGAGTTTGTTTTTCTTTTCACTTTTCATTTTTCTTGAGTCTGCTTTGCTTTTGTTTGAGTCAGTTTGTCCTATTTCTTTTGGGTTGAACTTTGTGAAACTCTTTTATATCTATCTTGTTGCTTTTGACTTGTTTCTGAGTGATCTGACAGTGCTGACATTGAGGAAATTGTGTGACTAAACACAACTAATACGGATCATGTTCAAGTCTGTGGTGTTGGTACTGAAAAACGCGCAGCGTGTCGACCGATTCAGTTTTCGTGTCGGTCGACATGAAAGTAATACTGTGGCGATCGATCTGGTACACGCCAAAACCATGGGTCAACCTAAGCTTGAATCGATCGATCTGGTAAAACTAACTAGGTGTCATTTACAGTGTTTATCGAGTCCTTTCAGGTACTTTACAGGTTTTACCACATTTGGAGTTTACTTGGACATTATGGCACATTCTGGAGCATTTTAGAGCATTTGCCCGAGAAGAAGAAGTCACTGCCAATATCTGATGTTGGTGTCGATCGACACCACTTTGGTGTCGGTCGACATAGTTCGTGGACCAGAGAATTTGACCGATTACTGAAGATTTGCAACTTGACCCAGAAGTTTATCATAATTACAAAGCGACCCAAATCGTGTTTTAGCTTTTTATTAGGTTTTACAGCCGCTGTTTAGGCGAAGTCTCATTCTAAGTTTGATTCTAGTCTTGTTCTGGAGATTAGGAGATTTGGGGCTGATCAGATACTCGACAGAGAGAAGATTTCGAACCCTTGTTCTTATTCCTTTGATTATTCTATGATATCTATTTTGACTATGTTTTCTGTTATGATTGCTATGTCCGAGTAGATCTCTTGTTAGGTTAGAGATTCTCATTAGGGATTTGAAGGAATGTTAGATTAACTAATTGATTAAGATTCATCATATAGTTCTTCATCTAAATCGTTCTTAACGCTTAATCTGAACTGGCCACTTAGATTATTGATATTAGGTTGATTTACACAACGACAGTTGGTTAATTAACTAGAAAAGATTTGGGTGAGCAACTTATCTATTCGCAAAGAAATTTGGTTTAGAGAAATTGTGAACAAACGAACTTGGAATTAATGCATGTCTAGAACTCTAGGATTCGCAACGAAAGTTGGTCTGCTAGGTTGTTAGATATAGATAACTATCGCAGAGAAATCTAGTTAGTTTTACTTCTTTAATTCTAGTTCAAGAACGCCCATAGATTGAATCCTGACTGTTTGTTAATCTGATTTCCTGATATCCTGATAAATTCCTGAAACCTGACGCCTTCGTTAATTGCTTAATCACCTTCACTTCATTTGTTTACTTGCTGTCTTGCTTACTGTTTTACAATCTGATTCGCTTAGCTTAATTCGAATTACTCATAATCTATCGTGTGACTGAGAGTCTCTGTGGGATTCGATACCTTTTATACTATAATTGCATTACATGTGCACTTGCAGTAGAATAGGGATAATTCTTGACCTATCAGCTTGTCCTTAATTGTTTCGAACGCGAGCTGAGCCTCGGAGGACCATGCAAACGTCTTTAACTTCATGCAATCCGTCAAAGGTGCCATGATCGAGCTAAAGTGCCACAGAAAACGTCTATAGAAAGAAGCTAAGCCGTGAAAACTACGTACCTCCGTCAATGTCTTCGGTGCAGGCCACTATCGCACAACTTTGACTTTGTTTTCGTCCATTGACAATTCTGCCGCAGACACCACATAGCCGAGAAAGAGAACTTTCGAAACCCCTAGCTCGCACTTCTGTTTTGCAACGAAGTAGGCTTCCTGGCGCAGAACCATTAACACTTGTCGAAGATACCGAGATGATCATCCAAAGACGAGCTAAAATGAGTATGTCGTCGAAATATACGACGACGAACTTGACGATGAAAGGTCTGAGAGACTGATTCATCACACGCATGAAAGCGCTCGGTGCGTTAGACAACCCAAAGGGCATGACCAGCCATTCAAACAGCCCTTCACGAGTTTTAAACGCGGTCTTCCATTCATCTCCCGGACGAACCCGGATCTGGTGGTATCCGCTTTTTAAATCCAACTTCGAGAAGATGGATGCTTTGCCAATCTGATCGAGTAGATCATCCAAACGCGGGATCAGAAAGAGATAACGAACCGTGATTTTGTTGATAGCCCGACTGTCGACACACATCCTCCATGTGCCATCCTTTTTAGGAATTAAAAGTGCGGGAACTGCGCATGGACTAAGACTTTCTCGTATATGACCCTTAGCCAAGAGTTCCTCTACCTGACGCCTTAGTTCTTCTTGCTCTTGTGGACTCATCCGGTAGTGCGGGCGATTTGGCAAAGCTGCTCCCGGAACGAGGTCAATGTGATGTTGAATCTCTCGAAGCGGAGGGAGACCCTGCGGTAGAGTGTCAGGAAAGACATCATGAAAGTCAGTCATCACATTCATGATCAAAGGATGGATTGTTTGACTATCGGCTATGCTGGGCCGAGCTGCAAGTAAAACAACCGCAAAGCCCGATTGCTTGAACTTAGTCTCGAACAATGATGTCGAGCAGAAGAGAATAGACGAGTTGGTAGAAACCGACGCCGGTGCTGGTGCGAGTGAATTATCCGAGATCGGACGAGACGAATCCGTGTTTGAGATAAGCACAATACGTCGATTATCAAAAACGAAACTGTGAACGTTTGTCTTGCCATTATACGTAACATCACGATCATACTACTAGGGTCTTCCCAGAAATAGGTGTCCCACGTCCATTGGAACAATATCACACAAGATCTTATCCTTGTAATGGGGACCAATGGAGAACGAAACCAACGCTCTTTGAGTAATTGTTACCTTGATTCCCTCCTTTAGCCATGTTAACTTCCAAGGGACAGGGTGATCTTCTCTGCGTAAACCGAGTTTCCGACAAGCCAATTCGGAAACCACGTTTCGACAGCTACAGGAATCAATGACAAACTTACAGACTTTCCCTTTAATGGTGCATGTCGAATGAAATATATTGGAACGCAGCCACGGTTCCTCACATACGGCAAGAGCTAAGCACATTTGGGATACCAACAAAGGACCACTCTCACCTTCGTGGCGATCCTCAGGGAGATCATCGTCCTGATGCGTGTCATCGTAATCCTCATCCCAAGTTGGTTCGTCCATTAACAATCCTCGCCGTGTTTTAGTCGGGCAAGCAGTCTGGATATGCCCTGTTTCTCTGCAAGTAAAGCAGCGTAACACATTAGGTCGCGTTGAGCGACGTAACGGTGGCGCTTCTGGGTTCGTTTCCTTCTGTGCTCGAGCCCCAGTCGCATCTTCTCCAACCCGATTAGTACTGCCTTGCACGACTTCCGAACTGACACTAGGACCCCTGTTTCTATTGCCCGATGTCTATGCAGAGTTACCTTTGAATTTTTGCTCAAAGGCAATCGCCCGACGTTGAGCCTCAGCTAGTGAAGTTGGGTCAAATTGGCTCATCGCTGTTTGTATTTGCGGTCGCAGCCCACCCACAAATCTTGAGATCAATTGCACTTCGCTATCAAAAATTTCATTCCTCGTAATGAGAAGGAAAAATTCGTCAGCATATTCTTCGACAGATTTTGAGCCCTGGCGCAAATTTTGCAGCCTGGTATACAAAGTACGATCATAATTTTGTGGCAAGAAGGCTTGGCGCAGGTGCTTTGATAGGTTCTAAGTTTTACCCTATTCTAAAACTGCAAGTGCACAGTATAGTCAATGTAGTATATAGGGTTATCGAATCCACAGGGACACTTGGTCTCAAGAGAATCAAACTGTAGGAATAAATACTAGAAATAAGCAAGTAGTGATTGTAATGAATTGCGGTGCAAGAAAGTAAACAGTAGCGGGAAATCGGTTTGTAAGCAATAAACTAAAAGCGTCAAGCCTAGGGTATTCTCAGGAAATCAGACAAGTAGACAAGTTAATCAGTCAGGATCAAATTAAACTCAGTTCTAGAACTCGAATCACGGAAATAGAATTAACCAAATCTCTTTGCGAAAACTCTCTAAGTCTAAGTGCAGTAATCCAAATCTCTTTGCAATTACTAACAAATTAAACTAGCATTAAGTTCAAGTTCGATATGTTCACAATTAAACTAAACCAAATCTCTTTGCGAATAATTCAATTGCTCAACCTAAATAGTTCAGATTCCTAAACCCCACTCTCGTGACGTATTTAGTAACCTAGGATCTAGATTCTAATTGATCAGGTTAGAACTAGCTTTAAGCACAATTTAGTTTGAAGAACATTCTAATCATATGAATCCTAACTGAATTAAACAAGTCTAGCAAGTCATCAAACCCTAGTGAGAAACCCTAAACTCAACTATGGATCTACTCAGACATGATTGATGAAAACATAATCATAGAATAAATAGATTGCATATAAGAAATTAAAATATCAAAGGGGTTCGAAATCTTCTCCAAAATAAATGAATACAAGGAAATAGATCAGCCCCGAAAACTCTAGAAATCTCTTAGCTCTAAGTATGAAAGCGTGTCTAAAATAAAAGCCAAAAACTAGTATATATAGGCATAATCTCGGCTGGGGCTTCTGTGTAAATACTGAAAGTATCTTGGGCTTCTTTGCAAATCTTCATAAGTTGTTACGCCGACGCGTACGGCCCATCTCGCGACTGCATCGACCGATGCACAATGCGTGTCGATCGATGCAACATCAAATAATCGAACAGTGAATAAAGCTCTCGGCCAAAACGTCCCAAAATGCCCAAAATGCTCCATATATCTCCAATTAGCTCCAAACCTGATTTAACCTGTAAAAGACTCTAAACTAATACAAAAGACTCTAAAAACACAACTATATCATGGTATAAAGTGGGTAAAAACCATGATATATCAACTCCCCCACACTTAGCCTTTGCTTGCCCTCAAGCAAAACAGAGAACTAAAATGCAGTGAAGAGGTTTGAAAACTCTTCAGAAACTCATTTTGTCATAGAAGCAACAGCATTCAGATTCCCCTTAGTAATCCACATGAAAGAATCAATCTACAGACATCAAGACCAACATGTACTTCCCCCACACTTAGCAACTGTCCTAAGTAAACGCCACAATCACATTCAAGCATTCAAATTCACCCTACTGACTTCTGCAAGTATTTAAGTGCGGTCTCACCTAAGGAGTATCGATCTAAAGGCACATGGATTCTTACCTTGCCAGCTCTAGACCACCATACTATCTTTCTCTAGTCCCTTTCTTCTCTTTCCCTTCTTTAACAACTAATTTTTCCCCACTGGGTATCATTTTATTTTTTTTATCAGTGTTCTTCCCGTTATGGGGTGTACTTTGGACACATTCCATGGATCACATGAGAGATAATAGTGTTTGCTACTATTCCCATGACCACTTCGGAGTTACTAACTCATCCGCAGTTTATTATTATTATTTTTTTTTTTTTACTTTTACAGAAGGGGAGAAGGGGACTAAATAGGACAGGTTTACAGGCTGTGTCAGAACCAACAAGGGAGTCCGACATAAAGTATACCAAGCCCTTAGGTGAGAAAAATTAAAGTCAGTATTAAGGTGAAGTCAGTAAAAGATCCTCTGATACCTGAAGCGATGTGGGTGTTCTCAGTAGGTTGATCTGTGATGGGGTTTTCTAATAGTCATAGATAGATCTGCAGCTTCATCCCAATGGTCACTTAAGTTCCTGCAAATGCTGCTAATCTCCTCCAAAAATCATTGTTTCCTACTTAAACCAATTTTGACTCGAAAAACAAATTTTGAAAAATTTAACTGACTCTAAGAAAACAAAAAAAACTAATTAGTAGAACCTCCCCCACACTTAAGACACACTGTCCCCAGTAGTGTCAAGCAAGGGATTGGTTAAAGAAAAGAAAAATTAAAATAGTTGAATGGTTAGTTCTCTCGGGTTTTACCTCTGTCGCAGTCAGGCATCGATCGTTGCACTAGGTGCACCGACCGTTGCTATGCGATTTCTGTTGTAACGATCGACACAAACGTGTGTCGATCGACGCAATGCGATTTTCACGAACAGTCAGCGAGTTAGCAGGTTAATCCGTCGGTTTATGTCAATTTTCGATCCCTGCAAGCTGAAAACACTAGAAACAGAGTAAAACTGAAACAACAAATGTATCAAATCATGCCAAACCATCCAAACATAGCAAATCCTAAAAGAAAAAGAAAGACAAAGTGCAAGAAAAGATAAAAAGTCAGAAATACAGAACCGATAAACTGATAATGGAGACTACGCTCACTCGCTCTCATCATCTATACCGGCATAAGGATCAGCACCGGTGTCCTCTGGAGATCGCTGTCGACGACGTGTATCAGGTACGGGCTGATGGATCTGCAGTGGCCTCCCGCAGCTGCAAGTACGCATGAAGTTCCAGAAAACTCGGAACAGACCATCTGATCTCTCTCTCCACTCTGCATCAGAATAGTCACCGTAGGCCATCGCAGGCTCTGGAAATGGACCCACATCGTCGATCGGGGCAGGGGAAGGCGCAGGCACCGGCGCAGGATTAGTGGAAGTCGAAGCTCGAGAGGAAGGCTCTCCCAGCGGATGAGCCATAGAAGGAATCCTACGCTGCGCAGACTCAGGAGGCTGAAATCTCAGAGCCTCTAATGTGTCAACCTGTGTCCATCCGGCAGCAGGAAGCTCTATACCAGTCCTCCCAGTAGTCGGGTCAGTGTAAATCCAAATCTTCCCCTCCTTGAGCCAAGTGGCGCTCTGCAAATGGCTGAGATCTAGGAGCTCCCGGGCTGTAACACACTCCGTGCCATGAAGAGGAATCCCGCAATACTCAAAAATGGGAGTAAGCAAACTCCCAACCGTCTCAGTACCAGCTCCATCGAAAGGCTTCGTCTGTAGATCAACCAAATGCTGAGTAAAAATAGCTCCCAAGTTGAGACCCGAAGTAGGATCTCTCACTCCAGAACTCCTGAACTGATCTCTCAGGCCCATGAACAACAGCTCCATCTCATATTTGCGCATCTTGTTTGCCTCAAACTTGCAAAGCAAGCTCCAGCACAAGATACGCGAGACATATCGCAGCACCGGATGTCTCATCTGCACAACTGGTGTGGTCCTAGAGTTGTATTGACCACTACCAATAATCTTCCAGAACCGTATGGCCTCATCACGGTCCCACTCAAGTGGCATGGCTATGCGCCTCGGCTCAGTCCTGAACCCGTAGATCCTGCAAAGATCAAGAAGAGGGATCCGATACCTGACTCCCCAGCTCATGAATGTAAATGATCCCACTGTAGCACTCCGGTTGTCAGGATCAGAGTAAACCACTCTGCAAGTGGCCAATAACTGTCTGGCCAGCTCCGGGTAGAGATCATAAGGTCGCATCGGCATTGTCCCTAGACCAATGCCTCTGCATACAGCGAGTACCTGCTCATCAATCCCAAGAGTCTTGCAGGTGGAGTAGTCAGCGAACTTGGTTGGCTTGAAGATCATCCCACACCAACCATTATAGAGAAGCGAGTCATATTCGTCCCAACTGCTGAGCAATGGACGCTCTGTGAACTCATCAGACTTGAAGAACTTCTGAGGTTCCTCTGGCCATTTTATTGTTGTCGTCATTGGTGTCTTGTCTGCTCTGGGCCAGGGTAAAGTAACTGGTGGTCCATATCTCTGGTATGGTGCGGGTGGCTCTGACTCTCTGCTAAACCAAGCAGGTGGTGGAATGTATTGCCTTGAAGCTGTAGAAGCTGTGGCTCGTTTCTTGCGGGGTTGTCGATTAGTTGCCATCTGCAAAACAAACAAAATTGAAACACAAATAAGTCTCGGCAACTCTCTGTGAAATCGCGAAGCATCGACCGTTGCATCTAAGGCATCGATCGTTGCAAGGCGATTTCACCTCGTCGAACATTTCCCAAAATCGCAAAGCAACGACCGTTGCTCAAAAGCAACGACCGTTGCAAGGCGATTTTGCCGCAAACAAATCATCAAATTCAGTTCAAATCCAACCGCATTGCATCAAATCAACAAGAACCTCCTGTTAAACAACCTAAATCATGTCCATTTAAGCATATCATCGTCGATTTCAAGCCAAAAATCCCAAATTCCATAAACCCTAAAATCCATTCTAAAAATGGCGAAAATGAGAAGTCATACCTTCGATTCGTTGTAAATGGGTAATGGAATCAGCTAAAGGGGGTTAAAACAATAAGATTCAGGCTTTGAAACGCAAAAATTGATGAAGAATTAGAGATTCAGGTGAAATAGCTCTCGGTTGTACGGACGGCGAGCAAATGAGGAGGAGAAGAGAAGAGAAAAGGGTTTAAGGCACTTACCTCGGTCGTGGGTTGCAACGATCGTTGCTTTAGGGGCAACGATCGATGCTTCGTAAATCGAATTCGATTTCCGGTTTAAACACATACCTTAATTTTGCAATCGAACCAACTGCAACGACCGTTGCTTAGGAGCAACGATCGTCACAATGCGATATCCCCTCTTCGTCAAATCTCCTTGCAACGACCGGTGCAGGTATGCATCGATCGTCACACATCTCCAGGTTCGAATTCTGCATCTGTAACTTAGCAAAACAAAAACAAAAACGTGAAAGCCTAAGAAAAACACCAAAAATAAGAAAGAAAACAACTAAACCTATCAGTGGGTTGCCTCCCACTCAGCGCTTGTTTAAGGTCATTAGCTTGACCGGACGCACAAGATCTTTCAGGCACTTAGAGATCCTGACAGAGACTTTTTCTGTCTCTGTTCAAGTCTCCTCATCCATGGTGGAGAATAAGCTGTCGCAGAATGCTTCAGCCCAAGAAAGGATGAAGTAAAGTGTGCTCCAGGATCTAAAATCACAGGCCCATCTGGCTGGTCATCTTGTGCTTCCATGATTGTGAAAGTCTGCCCATCTATCAGTGGCTTCCGCAGCTTCTCCATGTCATATCGCAGCGTCTCATCTCCCAGGTGGAGGTCTATTAGACTTTGTCTGACATCAATCACAGCTCCTGCTGTAGCCAAGAATGGTCTTCCAAGTAGCAGTGCTTCATCCGAATCGCAATCATATTTCAGCACAAGGAAGTCTGTTGGAACCAAGTAATTTCCAACTCTCACTGGTATGTCTTCTAAAACTCCTTCTGGAACTCGTATAGACTGATCAGCTAGGATAAGACGAGTTCTAGTAGGAGAAAAATTCAGCACCCCCAGCTTCTCTGCCACAGAATAAGGCATCATACTTCCAGCAGCTCCTAAATCACAAAGAGAGCGTCTAAAGCTATTCTCGAAGATGGAGCAATCAAGTATAAAGACTCCAGGGTCAGGTAACTTCTTTGGGATCTCGTTCAGTAGCACTTCACTAATGTGTTGGGGAACTACAATCACCCATTCTTTCAGGTCATCATCCAATGGTAGCATCTTGTTCAAATACCTCTGCACACAGGGATGATAAGGTGGATCATCAGGCGGTGGAATTTCTTCCAAGTCTTCACCACTCTTCTCCAGTTTCTTCAGCTCCTCTATCTCCTGTTTAATTACCTCAGATACCTTGGGATATTGCCTAATGGCTTGTGCATAAATCTCCTCCTGAGTGATTTCAGATACATCAGGGAATAGGCGGGCCAGTTCTGCATCAGTCTCATAATCGTCTGGCAACACTGTCTGTTCACGTCCTGCATCGACCGACACAAGGTGTGTGTCGATCGTTGCAATGCGATCGTCGCGGATTCCACCCGTGAGTTTTTCACTCAAATCCGAAAATTCTGCTTCATCAACCAACTCAGCTGTGCTTAGCTCAAACTTCTCACCCAGATGAGATCCATCATTAACGAGTACAGACCAGGCTTTAATATGAGTATCTGCAGGCCCTTTTCCTTTCATAGTACCTGAAATCTGATTAACCTGAGTGTCCAGTTGCTTCATGTGAGTGTTCATAGACTCAATCTTCCCATTGAGATCTCCATACATAGCATCAATCTTCTTATTGCAGTCCACAGAAGTCTTGATTTGGCTCTCCAGCAACTGTTCCATCATTGTCTCCATCTTAGTCTCGAAAGCAGTAGGTGTAGTAGGTGTTTGATAAGATGAAGATCCGTAGGTCCTTTGAGCATTCTGTCCATAAGGCTTCTGAAAGTTGCTGTTCTGTCCATAGCCTGAAGAGTTCTGATTGCCCGTGTAGGCAGTTTTCTGTCCTCCACCGGAAAATCTGTTCCCAGATTGATATCCAAATCTGTTTCCTTGGAAACCAGATCCTCCGATGTAATTTACATCCTCTTCCTGAGTGTCCTCCTCAGTCTGAATTACTTCTACTTCTTGAGCAAAGTGGACAGCTTTCTTCTCTCCTAGAAGAGTGCAGATTTTATCCATTCTGGACCTTAATTCAGCCATCTCCGAGTTATCAATACTTCCACCAGATTTCTTCCTCCTATCATCCATAGTCTTGCAACTATTGCTGCTAATCAAATTCTCGATCAACTGCTTAGCTTGTGTAGGAGTCCTGGTGTTGAAGTTGGCATCACTAGAATTATCCAGCGCCTGCTGATACGGAAGATCTATTCCTCTGAAGAAGATGCCAATCAGCTGAACTTCAGTGAATCCATGGTGCGGACAGTCACGCTGATACTGCTTAAATCTCATCCAAGCAGTCTTTAAAGGTTCCACAACCCCTTGGGAGAAAGTAAGTATGTCCTGTCTAGATTGGTCTGAACGCGCATTGTCATAGAAATGACGCAGGAACTCACTCTTTAAGGCTGCCCAAGTAGTATACTGACCTGGTGCCAGTTGTCTCAGCCATGCACTAGCGTCTCCAGCAAGACTGTGCGGAAATAGCTTAAGGAACAGATAGTCCTGGCAAACTCCATCGTATTTCATACCAGTAACTATGTCCTCAAACTTGTCTATGTGATCCATAGGCTGCTCTGATTGAAGACCATGAAAAGCAATCTGCCTCATCAGTTGGTAGTAGATAGTCTTTACCTCAAAGTCGTTCCTCTCAAAGGCAGGAAGCACTAAAGCTGCTCGGTTCGCATGAAACTCGTCAGGTCTGTTGTAATCAGCTAATGTCCTTTCACCGACAACCATCTGGCCCAGTGGCCCAGCTTCATCAGGGATCACTTGTCCCTCAGCATCAATCCTATGCCCAGCAGCATTGTAAGGATTGTTCTCTGGATCCCTCAGGATTCCATCAGCATCTGGTATCAAGATCAAGCGTTCTCGTACCATTCTCTCTCTCTTTTCTCTTCTGATTGTCCTTTCTAGACGTCCAAGTTCCTCTAGATTGAGATTAACCAAACTCGAGTTCGGATTACTTCTAGTGTTCTGCGTTGGCATAAACTGTCTGTAATCGTCCAGCAACGATCGATGCTATCAGTGCAACGATCGATTCAATCTCAGAATCGCCTAGTGTCGATCGACACAAGATGTGCAACGGTCGACGCAAGGCGATTTCGGTACCTGCGACAGAAAGAATCAGAGAAAAGAATCAGTAAAATCAAAATAAAACAAAAACGAAAAACAAAAACAAAAACGAAAAATTTCTAGTAAAACCCTAAGTTCGGTCCTAGCGAAGACTCAAAGAGTCCCCGGCAACGGCGCCAAAAACTTGATAGGTTCTAAGTTTTACCCTATTCTAAAACTGCAAGTGCACAGTATAGTCAATGTAGTATATAGGGTTATCGAATCCACAGGGACACTTGGTCTCAAGAGAATCAAACTGTAGGAATAAATACTAGAAATAAGCAAGTAGTGATTGTAATGAATTGCGGTGCAAGAAAGTAAACAGTAGCGGGAAATCGGTTTGTAAGCAATAAACTAAAAGCGTCAAGCCTAGGGTATTCTCAGGAAATCAGACAAGCAGACAAGTTAATCAGTCAGGATCAAATTAAACTCAGTTCTAGAACTCGAATCACGGAAATAGAATTAACCAAATCTCTTTGCGAAAACTCTCTAAGTCTAAGTGCAGTAATCCAAATCTCTTTGCAATTACTAACAAATTAAACTAGCATTAAGTTCAAGTTCGATATGTTCACAATTAAACTAAACCAAATCTCTTTGCGAATAATTCAATTGCTCAACCTAAATAGTTCAGATTCCTAAACCCCACTCTCGTGACGTATTTAGTAACCTAGGATCTAGATTCTAATTGATCAGGTTAGAACTAGCTTTAAGCACAATTTAGTTTGAAGAACATTCTAATCATATGAATCCTAACTGAATTAAACAAGTCTAGCAAGTCATCAAACCCTAGTGAGAAACCCTAAACTCAACTATGGATCTACTCAGACATGATTGATGAAAACATAATCATAGAATAAATAGATTGCATATAAGAAATTAAAATATCAAAGGGTTCGAAATCTTCTCCAAAATAAATGAATACAAGGAAATAGATCAGCCCCGAAAACTCTAGAAATCTCTTAGCTCTAAGTATGAAAGCGTGTCTAAAATAAAAGCCAAAAACTAGTATATATAGGCATAATCTCAGCTGGGGCTTCTGTGTAAATACTGAAAGTATCTTGGGCTTCTTTGCAAATCTTCATAAGTTGTTACGCCGACGCGTACGGCCCATCTCGCGACTGCATCGACCGATGCACAATGCGTGTCGATCGATGCAACATCAAATAATCGAACAGTGAATAAAGCTCTCGGCCAAAACGTCCCAAAATGCCCAAAATGCTCCATATATCTCCAATTAGCTCCAAACCTGATTTAACCTGTAAAAGACTCTAAACTAATACAAAAGACTCTAAAAACACAACTATATCATGGTATAAAGTGGGTAAAAACCATGATATATCATGCTTCTGCAACTTAACCCACATATCCACCTTTGATTTGCCAGTCCGGGACCGCGTAGTTTTCAGTTGTGTCCACCATGAAGCTGCTTGTCCGCGATACTTAGTTGCAACTAAAGCGACTTGGCGATCTTCCGGTACTTTCTTGAACTCCAGTAGTTCTTCCACGGACACCATCCAATCTAACAGTTCGTCTCCGCGAGTACTCCCATGGAATTCAGGTAGGTCCATCTTGAACCCTAACTCCCAGCGACGGTCGTCAGGTTCGTGATGCCCATGATTACCGCGATGCTGTTGGTTATTGCGATTGCGAGCAAACGGGTTTCCCTGAGAGTGAACGGAACCCCCATCGTCTAACTCCAATCCTGGCATACGATCGTGCATTAAGGTTTCTGCTAACTCATGGAAAGAATTAACAATAGTATTATGTATGTTTTCTTGCATAGCAAGAAGAGTTAGACGAAGTTCTGCCCACTCGTTGGTGCTGTCTTCGTCGTTCCTCTTGTTGTGATGTTGTGGATTGCGCTTAGGTGCCATGTTTCACAGTAATAGAAACAAGATTCAGGAACGAAAAGAGTCTCTGATACCAAAATGGCGCAGCCTAAACAAGATAAAAGACCTAAGCTCGTTGATTTTCGCAAGAATGACCGAACTAGGCAAACTCGAACTCGTTGATTCTTCGACAAGAATGGCCGAGAAGCAAGTAACAAGCTGAAAAGCTCTGATTGATTTGATTCAATAATAAAAACGTGATTACAAACGTAGGAAAATGCCTCCTTAAATAGAAGTTGTATCCGAGAGGATAACAACGAACACTAAAACCCTAATCCTATGTATATTCAATAAATGATTTATTAAACTTAGATAAGCATAAAATATCAAAAGATAAACACCAAAATAAAAGGCAATCTTATCAAAGATATGCTGCATCAGATTCTATATATATATAAACGTTTTATGTGTTTTATATATTTTTATATGTTCTTCTAGCGGAGGAAGAAGCAGCAACTTCTTAGGTTTAGAGGTGGCCCATGAGGTACATGCTCTTGGATTTCTGTTAATTGATTTGATTCGTTTTCCTTACATCCCTATTTTTGTGGAATTTCAGTTTGCGCAAGAGCAAGAGTTCTTCAAGCAAGAACCTCTTATCTTCAAGAAGAAGAACATTTTGGCCGTTCAAACGCTAAGAAATTGCATAATGCAATGACATCGATCCTTCTCTGCACGGGTTTAGCTGTGGTTATAAGCAGCACATGCGCAGTGAATCTCACATGGAGTTCATGGTGCCTCTCAAGTATGTCACAATTCTCACCATCTTCCTCTTCTCCTTCTTCTCCCACCCTCTCTTGATCTGATTCATCAACCAACTCAATATCCTAATCAACACTCCCATTCATGTGGACGAGTTGGAGGAAGAAATGAAGATAACGCCGTAGGACTACATGGCGGAGTTTCTAGAGAGAGAGGGTTTGTTTTGAAACGGTGGGGAATCAGTTGTTCTATGCGGCGTTGCCTTTAATGTTTTAGATATTTGGACCGGTGCTTGTTTTCTTGTGCTCGGTCATGATGGCTCATGTTCTTTGTAACCTTGATTTTTCTTCTTCGGTAAACAAAGAATAAAAGTCGATATAAGATCAGTTGTGGATGTGTGTAAAACCGAGCTATAGTTGGTAGAGAAAGTTGTGTTAATTAAATAAGTGACTATCGTCTTATTGGTTGAGTCGGGACTAGTAGACAGATGATTCAATATACATGACAGACTTTGCTGATTCCGAATATTAGTTTTAGGTTTCAATTTATAATATTTCGGTTAAAATATATGTCTTATTATATTATGCGTAGTAGTATATTAATCATGGTAAATAGTTAGAGGCGGACTTACTCATATGGATAGGGTGTCACATGACCCCCTTAAATCCCTATAAAATTTAAATTGCATGTAAAATTTGGTAAAAACCAATAGTATAGACGGTAAATTTAGCCTTCTAACCCCTATAAACCAAGGTTCAATACCTTTTTGACCTCTTTTATAGATTTTTGAACCTCATTAAAATATATGTTGGGTCTGTCACTGTACAGGGCTTATTGAGCATTAAATGATGTAACATTATGAGTTACGTGAGATCTTTAATATATATTATTTATATTGGAGTATATGTGTGTTGTGTGGTTTAATGTGTCACATTTTGGGTTGTTGAGAAATTGGTTTTGTGTATTTTGTTTGCAGGAGATCCGTAAAACTGACTATGATGAAGAACATTGTCGTTCAGTTGGAGAAAGATAATCAAACTGAAAAAGTGAGTTGTTTCAATTTTTTTTCCTCCGATCAATTCTGAGTTGAGAAAAATTTCAAAGGAATGTTGTTTTCTTTTTTTGTGTGTGCCAAATATGTGAATTTCATTAAACTGAAGCATGTTTGTAAGTTATACAAAATCGGTAAGATTAACTAGGGTTGACCTTGGCAAAAAAAGAGTAAAAAACAAGGTAAAGCCTAGAAGGGAGATATGTGCAAACAATAGAAGTTGTGGGCTACTGATTACGGATCCATATTTGGAATAGGATTGTGAAGATTATGAGATGTTGTTTCCCAGGAATCGTATCACGGATCAGGAAATCAACAGTCTTGAAGATCACTTGAGGAGTACATGCAATGCCATTGTGGAGCTTGTTACTCCGTTCGAACCAAATGCTATGAAGGACCGCTTGAGCCACAAGTCGTCGTAGAGTTCACGGGGAAACCGGATCCCTCGACCCAAGCCATGCTGTAAACGCAGTACATGTGTGGAAAGTGCTAGGGATGTAACCCAGTCTAACGAGAGCCACGTTCCAGACTTTCTCGCTGAGCATACACATCGGAGAAAAAGATGATCCATGTTTTCTGCAAAATCATTACATATGCAACAAAAAGGTAAAATCTGCATTCCCCATTCCACCAGTCTAGCACGAGTTGGAAGTCTATCAAGTTCAATGACCCACATATTGAAAGCATGCTTCAGAATAGCTCCTTTAAACTAGAAATTTGAGGTCCACGTTTTTTAGAATCTTTTGGTCTGAGAACTTCCCAAGTGTCCTTAGAGGAAAAACAAAGGAGCTCAGTGTCATTGAACTGCCACTATTGTGTATCCTTTTCCACATAATGTGTAGGGAGAGATATAGTGGTGAGGAAAATCTGAAGGGATTCAGCTGCATGGGATTTAGCACCACGAAGATTCCAACCGAAAGAGTTGCAGGTAAAGGCAACATTCACTGTTAAGGGGATCATTAAGTCTCTCGGACCATTGACACCAAAAAGATAGATAAGAGAACCTAGTGGAGTCCACTGGTCCCACCAAAATCATACTTTCTCGCCATTGCCTACTCTTTCTCTTATAAATAAGGTTGCAAGCTTCCTCAATCTAAGGAGATATTTCCATGTCCAAGAAGAGAGTTTAGCCTCATGTAATCCCCAAAAGTTTTAATCCATGATTCTGTGCGATTGGATCCAGGCAGCCCACAACGAACTTGTGTTAGCAAACAAAAGCCAGTTGAGTCTAAAGTAGAGGTTTTTTTCTAGATGGAGAAATTCCTCAAGCCAAGACCATCTTCAGATATAGGGAGGCACACAGATTTCCAAGACACCTTGGTAAAATCCTTTTTGTGGTGTCGCAACTCCAAAGATTTTTTTGCAAAGGCTTTCAATCTGTTTGAGGCAACCTTTAGGAAGGATAAAAGCGGATGTCCAAAAGTTGACTGATCCGTAGATGACAGAAGATATCAGTTGTTGCCAGCGTGCGAGGGTGAGAGGCTTTGAGATCCAAGTAGAAAACCGGCCAGAGATCATATCGAGGAGAGGTCTGTAATCCGAGATTTTTAATTTATGTGCATTAGCGGTAGGCCCAAGTAGCGGACTAGGAGTGAACCGATGGTGAAGCAAAGAGAAGCCATTTCAATAGTTTCATCTTGGTTCAATCTTTCCGTATAGAGCCCAGTCTTGGTTTTGTTGAGTTGAAGGCCTGACCATTAAGCAAAGGAGTCGAACATATCAACAATATTCATAAGAGAGCTCTTCTCCCCATAAAAAAGACCATAATTTCATCAGAAAATGCTAGATGGGTGACAAGGGAGTCTGATGCATTTGGATGGTATCCAATTAGGCCATTTCTGTACTTCCTATTCAGCATTTGAGAGAATACTTAAAGGGCAAGCACGAATAGATAGGGAGATAAAGGAAAGCATTGTCTCAACTCTCTTGCACCTTTGAAGTAGCCATATAGCTTGCCGTTTATCCCAACTGAGAACCTGGTTGTTTTAAGGCATTGACCGATGAGGTTGCAAAATTTTGATGGAAAACCGAGAGCGTCCATTGTGTTGATAATGAAGTCTCAATTCACCGTGTCGAAGGCTTTATATAGGTCCACTTTCAGCATATATCTTTTAGAGATAGATTTCCAGTTGTAGCCCTGAACAAGTTCTGCTGCTAGCAGAACATTCTCAATCAAAGACCGACCAGAGATAAATGCCGACTGAGGATTGAAGATAACATCAGGAAGGATTGCTTTGAGCCATTTTGCAAGTAACTTAGCGATTACTTTGTACACTGAATTACAAAAGGCTATCGGTCTGAAACCAGTTACCTTTGAAGCGCATTGATTCTTCGGGATTAAGGTGAGAATCGTTGAGTTTCATTGCGATAAGATCCTGCCCGAGTTGAAGAATTCTTTCACAGCGCCGATTATGTCTCTGCCTACAGCTTGCTAGTGAGCAGCGAAAAACTCTGCATGATATCCATCTGGACCCGGGGCTTTGTTCTTTGGAAGAGAGAAGAAGCATTTTGAATGTCCAGGTTCGCAAAGGGAGTATCAAGGAATGATATTGAGCCCGAGCCCGAGCAGAGGTAAGGAACTAAAGCTGCAATTTCTTGGGGCATAGAGGTTGTAGCATCGGGGGAGATGCCAAGAAGTGTCTGATAAAATCTTACCACATGTTGCTTTATACCCTCAAGAGAGTCGATAACAATGTTGTCAGAATCAATGAAGAAGGTTGTCAAGTTTTGTGATTCCCTTGATTTGATAGCTCTATAGTAGAAAGAATTGGAAGCATAACCGTTTACTATCCACTGGATCCGTGATCTTTGCATCAAAAAAGAATCCTCAGCAACTGCAAAAGATATCCCTTTTTGGTGAGCCTGGTTCTCCGGCTCAGCAAGTATCAGATTAGTTATTGAACTCGTCTGCCTAAACCCTAAGACTTGACCAACTACCGATCCACCTCGTGACGGACGAAATCATTTCTTTAGCTTATCCTTGAAGTCACGCCAATCTTGAATATCTTCCCGATCATGTGTAATCCTCAACCAGTTACTGCACACC